>OU911038.1:26923252-28173252 GCA_918358695.1 Melinaea menophilus ssp. n. AW-2005
TCACTTGCCAAATTTCATCAATGTTCATTTCTTGAGAGTGTGAGAGTGCGTTATATATTTTATGTTAATTTAGAAATTTATTTTTTTTACACCTTTAAAGGCTTTAGTTGATATCTTTCTGCGTTCCTTCAATTAAGGATTCTGACAGACAGACTGACAGACGGCTAGTTGGACGGACGGACGGACAGATGAAAAAACGGACGGGAAATCTGATAACAAAATAATCCTATAAGGATTCCGTTTTTTTTATTTGTGGTACGGGACCTTAAAGGAACTAAATTGCTATAAATTAAAACTTTTACTGGCCAAAAGGGTATTATACAACGAGATATATTTAAATATATTTAATTTCAACCAATTATTTAGGAATTATTGCAAATAAAATTTTCTTTTATTTATCACTAACTGACTTCTTATAAAAAAGAGGATTTCGTGTAACAGTATGGTAACAGTAGTAGTGATAATTGACGCAATTTTTCAACAGTTTATATACTTAATTTTTGTAAGGATTTTAATACATAACTATCATTAGTTTAATTTTAACAATAATATGTTAACAAAAATAAACGTCTGCAATAAAATACAACTAGACGTTCGTAGTATTATTTGTGGAGTCTGCAATAGCCTAACAAATTAGTAACGAGTGGCCACCCGTTCTCATCTGCGACTTGTGGTGAAACAGAAATCGGTTGAAATCGTTTTCCTTGAACCCCAGTCATGCAATTGAGTCTATCAGTGGCGGTACAAGGAAGCGAGTCGAAGCACTTACTGCGGCTTCAACTGAATATTGTCAAAGGAGATTAAGCGATATTCCTTAGCGCTTCGCTGTGCATAATCACTGACCAATTCTATCATGTCTTCTGTCACATTAAAATCTGAATGCGAATTCTGTAACCAATTGGTACCAATTGGTTCCACCCAAATTTTAAGTAAATACACCACTAAAAATAAATACGGTGGTGTTTTATTATTATTAGCGGGCCTATTTATATATACACATAAAACTTACCATGTAAGATATATAAATAAATATTCATTGACAGAAAATGTACCGCTCAAATCAGGTAACATGGATATTTGTAGGAAGAAAAATATAGAAATTCCGAAAAAGATCACACACGAGTTATTCCCAAGACACTGGAAAACATATTGTTTCAGTAGAGTTGAATATTTTAGATTAAAAAATTTAGATTAAAAAAGCATTAATGTTACTAAATAGTAAATTTATTAATTAGTATATATAAAAAAATTGTCAAATATATTTAAATAACTACACGTTGTACTTAATATTCAAAACAAAACTAGTATTTCGTTTTATAGGAGACATAAAGATAAACAAGATTTTAAAGTAAATTTATAGCAATACACAGGCTGTCACTTCGAGCAATACAAATGTGAAAACCGTTTGTAATTTAGTTAAGTAGTTTTTGCATGAAATTGTTCACGAAAATATTTATGTGCATACCAATAGACAGACAAACTAACCTTGTAAAGGTCACTTGCGTTTGTTTCTATTGCTTTAAAAAAGATTCCTTATTGTAATATAGTGTAATAGTGTGTAGTTTATAAATCCTAATTATATGTTATTTGAATTAGTGTCAGCCAGTTGGTCGATATAGCGAAGTAGTGTTATTATATTATTCCTGAACTTTACTTATAACAAACAATACTTTTTAGTGAATAAAGTAGCGACAGATCTTAAAGGGGCCTACGTTGATCCTCATGAAGGGTGCCGAAAGTTACGAGCTTCTGGTTAATTTGTGACATTTCGAGAGATAACGGACATTATGGAGAAACATTAGCCGCCTAAGACGAGTGACTTAGCTGAGCGATTTAAGTTCAGGCATCCGAAACCAAAGAATAGCGAGAGTATATCTAAATATACCGCGATGTTTTGAAGAAGAATTTATGGTATTGCCACGTCGCTGAAAAGATGCCTGAGAGACCAGTTAGTGTGTGGGTAAATCAGTGAAATAATACGACAACAAATATTCACGGACGCCAAGCTGGATTTTGCCAAGGCTAATAGGCTGGCAGTCAGGTAGGAAGCGGCTAAGAAGAATGCGGCAGCTGTGTTGGAAAGTGTCAGATGGCCGACGGTCAGCACCACATGTGCTGAGGTCGATTGTCAGGTGCTGGTAGCGAAACCGAGGTGCATTGTGGCCTCAGCGGTGAGGTAGCGAAGCAGAGGCACGGCAGGCGTTGGTCGTACCAAAAAATCTAAGGACTATGCCTTTAAGGTAGGAGTACTGAAATAGACGCATTAGCACTGGAGTCAAGTTAGGTATACATGTTCGTAAAATCATTGTGGACATGCTATCCAGTCCACTCAACTTATGAACGTCCAAGAGAAATACCGACTGTCCGATTGTTTTCGCCATATTATTATTTCGAGCATTACACTCGGAAACCACAGGATGGTAGACGGTGTCTTTCCCTGGTCATCCAAAGTCGAGTTTGAAGCCAAAAGAGTGCCGAATAGATCGGCTTTCTCTTCTGCAATAAAGGGCAGAGTGTCATTCCCCAAGTGTAATGACGGCTGGCCAAAAATCCCCAGAGTGGCTTTAGAAAGTGCCCAGAATTTGCGTGTGTCAGGCCAGGGTACATTGCCAGCTGATCCTTAATTTTGACGATATGTTTGAACTTCGCTCTAGCGATTTGTCGTTTGAAGAATGTGGAGGCACGGTTCTTGATGACTAACACATTAGCTAAGCTTGATACGCCTGCCGTTTGCCAGCTATTGTAGCTAAAAAAGACCGCATTCCATCCCAATCCGTCCACTTGTAAAGTACGTCTCGTTCTAGCTGGTTTTTGAATGAGTATATGGGCATGGGTAATAGTGGTACTACACTAGGTACCAGGCAATAATCAAAGGATCTTAGACGAGCCTCGATAGTAACCCTGTACTTTATGTATGTATGTATGTATAGGTGTATAGGTATGTATGTATATATGAATATATGTTTACTATTTATATTTTTTTGTTTTTGCACACCTATATACCCCCTCTCCAGTACATCCGAAGGTTGGCTGGTAGAGAATACCCTTTTAGCATTAAGGCCGCCTTTTGTACAGTTTTTTTTTTGTTAATTTATGCAATAAATTAATAATTAAATAAATAAATAATATAGTGTAAAAGTGGGTAGCCTATAAGTCGTATTATGTTTGAATTAGTGTAAGCCAGGCGAACTATATACATTGTATAGAGGAGTAGTGTTTTTATTCCAGAATTTTATATCCCGGCTTGAAGGTTTAATTGTCTTAATATTTTTTTTGTGTTAAAAAAAATACTGATTTTCAGAATAATTTTAAAATTACACGGACATGACGCTATTAGTGTCGTAGAATCTCGCTGCATTGCCGCAAGCATTTAGTTGCATTTCATCTTTAAATAGAGACATTATTAAAAACTAATATTTTCAATGTTGTACAGGTTTAAAGTGTTTAATAATTTTCATCAGATGTCGATACACATATTGAAAAGCATGATATCAGATAAATTAATTTTCTTCGCGAGGCTTAATATTAAATCAAATGAAATCATATATCAGTAATATCTTATTCAGGTTTGAAGAAATCTACAGTTCCAAGACGCTATGGAATAATATTTATTGTATTTCAAAAATATCACAGGTATTAGAATGATTTTACCAAAGATATCTTAAATAGTTTACAGGGATATGGAATAGGTGCCTTTAATTGTTAATTAAAATTGTTTAACCACTCGTTCATATTGCTACATTGAAATTGGACAAAGTTTGACGGACATTTCATAGTCATTTTATAGTTGATATGCCGTGTCTACTCCTGCTTGCACAACTCAACGCCGACTGTGTGTTAAAATCTGCTGTGTGACTACATAATGAATAAATAATGTATTCACTGGGATTTGAGTCATTAAGATGACCTTATTTTTTACCAGTACGTCTTAAGTCTATAGTTCAAAGTATAGTATAGTTCAAATATTTTTAGTAAATTAATTCAATAATGCGGCCAAATGTGAAAGAATGAATAGAGTCAGTTACATTGAAGAAGTTATAAATATGCCTCCCGTGGCCTATTTGCCGTTTAAATTATTCCGCTCGGAGGCCGCGCCGCGCGAGCTGCTTGCCGGTGGCTCTTTAAGTTTTTCATCTTGTAAAATAAAAGGCTTTAACGACATTCATGGAGTTACGGAGAAATTTGCACTTTAATATAGATATTACTTTTTATTATACAGTATAAGTTTTAATGAACGTTGTTATAGTCATATTGCTGATCGTATGTCTTGAATCAAATTTGAATATTTTGTATTGATGTATCAAGGTATTTATTATATTATAATTTTTATTTTCTATCCAACATTTCAAATAGTATAAAGTAAATTAAACGTATAAAATCTTTAATAAAGAACTCGGGTAAATATGTTTATAATGTATACATTAGCAATAATTTATTGTTTGTATAAGCATTTATAAAATAATTTTATTTTGGCGAAAGTGTTCAACGGAGCCTGCGACGTAAGAAGTGGCACGGCAACAACACGGAGGCAAAGCGACGGAGCGTGAGCCTCACGTCGCTGATGCTTCAGGTGCACTTTACTTACCGCTCCCTGATTTAAGAATTCAACAGTATTCTTAACAGTAAATAGTTCAGCAGAATTACCGCTTTAGGATATAATACGATTATTAGAAACAAAAATATATTTATTTATGATACGCATATAACATAAATGAAAACTATGAAGTTTTATTTGTGTATTCGATTCAAATAAAGGGTTAAAAGTTAGTATAGTAAAGGCCCATATAATAACATGAACATCAGGGGTGTGATAGCGGAGCGGCGATGAGTATGGAAACGACCGCTCGGCCGACAATTAAAAACACTAATAGTTTTTAGTTATAAAGTAGCGAAAGGTCTATACTTTGATTTTAATTTCATTAATACATTAATTATAAATACAATAAAATTTTAGACGATTTTATTTTTAGAATCAAATCACAGACAAGCAATTCGATAGTTATTGCATTAGTAGTTATTGAATTAGCAGAACGAATTATAGCATTATTATCAAAGGATAAACCTTTCCGAATGTAAGCATATATTATTTGTTGCCTCGCAATCTGATATATTATACGGAAAATAGAATTTTGCGCTCGTTTCACATGAGATAATCAAGTTCGTAAGTTCTGGGAATATACAAATTGTTATAGAAAATGAATTTAAAGTAAGCGAGTAGTTAGTTATACTTGGAACAATAGTGTTTCGACACAATAATTGGAGTTTAGTTTAAAAGACTAACGTTAACGTTACGGCTACGAGAAGAAGACGTTTGTTTTATAGTAAAAGTATTATAAAATACTGGTATTAATATGTAAATAACAGAGCATTAAACATTCATTTATACTTATAATACTATCTACAATGAATATAATATAAAAAATGTATATTAAAATGAAGGTGGTTTCCTTTCCATTTTATTAATAGCCCTTAAGAAATATCTTCATTTTAGTTTCCATGTTAATTATTTCATAATGTATATGTGATGCAGTAAGAACCTACGATATATGTATTTAGAGCTTGAGAAAACAGTAAATATTGGTGTATTGGGTCGGTAGCTTTAAGCAGAGAATACTATATACTGTACTCAACTTATATTAAGACAAATATTATGTACAGTTAAATTTAGTAATCACGTTACTAAATTCAACTTCAACCTTCGGAGTATCCAAGGATTAATACTGACATATTATATATATATATATATAATTTGTTTTCGTATTCAATGAGTCGTCTTAAAGCATATGCAATGATAAACATTATTATGACAAAAAAAAATCCCTATTCAACCTTAATTTAAATTAAGTCTGCTTTAGGTAATTAAAATTGTCCTCTAGCACATAGTGTTACTCGTTTGTTTGCAAAATTTTCAATATTTTACTACATTCCTGGACTAAGCTGTTTCACAAATATTTGCACATATTTAAATATTTTTATCTACGGAATACATAATAACTCTATGAGAAAACTTCATTTTACAATTGTTACATATTTTAATTTTTGTATTAACAATTTTTCCATTACATTACAAACATTAAGAAGTAAGTACATTTATACAGTATTTTTAGAGTTGAAAGGAGTAAAGATTATATGTATTATAATAGTATGATATTTGTTTTCATTTTTTACTATTAGAATGTTTTAATAATTGTTAACTTAGATCATTATTTTGGTATTTTAGCAAAGAAGATTTAGTAAATAAAAAATATAACCTTTTTAAAACAATAAAACAATTTATGTACTGAGGGAAATTATAAATTAATACAATAAATACCTACATATTAAGACTGACATGATAACAATGAAAATCCGAATATACTTTTTTTCATCTTCTAAGTAACTACTTATAACAGCTAATTATTAGTCAATAACAATATTTCACTATTAAATATTAAACTAGTCACTGCATTGATTAATAAAAAAACGGTAATAAGAATTACATACAGAAAAATATCCATATTATGATTAAACGAATGTGCTTGTTAGTATATTCTATTAAAAGTAAAATAGGTAGTTCATATTTATCCGAATAAATAACTGTATAAAATAGTCATAAGCACTCCCAGTAAAACAGGTAACTTCCACGAGCTAAGGAAACCGCTGTCTGTATTGTCCCCAGGCTTGTTTTCCTCCCAAATTACCTTCTGCTTTTTTAATTCAATTCTATCTTCTTCGACGACCTCTCCTATAAGGAACTTCTTGACGATCTCCTTGGCGTCGAAGCTGTGTCCGATGTCGTTGAAACTCTCGGTTGCATCCTTGCCGGCAACATTAATGAGGACCTCATGGCCGCCGGGATGGTCGTCGAGGAACTTCGTAACGTCATATACTCGGTTATCGATAACAAATGCTGCATTTTTCTTTGTGTTGCGCTCGGCAACTTCCTTTCGTGTAAAACGTTTTAACTCCGACATAGTTAATACTAAATCGTGCTTGCGTGCCTCTCACACGGCCAGCCACTATTGTGCACTCTTATTATCTCACTCTTCGTGTACAATCCCCGCTCTCCCCCTCTCCTCATGTTTTTATCGTTTTATAATATGATGAAGCCCTTTAACAGTTTCTACAGTTGATAATTGGTAGCTGTTTAATCAAAACAAGTCGTGGCCGCAAATTCTATCAATTTCTTAATTTCTGTTGATTGTTTGTGATTCGTAATTTCGTTTGTTGGCCGAATATTTTCGATTATAATCAATGTGTTTCAATCAATGTGTTATATTTTGGTTCATTCTATTCTATCCTATTAATGTAAAAAAATATGATGTTTATTGATCTGAGCGTAAGCGAAGCTCTTAACTTTGGGAGACCTTTTTTTGTGTTTAGTTGTCTCCAGAATGCGACCAAATAATTAGCTAGAACTATTAATAGTATTAGGATAATTACTTTTGAATTGGCTACATTTAAAAGGTTATACTTTGTGAAATGCCTTAAAAAATAGCAAAGTATTAAATGTGTAATGCGGATAGTTTCTCGGCTTCCACCAGTAGGTAAAAAAATAACGCTTCGTTCGTGTAAAACCCTCCTGAAGCAGAAACGAACGGTTTCTCAGGCAGTATATAGTTATATAATTATAATATGACTACATTATATCCGCGGCTTCGCTGCAATTGTGTTAGTTCCTTTCTTTTACCTAGGAGCTTTCTATTTGAATTTTATTGACTTTAATTGTTAAATATCTAATATCTAATCAACTACCAGTCTGCGTAACGTTGAGTCGAGAAGCGAATAATCTTCTAAATTATTAATGTAGTATAAGGGAGAATTTTGATCTATATTAAATAGCCAAGGTAATAAATAAACCCTTTACTTTAGATAAGGATTAATACTAAACAGAAGCAAACAGACTCGAAAATAACGTAATATTTTTCATAAAAATTTTGAAATCTCGGGTGCCGTTTGCATATTGAGCGAAGCAAGCCCGCTCAAAAAAAAAATGAACAGGGGGACAGGACAATTCGATTAAAAATATTCTTTACGCGCTTTTCATTGTAAAGCAAATTTTTCGCGCGAATGTTTTTTCTCATTGACATCAATGGGATATCTGTTTTTTGATGATTATTCCTCAACGACTTGACATTTTTCAATTTTTCATATAATTTTCCGTCAAGTAGGTAGTATTCGCCTCTATTCGTGACAAAGAATGTGAAAACGTCTACAGTAAAGCGCTCCGCTCTCTCCGCTCAATTATATACAAATTTGTATTGAAAATGATATGTGAACTCAATAAATGTTTCAAATCAATTAATTTTTGTTGGGGATGTGTATGATCCCCACACACACACACACATCCCCACACACACACACATCCCCACACACACATCCCCACACACACACACACACATCCCCACACACACATCCCCACACACACACACACACACATCCCCACACACACACACACACACACACACACACATCCCCACACACACACACACACACACACACACACATCCCCACACACACACACACACACACACACACACACACACATCCCCACACACATCCATCCTCACACACACACACACATCCCCACACACACACACATCCCCACACACACACACACACATCCCCACACACAAACACACACATCCCCACACATCCCCACACATCCCCACACACACATCCCCACACACACACACACACACACACACACACACACACACACACACACACACACACATCCCCACACACACACACACACACACATCCCCACACACACATCCCCACACACACACACACACACACATCCCCACACACACACACATCCCCACACACACACACATCCCCACACACACACACATACACATCCCCACACACACACACACATCCCCACACACACACACATACACATCCCCACACACACACACACACATCCCCACACACACACACACACATCCCCACACACACACACATACACACACACACACACACACACACACACACATCCCCACACACACACACACACACACACATCCCCACACACATCCTCACACACACACCCACACACACATCCCCACACACACACGCATCCCCACACACACACGCACACACATCCCCACACACGCACACACACACACATCCCCACACACACACACACACACACACACACACATCCCCACACACACACACACACACACACACATCCCCACACACGTCCTCACACACACACACACATCCCCCACACACACACACACACACACACATCCCCACACACACACCCCCACACACACATCCCCACACACACACATCCCCACACACACACACACACACTCACATCCCCACACACACACACACACACACACACACACTCACATCCCCACACACACACACACACACACACACACATCCCCACACACACACACACACATCCCCACACACACATCCCCACACACACACACATCCCCACACACACATCCCCACACACACATCCCCACACACACACACACATCCCCACACACACACACACACATCCCCACACACACACACACACATCCCCACACACGTCCTCACACACACACACACATCCCCCCACACACACACACACACACACATCCCCACACACACACCCCCACACACACATCCCCACACACACACACATCCCCACACACACACACACACACTCACATCCCCACACACACACACACACACACACACACACTCACATCCCCACACACACACACACACACACACACACACATCCCCACACACACACACACACATCCCCACACACACATCCCCACACACACCCACACACACACACACACATCCCCACACATACACACGCATCCCCACACACACACACACGCATCCCCACACACATCCCCACACACATCCCCCCACACACACACACACACATCCCCCCACACACACACACACACACACATCCCCACACACACACACACACATCCCCACACACACACACGCATCCCCACACACACACACACACACACGCATCCCCACACACACATCCCCACACACACACGCATCCCCACACACACACACGCACGCATCCCCACACACACACGCATCCCCACACACACACACGCACGCATCCACACACACACACACAGACACACGCATCCCCACACACACGCATCCCCACACACACACACACACACATCCCCACACACACACACACACATCCCCACACACACATCCCCACACACACACACACACATCCCCACACACACATCCCCACACACACCCACACACACACACACACATCCCCACACATACACACGCATCCCCACACACACACACACGCATCCCCACACACATCCCCACACACATCCCCCCACACACACACACACACATCCCCCCACACACACACACACACACATCCCCACACACACACACACACATCCCCACACACACACACGCATCCCCACACACACACACACACACACGCATCCCCACACACACATCCCCACACACACACGCATCCCCACACACACACACGCACGCATCCCCACACACACACGCATCCCCACACACACACACGCACGCATCCACACACACACACACAGACACACGCATCCCCACACACACGCATCCCCACACACACACACACACACATCCCCACACACACACACACACATCCCCACACACACATCCCCACACACACACACGCATCCCCACACACACACACGCATCCCCACACACACACACACATCCCCACACACACACACGCACCGCCCAGGGTGAGACCCAGATACTTCATCTGGGTCTTCACTACCACCACTGCCTCCGATCCTTGGCCAGAGATAGACGCCCGACTAGAGGGACATCGGCGAGGGCCGAGGAACAGGATGGCCTGTGTTTGTAACGGAGACCTCCAATCCTAACAGCCTTATTCGGTTCGCTACAAACGTAACGCCGATGGTAGCCACACGGGGCTGCCTCCGAAAAGTTCTTACCCCTGTAGGTGACGAGGGGGTATCATCCGCGTAACACAACAACCTCATCCAGGGCAAGAGAGAACAGTGAAGCAGCCAGTCGTAGCCGAGGTTCCACAACACCGGTCACAACAAATGAGACCTAACCTGACCTATATATATAACCTATGTATATATATATTTCTCAACGACAAAACATTTTAGTTCAAAATTAGACATAGATAGACTTCAATTCAAAATTAACTACGAGGGTTCAAAACCCGCCCAGCTCCGTGAGGAACCACACAAACTCAGCCAGATATTGTGTTCACCGTTTCATAAAAATTAACATTTATCGACTGATTGAAAACAAATCAAATCTTGACAAATAATGTAATTATTAATTTCAGACGAGGATGTCCTACCTCAGGAGTTGCTATCTGTGATTGGTGTACTTTATTTAAAATATGCCAACGTAAATGCATAATTAATTATTTTTATATTTTAATATTATTAAAATAATAAGTGTAATATTTAATTTAATTTAAGTTTATCACTATAATATCTTTTATTGAGGGGTTAGGTGGGTTTCAAAGGCACAAAACACGTATATTTTTATTTAACCAACAAAATATTTCATTACATCAAGTTACCATATAAAAGGTATATATATTACATAAGTTATTGAAATTTTCGTCGAAAAATATTGTCCGCACGTCGTCATCTGTGACTCAAAACAAGTTTGATGGTGGTGCTGATGATGATGCTGGTGGTGATGCTGGTGGTGATGGTGGTCGTGGTTAGGATAACTCAGGACCGATGCATCTGAAATGCAAAATTTTCTGTTAGTAGATGCTTAAAGCTCGCTTGGACGAAGGAGAAAACAACAATTTTATATTTTGGCGGCGTTGAGAACAAAAACCTTTTTTTGAGTATAATTTGCACCCTTCACGGTGCATGAAAAATCATTAATGTAAAATTTGGAGATCGGTTCATTCGTTTTCGAGAAATCGATTTCAAAAATGTAGTTTTCAAAAGACGCGACTAAAAAGATTTACATTCAAACAGGTGAAAAAACTTACATTAAGTGTCTGCTGCAGTGGCAATATCCAAGGCATCCTTTTGCTCTTGTCTGTGACGAACTCTTGCTTCTTAAGTCTCAGCGTCAGCTTTTTTTTCTGCTGATAGTATTCGCGGCCTTCACATCCTCTTTTCGTGCGTACTCGTGGCTATTTTAGTTTGATTTTTGAAATTTCGTATGCTCTACCAATTTTTCGACATGATATATAATTTCTCTCAGCATACAGTTTTCGCATTCCACCTGAATTCCATTAAATTCAAACTAAAAAGTCTATAATGACAGTTTGACTATACACCGGAATATTTGCCCCGCTTTGAAATCACGAATTTCAGAACAGCCTAACAATTTATCTCCTGAAATTAAATAATTATTTAAATTTAAATATTGAATTAATATAATACCTGAAAATTAAATTAATATTAAGCGTACTTACCTTTCTGTAAGCCATAAATTGAGGCACTTCCGATTCCTTCAGTACAATGCTTTTTTGCCCCAAAACAGCGTCTGGTATAATCTAGCAGATGGTGGGGATGGATGATGTGCGCGCAGCACCACAGATCGCACACTATTTGGACTGCATTTGATGCCTCTTTTAAACTATTTAATCCAACCCCAATTATAGTTGGACTAGCTCGTTTTTGGGTACCACGTGTGGTGAAGAGGCTATGTATACTGCCTCTGCGGAAGTAAAACGTTCTATTAGTTTATTAATCTAAAATACGGGATGCAGTTATAGAAAATTCAAAGAATGACGAATCAGAGATTGGATTATTTGTTAAATATTCAAATATAATGTCTTTATCCAATTGGTCAGATTTGGACTCATTTGCCAGAGCTGGTTGGATATAATCCTTAAATAAGGACGATGAGCTGGTGCAATTAGAAGATTGAAAGTAAGCGTTTTTTAAACCCACTTTCACAAGCCAATCTCATGTTTGGAGGAAGTCGGGCGCTTTGTACATATTTACTAAACGAAATTTATCTATTTGAACATATTAGTTTAATTACTATTAATTTGAAGACCGTCCGAAAAAAAGGTATCATCTTTTTTGGCGTCTAGGAAAATTTGGTATACAAAGATGCCAGATTGTTCATTTGAAATAAGATATTTTTTGATTTTTTGTCTGAAATTTCGTCGTTAATTGAGATGGATGTATTAAAGGAGATCGGATTATAAACAAAATTCGATAATCTCTATAATGTACAATGGTGCTCCTAACTTTCTCCAAACACTTACCTGATGTTTGATTTGCCCAGCTTGAAAGGTTCCTTCCTTCCAGTCTTCTCCTTGGGGCGCGCTTCTGAAGCTTATCCACGGTGCTTTCATCTCTGATCCAAGACAGCTTTCGGTTCACACCGACAAAATCGGTAAAATTGGTGTCATTGAAAAGGTTATCTGATGGAGGAATTTTTCGTAACGATTCCCTTAATTATCTTTAACAGACATTTTATTGATTTTTTGATCATTATAATATCATCAATGGTTATTGGATATAGAGATTCGCTAAACAATTTTTATAATAAGATTTTATAGAATCATTTCTAGAATCAGTTCTACAAAACCGGGGGTAGAATTGTGTAACTTTTGTACTTCTGAATAACGCACTTGTGACTAGTCAGAATTAAATTACTGTAAATTATTAATTAATTCCAAATGTAGGTCAGAAGTATGCAAAGTCTGACTTGAGGGTAGTTGCAATTGGTAGGGTAATTGCAAGGTAGTTTTGCAAGCAAATTGCAATCAATCCCTTTCTCAATTTTAAAAAAGTTTCTTTTGAACGGGGCTTCTGAATCACGGAAATATATTGTTTTTTGAAAATAGTCTTGTAAAGAAAAAAACTTTTATACTAAAATTTTAATAATACTTGCCAGAATACTTACCATAGTATTGCGCGGTCCCCTTTTTCGATGCTTTTTGCCTCGCATCGTCCTGGCAGGACCGCTACCGATGTCTAAAGAGTCACTTGATGACGAACGGACGCGGGTAGTTTTCTTTTTTGCTAAATCAGCATTCTTCCTGATGAATGTTCTTTGAACGTCGCCTTTCTTGGTAACAATCTGTAAAACCTTAGAAAGATTATCCCATGAAGGAGGAATTTCTTAAAGATTTCCTTAAATAATTATCTTTAACATTATTCAAAATGGCATTACGGCGCTGTTGCACGATATTTCCAATATATTTTATAAATTTTTTTGAAAATAAAAAACAATAATTTTAACTGTAATATAATGATATTGGATAATTGAATGGTTATTGGATTCTGAAATTCAGATAACCAGGAGATTAGTTGAGCTAATCCCTTCTGAAAGGCTTCATTTAGCAAAATAATAGCATGTGTAATAGCGGGACAATTGTTATTGTAAGATTTTATAGAGTCATTACATTCCAAAATCTAACAAAACCGGGGGTAGAAACCGGGAGTAAATTATTAAGTAATTCCAAATATAGGTCAGAAGTATGCAAAGTCTGACTTGAGGGTAGTATGCAAATTGCAATCAATACCTTTCTCAATATTAAAAAAGTTTCTTCTTTTGAACGTTGCTTCTGAATCATAAAAATTTGTTGTTTTATGATATATGGTCTTGTGAAAAAAAAAACTGGCAGAATACTTACCTTAGCATTTCGCCGTAACCTTTTTTGGATGCTTTTTGCGTCGTATCCGGCTGGAAGCACCGCTATAGATGTCCACAGAGACTCTTGATGACGAACGGACCGCGAGTAGTCTTCTTTTTTTGATAAATCTGCATTCTTCCTGACGAATGTTCTTTGAACGCCGCCTTTCTTGGTAAGTCTGTAAAATATTAAAAAAAATATCACATTTCTTAAAATTCCCTTAAATAATTATTATCTTTAACATACTTCAAAATGGCATCATCGATATTTGCAATAAATTTTATTGAATTTTTTGATAATCACCTTCCGAAAAAAAAACATTATTTTTAACTGTAATATAATAATATTGGATAATTGAATGGTTTTTGGATTCTGAAATTCAGATAACCAGGAGATTAGTTGAGCTAATCCCTTCTGAAAAACTTTATTTTGCAACATAATGGCAAGTGACTTTTCAACATTCGCTAAACAATTTTTATCGTAAGATTTAATAGTCATTACATTCGAAATCTAAGAAAACCTGGGGTAGAATTGTATAACTTTTGTACTTCTGAATAACGCAGTTGTGAACAGTCAGGAGAATTAAAGGACGGTAAATTGTTAAACAATTCCAAATGTAGGTCAAGTATGCAAAGTCTGCAACTCGAGGGTAGTTTTCTCAATATTAAATAAGTTTTGTTCTTTTGAACGCCGCTAGTGAATCATATGAAAATTTTATGTTTTATGAAATATGGTCTTTGTTACTTAATTTTTTTAACAATACTAGCCAGATTACTTGCCTTAGCATTGTGCTGTCCCCTTTTTCGATGCTTTTTGCCTCGCATCGGGCTGGAAGCACCGTTACTGATGTCCAAAGAGTCACTTTATAACGAACGGACGTAGGTAGTCTTTTTTGCTAAATCAGCATTCTTCCTGACGAATGTTCTTTGAACGTCGCCTTTCTTGGTAACAATCTGTAAAACATTAAAAAGATTATACCATGAAGGAGGAATTTCTTAACGATTCCCTTAAATAATCTTGAACATACTTCAAAACGGCACCAAGGCGCTCCTGCAAGATGTCAGTATGTTTACCACAAATCATTTGCAATATATTTTATGAATTTTTTTGACAATCACCTTCAGAAAAAATCAATAATTTATTGTAATACATTATCAATGTTTATTGGATTCTGAAATTCACATAACCAAGAGATTAGTTCAGCTAATCTCTTTCTGAAGGGCTTAGTTTTGAAAAATAATAGCTTGTGTTAAGCTAAGCGGGAAGTGATTTTTTAATATTCGCTAAACAATATTTTTTTTCATAAGACTTTATAGAATCATTACATTACAGTTCTACAAAACTGAGGGGTAGAATTGTATAACTTTCGTACTTCTGAATAACGCATTTGTGACCAGTCAGGAGAATTAAAGTACTGTAAATTATTAAGTAATTTCAAATGTAGGTCAGCAGTATGCAAAGTCTGCGACTTGAGGGTAGTTTACATATTGCAATCCACACCTTTAATATTAAATATGTTTTGTTCGTTTGAACGCCGCTAGGGAATCATGAAAGTTCGATGTTTTAGGAAATATGGTCTGGTATAAAAAAAAAGACCTTACCTTAGCATTGCGCCGTCCCCTTTTTCGATGCGTTTTGCCTCGCATCGGGCTGGAAGCACCGCTACTGATGTCCAAAGAGTCGCTTGATGAACGGACGTGGGTAGTTCTTCTTTTTTGCCAAATCAGCATTCTTCACTAGATGGATTCATTATAAAATAATACTTTTGTAACAAAATTAAACAAGAATCTTGAGATTGATTTAAAGGCGACTGCGCTGTTCAGAAACTGAAGTGCCAATGAGGGATACAGGTGAGTGGTGCTGCTCAAGCACATCATCCATCCCTACCATTAGATTATACCGCCGCTAGATTATACCGGAAGGACGCTGTTTTTGAGTCAAAAAAGCTTTGTGCTGAAGGAAACGGAAGTGCCTCTCTCAATTTATAGCAGCGCCTCTAGTGTCATTTTGGAGAACTAATGAACTCCAACCAATCACTGCTAAGCAAAGAGTGTGTGCAGCGCCTCTAGTGTCATATTGGAGAACTAGTGAACTCCAACCAATCACTGCTAAGCAAAGAGTGTGTTCAGCGCCTCTAGTGTCATATTGGAGAACTAGTGAACTCCAACCAATCACTGCTAAGCAAAGAGTGTGTTCAGCGCCTCTAGTGTCATATTGGAGAACTAGTGAACTTCAACCAATCACTGCTAAGCAAAGAGTGTGTGCAGCGCCTCTAGTGTCATATTGGAGAACTAGTGAACTCCAACCAATCACTGCTAAGCAAAGAGTGTGTGCAGCGCCTCTAGTTTATTTGTATTTTATTTTATATTGTATATTGTATTGTTATATTGTTATATTATAGTGTTTTCATTATATAGTATTTAAGTTGATTGTGCTCGTCAAACCATACCATAGGCTCCACAAGCGTTCTTAATTGTTAAATTAATTATATATTGTGGAGCGGTACGTTTATGTATTTTATTGTATTATTTCTAATCTGTATTGTATTTGGTTAATTATGTTAAATTTATTGTGAATATTGTTTTTATAGTATGGTAAGTTAATTTTGCTTGTCCAAATTTATATATTATGTTAAGTTATTTTTTTTATATTGTAATGTTTTCTTTTAATTTAATTATTATTACATGTTGTATAAAGTTTTGTTAAAGTTAAAAAGTAAAAAAGCGGGATGTGGAACTAACGAACGAACGTTGGACACTTTTGTTCAAGCTCCCGGCTGGTGAGGCTGCCTTTGTTAGCGTTTATTTATTTTTTGTTATACTGTGGGTGGTGGATAGATAATTTTTATGTTCATTTATTTTGCTGTTTCAATGGTGTTTATTTTCTGGCGATTAATTATTAGTGATTTCAATCTTGGGTGATGAAGTAAAATAATAGTTATTCTTTTGTTTTTTTTTAATCATTTCACTGCGCAGTTTTTAGTTAGTTAAGTTTATTAATCATGGTTAAGGCTATTATCGGAACCGATGGCCCTCAAGGGATCAAAGGTTCGGCGGTTTTTAAAATATTAATTAGGTTGTCAAATGTCATATGTATATATATTTTCTAATATCTAGAGAATTGGTAAATTAATTATAAACCAGATATTTAATATATACTAATTATATACTTTGTTAGTTGGAAGTAATGGGGGAGCTGTGCGAGTCCAGCAGACTCCAGATGTGTTTGAGGACACCCTGTATAGCGTGCTGCAGTACACTTCCGAGGTATACATTAAAAATTATTATTCATGAAATTTTAATATTTTGTTTAGACAATTTTTTTTCAGTGAAGTGATGACCAAACTATTTAAAAAATAATGTGTTTCCAGACGGGTCCAGTGGGCGAGAAGACGGCGCAGCAGTGCGTGGTGACGGCGTGCCGCGGCGGGCTGGCGCTGGCGCCGCTGCAGCCGCGCTGGGAGGCCGCTCTCGGACGACTGCTGGCGCACCACCAGGTATACATGGACTACGGACGGACGAAGTGGCCATGTACCATTTACATAAATCTTCCAGGGACCATTCACTCGAATACATAAGAAACCTAATCAAACTTGGTCTAGGAGGGAACTGTAAAATAACACTTTAGTAACAAATAACAATAGCCATTATACCACTTAAACGCAATCAAAACTTTATTAAAATCGGTTCAGACGTCTCTTAAAAGCAATTTAATACCACAAACAATTATGAATTTATCTGTAAGTTAAAAAAAAAAAAATCGTCTTTATGTATTTCTATATGTTTATTATAAATTATAACGATGTAAAATTCATTAAACAAACAATTGTTTTATATATCAGGTCCGCAAGTTGCTGTGCGCCGGCCTAACGGCGGTAACGGAGCACGCAGACGACAGATCCTGCAGCTCATTAAACACCACTACTTCCCTTCGGAACACATGAACCAGGTAAAATAAAGCTACGCCGGAGACAATATAATACCTTTAACTCTACACTAGGTGTAGGGTTGAGATATTGCAATTATTTATTATTATTTATTTATTTAAAACAGCTGTATATTTTAAAATAACTATGTAATAATTTTTTATATTTATTGTTTTTGCCATAGTTATGAGCTATATTGTAACTTGGAAATAATATAACCGATCCTGTAGTTTCACTGCCTGAGAAATTGAGGACATATCATAATAACGTGAATAATTATAATTGTGTATATTATATTAATGTTTATATTGTCAAATAGATATTCGGCGACAGTTTCACGAGTGCGTCGGAGGTGAGCGTGGAGAGCTGTGGAGAGAGTGCTGGAGCGTGTGGGAGCGACTCACGCCCGCGCAGGAGACGGCTATGGATGAGCTACTGACTAGGCTGAGGGAGGCACTACACACAGGGAAGGTAAATGAATACCCTTACCCACTAGACCACTGACCTAGAAGGATCGTTATGTATAGGGTTGCCAACTTCCTATTTACTTTACTTTACATAATAAAGTACATTTTAATGATTATAATTTAAGATTTTTTTAAATTACTTTTCCAAAATTACACGTGACTTTAGTCTATATTTCAATTAAAGCTTATACAATGAAATTGACAATGTTAACATCTGAATTTATTAACTTTTAAAAAGAAACATAATAGAGCAACAATAGTTGTCGTTTCCTGTAAAAGGCTTGGAGGATTTATTAAACATCAGAGAAATCAAATTGTGTTTCCATAGGGTATAAAGTACAATTGGTCGAAATAATTTACATTACTTTATTATAAAGTACGGGTGGCAACCCTAGTTATGTGATAGATATGATTACATTCATAGCGTTAGGGAATCAGTCCTAGTCAAACGTCATGAGATAATTTGCACTCAAATTCAAAGTATTTATAAAATATTTATCAGTAGCAAATGATATGTAACAAATTAGAACCTAGTTAAACCTTACTTTAAACACACTTTGTATTAGTTTTAATTAAAAAAGTAATATGTATGTACAATTTTACAGATAAACGATATAGCAACATCAAGCGTGATGGAGTTGTACGGCTACAAGATGACATGCTTGGAACAACGGTTGCATTCACACTCACTTGCCTTACAGGTAAAGACAGTATTCAGTTATTAACCCTTTGCCCTCGAGATCAAGATCAAACAAATATTACCAATTACTATAAATAAATATATATCAAATACACTTCGCGAGTGAGTATGAAGGGTTAAGGTTTCAATTAACATTAATATCCATTCTAGGGTGCGACAGAACACATGGCGTCATTACAGCACGCCCTCGCGTTACTGCAAGCGACTAATGTCTTATACAAGATGTCTTATACACGACACAGATGCAAAATGAAAAGTATGTATAATAATTTTGAATAAGTTTCCTTTTCAAATGCTTTAATTCTAATATATATTTATGCATATATAATAAAGTTCCACAAGATATTTTAAACTGTCTCTTTGGTAGTTTTAAATCTAAAATCTTAAGATTTTTTTGTGGATTGAAATGTGGAACTTAAGTTCACTTTATGTATATATAAAGTTTCTTTTCAAAAGAGCAACTTCTGTCTTGGTCTTCTCAGCAGAGCAGCATTCAGAGCCTGTGATACTTACTCATGGATTGACTACTCTGATTTTTTTAATAATAATTGATGATTTAAATTGCGTGCCTACTTGAATAAAGATAAATAAACAAATAGTAATAATAAGATAATAAACTTTTACTTTTACATAATACATAGTAGTGAGTTTGGTAGATGTTGTCTAATCTTGTCATTAAAAGCTTATGTAATTAATTCTTACCGTATCGATTACTGAAGCGGAAACCTCAAGGTGCAATCATGCTTAAACAAAAGAAATTTTACAGTCTAGAGAAATTTCAAGGAGTACATCATTACATAAATAAGATTTTTTTTGAATTTGGTAGAATGCTCGCCTGCCACGCCGGCGGACCGGGTTCGATTCCTGGCCGATGCAATACTATTTTGCATATTTTTTTTATGCATACAAATTGTTTTTACTACTTATGTATATGCAATAATTATTTTCATACATTAATTAAAACTTTCTTTTATTTTAGACATAAAAAGGCAATAGAGGAAATGCACAAGCATCTGGATGACGCGGAAACGTCACTGCGCGGTTTTCGAGCAAAGTTAGCAGCTAAGAGATTAGACAAAGAAAATCAAAAAGAACATTTGCAACAAGAGTTCAGAGCTCTTGGCTGTAAGTTTTTTATTAAAAAAATGTAACAATTTCATAAATTTTATTACAGCGCCATCTGTCAAACTTTAACAACAAATGAAGCAACCTAGTTCGTGTGCTCGTCAACAGTGAACAGATGGCGCTTAACTATATTCTATGTATTAATTTATTTTCAGAACATAGAAAGCGAAATGAAAGTACGCGAGAAGGAACTAGAAGAAAGACTGAAGCAACAAGAGGCTGATAGCAGATTAATACAAAAGAAATTGGAGCAACAGGTGATTATTCCTCAATTCTTTTGATAATAATTTTTACGCTTATTTCTGTTATATCAGTCCTCTCATTGACGGAAACTAAGCCTTGCCTTTTTTTTTAAGAATGTTGAAGAGAATTTGATGTTCAGATAGTTTTGAAATCCCAATATTAATGGAATATTTTTTTTTTTTCGGATTTTTTTACCTTGCATTAACTGGTTATAGGTATATTTACAACATAAATAGAAATTTATATATATAATGTATTAATTGTTCTAATAGACGAACAAGAACAGCGAGCTATAGCGGGCGTGTTGATAAAGTTCGAGGAGCGCGTGAAGCAGCGATACAAGCGACTGGAGGAGGACGCTGCCGCCGACGGAGCCCTGCGGCAGGAGATAGAGCAGAGGGAACACTGTGAGACTTAACTACTTAACTATTTATACTTAATAGGATGCTATAACGTTCTTCTAGTTAGAATCCATCTGTAAATGATATAAATAAGGGAGAAAAAATTGTATGACACTATTTTTCAAGTTACATTCATGATCTTGCTGAACCCTAAAAATGTTAAGTGTACTTACTTTTCTGATTATCAGAGATTCGTATTGTACTGTTGATTGCCATCGCTTTTGGTATTTAATCTATTTAATTTAATAGATTGATATTTAATGTATTCCGTTTTAAATAAAAATAAAAAGTTAGATGATATGATAAAACAAATGTTTAAAATTCATTATGGATTCTAATTATTAAACAAATATCAAACACTTTTTCAGTATACAGTTTTTGTATTTTTACTTTCGTAACACCATAAAATACATAATATATTCCATCCCCAGATAATACAGCAGCTGGAGAAGACTGTGGTGGAGCGTGAAAACAGGCTGTACCAGGTGACGTCGCAGCTGGAGGAGATGAAGAGAGTGCAGGAGATGGTAGCCAAGCTCATGAGCAAGAGCACCTCCAATGCGACCTAACGGTACTCGCATACCATATTCTACCAATATAATACTTTGTCTCCTATTCCTGTATAAATATTATAAAAATTTAGTTTAATCTTTTTCATCTATCAAACTTAATATTTAATAATTTATATAAAATTAAATGCTGTAACCTTTTGAACTATAAACTTGAAAAATAAATATTTGTATATTGACCTTTCATAAAACTTAATTTGGTTAAATTAACTTAAAATTTATTAATATTTTTGATTAATAATTTAATAATTTGCACTCAAATTCAAAGTATTTATGAAATATTTATCAGTAGCAAATGATATGTAACAAATTAGAACCTAGTTAAACCTTACTTTAAACACACCTTGTTTAATTAATTAATTTAATTAATTAAAAAAGTAATATGTATGTACAATTTTACAGATAAAAGATATAGCAACATCAAGCGTGATGGAGTTGTACGGCTACAAGATGACATGCTTGGAACAACGGTTGCATTCACTCACTCGACTTACAGGTAAAGACAGTATTCAGTTATTAACCCTTTGCCCTCGAGATCGCTTCATATATACTAAAGGGTAACTCGGGTGTGTACTGTTAAACTGTGATGCTCTCCAGTTAAACTGATGATTTCGGAACAAGATCAAACAAATATAACTCGGGTGTGTGCTGTTAAAATGTGATGCTCTCCAGTTATATTGATGATTTCGGAAAGGATCAAAACAAATATCACCAATTACTAAATGTATGAGTATGAAGGGTTTCAATTAACATTAATATCCATTCCAGGAATGCCATGCCCTCGCGTTACTGCAAGCGACTAATACTTCCAGCAAGATGTCTTATACACGACACAGATGCAAAATCAAAAGTATGTATAATAATTTTGTATGTATAATAGTTTCCTTTTCAAATGCTTTAATTCAAATATATATTTATGCATATATAATAAAGTTCCACAAGATATTTTAAACTGTCTCTTTGGTAGTTTTAAATCTAAAATCTTAAGATTTTTTTGTGGATTGAAATGTGGAACTTAAGTTCACTTTATGTATATATAAAGTTTCTTTTCAAAAGAGCAACTTCTGTCTTGGTCTTCTCAGCAGAGCAGCATTCAGAGCCTGTGATACTTACTCATGGATTGACTACTCTGATTTTTTAAATAATAATTGATGATTTAAATTGCGTGCCTACTTGAATAAAGATAAATAAACTTATAGTAATTTACTAACTAAATTTTGTTATACTTTTACATATTACATAGTAGCGAGTTTGGTAGATGTTGTCTAATCTTGTCATTAAATGCTTATGTATCGATTATTAAAGCGGAAACCTCAAGGTGCAATCATGCTTAATCAAAAGAAATTTTAGTCGTCTAGGGAAATTTCAATGAGTACATCATTACATAAATAAGTTTTTTTTTGAATTTGGTAGAATGCTCGCCTGCCACGCGGGCGGCCCGGGTTCGATTCCCGGCCGATGCAATACTATTTTGCATATTTTTTTATGCATACAAATTGTTTTTACTACTTATGTATATGCAATAATTATTTTCATACATTAATTAATACTTTTTTTTATTTTAGACATATAAAGGCAATAGAGGAAATGCACAAGCAGCTGGATGACGCGGAAATGTCACTGCGCGGTTTTCGAGCAAAGTTAGCAGCTGAAAGAGACAAAGAAAATCAAAAATAATATTTGCAACAAGAGTTCAGAGCTCAATTGGCTGTAAGTTTTTTATTAAAAAAATGTAACAATGTAATAAATTTTATTTCAGCGCCATCTGTCGAACTTTAGCAACAAATGAAGCAACCTAGTTCGTGTGCTCGTCAACAGTAAACAGATGGCGCTTAACTATATTCTATGTATTAATTTATTTTCAGAACATAGAAAGCGAAATGAAAGTGCGCGAGAAGGAACTAGAAGAAAGACTCAAGCAACAAGAGGCTGATAGCAGAGTAATACAAAAGAAATTGGAGCAACAGGTGATTATTCCTCAATTCTTTCGATAATAATTTTTACGCTTATTTCTGTTATATCAGTCCTCTCATTGACGGAAACTAAGCCTTGCCTTTTTTTTAAAGAATGTTGAAGAGAATTTGATGTTCAGATAGTTTAGAAATCTCAATATTAATGGAATATATTTTTTTTTCGGATTTTTTTACCTTGCATTAACTGGTTATAGGTATATTTACAACATAAATAGAAATTTATATATATAATGTATTAATTGTTCTAATAGACGATCAAGAACAGCGAGCTATAGCGGGCGTGTTGATAAAGTTCGAGGAGCGCGTGAAGCAGCGATACAAGCGACTGGAGGAGGACGCTGCCTCCGACGGAGCCCTGCGGCGGGAGATAGAGCAGAGGGACACTGTGAGACTTAACTATTTATACTTAATAGGATGATATAACGTTCTTCTAGTTAGAATCCATCTGTAAATGATATAAATAAGGGAGAAAAAATTGTATGACACTATTTTTCAAGTTACATTCATGATCTTGCTGAACCCTAAAAATGTTAAGTGTACTTACTTTTCTGATTATCAGAGATTCGTATCGTACTGTTGATTGCCATCGATTTTGGTATTTAATATATTTAATTTAATAGATTGGTATTTAATGTATTCCGTTTTAAATAAAAATAAAAAGTTAGATGATATGATAAAACAAATGTCTAAAATTCATTATGGATTCTAATTATTAAACAAATATCAAACACTTTTTCAGTATACAGTTTTTGTATTTTTACTTTCGTAACACCATAAAATACATAATATATTCCATCCCCAGATAATACAGCAGCTGGAGAAGACTGTGGTGGACAGGAAAACAGGCTGTACCAGGTGACGTCGCAGCTGGAGGAGATGAAGAGAGATGGTAGCCAAGCTCATGAGCAAGAGCACCTCCAATGCCACCTAACGGTACTCGCATACCTATTCCTGTATAAATATTATAAAAATTTAATTTAATCTTTTTCATCTATCAAACTTATCCCTTAATATTTAATAATTTATATAAAATTAAATGCTGTAACCTTTTGAACTTACAAAATAAATATTTGTATATTGACCTTTCATAAAACTTAATTTGGTCAAATTAACTTAAAATTTATTAATATTTTTGATTTCAGATTGAAGGGTCAAATGTCATATGTACATATGTTTTATAATATCTAGAGAATTGGTAAATTAATTATAAACCAGATATTTAATATATACTAATTATATACTTTGTTAGTTGCAAGTAGTGGGGGCGCTGTGAGAGTCCAGCGAGACTCGTGAACGAGTTCTGCAGGAAGTGACTCCAGATGCCTTTAAGGACACTCTGTACAACGTGCTGCAGTACACTTCCGAGGTATACATTAAAAATTATTATTCATGATATTTTAATATTTTGTTTAACAATTTTTTTCAGTGAAGTGATGACTAAATTATTTAAAAAATAATGTGTTTCCAGACGGGTCCAGTGGTCGCGGAGACTGCGCAGCAGTGCGTGGTGACGGCGTTCCGCGGCGGGCTGGCGCTGGCGCCGCTGCAGTCATGCTGGGAGGCCGCTCTCGGACGACTGCTGGCGCACCACCAGGTAGGTATACATGGACTACGGACGGACAAAGTGGTCATGTACCATTTACATAAATCTTCCAGGGACCATAGGTATACATGGACTACGGACGGACAAAGTGGTCATGTACCATTTACATAAATCTTCCAGGGACCATAGGTATACATGGACTACGGACGGACAAAGTGGTGGTCATGTACCATTTACATAAATCTTCCAGGGACCATAGGTATACATGGACTACGGACGGACAAAGTGGTCATGTACCATTTACATAAATCTTCCAGGGACCATAGGTATACATGGACTACGGACGGACAAAGTGGCCATGTACCATTTACATAAATCTTCCAGGGACCATTCACTCGAATAAATAGGAAACCTAATCAAACTTGGTCTAGGAGGGGACTGTAAAATGACACCTTAGTAACAAATAACAATAGCCATTATACCACTTAAACGCAATCAAAACTTCATTAAAATCGGTTCAGAAGTCTCTTAAAAGCACTTTAATACCAAAAACAATTATGAATTTATCTGTAAGTTAAAAAAAAATTAAAATCGTCTTTATGTATTTCTATGTTTATTATAAATTTTAACAATGTAAAATTCATTAAACCAACAATTGTTTTATATATCAGGTCCGCAAGTTGCTGTGCGCCGGCCTGACGGACGGTAGCGGAGCACGCAGACGACAGATCCTGCAGCTCATTAAACACCACTACTTCCCTTCGGAACACATGAACCAGGTAAAATAAAGCTACGCCGGAGACAATATAATACCTTTAACATTACACTAGGTGTAGGGTTGAGATATTGCAATTATTTTATTATTAATTATAATTTATTTAAAACGGCTGTATCTCGTAAAATAATTATGTAGTAATTTTTTATATTTATTGTTTTTGCCTTAGTTATCAGCTATATTGTAACTTGGAAATCATATAACCGATCCTGTAGTTTCACTGCCTGAGAAATGAAGGACATATCATAATGAATAATTATAATTGTGTATATTATATTAATGTTGTTTATATTGTCAAATAGATATTCGAGTGCGTCGGAGGTGAGCGTGGAGAGCGCGTCTCCGCGGGAGGAGTGCGTGAGCGTGTGGGAGCGACTCACGCCCGCGCAGGAGACGGCTATAGATGAACTACTGACTAGGCTGAGGGAGGCACTACACACAGGGAAGGTAAATGAATACCCCTTACCCACTAGACCACTGACCTAAAAGGATCGTTATGTATAGGGTTGCCAACTTCCTATTTACTTTACTTTACATAATAAAGTACAATTTAATGATTATATTTAAGATTTTTTTAAATTATTTTTCCTAAATTACACATAGACTTTAGTCTATATTTAAATGAAAGCTTATACAATGAAATTGACAATGTTAATCTGAATTTATTAACTTTTAAAAAGAAACATAATAGAGCAACAATAGTTATCGTTTCCTGTAAAAGGCTTGGAGGATTTATTAAACATCAGAAATCAAATTGTGTTTCCATAAGGTATAAAGTACAATTGGTCGAAATAATTTACATTACTTTAAGTACGGGTGGCAACCCTAGTTATGTGGACTAGATATGAAAACATTCATAGCGTTAGGGAATCATAGTCCTAGTCAAACGTCATGAGATAATTTGCACTCAAATTCAAAGTATTTATAAAATATTTATCAGTAGCAAATGATATGTAACAAATTAGAACCTAGTTAAACCTTACTTTAAACACACTTTGTATTAGTTTTAATTAAAAAAGTAATATGTATGTACAATTTTACAGATAAACGATATAGCAACATCAAGCGTGATGGAGTTGTACGGCTACAAGATGACATGCTTAGAACAACGGTTGCATTCACTCACTCGCCTTACAGGTACAGACAGTATTCAGTTATTAACCCTTTGCCCTCGAGATTGCTTCATATGTACTAAAGGGCAACTCGGGTTTGTACTGTTAAACTGTGATGCTCTCCAGTTAAACTGATGATTTCGGAACAAGATCAAACAAATGTCACCAATTACTAAATATAGTGAGTATGAAGGGTTAAGGTTTCAATTAACATTAATATCCATTCCAGGGTGCGACAGAACACATGGCGTCACTACAACACGCCCTCGCGTTACTGCAAGCGACTAATACTTCCAGCAAGATGTCTTATACACGACACAGATGCAAAATCAAAAGTATGTTTAATAATTTTGTATGTATAATAGTTTCCTTTTCAAATGCTTTAATTCAAATATATATTTATGCATATATAATAAAGTTCCACAAGATATTTTAAACCGTCTCTTTCGTAGTTTTAAATCTAAAAGATTTTTCTGTGGATTGAAATGTGGAACTTAAGTTGTTCACTTTAATGTATATATCAAATATGTATATATCAAGTTTCTTCTCAAAAGAGCAACTTCTGGCTTGGTCTTCTCAGCAGAGCAGCATTCAGAGCCTGTGATAGCTTACTCATGGATTGACTACTCTGATTTTTTAAATAATAATTGATGATTTAAATTGCGTGCCTACTTGAATAAAGATAAATAAACTAATAGTAATAATAAGATAATAAACTTCCAAATATTACTAACTAAATTTTGTTATACTTTGTCTAATCTTGTCATTAAATGCTTATGTAATTAAATCTTACCGTATCGTATCTTTTTATTTTTATTTAAAACGGAATACATTAAATACCAATCTATTAAATTAAATATATTAAATACCAAAAGCGATGGCAATCAACGGTACGATACGAATCTCTGATAATCAGAAAAGTAAGTACACTTAACATTTTTAGGGTTCAGCAAGATCATGAATGTAACTTGAAAAATACTTATTTATATCATTTACAGATGGATTCTAACTAGAAGAACGTTATATCATCCTATTAAGTATAAATAGTTAAGTAGTTAAGTCTCACAGTGTCCCTCTGCTCTATCTCCCGCCGCAGGGCTCCGTCGGAGGCAGCGTCCTCCTCCAGTCGCTTGTATCGCTGCTTCACGCGCTCATCGAACTTTATCAACACGCCCGCTATAGCTCGCTGTTCTTGTTCGTCTATTAGAACAATTAATACATTATATATAATAAATTTCTATTTATGTTGTAAATATACCTATAACCAGTTAAAGCAAGGTAAAAAAATCCGAAAAAAAAAAATATTCCATTAATATTGAGATTTCTAAACTATCTGAACATCAAATTCTCTTCAACATTCTTTAAAAAAAAGGCAAGGCTTAGTTTCCGTCAATGAGAGGACTGATATAACAGAAATAAGCGTAAAAATTATTATCAAAAGAATTGAGGAATAATCACCTGTTGCTCCAATTTCTTTTGTATTAATCTGCTATCAGCCTCTTGTTGCTTCAGTCTTTCTTCTAGTTCCTTCTCGCGTACTTTCATTTCGCTTTCTATGTTCTGAAAATAAATTAATACATAGAATATAGTTAAGCGCCATCTGTTCACTGTTGATGAGCACACGAACTAGGTTGCTTCATTTGTTGTTAAAGTTAGACAGATGGCGCTGTAATCAAATTTATGAAATTGTTACATTTTTTTAATAAAAAACTTACAGCCAAGAGCTCTGAACTCTTGTTGCAAATGTTCTTTTTGATTTTCTTTGTCTAATCTCTTAGCTGCTAACTTTGCTCGAAAACCGCGCAGTGACGTTTCCGCGTCATCCAGATGCTTGTGAATTTCCTCTATTGCCTTTTTATGTCTAAAATAAAAGAAAGTTTTAATTAATGTATGAAAATAATTATTGCATATACATAAGTAGTAAAAACAATTTGTATGCATAAAAAAAATATGCAAAATAGTATTGCATCGGCCGGGAATCGAACCCGGGCCGCCCGCGTGGCAGGCGAGCATTCTACCAAATTCAAAAAAAAACTTATTTATGTAATGATGTACTCATTGAAATTTCCCTAGACGACTAAAATTTCTTTTGATTAAGCATGATTGCACCTTGAGGTTTCCGCTTTAATAATCGATACATAAGCATTTAATGACAAGATTAGACAACATCTACCAAACTCGCTACTATGTAATATGTAAAAGTATAACAAAATTTAGTTAGTAAATTACTATAAGTTTATTTATCTTTATTCAAGTAGGCACGCAATTTAAATCATCAATTATTATTTAAAAAATCAGAGTAGTCAATCCATGAGTAAGCTATCACAGGCTCTGAATGCTGCTCTGCTGAGAAGACCAAGCCAGAAGTTGCTCTTTTGAGAAGAAACTTGATATATACATATTTGATACATACATATTTGATATATACATTAAAGTGAACAACTTAAGTTCCACATTTCAATCCACAAAAAAATCTTTTAGATTTAAAACTACGAAAGAGACGGTTTAAAATATCTTGTGGAACTTTATTATATATGCATAAATATATATTTGAATTAAAGCATTTGAAAAGGAAACTATTATACATACAAAATTATTATACATACTTTTGATTTTGTATCTGTGTCGTGTATAAGACATCTTGCTGGAAGTATTAGTCGCTTGCGGTAACGCGAGGGCATGGCATCCCTGGAATGGATATTAATGTTAATTGAAACCCTTCATACTCATACATTTAGTAATTGGTGATATTTGTTTTGATCCTTTCCGAAATCATCAATATAACTGGAGAGCATCACATTTTAACAGCACACACCCGAGTTATATTTGTTTGATCTTGTTCCGAAATCATCAGTTTAACTGGAGAGCATCACAGTTTAACAGTACACACCCGAGTTACCCTTTAGTATATATGAAGCGATCTCGAGGGCAAAGGGTTAATAACTGAATACTGTCTTTACCTGTAAGTCGAGTGAGTGAATGCAACCGTTGTTCCAAGCATGTCATCTTGTAGCCGTACAACTCCATCACGCTTGATGTTGCTATATCGTTTATCTGTAAAATTGTACATACATATTACTTTTTTAATTAATTAAATTAATTAATTAAACAAGGTGTGTTTAAAGTAAGGTTTAACTAGGTTCTAATTTGTTACATATCATTTGCTACTGATAAATATTTCATAAATACTTTGAATTTGAGTGCAAATTATTAAATTATTAATCAAAAATATTAATAAATTTTAAGTTAATTTAACCAAATTAAGTTTTATGAAAGGTCAATATACAAATATTTATTTTTCAAGTTTATAGTTCAAAAGGTTACAGCATTTAATTTTATATAAATTATTAAATATTAAGTTTGATAGATGAAAAAGATTAAAATAAATTTTTATAATATTTATACAGGAATAGGAGACAAAGTATTATATTGGTAGAATATGGTATGCGAGTACCGTTAGGTCGCATTGGAGGTGCTCTTGCTCATGAGCTTGGCTACCATCTCCTGCACTCTCTTCATCTCCTCCAGCTGCGACGTCACCTGGTACAGCCTGTTTTCACGCTCCACCACAGTCTTCTCCAGCTGCTGTATTATCTGGGGATGGAATATATTATGTATTTTATGGTGTTACGAAAGTAAAAATACAAAAACTGTATACTGAAAAAGTGTTTGATATTTGTTTAATAATTAGAATCCATAATGAATTTTAAACATTTGTTTTATCATATCATCTAACTTTTTATTTTTATTTAAAACGGAATACATTAAATATCAATTTATTAAATTAAATAGATTAAATACCAAAAGCGATGGCAATCAACAGTACAATACGAATCTCTGATAATCAGAAAAGTAAGTACACTTAACATTTTTAGGGTTCAGCAAGATCATGAATGTAACTTGAAAAATAGTGTCATACAATTTTTTCTCCCTTATTTATATCATTTACAGATGGATTCTAACTAGAAGAACGTTATAGCATCCTATTAAGTATAAATAGTTAAGTAGTTAAGTCTCACAGTGTTCCCTCTGCTCTATCTCCTGCCGCAGGGCTCCGTCGGCGGCAGCGTCCTCCTCCAGTCGCTTGTATCGCTGCTTCACGCGCTCCTCGAACTTTATCAACACGCCCGCTAGCTCGCTGTTCTTGTTCGTCTATTAGAACAATTAATACATTATATATATAAATTTCTATTTATGTTGTAAATATACCTATAACCAGTTAATGCAAGGTAAAAAAATCCGAAAAAAAAAAAATATTCCATTAATATTGGGATTTCAAAACTATCTGAACATCAAATTCTCTTCAACATTCTTAAAAAAAAGGCAAGGCTTAGTTTCCGTCAATGAGAGGACTGATATAACAGAAATAAGCGTAAAAATTATTATCTAAAGAATTGAGGAATAATCACCTGTTGCTCCAATTTCTTTTGTATTAATCTGCTATCAGCCTCTTGTTGCTTCAGTCTTTCTTCTAGTTCCTTCTCGCGTACTTTCATTTCGCTTTCTATGTTCTGAAAATAAATTAATACATAGAATATAGTTAAGCGCCATCTGTTCACTGTTGATGAGCACACGAACTAGGTTGCTTCATTTGTTGTTAAAGTTAGACAGATGGCGCTGTAATCAAATTTATGAAATTGTTACATTTTTTTAATAAAAAACTTACAGCCAAGAGCTCTGAACTCTTGTTGCAAATGTTCTTTTTGATTTTCTTTGTCTAATCTCTTAGCTGCTAACTTTGCTCGAAAACCGCGCAGTGACGTTTCCGCGTCATCCAGATGCTTGTGAATTTCCTCTATTGCCTTTTTATGTCTAAAATAAAAGAAAGTTTTAATTAATGTATGAAAATAATTATTGCATATACATAAGTAGTAAAAACAATTTGTATGCATAAAAAAAATATGCAAAATAGTATTGCATCGGCCGGGAATCGAACCCGGGCCGCCCGCGTGGCAGGCGAGCATTCTACCAAATTCAAAAAAAAACTTATTTATGTAATGATGTACTCATTGAAATTTCCCTAGACGACTAAAATTTCTTTTGATTAAGCATGATTGCACCTTGAGGTTTCCGCTTTAATAATCGATACATAAGCATTTAATGACAAGATTAGACAACATCTACCAAACTCGCTACTATGTAATATGTAAAAGTATAACAAAATTTAGTTAGTAAATTACTATAAGTTTATTTATCTTTATTCAAGTAGGCACGCAATTTAAATCATCAATTATTATTTAAAAAATCAGAGTAGTCAATCCATGAGTAAGCTATCACAGGCTCTGAATGCTGCTCTGCTGAGAAGACCAAGCCAGAAGTTGCTCTTTTGAGAAGAAACTTGATATATACATATTTGATACATACATATTTGATATATACATTAAAGTGAACAACTTAAGTTCCACATTTCAATCCACAAAAAAATCTTTTAGATTTAAAACTACGAAAGAGACGGTTTAAAATATCTTGTGGAACTTTATTATATATGCATAAATATATATTTGAATTAAAGCATTTGAAAAGGAAACTATTATACATACAAAATTATTATACATACTTTTGATTTTGTATCTGTGTCGTGTATAAGACATCTTGCTGGAAGTATTAGTCGCTTGCGGTAACGCGAGGGCATGGCATCCCTGGAATGGATATTAATGTTAATTGAAACCCTTCATACTCATACATTTAGTAATTGGTGATATTTGTTTTGATCCTTTCCGAAATCATCAATATAACTGGAGAGCATCACATTTTAACAGCACACACCCGAGTTATATTTGTTTGATCTTGTTCCGAAATCATCAGTTTAACTGGAGAGCATCACAGTTTAACAGTACACACCCGAGTTACCCTTTAGTATATATGAAGCGATCTCGAGGGCAAAGGGTTAATAACTGAATACTGTCTTTACCTGTAAGTCGAGTGAGTGAATGCAACCGTTGTTCCAAGCATGTCATCTTGTAGCCGTACAACTCCATCACGCTTGATGTTGCTATATCGTTTATCTGTAAAATTGTACATACATATTACTTTTTTAATTAATTAAATTAATTAATTAAACAAGGTGTGTTTAAAGTAAGGTTTAACTAGGTTCTAATTTGTTACATATCATTTGCTACTGATAAATATTTCATAAATACTTTGAATTTGAGTGCAAATTATTAAATTATTAATCAAAAATATTAATAAATTTTAAGTTAATTTAACCAAATTAAGTTTTATGAAAGGTCAATATACAAATATTTATTTTTCAAGTTTATAGTTCAAAAGGTTACAGCATTTAATTTTATATAAATTATTAAATATTAAGTTTGATAGATGAAAAAGATTAAAATAAATTTTTATAATATTTATACAGGAATAGGAGACAAAGTATTATATTGGTAGAATATGGTATGCGAGTACCGTTAGGTCGCATTGGAGGTGCTCTTGCTCATGAGCTTGGCTACCATCTCCTGCACTCTCTTCATCTCCTCCAGCTGCGACGTCACCTGGTACAGCCTGTTTTCACGCTCCACCACAGTCTTCTCCAGCTGCTGTATTATCTGGGGATGGAATATATTATGTATTTTATGGTGTTACGAAAGTAAAAATACAAAAACTGTATACTGAAAAAGTGTTTGATATTTGTTTAATAATTAGAATCCATAATGAATTTTAAACATTTGTTTTATCATATCATCTAACTTTTTATTTTTATTTAAAACGGAATACATTAAATATCAATTTATTAAATTAAATAGATTAAATACCAAAAGCGATGGCAATCAACAGTACAATACGAATCTCTGATAATCAGAAAAGTAAGTACACTTAACATTTTTAGGGTTCAGCAAGATCATGAATGTAACTTGAAAAATAGTGTCATACAATTTTTTCTCCCTTATTTATATCATTTACAGATGGATTCTAACTAGAAGAACGTTATAGCATCCTATTAAGTATAAATAGTTAAGTAGTTAAGTCTCACAGTGTTCCCTCTGCTCTATCTCCTGCCGCAGGGCTCCGTCGGCGGCAGCGTCCTCCTCCAGTCGCTTGTATCGCTGCTTCACGCGCTCCTCGAACTTTATCAACACGCCCGCTAGCTCGCTGTTCTTGTTCGTCTATTAGAACAATTAATACATTATATATATAAATTTCTATTTATGTTGTAAATATACCTATAACCAGTTAATGCAAGGTAAAAAAATCCGAAAAAAAAAAAATATTCCATTAATATTGGGATTTCAAAACTATCTGAACATCAAATTCTCTTCAACATTCTTAAAAAAAAGGCAAGGCTTAGTTTCCGTCAATGAGAGGACTGATATAACAGAAATAAGCGTAAAAATTATTATCTAAAGAATTGAGGAATAATCACCTGTTGCTCCAATTTCTTTTGTATTAATCTGCTATCAGCCTCTTGTTGCTTCAGTCTTTCTTCTAGTTCCTTCTCGCGTACTTTCATTTCGCTTTCTATGTTCTGAAAATAAATTAATACATAGAATATAGTTAAGCGCCATCTGTTTACTGTTGACGAGCACACGAACTAGGTTGCTTCATTTGTTGCTAAAGTTCGACAGATGGCGCTGAAATAAAATTTATTAAATTGTTACATTTTTTTTAATAAAAAACTTACAGCCAATTGAGCTCTGAACTCTTGTTGCAAATATTATTTTTGATTTTCTTTGTCTCTCTCAGCTGCTAACTTTGCTCGAAAACCGCGCAGTGACGTTTCCGCGTCATCCAGCTGCTTGTGCATTTCCTCTATTGCCTTTATATGTCTAAAATAAAAAAAGGTATTAATTAATGTACGAAAATAATTATTGCATATACATAAGTAGTAAAAACAATTTGTATGCATAAAAAAATATGCAAAATAGTATTGCATCGGCCGGGAATCGAACCCGGGCCGCCCGCGTGGCAGGCGAGCATTCTACCAAATTCAAAAAAAAACTTATTTATGTAATGATGTACTCATTGAAATTTCCCTAGACGACTAAAATTTCTTTTGATTAAGCATGATTGCACCTTGAGGTTTCCGCTTTAATAATCGATACATAAGCATTTAATGACAAGATAAGACAACATCTACCAAACTCGCTACTATGTAATATGTAAAAGTATAACAAAATTTAGTTAGTAAATTACTATAAGTTTATTTATCTTTATTCAAGTAGGCACGCAATTTAAATCATCAATTATTATTTAAAAAATCAGAGTAGTCAATCCATGAGTAAAGCTATCACAGGCTCTGAATGCTGCTCTGCTGAGAGGACCAAGCCAGAAGTTGCTCTTTTGAAAAGTAACTTGATATATACAAATTTGATATATACATTAAAGTGAACAAATTTAAAACTAAGAAAAAGACGGTTTAAAATATCTTGTGGAACTTTATTATATATGCATAAATATATATTTGAATTATATATTCAAAATTATTATACATACTTTTCATATTGCATCTGTGTCGTGTATGTATAAGACATCTTGTATAAGACATTAGTCGCTTGCAGTAACGCGAGGGCGTGCTGTAATGACGCCATGTGTTCTGTCGCACCCTAGAATGGATATTAATGTTAATTGAAACCTTAACCCTTCATACTCACTCGCGAAGTGTATTTGATATATATTTATTTATAGTAATTGGTAATATTTGTTTGATCTTGATCTCGAGGGCAAAGGGTTAATAACTGAATACTGTCTTTACCTGTAAGGCAAGTGAGTGTGAATGCAACCGTTGTTCCAAGCATGTCATCTTGTAGCCGTACTATATCGTTGTTGTTGTTGTTGCTATATCGTTTATCTGTAAAATTGTACATACATATTACTTTTTTAATTAAAACTAATACAAAGTGTGTTTAAAGTAAGGTTTAACTAGGTTCTAATTTGTTACATATCATTTGCTACTGATAAATATTTCATAAATACTTTGAATTTGAGTGCAAATTATTAAATTATTAATCAAAAATATTAATAAATTTTAAGTTAATTTAACCAAATTAAGTTTTATGAAAGGTCAATATACAAATATTTATTTTGTAAGTTCAAAAGGTTACAGCATTTAATTTTATATAAATTATTAAATTATTTGATAGATGAAAAAGATTAAATTAAATTTTTATAATATTTATACAGGAATAGGAGACAAAGTATTATATTGGTAGAATATGGTATGCGAGTACCGTTAGGCCGCATTGGAGGTGCTCTTGCTCATGAGCTTGGCTACCATCTCCTGCACTCTCTTCATCTCCACCAGCTAGCTGCGACGTCACCTGGTACAGCCTGTTTTCACGCTCCACCACAGTCTTCTCCAGCTGCTGTATTATCTGGGGATGGAATATATTATGTATTTTATGGTGTTACGAAAGTAAAAATACAAAAACTGTATACTGAAAAAGTGTTTGATATTTGTTTAATAATTAGAATCCATAATGAATTTTAGACATTTGTTTTATCATATCATCTAACTTTTTATTTTTATTTAAAACGGAATACATTAAATACCAATCTATTAAATTAAATATATTAAATACCAAAAGCGATGGCAATCAACGGTACGATACGAATCTCTGATAATCAGAAAAGTAAGTACACTTAACATTTTTAGGGTTCAGCAAGATCATGAATGTAACTTGAAAAATACTTATTTATATCATTTACAGATGGATTCTAACTAGAAGAACGTTATATCATCCTATTAAGTATAAATTGTTAAGTAGTTAAGTCTCACAGTGTCCCTCTGCTCTATCTCCCGCCGCAGGGCTCCGTCGGAGGCAGCGTCCTCCTCCAGTCGCTTGTATCGCTGCTTCACGCGCTCATCGAACTTTATCAACACGCCCGCTATAGCTCGCTGTTCTTGTTCGTCTATTAGAACAATTAATACATTATATATAATAAATTTCTATTTATGTTGTAAATATACCTATAACCAGTTAAAGCAAGGTAAAAAAATCCGAAAAAAAAAAATATTCCATTAATATTGAGATTTCTAAACTATCTGAACATCAAATTCTCTTCAACATTCTTTAAAAAAAAGGCAAGGCTTAGTTTCCGTCAATGAGAGGACTGATATAACAGAAATAAGCGTAAAAATTATTATCAAAAGAATTGAGGAATAATCACCTGTTGCTCCAATTTCTTTTGTATTAATCTGCTATCAGCCTCTTGTTGCTTCAGTCTTTCTTCTAGTTCCTTCTCGCGTACTTTCATTTCGCTTTCTATGTTCTGAAAATAAATTAATACATAGAATATAGTTAAGCGCCATCTGTTCACTGTTGACGAGCACACGAACTAGGTTGCTTCATTTGTTGTTAAAGTTAGACAGATGGCGCTGTAATCAAATTTATGAAATTGTTACATTTTTTTAATAAAAAACTTACAGCCAAGAGCTCTGAACTCTTGTTGCAAATGTTCTTTTTGATTTTCTTTGTCTAATCTCTTAGCTGCTAACTTTGCTCGAAAACCGCGCAGTGACGTTTCCGCGTCATCCAGATGCTTGTGAATTTCCTCTATTGCCTTTTTATGTCTAAAATAAAAGAAAGTTTTAATTAATGTATGAAAATAATTATTGCATATACATAAGTAGTAAAAACAATTTGTATGCATAAAAAAAATATGCAAAATAGTATTGCATCGGCCGGGAATCGAACCCGGGCCGCCCGCGTGGCAGGCGAGCATTCTACCAAATTCAAAAAAAAACTTATTTATGTAATGATGTACTCATTGAAATTTCCCTAGACGACTAAAATTTCTTTTGATTAAGCATGATTGCACCTTGAGGTTTCCGCTTTAATAATCGATACATAAGCATTTAATGACAAGATTAGACAACATCTACCAAACTCGCTACTATGTAATATGTAAAAGTATAACAAAATTTAGTTAGTAAATTACTATAAGTTTATTTATCTTTATTCAAGTAGGCACGCAATTTAAATCATCAATTATTATTTAAAAAATCAGAGTAGTCAATCCATGAGTAAGCTATCACAGGCTCTGAATGCTGCTCTGCTGAGAAGACCAAGCCAGAAGTTGCTCTTTTGAGAAGAAACTTGATATATACATATTTGATACATACATATTTGATATATACATTAAAGTGAACAACTTAAGTTCCACATTTCAATCCACAAAAAAATCTTTTAGATTTAAAACTACGAAAGAGACGGTTTAAAATATCTTGTGGAACTTTATTATATATGCATAAATATATATTTGAATTAAAGCATTTGAAAAGGAAACTATTATACATACAAAATTATTATACATACTTTTGATTTTGTATCTGTGTCGTGTATAAGACATCTTGCTGGAAGTATTAGTCGCTTGCGGTAACGCGAGGGCATGGCATCCCTGGAATGGATATTAATGTTAATTGAAACCCTTCATACTCATACATTTAGTAATTGGTGATATTTGTTTTGATCCTTTCCGAAATCATCAATATAACTGGAGAGCATCACATTTTAACAGCACACACCCGAGTTATATTTGTTTGATCTTGTTCCGAAATCATCAGTTTAACTGGAGAGCATCACAGTTTAACAGTACACACCCGAGTTACCCTTTAGTATATATGAAGCGATCTCGAGGGCAAAGGGTTAATAACTGAATACTGTCTTTACCTGTAAGTCGAGTGAGTGAATGCAACCGTTGTTCCAAGCATGTCATCTTGTAGCCGTACAACTCCATCACGCTTGATGTTGCTATATCGTTTATCTGTAAAATTGTACATACATATTACTTTTTTAATTAATTAAATTAATTAATTAAACAAGGTGTGTTTAAAGTAAGGTTTAACTAGGTTCTAATTTGTTACATATCATTTGCTACTGATAAATATTTCATAAATACTTTGAATTTGAGTGCAAATTATTAAATTATTAATCAAAAATATTAATAAATTTTAAGTTAATTTAACCAAATTAAGTTTTATGAAAGGTCAATATACAAATATTTATTTTTCAAGTTTATAGTTCAAAAGGTTACAGCATTTAATTTTATATAAATTATTAAATATTAAGTTTGATAGATGAAAAAGATTAAAATAAATTTTTATAATATTTATACAGGAATAGGAGACAAAGTATTATATTGGTAGAATATGGTATGCGAGTACCGTTAGGTCGCATTGGAGGTGCTCTTGCTCATGAGCTTGGCTACCATCTCCTGCACTCTCTTCATCTCCTCCAGCTGCGACGTCACCTGGTACAGCCTGTTTTCACGCTCCACCACAGTCTTCTCCAGCTGCTGTATTATCTGGGGATGGAATATATTATGTATTTTATGGTGTTACGAAAGTAAAAATACAAAAACTGTATACTGAAAAAGTGTTTGATATTTGTTTAATAATTAGAATCCATAATGAATTTTAAACATTTGTTTTATCATATCATCTAACTTTTTATTTTTATTTAAAACGGAATACATTAAATATCAATTTATTAAATTAAATAGATTAAATACCAAAAGCGATGGCAATCAACAGTACAATACGAATCTCTGATAATCAGAAAAGTAAGTACACTTAACATTTTTAGGGTTCAGCAAGATCATGAATGTAACTTGAAAAATAGTGTCATACAATTTTTTCTCCCTTATTTATATCATTTACAGATGGATTCTAACTAGAAGAACGTTATAGCATCCTATTAAGTATAAATAGTTAAGTAGTTAAGTCTCACAGTGTTCCCTCTGCTCTATCTCCTGCCGCAGGGCTCCGTCGGCGGCAGCGTCCTCCTCCAGTCGCTTGTATCGCTGCTTCACGCGCTCCTCGAACTTTATCAACACGCCCGCTAGCTCGCTGTTCTTGTTCGTCTATTAGAACAATTAATACATTATATATATAAATTTCTATTTATGTTGTAAATATACCTATAACCAGTTAATGCAAGGTAAAAAAATCCGAAAAAAAAAAAATATTCCATTAATATTGGGATTTCAAAACTATCTGAACATCAAATTCTCTTCAACATTCTTAAAAAAAAGGCAAGGCTTAGTTTCCGTCAATGAGAGGACTGATATAACAGAAATAAGCGTAAAAATTATTATCTAAAGAATTGAGGAATAATCACCTGTTGCTCCAATTTCTTTTGTATTAATCTGCTATCAGCCTCTTGTTGCTTCAGTCTTTCTTCTAGTTCCTTCTCGCGTACTTTCATTTCGCTTTCTATGTTCTGAAAATAAATTAATACATAGAATATAGTTAAGCGCCATCTGTTTACTGTTGACGAGCACACGAACTAGGTTGCTTCATTTGTTGCTAAAGTTCGACAGATGGCGCTGAAATAAAATTTATTAAATTGTTACATTTTTTTTAATAAAAAACTTACAGCCAATTGAGCTCTGAACTCTTGTTGCAAATATTATTTTTGATTTTCTTTGTCTCTCTCAGCTGCTAACTTTGCTCGAAAACCGCGCAGTGACGTTTCCGCGTCATCCAGCTGCTTGTGCATTTCCTCTATTGCCTTTATATGTCTAAAATAAAAAAAGGTATTAATTAATGTACGAAAATAATTATTGCATATACATAAGTAGTAAAAACAATTTGTATGCATAAAAAAATATGCAAAATAGTATTGCATCGGCCGGGAATCGAACCCGGGCCGCCCGCGTGGCAGGCGAGCATTCTACCAAATTCAAAAAAAAACTTATTTATGTAATGATGTACTCATTGAAATTTCCCTAGACGACTAAAATTTCTTTTGATTAAGCATGATTGCACCTTGAGGTTTCCGCTTTAATAATCGATACATAAGCATTTAATGACAAGATAAGACAACATCTACCAAACTCGCTACTATGTAATATGTAAAAGTATAACAAAATTTAGTTAGTAAATTACTATAAGTTTATTTATCTTTATTCAAGTAGGCACGCAATTTAAATCATCAATTATTATTTAAAAAATCAGAGTAGTCAATCCATGAGTAAAGCTATCACAGGCTCTGAATGCTGCTCTGCTGAGAGGACCAAGCCAGAAGTTGCTCTTTTGAAAAGTAACTTGATATATACAAATTTGATATATACATTAAAGTGAACAAATTTAAAACTAAGAAAAAGACGGTTTAAAATATCTTGTGGAACTTTATTATATATGCATAAATATATATTTGAATTATATATTCAAAATTATTATACATACTTTTCATATTGCATCTGTGTCGTGTATAAGACATCTTGTATAAGACATTAGTCGCTTGCAGTAACGCGAGGGCGTGCTGTAATGACGCCATGTGTTCTGTCGCACCCTAGAATGGATATTAATGTTAATTGAAACCTTAACCCTTCATACTCACTCGCGAAGTGTATTTGATATATATTTATTTATAGTAATTGGTAATATTTGTTTGATCTTGATCTCGAGGGCAAAGGGTTAATAACTGAATACTGTCTTTACCAGTAAGGCAAGTGAGTGTGAATGCAACCGTTGTTCCAAGCATGTCATCTTGTAGCCGTACTATATCGTTGTTGTTGTTGTTGCTATATCGTTTATCTGTAAAATTGTACATACATATTACTTTTTTAATTAAAACTAATACAAAGTGTGTTTAAAGTAAGGTTTAACTAGGTTCTAATTTGTTACATATCATTTGCTACTGATAAATATTTCATAAATACTTTGAATTTGAGTGCAAATTATTAAATTATTAATCAAAAATATTAATAAATTTTAAGTTAATTTAACCAAATTAAGTTTTATGAAAGGTCAATATACAAATATTTATTTTGTAAGTTCAAAAGGTTACAGCATTTAATTTTATATAAATTATTAAATTATTTGATAGATGAAAAAGATTAAATTAAATTTTTATAATATTTATACAGGAATAGGAGACAAAGTATTATATTGGTAGAATATGGTATGCGAGTACCGTTAGGCCGCATTGGAGGTGCTCTTGCTCATGAGCTTGGCTACCATCTCCTGCACTCTCTTCATCTCCACCAGCTGCGACGTCACCTGGTACAGCCTGTTTTCACGCTCCACCACAGTCTTCTCCAGCTGCTGTATTATCTGGGGATGGAATATATTATGTATTTTATGGTGTTACGAAAGTAAAAATACAAAAACTGTATACTGAAAAAGTGTTTGATATTTGTTTAATAATTAGAATCCATAATGAATTTTAGACATTTGTTTTATCATATCATCTAACTTTTTATTTTTATTTAAAACGGAATACATTAAATACCAATCTATTAAATTAAATATATTAAATACCAAAAGCGATGGCAATCAACGGTACGATACGAATCTCTGATAATCAGAAAAGTAAGTACACTTAACATTTTTAGGGTTCAGCAAGATCATGAATGTAACTTGAAAAATACTTATTTATATCATTTACAGATGGATTCTAACTAGAAGAACGTTATATCATCCTATTAAGTATAAATAGTTAAGTAGTTAAGTCTCACAGTGTCCCTCTGCTCTATCTCCCGCCGCAGGGCTCCGTCGGAGGCAGCGTCCTCCTCCAGTCGCTTGTATCGCTGCTTCACGCGCTCATCGAACTTTATCAACACGCCCGCTATAGCTCGCTGTTCTTGTTCGTCTATTAGAACAATTAATACATTATATATAATAAATTTCTATTTATGTTGTAAATATACCTATAACCAGTTAAAGCAAGGTAAAAAAATCCGAAAAAAAAAAATATTCCATTAATATTGAGATTTCTAAACTATCTGAACATCAAATTCTCTTCAACATTCTTTAAAAAAAAGGCAAGGCTTAGTTTCCGTCAATGAGAGGACTGATATAACAGAAATAAGCGTAAAAATTATTATCAAAAGAATTGAGGAATAATCACCTGTTGCTCCAATTTCTTTTGTATTAATCTGCTATCAGCCTCTTGTTGCTTCAGTCTTTCTTCTAGTTCCTTCTCGCGTACTTTCATTTCGCTTTCTATGTTCTGAAAATAAATTAATACATAGAATATAGTTAAGCGCCATCTGTTCACTGTTGACGAGCACACGAACTAGGTTGCTTCATTTGTTGTTAAAGTTAGACAGATGGCGCTGTAATCAAATTTATGAAATTGTTACATTTTTTTAATAAAAAACTTACAGCCAAGAGCTCTGAACTCTTGTTGCAAATGTTCTTTTTGATTTTCTTTGTCTAATCTCTTAGCTGCTAACTTTGCTCGAAAACCGCGCAGTGACGTTTCCGCGTCATCCAGATGCTTGTGAATTTCCTCTATTGCCTTTTTATGTCTAAAATAAAAGAAAGTTTTAATTAATGTATGAAAATAATTATTGCATATACATAAGTAGTAAAAACAATTTGTATGCATAAAAAAAATATGCAAAATAGTATTGCATCGGCCGGGAATCGAACCCGGGCCGCCCGCGTGGCAGGCGAGCATTCTACCAAATTCAAAAAAAAACTTATTTATGTAATGATGTACTCATTGAAATTTCCCTAGACGACTAAAATTTCTTTTGATTAAGCATGATTGCACCTTGAGGTTTCCGCTTTAATAATCGATACATAAGCATTTAATGACAAGATTAGACAACATCTACCAAACTCGCTACTATGTAATATGTAAAAGTATAACAAAATTTAGTTAGTAAATTACTATAAGTTTATTTATCTTTATTCAAGTAGGCACGCAATTTAAATCATCAATTATTATTTAAAAAATCAGAGTAGTCAATCCATGAGTAAGCTATCACAGGCTCTGAATGCTGCTCTGCTGAGAAGACCAAGCCAGAAGTTGCTCTTTTGAGAAGAAACTTGATATATACATATTTGATACATACATATTTGATATATACATTAAAGTGAACAACTTAAGTTCCACATTTCAATCCACAAAAAAATCTTTTAGATTTAAAACTACGAAAGAGACGGTTTAAAATATCTTGTGGAACTTTATTATATATGCATAAATATATATTTGAATTAAAGCATTTGAAAAGGAAACTATTATACATACAAAATTATTATACATACTTTTGATTTTGTATCTGTGTCGTGTATAAGACATCTTGCTGGAAGTATTAGTCGCTTGCGGTAACGCGAGGGCATGGCATCCCTGGAATGGATATTAATGTTAATTGAAACCCTTCATACTCATACATTTAGTAATTGGTGATATTTGTTTTGATCCTTTCCGAAATCATCAATATAACTGGAGAGCATCACATTTTAACAGCACACACCCGAGTTATATTTGTTTGATCTTGTTCCGAAATCATCAGTTTAACTGGAGAGCATCACAGTTTAACAGTACACACCCGAGTTACCCTTTAGTATATATGAAGCGATCTCGAGGGCAAAGGGTTAATAACTGAATACTGTCTTTACCTGTAAGTCGAGTGAGTGAATGCAACCGTTGTTCCAAGCATGTCATCTTGTAGCCGTACAACTCCATCACGCTTGATGTTGCTATATCGTTTATCTGTAAAATTGTACATACATATTACTTTTTTAATTAATTAAATTAATTAATTAAACAAGGTGTGTTTAAAGTAAGGTTTAACTAGGTTCTAATTTGTTACATATCATTTGCTACTGATAAATATTTCATAAATACTTTGAATTTGAGTGCAAATTATTAAATTATTAATCAAAAATATTAATAAATTTTAAGTTAATTTAACCAAATTAAGTTTTATGAAAGGTCAATATACAAATATTTATTTTTCAAGTTTATAGTTCAAAAGGTTACAGCATTTAATTTTATATAAATTATTAAATATTAAGTTTGATAGATGAAAAAGATTAAAATAAATTTTTATAATATTTATACAGGAATAGGAGACAAAGTATTATATTGGTAGAATATGGTATGCGAGTACCGTTAGGTCGCATTGGAGGTGCTCTTGCTCATGAGCTTGGCTACCATCTCCTGCACTCTCTTCATCTCCTCCAGCTGCGACGTCACCTGGTACAGCCTGTTTTCACGCTCCACCACAGTCTTCTCCAGCTGCTGTATTATCTGGGGATGGAATATATTATGTATTTTATGGTGTTACGAAAGTAAAAATACAAAAACTGTATACTGAAAAAGTGTTTGATATTTGTTTAATAATTAGAATCCATAATGAATTTTAAACATTTGTTTTATCATATCATCTAACTTTTTATTTTTATTTAAAACGGAATACATTAAATATCAATTTATTAAATTAAATAGATTAAATACCAAAAGCGATGGCAATCAACAGTACAATACGAATCTCTGATAATCAGAAAAGTAAGTACACTTAACATTTTTAGGGTTCAGCAAGATCATGAATGTAACTTGAAAAATAGTGTCATACAATTTTTTCTCCCTTATTTATATCATTTACAGATGGATTCTAACTAGAAGAACGTTATAGCATCCTATTAAGTATAAATAGTTAAGTAGTTAAGTCTCACAGTGTTCCCTCTGCTCTATCTCCTGCCGCAGGGCTCCGTCGGCGGCAGCGTCCTCCTCCAGTCGCTTGTATCGCTGCTTCACGCGCTCCTCGAACTTTATCAACACGCCCGCTAGCTCGCTGTTCTTGTTCGTCTATTAGAACAATTAATACATTATATATATAAATTTCTATTTATGTTGTAAATATACCTATAACCAGTTAATGCAAGGTAAAAAAATCCGAAAAAAAAAAAATATTCCATTAATATTGGGATTTCAAAACTATCTGAACATCAAATTCTCTTCAACATTCTTAAAAAAAAGGCAAGGCTTAGTTTCCGTCAATGAGAGGACTGATATAACAGAAATAAGCGTAAAAATTATTATCTAAAGAATTGAGGAATAATCACCTGTTGCTCCAATTTCTTTTGTATTAATCTGCTATCAGCCTCTTGTTGCTTCAGTCTTTCTTCTAGTTCCTTCTCGCGTACTTTCATTTCGCTTTCTATGTTCTGAAAATAAATTAATACATAGAATATAGTTAAGCGCCATCTGTTTACTGTTGACGAGCACACGAACTAGGTTGCTTCATTTGTTGCTAAAGTTCGACAGATGGCGCTGAAATAAAATTTATTAAATTGTTACATTTTTTTTAATAAAAAACTTACAGCCAATTGAGCTCTGAACTCTTGTTGCAAATATTATTTTTGATTTTCTTTGTCTCTCTCAGCTGCTAACTTTGCTCGAAAACCGCGCAGTGACGTTTCCGCGTCATCCAGCTGCTTGTGCATTTCCTCTATTGCCTTTATATGTCTAAAATAAAAAAAGGTATTAATTAATGTACGAAAATAATTATTGCATATACATAAGTAGTAAAAACAATTTGTATGCATAAAAAAATATGCAAAATAGTATTGCATCGGCCGGGAATCGAACCCGGGCCGCCCGCGTGGCAGGCGAGCATTCTACCAAATTCAAAAAAAAACTTATTTATGTAATGATGTACTCATTGAAATTTCCCTAGACGACTAAAATTTCTTTTGATTAAGCATGATTGCACCTTGAGGTTTCCGCTTTAATAATCGATACATAAGCATTTAATGACAAGATAAGACAACATCTACCAAACTCGCTACTATGTAATATGTAAAAGTATAACAAAATTTAGTTAGTAAATTACTATAAGTTTATTTATCTTTATTCAAGTAGGCACGCAATTTAAATCATCAATTATTATTTAAAAAATCAGAGTAGTCAATCCATGAGTAAAGCTATCACAGGCTCTGAATGCTGCTCTGCTGAGAGGACCAAGCCAGAAGTTGCTCTTTTGAAAAGTAACTTGATATATACAAATTTGATATATACATTAAAGTGAACAAATTTAAAACTAAGAAAAAGACGGTTTAAAATATCTTGTGGAACTTTATTATATATGCATAAATATATATTTGAATTATATATTCAAAATTATTATACATACTTTTCATATTGCATCTGTGTCGTGTATGTATAAGACATCTTGTATAAGACATTAGTCGCTTGCAGTAACGCGAGGGCGTGCTGTAATGACGCCATGTGTTCTGTCGCACCCTAGAATGGATATTAATGTTAATTGAAACCTTAACCCTTCATACTCACTCGCGAAGTGTATTTGATATATATTTATTTATAGTAATTGGTAATATTTGTTTGATCTTGATCTCGAGGGCAAAGGGTTAATAACTGAATACTGTCTTTACCTGTAAGGCAAGTGAGTGTGAATGCAACCGTTGTTCCAAGCATGTCATCTTGTAGCCGTACTATATCGTTGTTGTTGTTGTTGCTATATCGTTTATCTGTAAAATTGTACATACATATTACTTTTTTAATTAAAACTAATACAAAGTGTGTTTAAAGTAAGGTTTAACTAGGTTCTAATTTGTTACATATCATTTGCTACTGATAAATATTTCATAAATACTTTGAATTTGAGTGCAAATTATTAAATTATTAATCAAAAATATTAATAAATTTTAAGTTAATTTAACCAAATTAAGTTTTATGAAAGGTCAATATACAAATATTTATTTTGTAAGTTCAAAAGGTTACAGCATTTAATTTTATATAAATTATTAAATTATTTGATAGATGAAAAAGATTAAATTAAATTTTTATAATATTTATACAGGAATAGGAGACAAAGTATTATATTGGTAGAATATGGTATGCGAGTACCGTTAGGCCGCATTGGAGGTGCTCTTGCTCATGAGCTTGGCTACCATCTCCTGCACTCTCTTCATCTCCACCAGCTAGCTGCGACGTCACCTGGTACAGCCTGTTTTCACGCTCCACCACAGTCTTCTCCAGCTGCTGTATTATCTGGGGATGGAATATATTATGTATTTTATGGTGTTACGAAAGTAAAAATACAAAAACTGTATACTGAAAAAGTGTTTGATATTTGTTTAATAATTAGAATCCATAATGAATTTTAGACATTTGTTTTATCATATCATCTAACTTTTTATTTTTATTTAAAACGGAATACATTAAATACCAATCTATTAAATTAAATATATTAAATACCAAAAGCGATGGCAATCAACGGTACGATACGAATCTCTGATAATCAGAAAAGTAAGTACACTTAACATTTTTAGGGTTCAGCAAGATCATGAATGTAACTTGAAAAATACTTATTTATATCATTTACAGATGGATTCTAACTAGAAGAACGTTATATCATCCTATTAAGTATAAATAGTTAAGTAGTTAAGTCTCACAGTGTCCCTCTGCTCTATCTCCCGCCGCAGGGCTCCGTCGGAGGCAGCGTCCTCCTCCAGTCGCTTGTATCGCTGCTTCACGCGCTCATCGAACTTTATCAACACGCCCGCTATAGCTCGCTGTTCTTGTTCGTCTATTAGAACAATTAATACATTATATATAATAAATTTCTATTTATGTTGTAAATATACCTATAACCAGTTAAAGCAAGGTAAAAAAATCCGAAAAAAAAAAATATTCCATTAATATTGAGATTTCTAAACTATCTGAACATCAAATTCTCTTCAACATTCTTTAAAAAAAAGGCAAGGCTTAGTTTCCGTCAATGAGAGGACTGATATAACAGAAATAAGCGTAAAAATTATTATCAAAAGAATTGAGGAATAATCACCTGTTGCTCCAATTTCTTTTGTATTAATCTGCTATCAGCCTCTTGTTGCTTCAGTCTTTCTTCTAGTTCCTTCTCGCGTACTTTCATTTCGCTTTCTATGTTCTGAAAATAAATTAATACATAGAATATAGTTAAGCGCCATCTGTTCACTGTTGACGAGCACACGAACTAGGTTGCTTCATTTGTTGTTAAAGTTAGACAGATGGCGCTGTAATCAAATTTATGAAATTGTTACATTTTTTTAATAAAAAACTTACAGCCAAGAGCTCTGAACTCTTGTTGCAAATGTTCTTTTTGATTTTCTTTGTCTAATCTCTTAGCTGCTAACTTTGCTCGAAAACCGCGCAGTGACGTTTCCGCGTCATCCAGATGCTTGTGAATTTCCTCTATTGCCTTTTTATGTCTAAAATAAAAGAAAGTTTTAATTAATGTATGAAAATAATTATTGCATATACATAAGTAGTAAAAACAATTTGTATGCATAAAAAAAATATGCAAAATAGTATTGCATCGGCCGGGAATCGAACCCGGGCCGCCCGCGTGGCAGGCGAGCATTCTACCAAATTCAAAAAAAAACTTATTTATGTAATGATGTACTCATTGAAATTTCCCTAGACGACTAAAATTTCTTTTGATTAAGCATGATTGCACCTTGAGGTTTCCGCTTTAATAATCGATACATAAGCATTTAATGACAAGATTAGACAACATCTACCAAACTCGCTACTATGTAATATGTAAAAGTATAACAAAATTTAGTTAGTAAATTACTATAAGTTTATTTATCTTTATTCAAGTAGGCACGCAATTTAAATCATCAATTATTATTTAAAAAATCAGAGTAGTCAATCCATGAGTAAGCTATCACAGGCTCTGAATGCTGCTCTGCTGAGAAGACCAAGCCAGAAGTTGCTCTTTTGAGAAGAAACTTGATATATACATATTTGATACATACATATTTGATATATACATTAAAGTGAACAACTTAAGTTCCACATTTCAATCCACAAAAAAATCTTTTAGATTTAAAACTACGAAAGAGACGGTTTAAAATATCTTGTGGAACTTTATTATATATGCATAAATATATATTTGAATTAAAGCATTTGAAAAGGAAACTATTATACATACAAAATTATTATACATACTTTTGATTTTGTATCTGTGTCGTGTATAAGACATCTTGCTGGAAGTATTAGTCGCTTGCGGTAACGCGAGGGCATGGCATCCCTGGAATGGATATTAATGTTAATTGAAACCCTTCATACTCATACATTTAGTAATTGGTGATATTTGTTTTGATCCTTTCCGAAATCATCAATATAACTGGAGAGCATCACATTTTAACAGCACACACCCGAGTTATATTTGTTTGATCTTGTTCCGAAATCATCAGTTTAACTGGAGAGCATCACAGTTTAACAGTACACACCCGAGTTACCCTTTAGTATATATGAAGCGATCTCGAGGGCAAAGGGTTAATAACTGAATACTGTCTTTACCTGTAAGTCGAGTGAGTGAATGCAACCGTTGTTCCAAGCATGTCATCTTGTAGCCGTACAACTCCATCACGCTTGATGTTGCTATATCGTTTATCTGTAAAATTGTACATACATATTACTTTTTTAATTAATTAAATTAATTAATTAAACAAGGTGTGTTTAAAGTAAGGTTTAACTAGGTTCTAATTTGTTACATATCATTTGCTACTGATAAATATTTCATAAATACTTTGAATTTGAGTGCAAATTATTAAATTATTAATCAAAAATATTAATAAATTTTAAGTTAATTTAACCAAATTAAGTTTTATGAAAGGTCAATATACAAATATTTATTTTTCAAGTTTATAGTTCAAAAGGTTACAGCATTTAATTTTATATAAATTATTAAATATTAAGTTTGATAGATGAAAAAGATTAAACTAAATTTTTATAATATTTATACAGGAATAGGAGACAAAGTATTATATTGGTAGAATATGGTATGCGAGTACCGTTAGGTCGCATTGGAGGTGCTCTTGCTCATGAGCTTGGCTACCATCTCCTGCACTCTCTTCATCTCCTCCAGCTGCGACGTCACCTGGTACAGCCTGTTTTCACGCTCCACCACAGTCTTCTCCAGCTGCTGTATTATCTGGGGATGGAATATATTATGTATTTTATGGTGTTACGAAAGTAAAAATACAAAAACTGTATACTGAAAAAGTGTTTGATATTTGTTTAATAATTAGAATCCATAATGAATTTTAAACATTTGTTTTATCATATCATCTAACTTTTTATTTTTATTTAAAACGGAATACATTAAATATCAATTTATTAAATTAAATAGATTAAATACCAAAAGCGATGGCAATCAACAGTACAATACGAATCTCTGATAATCAGAAAAGTAAGTACACTTAACATTTTTAGGGTTCAGCAAGATCATGAATGTAACTTGAAAAATAGTGTCATACAATTTTTTCTCCCTTATTTATATCATTTACAGATGGATTCTAACTAGAAGAACGTTATAGCATCCTATTAAGTATAAATAGTTAAGTAGTTAAGTCTCACAGTGTTCCCTCTGCTCTATCTCCTGCCGCAGGGCTCCGTCGGCGGCAGCGTCCTCCTCCAGTCGCTTGTATCGCTGCTTCACGCGCTCCTCGAACTTTATCAACACGCCCGCTAGCTCGCTGTTCTTGTTCGTCTATTAGAACAATTAATACATTATATATATAAATTTCTATTTATGTTGTAAATATACCTATAACCAGTTAATGCAAGGTAAAAAAATCCGAAAAAAAAAAAATATTCCATTAATATTGGGATTTCAAAACTATCTGAACATCAAATTCTCTTCAACATTCTTAAAAAAAAGGCAAGGCTTAGTTTCCGTCAATGAGAGGACTGATATAACAGAAATAAGCGTAAAAATTATTATCTAAAGAATTGAGGAATAATCACCTGTTGCTCCAATTTCTTTTGTATTAATCTGCTATCAGCCTCTTGTTGCTTCAGTCTTTCTTCTAGTTCCTTCTCGCGTACTTTCATTTCGCTTTCTATGTTCTGAAAATAAATTAATACATAGAATATAGTTAAGCGCCATCTGTTCACTGTTGATGAGCACACGAACTAGGTTGCTTCATTTGTTGTTAAAGTTAGACAGATGGCGCTGTAATCAAATTTATGAAATTGTTACATTTTTTTAATAAAAAACTTACAGCCAAGAGCTCTGAACTCTTGTTGCAAATGTTCTTTTTGATTTTCTTTGTCTAATCTCTTAGCTGCTAACTTTGCTCGAAAACCGCGCAGTGACGTTTCCGCGTCATCCAGATGCTTGTGAATTTCCTCTATTGCCTTTTTATGTCTAAAATAAAAGAAAGTTTTAATTAATGTATGAAAATAATTATTGCATATACATAAGTAGTAAAAACAATTTGTATGCATAAAAAAATATGCAAAATAGTATTGCATCGGCCGGGAATCGAACCCGGGCCGCCCGCGTGGCAGGCGAGCATTCTACCAAATTCAAAAAAAAACTTATTTATGTAATGATGTACTCATTGAAATTTCCCTAGACGACTAAAATTTCTTTTGATTAAGCATGATTGCACCTTGAGGTTTCCGCTTTAATAATCGATACATAAGCATTTAATGACAAGATAAGACAACATCTACCAAACTCGCTACTATGTAATATGTAAAAGTATAACAAAATTTAGTTAGTAAATTACTATAACTTTATTTATCTTTATTCAAGTAGGCACGCAATTTAAATCATCAATTATTATTTAAAAAATCAGAGTAGTCAATCCATGAGTAAAGCTATCACAGGCTCTGAATGCTGCTCTGCTGAGAGGACCAAGCCAGAAGTTGCTCTTTTGAAAAGTAACTTGATATATACAAATTTGATATATACATTAAAGTGAACAAATTTAAAACTAAGAAAAAGACGGTTTAAAATATCTTGTGGAACTTTATTATATATGCATAAATATATATTTGAATTATATATTCAAAATTATTATACATACTTTTCATATTGCATCTGTGTCGTGTATAAGACATCTTGTATAAGACATTAGTCGCTTGCAGTAACGCGAGGGCGTGCTGTAATGACGCCATGTGTTCTGTCGCACCCTAGAATGGATATTAATGTTAATTGAAACCTTAACCCTTCATACTCACTCGCGAAGTGTATTTGATATATATTTATTTATAGTAATTGGTAATATTTATTTGATCTTGATCTCGAGGGCAAAGGGTTAATAACTGAATACTGTCTTTACCTGTAAGGCAAGTGAGTGTGAATGCAACCGTTGTTCCAAGCATGTCATCTTGTAGCCGTACTATATCGTTGTTGTTGTTGTTGCTATATCGTTTATCTGTAAAATTGTACATACATATTACTTTTTTAATTAAAACTAATACAAAGTGTGTTTAAAGTAAGGTTTAACTAGGTTCTAATTTGTTACATATCATTTGCTACTGATAAATATTTCATAAATACTTTGAATTTGAGTGCAAATTATTAAATTATTAATCAAAAATATTAATAAATTTTAAGTTAATTTAACCAAATTAAGTTTTATGAAAGGTCAATATACAAATATTTATTTTGTAAGTTCAAAAGGTTACAGCATTTAATTTTATATAAATTATTAAATTATTTGATAGATGAAAAAGATTAAATTAAATTTTTATAATATTTATACAGGAATAGGAGACAAAGTATTATATTGGTAGAATATGGTATGCGAGTACCGTTAGGCCGCATTGGAGGTGCTCTTGCTCATGAGCTTGGCTACCATCTCCTGCACTCTCTTCATCTCCACCAGCTGCGACGTCACCTGGTACAGCCTGTTTTCACGCTCCACCACAGTCTTCTCCAGCTGCTGTATTATCTGGGGATGGAATATATTATGTATTTTATGGTGTTACGAAAGTAAAAATACAAAAACTGTATACTGAAAAAGTGTTTGATATTTGTTTAATAATTAGAATCCATAATGAATTTTAGACATTTGTTTTATCATATCATCTAACTTTTTATTTTTATTTAAAACGGAATACATTAAATACCAATCTATTAAATTAAATATATTAAATACCAAAAGCGATGGCAATCAACGGTACGATACGAATCTCTGATAATCAGAAAAGTAAGTACACTTAACATTTTTAGGGTTCAGCAAGATCATGAATGTAACTTGAAAAATACTTATTTATATCATTTACAGATGGATTCTAACTAGAAGAACGTTATATCATCCTATTAAGTATAAATAGTTAAGTAGTTAAGTCTCACAGTGTCCCTCTGCTCTATCTCCCGCCGCAGGGCTCCGTCGGAGGCAGCGTCCTCCTCCAGTCGCTTGTATCGCTGCTTCACGCGCTCATCGAACTTTATCAACACGCCCGCTATAGCTCGCTGTTCTTGTTCGTCTATTAGAACAATTAATACATTATATATAATAAATTTCTATTTATGTTGTAAATATACCTATAACCAGTTAAAGCAAGGTAAAAAAATCCGAAAAAAAAATATATTCCATTAATATTGAGATTTCTAAACTATCTGAACATCAAATTCTCTTCAACATTCTTAAAAAAAAAAGGCAAGGCTTAGTTTCCGTCAATGAGAGGACTGATATAACAGAAATAAGCGTAAAAATTATTATCAAAAGAATTGAGGAATCACCTGTTGCTCCAATTTCTTTTGTATTACTCTGCTATCAGCCTCTTGTTGCTTCAGTCTTTCTTCTAGTTCCTTCTCGCGTACTTTCATTTCGCTTTCTATGTTCTGAAAATAAATTAATACATAGAATATAGTTAAGCGCCATCTGTTTACTGTTGACGAGCACACAAACTAGGTTGCTTCATTTGTTGCTAAAGTTCGACAGATGGCGCTGAAATAAAATTTATTACATTGTTACATTTTTTTTAATAAAAAACTTACAGCCAATTGAGCTCTGAACTCTTGTTGCAAATATTATTTTTGATTTTCTTTGTCTCTTTCAGCTGCTAACTTTGCTCGAAAACCGCGCAGTGACATTTCCGCGTCATCCAGCTGCTTGTGCATTTCCTCTATTGCCTTTATATGTCTAAAATAAAAAAAAGTATTAATTAATGTATGAAAATAATTATTGCATATACATAAGTAGTAAAAACAATTTGTATGCATAAAAAAATATGCAAAATAGTATTGCATCGGCCGGGAATCGAACCCGGGCCGCCCGCGTGGCAGGCGAGCATTCTACCAAATTCAAAAAAAAACTTATTTATGTAATGATGTACTCATTGAAATTTCCCTAGACGACTAAAATTTCTTTTGATTAAGCATGATTGCACCTTGAGGTTTCCGCTTTAATAATCGATACATAAGCATTTAATGACAAGATTAGACAACATCTACCAAACTCGCTACTATGTAATATGTAAAAGTATAACAAAATTTAGTTAGTAAATTACTATAAGTTTATTTATCTTTATTCAAGTAGGCACGCAATTTAAATCATCAATTATTATTTAAAAAATCAGAGTAGTCAATCCATGAGTAAGTATCACAGGCTCTGAATGCTGCTCTGCTGAGAAGACCAAGACAGAAGTTGCTCTTTTGAAAAGAAACTTGATATATACATAAAGTGAACTTAAGTTCCACATTTCAATCCACAAAAAAATCTTAAGATTTTAGATTTAAAACTACCAAAGAGACAGTTTAAAATATCTTGTGGAACTTTATTATATATGCATAAATATATATTAGAATTAAAGCATTTGAAAAGGAAACTTATTCAAAATTATTATACATACTTTTCATTTTGCATCTGTGTCGTGTGTAAGACATCTTGTATAAGACATTAGTCGCTTGCAGTAACGCGAGGGCGTGCTGTAATGACGCCATGTGTTGTGTCGCACCCTAGAATGGATATTAATGTTAATTGAAACATTAACACTTCATACTCATACATATTTAGTAATTGGTGATATTTGTTTGATCCTTTCCGAAATCATCAGTTTAACTGGAGGGCATCACATTTTAGCAGTACACACCCGAGTTATATTTGTTTGATCTTGTTCTGAAATCATCAGTTTAACTGGAGAGCATCACAGTTTAACAGTACACACCCGAGTTGCCCTTTAGTATATATGAAGCGATCTCGAGGGCAAAGGGTTAATAACTGAATACTGTCTTTACCTGTAAGTCGAGTGAGTGAATGCAACCGTTGTTCCAAGCATGTCATCTTGTAGCCGTACAACTCCATCACGCTTGATGTTGCTATATCGTTTATCTGTAAAATTGTATATACATATTACTTTTTTAATTAATTAACTAATACAAAGTGTGTTTAAAGTAAGGTTTAACTAGGTTCTAATTTGTTACATATCATTTGCTACTGATAAATATTTTATAAATACTTTGAATTTGAGTGCAAATTATCTCATGACGTTTGACTAGGACTGATTCCCTAACGCTATGAATGTAATCATATCTATCACATAACTAGGGTTGCCACCCGTACTTTATAATAAAGTAATGTAAATTATTTCGACCGATTGTACTTTATACCCTATGGAAACACAATTTGATTTCTCTGATGTTTAATAAATCCTCCAAGCCTTTTACAGGAAACGACAACTATTGTTGCTCTATTATGTTTCTTTTTAAAAGTTAATAAATTCAGATGTTAACATTGTCAATTTCATTGTATAAGCTTTAATTTAAATATAGACTAAAGTCACGTGTAATTTTGGAAAAGTAATTTAAAAAAATCTTAAATATAATCATTAAAATGTACTTTATTATGTAAAGTAAAGTAAATAGGAAGTTGGCAACCCTATACATAACGATCCTTCTAGGTCAGTGGTCTAGTGGGTAAGGGTATTCATTTACCTTCCCTGTGTGTAGTGCCTCCCTCAACCTAGTCAGTAGCTCATCCATAGCCGTCTCCTGCGCGGGCGTGAGTCGCTCCCACACGCTCCAGCACTCTCTCCACAGCTCTCCACGCTCACTTCCGACGCACTCGTGAAACTGTCGCCGAATATCTATTTGACAATATAAACATTAATATAATATACACAATTATAATTATTCACGTTATTATGATATGTCCTCAATTTCTCAGGCAGTGAAACCTCAACCCTACATCTAGTGTAGAGTTAAAGGTATTATATTGTCTCCGGCGTAGCTTTATTTTACCTGGTTCATGTGTTCCGAAGGGAAGTAGTGGTGTTTAATGAGCTGCAGGATCTGTCGTCTGCGTGCTCCGTTACCGCCCGTCAGGCCGGCGCACAGCAACTTGCGGACCTGATATATAAAACAATTGTTTGTTGAATGAATTTTACATCGTTATAATTTATAATAAACATATAGAAATACATAAAGACGATTTTTTTTTTTTTAACTTACAGATAAATTCATAATTGTTTGTGGTATTAAATTGCTTTTAAGAGACGTCTGAACCGATTTTAATAAAGTTTTGATTGCGTTTAAGTGGTATAATGGCTATTGTTATTTGTTACTAAAGTGTTATTTTACAGTTCCCTCCTAGACCAAGTTTGATTAGGTTTCCTATGTATTCGAGTGAATGGTCCCTGGAAGATTTATGTAAATGGTACATGGCCACTTCGTCCGTCCGTAGTCCATGTATACCTGGTGGTGCGCCAGCAGTCGTCCGAGAGCGGCCTCCCAGCGCGGCTGCAGCGGCGCCAGCGCCAGCCCGCCGTCACCACGCACTGCTGCGCCGTCTTCTCGCCCACTGGACCCGTCTGGAAACACATTATTTTTTAAATAGTTTGGTCATCACTTCACTGAAAAAAAATTGTCTAAACAAAATATTAAAATTTCATGAATAATAATTTTTAATGTATACCTCGGAAGTGTACTGCAGCACGCTATACAGGGTGTCCTCAAACACATCTGGAGTCTGCTGGACTCGCACAGCGCCCCCATTACTTCCAACTAACAAAGTATATAATTAGTATATATTAAATATCTGGTTTATAATTAATTTACCAATTCTCTAGATATTAGAAAATATATATACATATGACATTTGACAACCTAATTAATATTTTAAAAACCTCCGAACCTTTGATCCCTTGAGGGCCATCGGTTCCGATAATAGCCTTAACCATGATTAATAAACTTAACTAACTAAAAACTGCGCAGTGAAATGATTAAAAAAAAAAACAAAAGAATAACTATTATTTCACTTCATCACCCAAGATTGAAATCACTAATAATTAATCGCCAGAAAATAAACACCATTGAAACAGCAAAATAAATGAACATAAAAATTATCTGTCCACCACCCACAGTATAACAAAAAATAAATAAACGCTAACAAAGGCAGTCTCACCAGCCGGGAGCTTGAACTAAAGTGTCCAACGTTCGTTCGTTAGTTCCACATCCCGCTTTTTGACTTTTTAACTTTAACAAAACTTTATACAACATGTAATAATAATTAAATTAAAAGAAAACATTACAATATAAAAAAAATAACTTAACATAATATATAAATTTGGACAAGCAAAATTAACTTACCATACTATAAAAACAATATTCACAATAAATTTAACATAATTAACCAAATACAATACAGATTAGAAATAATACAATAAAATACATAAACGTACCGCTCCGCAATATATAATTAATTTAACAATTAAGAACGCTTGTGGAGCCTATGGTATGGTTTGACGAGCACAATCAACTTAAATACTATATAATGAAAACACTATAATATAACAATATAACAATACAATATACACTATTGGTAAATGGTAAGTACAAGTGCTGCCGCGTGGTGTTCATAATTTAAACTAGCGAAAGCGGGTCAGCTGTCATAAGTGTATTGTTAATTTGGATGGTATTGTGAACTCTAATTAGCAATTTTTTTAATTTTTTCAAATTGTTGGTTGAAAATCAAAGTAAAATTAAAATGGAAGATACTGTTGATAATTCGGGTGTACGTTTTTCCCCGAAAGAAAATAAAAGAAAAGCTTATTGTTGTGTTTATGGGTGTAAGAGTAAAGTAAAACAAATATTGCAAGGATTCCCGATTAATTGCTCGAAAAGTTTCTCACAACATTCTCTTAATGGTCGAAAGGGTTGTTCAGAAAGATTATGTAGGATTGATGACGAGGATGAGTGTGAAATCAAACTTTGGATAAGTCGTAAGTTCTCAGGAGAGACAGTTTCAACAGGAGGTTGCAGTGGAGCATGTCTTCCAGTTCTATGAAAAATACATTCAAAATATTGTGTAGAATAGAAAGTAAACATAACAACATGATTAAAGAATCGGAAATTTAGATGAAGTAAATGTTACGTATAAATCATGATTAAAATTGATTAAATTAGTCCATAAAAATAGAAAAAAAATTGAAATTAATTGGTGAATATGTACAAAATTAATTAAATTAAAAACAAAAATTATTCATATAAACAGTGAATTGTAAAAATTGTTTATGTGAAAATTTACTTCATCAAAACTTTCATAAAAAAAAAAGAATCAATCATAAATAAATCATTCACGCTCGTACACATGCACTGATAAAGCTGATTTCAAATTCTTCGAAAAAAGTTTTTCTCTGATCGACTTCTTGACATCATCACTTAGTTCCTCATGATTTTTTTTTATATCAAAACAGCTGTGTTCACTCAAAGGCTTCGGATGATATTGTTCCAAACAAGCGTTGCGAGGTGCACTCCAAAGACATTTTCTATCTGTTGATGAAACGATTTTGAAGCCAGTCAAATCGTTACTAAAATAAAGAAAATATAATTTATTGAGCTTAGCAGTAAAAATTAAACATAAAGAAACATTTTCAATAATTTAAACGTACCGTGAACAAAATATCAAAACACCAGCACTATGTTTACATCTTTCACTTAACCCAGCTGTACAGCTGCATACTGAGGAAATAACCTTACCAGTTTTACTAATAACTGTAGTTATTTCATGAGGATCTCCTCGAGTATTAGATGATTGAATACAATAAGATAATAATTCGTATTGCTCATCATTTTCATTCAAAATTCCCGTGTAGATTAAATGATTAGAATTAACGACTTGCTCGCCTTCAATAAAGTTTCGGCTTTTCGTTGTAGAGTCCAAATGATCTAACACTTCACACATTGATAAGAACATTTTTTTTAAATTTATTTTTAACCCAAATTTTATATTTAACTTAACTTAATGTCCTTTCATTAAGTTAATAATTAATAAGACTTTAAAAACGGATTTGTTTACATACAATTTACATATGTCATTAATCAGCCGACCCGTTTTCGCTAGTTCAAGATATAGCCACCAGTTGGCGGGACCGCAACTCCCAGTTACCAATAAAATAAAATACAATTAAACTAGAGGCGCTGCACACACTCTTTGCTTAGCAGTGATTGGTTGGAGTTCACTAGTTCTCCAATATGACACTAGAGGCGCTGCACACACTCTTTGCTTAGCAGTGATTGGTTGAAGTTCACTAGTTCTCCAATATGACACTAGAGGCGCTGAACACACTCTTTGCTTAGCAGTGATTGGTTGGAGTTCACTAGTTCTCCAATATGACACTAGAGGCGCTGCACACACTCTTTGCTTAGCAGTGATTGGTTGGAGTTCACTAGTTCTCCAAAATGACACTAGAGGCGCTGCTATAAATTGAGGGAGGCACTTCCGTTTCCTTCAGCACAAAGCTTTTTTGACTCAAAAACAGCGTCCTTCCGGTATAATCTAGCGGCGGTATAATCTAATGGTAGGGATGGATGATGTGCTTGCGCAGCACCACTCACCTGTATCCCTCATTGGCACTTCAGTTTCTGAACAGCGCAGTCGCCTTTAAATCAATCTCAAGATTCTTGTTTAAATTTGTTACAAAAGTATTATTTTATAATGAATCCATCTAGTGAAGAATGCTGATTTGGCAAAAAAGAAGAACTACCCACGTCCGTTCATCAAGCGACTCTTTGGACATCAGTAGCGGTGCTTCCAGCCCGATGCGAGGCAAAACGCATCGAAAAAGGGGGCGGCGCAATGCTAAGGTAAGGTCTTTTTTTTTATACCAGACCATATTTCCTAAAACATCGAACTTTCATGATTCCCTAGCGGCGTTCAAACGAACAAAACTTATTTAATATTAAAGGTGTGGATTGCAATATGTAAACTACCCTCAAGTCGCAGACTTTGCATACTGCTGACCTACATTTGAAATTACTTAATAATTTACAGTACTTTAATAATGTTTTACCAAGAAAGGCGACGTTCAAAGAACATTCGTCAGGAAGAATGCTGATTTAGCAAAAAAGACTACCTACGTCCGTTCGTTATAAAGTGACTCTTTGGACATCAGTAACGGTGCTTCCAGCCCGCCATCTCCTGCACTCTCTTCATCTCCTCCAGCTGCGACGTCACCTGGTACAGCCTGTTTTCACGCTCCACCACAGTCTTCTCCAGCTGCTGTATTATCTGGGGATGGAATATATTATGTATTTTATGGTGTTACGAAAGTAAAAATACAAAAACTGTATACTGAAAAAGTGTTTGATATTTGTTTAATAATTAGAATCCATAATGAATTTTAGACATTTGTTTTATCATATCATCTAACTTTTTATTTTTATTTAAAACGGAATACATTAAATACCAATCTATTAAATTAAATATATTAAATACCAAAAGCGATGGCAATCAACGGTACGATACGAATCTCTGATAATCAGAAAAGTAAGTACACTTAACATTTTTAGGGTTCAGCAAGATCATGAATGTAACTTGAAAAATACTTATTTATATCATTTACAGATGGATTCTAACTAGAAGAACTTTATATCATCCTATTAAGTATAAATAGTTAAGTAGTTAAGTCTCACAGTGTCCCTCTGCTCTATCTCCCGCCGCAGGGCTCCGTCGGCGGCAGCGTCCTCCTCCAGTCGCTTGTATCGCTGCTTCACGCGCTCCTCGAACTTTATCAACACGCATGCTAGCTCGCTGTTCTTGTTCGTCTATTAGAACAATTAATACATTATATATATAAATTTCTATTTATGTTGTAAATATACCTATAACCAGTTAATGCAAGGTAAAAAAATCCGAAAAAAAAAATATATTCCATTAATATTGAGATTTCTAAACTATCTGAACATCAAATTCTCTTCAACATTCTTTAAAAAAAAGGCAAGGCTTAGTTTCCGTCAATGAGAGGACTGATATAACAGAAATAAGCGTAAAAATTATTATCAAAAGAATTGAGGAATCACCTGTTGCTCCAATTTCTTTTGTATTACTCTGCTATCAGCCTCTTGTTGCTTCAGTCTTTCTTCTAGTTCCTTCTCGCGTACTTTCATTTCGCTTTCTATGTTCTGAAAATAAATTAATACATAGAATATAGTTAAGCGCCATCTGTTTACTGTTGACGAGCACACGAACTAGGTTGCTTCATTTGTTGCTAAAGTTCGACAGATGGCGCTGAAATAAAATTTATTAAATTGTTACATTTTTTTTAATAAAAAACTTACAGCCAATTGAGCTCTGAACTCTTGTTGCAAATGTTATTTTTGATTTTCTTTGTCTCTCTCAGCTGCTAACTTTGCTCGAAAACCGCGCAGTGACGTTTCCGCGTCATCCAGCTGCTTGTGCATTTCCTCTATTGCCTTTATATGTCTAAAATAAAAAAAAGTATTAATTAATGTATGAAAATAATTATTGCATATACATAAGTAGTAAAAACAATTTGTATGCATAAAAAAATATGCAAAATAGTATTGCATCGGCCGGGAATCGAACCCGGGCCGCCCGCGTGGCAGGCGAGCATTCTACCAAATTCAAAAAAAAACTTATTTAAGTAATGATGTACTCATTGAAATTTCCCTAGACGACTGTAAAATTTCTTTTGATTAAGCATGATTGCACCTTGAGGTTTCCGCTTTAATAATCGATACATAAGCATTTAATGACAAGATTAGACAACATCTACCAAACTCGCTACTATGTAATATGTAAAAGTATAACAAAATTTAGTTAGTAAATTACTATAAGTTTATTTATCTTTATTCAAGTAGGCACGCAATTTAAATCATCAATTATTATTTAAAAAATCAGAGTAGTCAATCCATGAGTAAAGCTATCACAGGCTCTGAATGCTGCTCTGCTGAGAGGACCAAGCCAGAAGTTGCTCTTTTGAAAAGTAACTTGATATATACAAATTTGATATATACATTAAAGTGAACAACTTAAGTTCCACATTTCAATCCAATTAGATTTAAAACTAAGAAAAAGACGGTTTAAAATATCTTGTGGAACTTTATTATATATGCATAAATATATATTTGAATTATATATTCAAAATTATTATACATACTTTTCATTTTGCATCTGTGTCGTGTATAAGACATCTTGTATAAGACATTAGTCGCTTGCAGTAACGCGAGGGCGTGCTGTAATGACGCCATGTGTTCTGTCGCACCCTAGAATGGATATTAATGTTAATTGAAACCTTAACCCTTCATACTCACTCGCGAAGTGTATTTGATATATATTTATTTATAGTAATTGGTAATATTTGTTTGATCTTGATCTCGAGGGCAAAGGGTTAATAATTGAATACTGTCTTTACCTGTAAGGCAAGTGAGTGTGAATGCAACCGTTGTTTCAAGCATGTCATCTTGTAGCCGTACAACTCCATCACGCTTGATGTTGCTATATTGTTTATCTGTAAAATTGTACATACATATTACTTTTTAAATTAATTAACTAATATAAAGTGTGTTTAAAGTAAGGTTTAACTAGGTTCTAATTTGTTACATATCATTTGCTACTGATAAATATTTCATAAATACTTTGAATTTGAGTGCAAATTATTAAATTATTAATCAAAAATATTAATAAATTTTAAGTTAATTTAACCAAATTAAGTTTTATGAAAGGTCAATATACAAATATTTATTTTTCAAGTTTATAGTTCAAAAGGTTACAGCATTTAATTTTATATAAATTATTAAATATTAAGTTTGATAGATGAAAAAGATTAAATTAAATTTTCATAATATTTATACAGGAATAGGAGACAAAGTATTATATTGGTAGAATATGGTATGCGAGTACCGTTAGGTCGCATTGGAGGTGTTCTTGCTCATGAGCTTGGCTACCATCTCCTGCACTCTCTTCATCTCCTCCAGCTGCGACGTCACCTGGTACAGCCTGTTTTCACGCTCCACCACAGTCTTCTCCAGCTGCTGTATTATCTGGGGATGGAATATATTATGTATTTTATGGTGTTACGAAAGTAAAAATACAAAAACTGTATACTGAAAAAGTGTTTGATATTTGTTTAATAATTAGAATCCATAATGAATTTTAGACATTTGTTTTATCATATCATCTAACTTTTTATTTTTATTTAAAACGGAATACATTAAATACCAATCTATTAAATTAAATATATTAAATACCAAAAGCGATGGCAATCAACGGTACGATACGAATCTCTGATAATCAGAAAAGTAAGTACACTTAACATTTTTAGGGTTCAGCAAGATCATGAATGTAACTTGAAAAATACTTATTTATATCATTTACAGATGGATTCTAACTAGAAGAACTTTATATCATCCTATTAAGTATAAATAGTTAAGTAGTTAAGTCTCACAGTGTCCCTCTGCTCTATCTCCCGCCGCAGGGCTCCGTCGGCGGCAGCGTCCTCCTCCAGTCGCTTGTATCGCTGCTTCACGCGCTCCTCGAACTTTATCAACACGCATGCTAGCTCGCTGTTCTTGTTCGTCTATTAGAACAATTAATACATTATATATATAAATTTCTATTTATGTTGTAAATATACCTATAACCAGTTAATGCAAGGTAAAAAAATCCGAAAAAAAAAATATATTCCATTAATATTGAGATTTCTAAACTATCTGAACATCAAATTCTCTTCAACATTCTTTAAAAAAAAGGCAAGGCTTAGTTTCCGTCAATGAGAGGACTGATATAACAGAAATAAGCGTAAAAATTATTATCAAAAGAATTGAGGAATCACCTGTTGCTCCAATTTCTTTTGTATTACTCTGCTATCAGCCTCTTGTTGCTTCAGTCTTTCTTCTAGTTCCTTCTCGCGTACTTTCATTTCGCTTTCTATGTTCTGAAAATAAATTAATACATAGAATATAGTTAAGCGCCATCTGTTTACTGTTGACGAGCACACGAACTAGGTTGCTTCATTTGTTGCTAAAGTTCGACAGATGGCGCTGAAATAAAATTTATTAAATTGTTACATTTTTTTTAATAAAAAACTTACAGCCAATTGAGCTCTGAACTCTTGTTGCAAATGTTATTTTTGATTTTCTTTGTCTCTCTCAGCTGCTAACTTTGCTCGAAAACCGCGCAGTGACGTTTCCGCGTCATCCAGCTGCTTGTGCATTTCCTCTATTGCCTTTATATGTCTAAAATAAAAAAAAGTATTAATTAATGTACGAAAATAATTATTGCATATACATAAGTAGTAAAAACACACAGAAGACCGACGTGTAGTAATCAAACTCATTTGGTTATGTTCCGTCGGTGAGTGAGAGAATCCGGAAGCCCAACCCCCCCCCCCCCCCCCCGCCAAACATGAAAGCGATACCGAAAAGAAAAATACCCCAGGAGGGTACCGGCTTTGATGAAGCCGGGGACCCCCTCCCCGAGCAAAATCGGGGAAATGATTCTCGGATTTTGCTCGGGCTGCCCGTCGTATCTGGGGCGGGCAAAGTATCGCCTTTTGTGTTTTTTGAGGGCAAACGACGAGTCAACGCAGCGGCACCCCGACCCACTCTAAATGTGGACTTTTGCAACATCCGGGGACTTCATTCCAACTTGAACGCCGTCCACTATCACCTAGAGACGGCGCAGCCGGCCTTGTTGTTTCTGACGGAGACGCAGATATCTCAACCTAGCGACACAGCGTACCTGTCATACCCCGGGTATAAACTAGAACACCATTTTATACCACACGCCGGGGTATCTGTGTTCGTAAGGGAGGATATCTGCTACCGTCGCCTTCAGGTTTTTGAAGGTCGGGACCTGTCTGTACTCTGGCTGCGCGTGGACATGGACGACCATGTCAGAGTCTACGCGTGCCTCTACAGGTCCCATAGTGGTAATGCAGAAACGGTTCAACTCTTGGGCCATGTTCAGGCGAAGATTGACGATCTGCTTTCACAGATTCCCTCCGCCGAAGTCGTAGTCCTCGGGGACTTCAATGCGCACCATGCCGATTGGCTAGGGTCACGTGCCACCGACTGCGCGGGGAGATCTGTGTTAGACTTTGCTCTGGCAAATGGTCTGTCCCAGCTGGTAAAGACGCACACTCGTCTACCGGACGTGGACAGCCATATGCCCTCTTTGTTGGATCTTCTGCTGACTACACATCCCGGAAAGTACCAAGTCACTGTCGAGGCTCCCTTAGGGTCCTCTGATCATTGCTTGGTACGGAGTGTAGTGCCCATTGAACGCCCAGCTCGCACAAGACCTGCGACTCGACGCGTTTGGCACTACAAGTCAGCGGATTGGGATGGAATGCGGTCCTTTTTTGCATCCTACCCATGGGGGCCGATTTGTTTCTCTTCCAATGATCCTAGTGACTGCGCTGCGGCTGTAGCTGATGTGGTACTTCAGGGCATGGAACTATTTGTACCAAGCTCTGTGGTACCACTTGGTGGCAGATCGCGGCCTTGGTTTGATGCGTCTGTCAGGGCTGCAGCAGCTGGCAAACGGCAGGCTTATCAAGCTTGGGCTAATGCGTTAGTCACTAAGGATCCGAACTCTAGAGTTCTGAAGAAGAAATATAATCGTGCCTCCAGATTCTTCAAACGGAAAATTGCTAGAGCAAAGTTCAAGCATGTCGTCAAAATTGGGGATCAGCTGGCAAAGTACCCGCCTGGCACGCGCAAGTTCTGGGCGCTGTCTAAAGCCACGCTGGGAAACTTTTGTCAGCCATCCCTACCGCCATTGCACACTGGGAACGACTCTCTGGCCTACACGGCAAAAGAGAAAGCCGATCTCTTGGGCACTCGTTTTGCCTCAAACTCGACTTTGGACGACCAGGGGAAGACACCGCCTATCATCCCGCGGTGCCCGAGCTTAATGCCGGAAATAGTTTTTCGGCAAAAACTCATCCGAAAAGCCCTCCTTTCCTTGGAAGTTCATAAGTCGAGTGGGCCAGATGGTATCTCTTCAGTTGTGCTACGAACATGTGCCCCTGAGTTGACACCAGTGCTAACGCGTCTATTCCGGTACTCCTACCTTAAAGGCGTAGTCCCGGTCTCATGGAAGCGTGCCCTTGTCCATCCGATCCCTAAAAAAGGTGATAGCTCGGACCCAGCTAACTACAGACCTATCGCCATTACCTCTCTACTCTCCAAAGTAATGGAGAGTATCATCAATAAGCAGCTCCTAACCTTCCTCGAGGATCACCAGTTGGTCAATGACCGGCAATATGGCTTTCGCCATGGTCGATCGGCTGGTGATCTTCTTTTATATCTTACGCACCGTTGGGCAGCTGTTATTGAAAGCAAGGGAGAGGGTCTGGCAGTTAGTCTGGATATGGCGAAAGCCTTCGATCGTGTATGGCACAAGGGGCTTCTTTCGAAGCTACCTTCCTATGGGCTTCCCGAGAGTTTATGCAAGTGGATCACCAGCTTCCTCACTGGGCGGAGCATACAGGTCGTTCTCGACGGTTTTTGCTCGGACCCCAAGCCCGTGAACGCTGGTGTACCCCAAGGCTGCGTGCTATCCCCAACTCTGTTCCTCCTGCACATCAATGATATGTTGGATATCTCCAACATACATTGTTATGCGGATGACAGTACTGGGGATGCGGTATATTCCGGCCGTGCAGGTCTCTCTCGGGAAAACGTCGACGAGTGCCGAAAGAAACTTGTGTCTTCTATAGAGACTTCCTTAGGGATAGTTTCTGAGTGGGGGGAACTAAACCACGTTCAGTTCAATCCCCAGAAGACACAGGTTTGCGCGTTTACCACTAAAAAAACCCCATTTGTCGTATCACCGCTATTTGAGAGCACTCCCCTTATTGCCTCGCCAAGTATCAGAATACTGGGTCTCGACATTTCGAGTGACTGTCGGTTTCGTGGTCATCTGGAGAGCAAGGCCAAGTTGGCCTCGATGAAATTGGGCGTGATCAATAGAGCAAGGCAGTACTTCAATCCTGGCCAAAGACTTGCGCTCTACAAAGCGCAAGTCCGGCCACACATGGAGTACTGTTCTCATCTCTGGTCCGGATCACCCCAATATCAGCTTCTACCATTTGACCGCGTACAACGGAGAGCCGTTCGGATTGTCGGGGACCCGGTGCTCTGTGAACGGCTGGACTCTTTGGCATTGCGTAGAGACGTTGCATCTCTGTGCGTCTTCTACCGCATTTACCACGGGGAGTGTTCCGAAGAGCTATTCGATCTGATGCCTACCGCCGAATTCCATCACCGCACAGCGCGCCATCGCCTCCAATACCATCCCTACCATCTGGATGCGTGGCGATCCACCACTGTGCGGTTCTCAAGTACATTTTTTCCTCGTACCACTCGAATGTGGAACGAACTCCCTTCGGCGGTATTTCCAGATCGGTACGACATGGGTACCTTCAAAAAAGGCGTTTACTCCCACCTTCAAGGCCGGCAACGCTCCTGTAAATCCTCGGATGTTGCAAGAGTTCATGGGCGGCGGTGATCACAAATCACCTGTGACCCGCCAGCTCGTTTGCCCTCCTATACCATAAAAAAAAAAAAAAAAAAAAAAAAACAATTTGTATGCATAAAAAAATATGCAAAATAGTATTGCATCGGCCGGGAATCGAACCCGGGCCGCCCGCGTGGCAGGCGAGCATTCTACCAAATTCAAAAAAAAACTTATTTAAGTAATGATGTACTCATTGAAATTTCCCTAGACGACTGTAAAATTTCTTTTGATTAAGCATGATTGCACCTTGAGGTTTCCGCTTTAATAATCGATACATAAGCATTTAATGACAAGATTAGACAACATCTACCAAACTCGCTACTATGTAATATGTAAAAGTATAACAAAATTTAGTTAGTAAATTACTATAAGTTTATTTATCTTTATTCAAGTAGGCACGCAATTTAAATCATCAATTATTATTTAAAAAATCAGAGTAGTCAATCCATGAGTAAAGCTATCACAGGCTCTGAATGCTGCTCTGCTGAGAGGACCAAGCCAGAAGTTGCTCTTTTGAAAAGTAACTTGATATATACAAATTTGATATATACATTAAAGTGAACAACTTAAGTTCCACATTTCAATCCAATTAGATTTAAAACTAAGAAAAAGACGGTTTAAAATATCTTGTTATATATGCATAAATATATATTTGAATTATATATTCAAAATTATTATACATACTATTCATTTTGCATCTGTGTCGTGTATAAGACATCTTGTATAAGACATTAGTCGCTTGCAGTAACGCGAGGGCGTGCTGTAATGACGCCATGTGTTCTGTCGCACCCTAGAATGGATATTAATGTTAATTGAAACCTTAACCCTTCATACTCACTCGCGAAGTGTATTTGATATATATTTATTTATAGTAATTGGTAATATTTGTTTGATCTTGATCTCGAGGGCAAAGGGTTAATAATTGAATACTGTCTTTACCTGTAAGGCAAGTGAGTGTGAATGCAACCGTTGTTCCAAGCATGTCATCTTGTAGCCGTACAACTCCATCACGCTTGATGTTGCTATATTGTTTATCTGTAAAATTGTACATACATATTACTTTTTAAATTAATTAACTAATATAAAGTGTGTTTAAAGTAAGGTTTAACTAGGTTCTAATTTGTTAAATATCATTTGCTACTGATAAATATTTCATAAATACTTTGAATTTGAGTGCAAATTATTAAATTATTAATCAAAAATATTAATAAATTTTAAGTTAATTTAACCAAATTAAGTTTTATGAAAGGTCAATATACAAATATTTATTTTTCAAGTTTATAGTTCAAAAGGTTACAGCATTTAATTTTATATAAATTATTAAATATTAAGTTTGATAGATGAAAAAGATTAAACTAAATTTTCATAATATTTATACAGGAATAGGAGACAAAGTATTATATTGGTAGAATATGGTATGCGAGTACCGTTAGGTCGCATTGGAGGTGTTCTTGCTCATGAGCTTGGCTACCATCTCCTGCACTCTCTTCATCTCCTCCAGCTGCGACGTCACCTGGTACAGCCTGTTTTCACGCTCCACCACAGTCTTCTCCAGCTGCTGTATTATCTGGGGATGGAATATATTATGTATTTTATGGTGTTACGAAAGTAAAAATACAAAAACTGTATACTGAAAAAGTGTTTGATATTTGTTTAATAATTAGAATCCATAATGAATTTTAGACATTTGTTTTATCATATCATCTAACTTTTTATTTTTATTTAAAACGGAATACATTAAATACCAATCTATTAAATTAAATATATTAAATACCAAAAGCGATGGCAATCAACGGTACGATACGAATCTCTGATAATCAGAAAAGTAAGTACACTTAACATTTTTAGGGTTCAGCAAGATCATGAATGTAACTTGAAAAATACTTATTTATATCATTTACAGATGGATTCTAACTAGAAGAACTTTATATCATCCTATTAAGTATAAATAGTTAAGTAGTTAAGTCTCACAGTGTCCCTCTGCTCTATCTCCCGCCGCAGGGCTCCGTCGGCGGCAGCGTCCTCCTCCAGTCGCTTGTATCGCTGCTTCACGCGCTCCTCGAACTTTATCAACACGCATGCTAGCTCGCTGTTCTTGTTCGTCTATTAGAACAATTAATACATTATATATATAAATTTCTATTTATGTTGTAAATATACCTATAACCAGTTAATGCAAGGTAAAAAAATCCGAAAAAAAAAATATATTCCATTAATATTGAGATTTCTAAACTATCTGAACATCAAATTCTCTTCAACATTCTTTAAAAAAAAGGCAAGGCTTAGTTTCCGTCAATGAGAGGACTGATATAACAGAAATAAGCGTAAAAATTATTATCAAAAGAATTGAGGAATCACCTGTTGCTCCAATTTCTTTTGTATTACTCTGCTATCAGCCTCTTGTTGCTTCAGTCTTTCTTCTAGTTCCTTCTCGCGTACTTTCATTTCGCTTTCTATGTTCTGGAAATAAATTAATACATAGAATATAGTTAAGCGCCATCTGTTTACTGTTGACGAGCACACGAACTAGGTTGCTTCATTTGTTGCTAAAGTTCGACAGATGGCGCTGAAATAAAATTTATTAAATTGTTACATTTTTTTTAATAAAAAACTTACAGCCAATTGAGCTCTGAACTCTTGTTGCAAATGTTATTTTTGATTTTCTTTGTCTCTCTCAGCTGCTAACTTTGCTCGAAAACCGCGCAGTGACGTTTCCGCGTCATCCAGCTGCTTGTGCATTTCCTCTATTGCCTTTATATGTCTAAAATAAAAAAAAGTATTAATTAATGTACGAAAATAATTATTGCATATACATAAGTAGTAAAAACAATTTGTATGCATAAAAAAATATGCAAAATAGTATTGCATCGGCCGGGAATCGAACCCGGGCCGCCCGCGTGGCAGGCGAGCATTCTACCAAATTCAAAAAAAAACTTATTTAAGTAATGATGTACTCATTGAAATTTCCCTAGACGACTGTAAAATTTCTTTTGATTAAGCATGATTGCACCTTGAGGTTTCCGCTTTAATAATCGATACATAAGCATTTAATGACAAGATTAGACAACATCTACCAAACTCGCTACTATGTAATATGTAAAAGTATAACAAAATTTAGTTAGTAAATTACTATAAGTTTATTTATCTTTATTCAAGTAGGCACGCAATTTAAATCATCAATTATTATTTAAAAAATCAGAGTAGTCAATCCATGAGTAAAGCTATCACAGGCTCTGAATGCTGCTCTGCTGAGAGGACCAAGCCAGAAGTTGCTCTTTTGAAAAGTAACTTGATATATACAAATTTGATAAATACATTAAAGTGAACAACTTAAGTTCCACATTTCAATCCAATTAGATTTAAAACTAAGAAAAAGACGGTTTAAAATATCTTGTGGAACTTTATTATATATGCATAAATATATATTTGAATTATATATTCAAAATTATTATACATACTTTTCATTTTGCATCTGTGTCGTGTATAAGACATCTTGTATAAGACATTAGTCGCTTGCAGTAACGCGAGGGCGTGCTGTAATGACGCCATGTGTTCTGTCGCACCCTAGAATGGATATTAATGTTAATTGAAACCTTAACCCTTCATACTCACTCGCGAAGTGTATTTGATATATATTTATTTATAGTAATTGGTAATATTTGTTTGATCTTGATCTCGAGGGCAAAGGGTTAATAATTGAATACTGTCTTTACCTGTAAGGCAAGTGAGTGTGAATGCAACCGTTGTTCCAAGCATGTCATCTTGTAGCCGTACAACTCCATCACGCTTGATGTTGCTATATTGTTTATCTGTAAAATTGTACATACATATTACTTTTTAAATTAATTAACTAATATAAAGTGTGTTTAAAGTAAGGTTTAACTAGGTTCTAATTTGTTACATATCATTTGCTACTGATAAATATTTCATAAATACTTTGAATTTGAGTGCAAATTATTAAATTATTAATCAAAAATATTAATAAATTTTAAGTTAATTTAACCAAATTAAGTTTTATGAAAGGTCAATATACAAATATTTATTTTTCAAGTTTATAGTTCAAAAGGTTACAGCATTTAATTTTATATAAATTATTAAATATTAAGTTTGATAGATGAAAAAGATTAAACTAAATTTTCATAATATTTATACAGGAATAGGAGACAAAGTATTATATTGGTAGAATATGGTATGCGAGTACCGTTAGGTCGCATTGGAGGTGTTCTTGCTCATGAGCTTGGCTACCATCTCCTGCACTCTCTTCATCTCCTCCAGCTGCGACGTCACCTGGTACAGCCTGTTTTCACGCTCCACCACAGTCTTCTCCAGCTGCTGTATTATCTGGGGATGGAATATATTATGTATTTTATGGTGTTACGAAAGTAAAAATACAAAAACTGTATACTGAAAAAGTGTTTGATATTTGTTTAATAATTAGAATCCATAATGAATTTTAGACATTTGTTTTATCATATCATCTAACTTTTTATTTTTATTTAAAACGGAATACATTAAATACCAATCTATTAAATTAAATATATTAAATACCAAAAGCGATGGCAATCAACGGTACGATACGAATCTCTGATAATCAGAAAAGTAAGTACACTTAACATTTTTAGGGTTCAGCAAGATCATGAATGTAACTTGAAAAATACTTATTTATATCATTTACAGATGGATTCTAACTAGAAGAACTTTATATCATCCTATTAAGTATAAATAGTTAAGTAGTTAAGTCTCACAGTGTCCCTCTGCTCTATCTCCCGCCGCAGGGCTCCGTCGGCGGCAGCGTCCTCCTCCAGTCGCTTGTATCGCTGCTTCACGCGCTCCTCGAACTTTATCAACACGCATGCTAGCTCGCTGTTCTTGTTCGTCTATTAGAACAATTAATACATTATATATATAAATTTCTATTTATGTTGTAAATATACCTATAACCAGTTAATGCAAGGTAAAAAAATCCGAAAAAAAAAATATATTCCATTAATATTGAGATTTCTAAACTATCTGAACATCAAATTCTCTTCAACATTCTTTAAAAAAAAGGCAAGGCTTAGTTTCAGTCAATGAGAGGACTGATATAACAGAAATAAGCGTAAAAATTATTATCAAAAGAATTGAGGAATCACCTGTTGCTCCAATTTCTTTTGTATTACTCTGCTATCAGCCTCTTGTTGCTTCAGTCTTTCTTCTAGTTCCTTCTCGCGTACTTTCATTTCGCTTTCTATGTTCTGAAAATAAATTAATACATAGAATATAGTTAAGCGCCATCTGTTTACTGTTGACGAGCACACGAACTAGGTTGCTTCATTTGTTGCTAAAGTTCGACAGATGGCGCTGAAATAAAATTTATTAAATTGTTACATTTTTTTTAATAAAAAACTTACAGCCAATTGAGCTCTGAACTCTTGTTGCAAATGTTATTTTTGATTTTCTTTGTCTCTCTCAGCTGCTAACTTTGCTCGAAAACCGCGCAGTGACGTTTCCGCGTCATCCAGCTGCTTGTGCATTTCCTCTATTGCCTTTATATGTCTAAAATAAAAAAAAGTATTAATTAATGTACGAAAATAATTATTGCATATACATAAGTAGTAAAAACAATTTGTATGCATAAAAAAATATGCAAAATAGTATTGCATCGGCCGGGAATCGAACCCGGGCCGCCCGCGTGGCAGGCGAGCATTCTACCAAATTCAAAAAAAAACTTATTTAAGTAATGATGTACTCATTGAAATTTCCCTAGACGACTGTAAAATTTCTTTTGATTAAGCATGATTGCACCTTGAGGTTTCCGCTTTAATAATCGATACATAAGCATTTAATGACAAGATTAGACAACATCTACCAAACTCGCTACTATGTAATATGTAAAAGTATAACAAAATTTAGTTAGTAAATTACTATAAGTTTATTTATCTTTATTCAAGTAGGCACGCAATTTAAATCATCAATTATTATTTAAAAAATCAGAGTAGTCAATCCATGAGTAAAGCTATCACAGGCTCTGAATGCTGCTCTGCTGAGAGGACCAAGCCAGAAGTTGCTCTTTTGAAAAGTAACTTGATATATACAAATTTGATATATACATTAAAGTGAACAACTTAAGTTCCACATTTCAATCCAATTAGATTTAAAACTAAGAAAAAGACGGTTTAAAATATCTTGTGGAACTTTATTATATATGCATAAATATATATTTGAATTATATATTCAAAATTATTATACATACTATTCATTTTGCATCTGTGTCGTGTATAAGACATCTTGTATAAGACATTAGTCGCTTGCAGTAACGCGAGGGCGTGCTGTAATGACGCCATGTGTTCTGTCGCACCCTAGAATGGATATTAATGTTAATTGAAACCTTAACCCTTCATACTCACTCGCGAAGTGTATTTGATATATATTTATTTATAGTAATTGGTAATATTTGTTTGATCTTGATCTCGAGGGCAAAGGGTTAATAATTGAATACTGTCTTTACCTGTAAGGCAAGTGAGTGTGAATGCAACCGTTGTTCCAAGCATGTCATCTTGTAGCCGTACAACTCCATCACGCTTGATGTTGCTATATTGTTTATCTGTAAAATTGTACATACATATTACTTTTTAAATTAATTAACTAATATAAAGTGTGTTTAAAGTAAGGTTTAACTAGGTTCTAATTTGTTAAATATCATTTGCTACTGATAAATATTTCATAAATACTTTGAATTTGAGTGCAAATTATTAAATTATTAATCAAAAATATTAATAAATTTTAAGTTAATTTAACCAAATTAAGTTTTATGAAAGGTCAATATACAAATATTTATTTTTCAAGTTTATAGTTCAAAAGGTTACAGCATTTAATTTTATATAAATTATTAAATATTAAGTTTGATAGATGAAAAAGATTAAACTAAATTTTCATAATATTTATACAGGAATAGGAGACAAAGTATTATATTGGTAGAATATGGTATGCGAGTACCGTTAGGTCGCATTGGAGGTGTTCTTGCTCATGAGCTTGGCTACCATCTCCTGCACTCTCTTCATCTCCTCCAGCTGCGACGTCACCTGGTACAGCCTGTTTTCACGCTCCACCACAGTCTTCTCCAGCTGCTGTATTATCTGGGGATGGAATATATTATGTATTTTATGGTGTTACGAAAGTAAAAATACAAAAACTGTATACTGAAAAAGTGTTTGATATTTGTTTAATAATTAGAATCCATAATGAATTTTAGACATTTGTTTTATCATATCATCTAACTTTTTATTTTTATTTAAAACGGAATACATTAAATACCAATCTATTAAATTAAATATATTAAATACCAAAAGCGATGGCAATCAACGGTACGATACGAATCTCTGATAATCAGAAAAGTAAGTACACTTAACATTTTTAGGGTTCAGCAAGATCATGAATGTAACTTGAAAAATACTTATTTATATCATTTACAGATGGATTCTAACTAGAAGAACTTTATATCATCCTATTAAGTATAAATAGTTAAGTAGTTAAGTCTCACAGTGTCCCTCTGCTCTATCTCCCGCCGCAGGGCTCCGTCGGCGGCAGCGTCCTCCTCCAGTCGCTTGTATCGCTGCTTCACGCGCTCCTCGAACTTTATCAACACGCATGCTAGCTCGCTGTTCTTGTTCGTCTATTAGAACAATTAATACATTATATATATAAATTTCTATTTATGTTGTAAATATACCTATAACCAGTTAATGCAAGGTAAAAAAATCCGAAAAAAAAAATATATTCCATTAATATTGAGATTTCTAAACTATCTGAACATCAAATTCTCTTCAACATTCTTTAAAAAAAAGGCAAGGCTTAGTTTCCGTCAATGAGAGGACTGATATAACAGAAATAAGCGTAAAAATTATTATCAAAAGAATTGAGGAATCACCTGTTGCTCCAATTTCTTTTGTATTACTCTGCTATCAGCCTCTTGTTGCTTCAGTCTTTCTTCTAGTTCCTTCTCGCGTACTTTCATTTCGCTTTCTATGTTCTGAAAATAAATTAATACATAGAATATAGTTAAGCGCCATCTGTTTACTGTTGACGAGCACACGAACTAGGTTGCTTCATTTGTTGCTAAAGTTCGACAGATGGCGCTGAAATAAAATTTATTAAATTGTTACATTTTTTTTAATAAAAAACTTACAGCCAATTGAGCTCTGAACTCTTGTTGCAAATGTTATTTTTGATTTTCTTTGTCTCTCTCAGCTGCTAACTTTGCTCGAAAACCGCGCAGTGACGTTTCCGCGTCATCCAGCTGCTTGTGCATTTCCTCTATTGCCTTTATATGTCTAAAATAAAAAAAAGTATTAATTAATGTACGAAAATAATTATTGCATATACATAAGTAGTAAAAACAATTTGTATGCATAAAAAAATATGCAAAATAGTATTGCATCGGCCGGGAATCGAACCCGGGCCGCCCGCGTGGCAGGCGAGCATTCTACCAAATTCAAAAAAAAACTTATTTAAGTAATGATGTACTCATTGAAATTTCCCTAGACGACTGTAAAATTTCTTTTGATTAAGCATGATTGCACCTTGAGGTTTCCGCTTTAATAATCGATACATAAGCATTTAATGACAAGATTAGACAACATCTACCAAACTCGCTACTATGTAATATGTAAAAGTATAACAAAATTTAGTTAGTAAATTACTATAAGTTTATTTATCTTTATTCAAGTAGGCACGCAATTTAAATCATCAATTATTATTTAAAAAATCAGAGTAGTCAATCCATGAGTAAAGCTATCACAGGCTCTGAATGCTGCTCTGCTGAGAGGACCAAGCCAGAAGTTGCTCTTTTGAAAAGTAACTTGATATATACAAATTTGATATATACATTAAAGTGAACAACTTAAGTTCCACATTTCAATCCAATTAGATTTAAAACTAAGAAAAAGACGGTTTAAAATATCTTGTGGAACTTTATTATATATGCATAAATATATATTTGAACTATATATTCAAAATTATTATACATACTTTTCATTTTGCATCTGTGTCGTGTATAAGACATCTTGTATAAGACATTAGTCGCTTGCAGTAACGCGAGGGCGTGCTGTAATGACGCCATGTGTTCTGTCGCACCCTAGAATGGATATTAATGTTAATTGAAACCTTAACCCTTCATACTCACTCGCGAAGTGTATTTGATATATATTTATTTATAGTAATTGGTAATATTTGTTTGATCTTGATCTCGAGGGCAAAGGGTTAATAATTGAATACCGTCTTTACCTGTAAGGCAAGTGAGTGTGAATGCAACCGTTGTTCCAAGCATGTCATCTTGTAGCCGTACAACTCCATCACGCTTGATGTTGCTATATTGTTTATCTGTAAAATTGTACATACATATTACTTTTTAAATTAATTAACTAATATAAAGTGTGTTTAAAGTAAGGTTTAACTAGGTTCTAATTTGTTACATATCATTTGCTACTGATAAATATTTCATAAATACTTTGAATTTGAGTGCAAATTATTAAATTATTAATCAAAAATATTAATAAATTTTAAGTTAATTTAACCAAATTAAGTTTTATGAAAGGTCAATATACAAATATTTATTTTTCAAGTTTATAGTTCAAAAGGTTACAGCATTTAATTTTATATAAATTATTAAATATTAAGTTTGATAGATGAAAAAGATTAAACTAAATTTTCATAATATTTATACAGGAATAGGAGACAAAGTATTATATTGGTAGAATATGGTATGCGAGTACCGTTAGGTCGCATTGGAGGTGTTCTTGCTCATGAGCTTGGCTACCATCTCCTGCACTCTCTTCATCTCCTCCAGCTGCGACGTCACCTGGTACAGCCTGTTTTCACGCTCCACCACAGTCTTCTCCAGCTGCTGTATTATCTGGGGATGGAATATATTATGTATTTTATGGTGTTACGAAAGTAAAAATACAAAAACTGTATACTGAAAAAGTGTTTGATATTTGTTTAATAATTAGAATCCATAATGAATTTTAGACATTTGTTTTATCATATCATCTAACTTTTTATTTTTATTTAAAACGGAATACATTAAATACCAATCTATTAAATTAAATATATTAAATACCAAAAGCGATGGCAATCAACGGTACGATACGAATCTCTGATAATCAGAAAAGTAAGTACACTTAACATTTTTAGGGTTCAGCAAGATCATGAATGTAACTTGAAAAATACTTATTTATATCATTTACAGATGGATTCTAACTAGAAGAACTTTATATCATCCTATTAAGTATAAATAGTTAAGTAGTTAAGTCTCACAGTGTCCCTCTGCTCTATCTCCCGCCGCAGGGCTCCGTCGGCGGCAGCGTCCTCCTCCAGTCGCTTGTATCGCTGCTTCACGCGCTCCTCGAACTTTATCAACACGCATGCTAGCTCGCTGTTCTTGTTCGTCTATTAGAACAATTAATACATTATATATATAAATTTCTATTTATGTTGTAAATATACCTATAACCAGTTAATGCAAGGTAAAAAAATCCGAAAAAAAAAATATATATTCCATTAATATTGAGATTTCTAAACTATCTGAACATCAAATTCTCTTCAACATTCTTTAAAAAAAAGGCAAGGCTTAGTTTCCGTCAATGAGAGGACTGATATAACAGAAATAAGCGTAAAAATTATTATTAAAAGAATTGAGGAATCACCTGTTGCTCCAATTTCTTTTGTATTACTCTGCTATCAGCCTCTTGTTGCTTCAGTCTTTCTTCTAGTTCCTTCTCGCGTACTTTCATTTCGCTTTCTATGTTCTCAAAATAAATTAATACATAGAATATAGTTAAGCGCCATCTGTTTACTGTTGACGAGCACACGAACTAGGTTGCTTCATTTGTTGCTAAAGTTCGACAGATGGCGCTGAAATAAAATTTATTAAATTGTTACATTTATTTTAATAAAAAACTTACAGCCAATTGAGCTCTGAACTCTTGTTGCAGATATTATTTTTGATTTTCTTTGTCTCTCTCAGCTGCTAACTTTGCTCGAAAACCGCGCAGTGACGTTTCCGCGTCATCCAGCTGCTTGTGCATTTCCTCTATTGCCTTTATATGTCTAAAATAAAAAAAAGTATTAATTAATGTATGAAAATAATTATTGCATATACATAAGTAGTAAAAACAATTTGTATGCATAAAAAAATATGCAAAATAGTATTGCATCGGCCGGGAATCGAACCCGGGCCGCCCGCGTGGCAGGCGAGCATTCTACCAAATTCAAAAAAAAACTTATTTAAGTAATGATGTACTCATTGAAATTTCCCTAGACGACTGTAAAATTTCTTTTGATTAAGCATGATTGCACCTTGAGGTTTCCGCTTTAATAATCGATACATAAGCATTTAATGACAAGATTAGACAACATCTACCAAACTCGCTACTATGTAATATGTAAAAGTATAACAAAATTTAGTTAGTAAATTACTATAAGTTTATTTATCTTTATTCAAGTAGGCACGCAATTTAAATCATCAATTATTATTTAAAAAATCAGAGTAGTCAATCCATGAGTAAAGCTATCACAGGCTCTGAATGCTGCTCTGCTGAGAGGACCAAGCCAGAAGTTGCTCTTTTGAAAAGTAACTTGATATATACAAATTTGATATATACATTAAAGTGAACAACTTAAGTTCCACATTTCAATCCAATTAGATTTAAAACTAAGAAAAAGACGGTTTAAAATATCTTGTGGAACTTTATTATATATGCATAAATATATATTTGAATTATATATTCAAAATTATTATACATACTTTTCATTTTGCATCTGTGTCGTGTATAAGACATCTTGTATAAGACATTAGTCGCTTGCAGTAACGCGAGGGCGTGCTGTAATGACGCCATGTGTTCTGTCGCACCCTAGAATGGATATTAATGTTAATTGAAACCTTAACCCTTCATACTCACTCGCGAAGTGTATTTGATATATATTTATTTATAGTAATTGGTAATATTTGTTTGATCTTGATCTCGAGGGCAAAGGGTTAATAATTGAATACTGTCTTTACCTGTAAGGCAAGTGAGTGTGAATGCAACCGTTGTTCCAAGCATGTCATCTTGTAGCCGTACAACTCCATCACGCTTGATGTTGCTATATTGTTTATCTGTAAAATTGTACATACATATTACTTTTTAAATTAATTAACTAATATAAAGTGTGTTTAAAGTAAGGTTTAACTAGGTTCTAATTTGTTACATATCATTTGCTACTGATAAATATTTCATAAATACTTTGAATTTGAGTGCAAATTATTAAATTATTAATCAAAAATATTAATAAATTTTAAGTTAATTTAACCAAATTAAGTTTTATGAAAGGTCAATATACAAATATTTATTTTTCAAGTTTATAGTTCAAAAGGTTACAGCATTTAATTTTATATAAATTATTAAATATTAAGTTTGATAGATGAAAAAGATTAAACTAAATTTTCATAATATTTATACAGGAATAGGAGACAAAGTATTATATTGGTAGAATATGGTATGCGAGTACCGTTAGGTCGCATTGGAGGTGTTCTTGCTCATGAGCTTGGCTACCATCTCCTGCACTCTCTTCATCTCCTCCAGCTGCGACGTCACCTGGTACAGCCTGTTTTCACGCTCCACCACAGTCTTCTCCAGCTGCTGTATTATCTGGGGATGGAATATATTATGTATTTTATGGTGTTACGAAAGTAAAAATACAAAAACTGTATACTGAAAAAGTGTTTGATATTTGTTTAATAATTAGAATCCATAATGAATTTTAGACATTTGTTTTATCATATCATCTAACTTTTTATTTTTATTTAAAACGGAATACATTAAATACCAATCTATTAAATTAAATATATTAAATACCAAAAGCGATGGCAATCAACGGTACGATACGAATCTCTGATAATCAGAAAAGTAAGTACACTTAACATTTTTAGGGTTCAGCAAGATCATGAATGTAACTTGAAAAATACTTATTTATATCATTTACAGATGGATTCTAACTAGAAGAACTTTATATCATCCTATTAAGTATAAATAGTTAAGTAGTTAAGTCTCACAGTGTCCCTCTGCTCTATCTCCCGCCGCAGGGCTCCGTCGGCGGCAGCGTCCTCCTCCAGTCGCTTGTATCGCTGCTTCACGCGCTCCTCGAACTTTATCAACACGCATGCTAGCTCGCTGTTCTTGTTCGTCTATTAGAACAATTAATACATTATATATATAAATTTCTATTTATGTTGTAAATATACCTATAACCAGTTAATGCAAGGTAAAAAAATCCGAAAAAAAAAATATATTCCATTAATATTGAGATTTCTAAACTATCTGAACATCAAATTCTCTTCAACATTCTTTAAAAAAAAGGCAAGGCTTAGTTTCCGTCAATGACAGGACTGATATAACAGAAATAAGCGTAAAAATTATTATCAAAAGAATTGAGGAATCACCTGTTGCTCCAATTTCTTTTGTATTACTCTGCTATCAGCCTCTTGTTGCTTCAGTCTTTCTTCTAGTTCCTTCTCGCGTACTTTCATTTCGCTTTCTATGTTCTGGAAATAAATTAATACATAGAATATAGTTAAGCGCCATCTGTTTACTGTTGACGAGCACACGAACTAGGTTGCTTCATTTGTTGCTAAAGTTCGACAGATGGCGCTGAAATAAAATTTATTAAATTGTTACATTTTTTTTAATAAAAAACTTACAGCCAATTGAGCTCTGAACTCTTGTTGCAAATGTTATTTTTGATTTTCTTTGTCTCTCTCAGCTGCTAACTTTGCTCGAAAACCGCGCAGTGACGTTTCCGCGTCATCCAGCTGCTTGTGCATTTCCTCTATTGCCTTTATATGTCTAAAATAAAAAAAAGTATTAATTAATGTACGAAAATAATTATTGCATATACATAAGTAGTAAAAACAATTTGTATGCATAAAAAAATATGCAAAATAGTATTGCATCGGCCGGGAATCGAACCCGGGCCGCCCGCGTGGCAGGCGAGCATTCTACCAAATTCAAAAAAAAACTTATTTAAGTAATGATGTACTCATTGAAATTTCCCTAGACGACTGTAAAATTTCTTTTGATTAAGCATGATTGCACCTTGAGGTTTCCGCTTTAATAATCGATACATAAGCATTTAATGATAAGATTAGACAACATCTACCAAACTCGCTACTATGTAATATGTAAAAGTATAACAAAATTTAGTTAGTAAATTACTATAAGTTTATTTATCTTTATTCAAGTAGGCACGCAATTTAAATCATCAATTATTATTTAAAAAATCAGAGTAGTCAATCCATGAGTAAAGCTATCACAGGCTCTGAATGCTGCTCTGCTGAGAGGACCAAGCCAGAAGTTGCTCTTTTGAAAAGTAACTTGATATATACAAATTTGATAAATACATTAAAGTGAACAACTTAAGTTCCACATTTCAATCCAATTAGATTTAAAACTAAGAAAAAGACGGTTTAAAATATCTTGTGGAACTTTATTATATATGCATAAATATATATTTGAATTATATATTCAAAATTATTATACATACTTTTCATTTTGCATCTGTGTCGTGTATAAGACATCTTGTATAAGACATTAGTCGCTTGCAGTAACGCGAGGGCGTGCTGTAATGACGCCATGTGTTCTGTCGCACCCTAGAATGGATATTAATGTTAATTGAAACCTTAACCCTTCATACTCACTCGCGAAGTGTATTTGATATATATTTATTTATAGTAATTGGTAATATTTGTTTGATCTTGATCTCGAGGGCAAAGGGTTAATAACTGAATACTGTCTTTACCTGTAAGGCAAGTGAGTGTGAATGCAACCGTTGTTCCAAGCATGTCATCTTGTAGCCGTACAACTCCATCACGCTTGATGTTGCTATATTGTTTATCTGTAAAATTGTACATACACATTACTTTTTAAATTAATTAACTAATATAAAGTGTGTTTAAAGTAAGGTTTAACTAGGTTCTAATTTGTTACATATCATTTGCTACTGATAAATATTTCATAAATACTTTGAATTTGAGTGCAAATTATTAAATTATTAATCAAAAATATTAATAAATTTTAAGTTAATTTAACCAAATTAAGTTTTATGAAAGGTCAATATACAAATATTTATTTTTCAAGTTTATAGTTCAAAAGGTTACAGCATTTAATTTTATATAAATTATTAAATTATTTGATAGATGAAAAAGATTAAATTAAATTTTTATAATATTTATACAGGAATAGGAGACAAAGTATTATATTGGTAGAATATGGTATGCGAGTACCGTTAGGTCGCATTGGAGGTGCTCTTGCTCATGAGCTTGGCTACCATCTCCTGCACTCTCTTCATCTCCTCCAGCTGCGACGTCACCTGGTACAGCCTGTTTTCACGCTCCACCACAGTCTTCTCCAGCTGCTGTATTATCTGGGGATGGAATATATTATGTATTTTATGGTGTTACGAAAGTAAAAATACAAAAACTGTATACTGAAAAAGTGTTTGATATTTGTTTAATAATTAGAATCCATAATGAATTTTAGACATTTGTTTTATCATATCATCTAACTTTTTATTTTTATTTAAAACGGAATACATTAAATACCAATCTATTAAATTAAATATATTAAATACCAAAATCGATGGCAATCAACAGTACGATACGAATCTCTGATAATCAGAAAAGTAAGTACACTTAACATTTTTAGGGTTCAGCAAGATCATGAATGTAACTTGAAAAATAGCCCGCTATAGCTCGCTGTTCTTGATCGTCTATTAGAACAATTAATACATTATATATATAAATTTCTATTTATGTTGTAAATATACCTATAACCAGTTAATGCAAGGTAAAAAAATCCGAAAAAAAAAATATATATTCCATTAATATTGAGATTTCTAAACTATCTGAACATCAAATTCTCTTCAACATTCTTTAAAAAAAAAGGCAAGGCTTAGTTTCCGTCAATGAGAGGACTGATATAACAGAAATAAGCGTAAAAATTATTATTAAAAGAATTGAGGAATCACCTGTTGCTCCAATTTCTTTTGTATTACTCTGCTATCAGCCTCTTGTTGCTTCAGTCTTTCTTCTAGTTCCTTCTCGCGTACTTTCATTTCGCTTTCTATGTTCTCAAAATAAATTAATACATAGAATATAGTTAAGCGCCATCTGTTTACTGTTGACGAGCACACGAACTAGGTTGCTTCATTTGTTGCTAAAGTTCGACAGATGGCGCTGAAATAAAATTTATTAAATTGTTACATTTATTTTAATAAAAAACTTACAGCCAATTGAGCTCTGAACTCTTGTTGCAAATATTATTTTTGATTTTCTTTGTCTCTCTCAGCTGCTAACTTTGCTCGAAAACCGCGCAGTGACGTTTCCGCGTCATCCAGCTGCTTGTGCATTTCCTCTATTGCCTTTATATGTCTAAAATAAAAAAAAGTATTAATTAATGTATGAAAATAATTATTGCATATACATAAGTAGTAAAAACAATTTGTATGCATAAAAAAATATGCAAAATAGTATTGCATCGGCCGGGAATCGAACCCGGGCCGCCCGCGTGGCAGGCGAGCATTCTACCAAATTCAAAAAAAAACTTATTTAAGTAATGATGTACTCATTGAAATTTCCCTAGACGACTGTAAAATTTCTTTTGATTAAGCATGATTGCACCTTGAGGTTTCCGCTTTAATAATCGATACATAAGCATTTAATGACAAGATTAGACAACATCTACCAAACTCGCTACTATGTAATATGTAAAAGTATAACAAAATTTAGTTAGTAAATTACTATAAGTTTATTTATCTTTATTCAAGTAGGCACGCAATTTAAATCATCAATTATTATTTAAAAAATCAGAGTAGTCAATCCATGAGTAAAGCTATCACAGGCTCTGAATGCTGCTCTGCTGAGAGGACCAAGCCAGAAGTTGCTCTTTTGAAAAGTAACTTGATATATACAAATTTGATATATACATTAAAGTGAACAACTTAAGTTCCACATTTCAATCCAATTAGATTTAAAACTAAGAAAAAGACGGTTTAAAATATCTTGTGGAACTTTATTATATATGCATAAATATATATTTGAATTATATATTCAAAATTATTATACATACTTTTCATTTTGCATCTGTGTCGTGTATAAGACATCTTGTATAAGACATTAGTCGCTTGCAGTAACGCGAGGGCGTGCTGTAATGACGCCATGTGTTCTGTCGCACCCTAGAATGGATATTAATGTTAATTGAAACCTTAACCCTTCATACTCACTCGCGAAGTGTATTTGATATATATTTATTTATAGTAATTGGTAATATTTGTTTGATCTTGATCTCGAGGGCAAAGGGTTAATAATTGAATACTGTCTTTACCTGTAAGGCAAGTGAGTGTGAATGCAACCGTTGTTCCAAGCATGTCATCTTGTAGCCGTACAACTCCATCACGCTTGATGTTGCTATATTGTTTATCTGTAAAATTGTACATACATATTACTTTTTAAATTAATTAACTAATATAAAGTGTGTTTAAAGTAAGGTTTAACTAGGTTCTAATTTGTTACATATCATTTGCTACTGATAAATATTTCATAAATACTTTGAATTTGAGTGCAAATTATTAAATTATTAATCAAAAATATTAATAAATTTTAAGTTAATTTAACCAAATTAAGTTTTATGAAAGGTCAATATACAAATATTTATTTTTCAAGTTTATAGTTCAAAAGGTTACAGCATTTAATTTTATATAAATTATTAAATATTAAGTTTGATAGATGAAAAAGATTAAACTAAATTTTCATAATATTTATACAGGAATAGGAGACAAAGTATTATATTGGTAGAATATGGTATGCGAGTACCGTTAGGTCGCATTGGAGGTGTTCTTGCTCATGAGCTTGGCTACCATCTCCTGCACTCTCTTCATCTCCTCCAGCTGCGACGTCACCTGGTACAGCCTGTTTTCACGCTCCACCACAGTCTTCTCCAGCTGCTGTATTATCTGGGGATGGAATATATTATGTATTTTATGGTGTTACGAAAGTAAAAATACAAAAACTGTATACTGAAAAAGTGTTTGATATTTGTTTAATAATTAGAATCCATAATGAATTTTAGACATTTGTTTTATCATATCATCTAACTTTTTATTTTTATTTAAAACGGAATACATTAAATACCAATCTATTAAATTAAATATATTAAATACCAAAAGCGATGGCAATCAACGGTACGATACGAATCTCTGATAATCAGAAAAGTAAGTACACTTAACATTTTTAGGGTTCAGCAAGATCATGAATGTAACTTGAAAAATACTTATTTATATCATTTACAGATGGATTCTAACTAGAAGAACTTTATATCATCCTATTAAGTATAAATAGTTAAGTAGTTAAGTCTCACAGTGTCCCTCTGCTCTATCTCCCGCCGCAGGGCTCCGTCGGCGGCAGCGTCCTCCTCCAGTCGCTTGTATCGCTGCTTCACGCGCTCCTCGAACTTTATCAACACGCATGCTAGCTCGCTGTTCTTGTTCGTCTATTAGAACAATTAATACATTATATATATAAATTTCTATTTATGTTGTAAATATACCTATAACCAGTTAATGCAAGGTAAAAAAATCCGAAAAAAAAAATATATTCCATTAATATTGAGATTTCTAAACTATCTGAACATCAAATTCTCTTCAACATTCTTTAAAAAAAAGGCAAGGCTTAGTTTCCGTCAATGACAGGACTGATATAACAGAAATAAGCGTAAAAATTATTATCAAAAGAATTGAGGAATCACCTGTTGCTCCAATTTCTTTTGTATTACTCTGCTATCAGCCTCTTGTTGCTTCAGTCTTTCTTCTAGTTCCTTCTCGCGTACTTTCATTTCGCTTTCTATGTTCTGGAAATAAATTAATACATAGAATATAGTTAAGCGCCATCTGTTTACTGTTGACGAGCACACGAACTAGGTTGCTTCATTTGTTGCTAAAGTTCGACAGATGGCGCTGAAATAAAATTTATTAAATTGTTACATTTTTTTTAATAAAAAACTTACAGCCAATTGAGCTCTGAACTCTTGTTGCAAATGTTATTTTTGATTTTCTTTGTCTCTCTCAGCTGCTAACTTTGCTCGAAAACCGCGCAGTGACGTTTCCGCGTCATCCAGCTGCTTGTGCATTTCCTCTATTGCCTTTATATGTCTAAAATAAAAAAAAGTATTAATTAATGTACGAAAATAATTATTGCATATACATAAGTAGTAAAAACAATTTGTATGCATAAAAAAATATGCAAAATAGTATTGCATCGGCCGGGAATCGAACCCGGGCCGCCCGCGTGGCAGGCGAGCATTCTACCAAATTCAAAAAAAAACTTATTTAAGTAATGATGTACTCATTGAAATTTCCCTAGACGACTGTAAAATTTCTTTTGATTAAGCATGATTGCACCTTGAGGTTTCCGCTTTAATAATCGATACATAAGCATTTAATGATAAGATTAGACAACATCTACCAAACTCGCTACTATGTAATATGTAAAAGTATAACAAAATTTAGTTAGTAAATTACTATAAGTTTATTTATCTTTATTCAAGTAGGCACGCAATTTAAATCATCAATTATTATTTAAAAAATCAGAGTAGTCAATCCATGAGTAAAGCTATCACAGGCTCTGAATGCTGCTCTGCTGAGAGGACCAAGCCAGAAGTTGCTCTTTTGAAAAGTAACTTGATATATACAAATTTGATAAATACATTAAAGTGAACAACTTAAGTTCCACATTTCAATCCAATTAGATTTAAAACTAAGAAAAAGACGGTTTAAAATATCTTGTGGAACTTTATTATATATGCATAAATATATATTTGAATTATATATTCAAAATTATTATACATACTTTTCATTTTGCATCTGTGTCGTGTATAAGACATCTTGTATAAGACATTAGTCGCTTGCAGTAACGCGAGGGCGTGCTGTAATGACGCCATGTGTTCTGTCGCACCCTAGAATGGATATTAATGTTAATTGAAACCTTAACCCTTCATACTCACTCGCGAAGTGTATTTGATATATATTTATTTATAGTAATTGGTAATATTTGTTTGATCTTGATCTCGAGGGCAAAGGGTTAATAACTGAATACTGTCTTTACCTGTAAGGCAAGTGAGTGTGAATGCAACCGTTGTTCCAAGCATGTCATCTTGTAGCCGTACAACTCCATCACGCTTGATGTTGCTATATTGTTTATCTGTAAAATTGTACATACACATTACTTTTTAAATTAATTAACTAATATAAAGTGTGTTTAAAGTAAGGTTTAACTAGGTTCTAATTTGTTACATATCATTTGCTACTGATAAATATTTCATAAATACTTTGAATTTGAGTGCAAATTATTAAATTATTAATCAAAAATATTAATAAATTTTAAGTTAATTTAACCAAATTAAGTTTTATGAAAGGTCAATATACAAATATTTATTTTTCAAGTTTATAGTTCAAAAGGTTACAGCATTTAATTTTATATAAATTATTAAATATTAAGTTTGATAGATGAAAAAGATTAAACTAAATTTTCATAATATTTATACAGGAATAGGAGACAAAGTATTATATTGGTAGAATATGGTATGCGAGTACCGTTAGGTCGCATTGGAGGTGTTCTTGCTCATGAGCTTGGCTACCATCTCCTGCACTCTCTTCATCTCCTCCAGCTGCGACGTCACCTGGTACAGCCTGTTTTCACGCTCCACCACAGTCTTCTCCAGCTGCTGTATTATCTGGGGATGGAATATATTATGTATTTTATGGTGTTACGAAAGTAAAAATACAAAAACTGTATACTGAAAAAGTGTTTGATATTTGTTTAATAATTAGAATCCATAATGAATTTTAGACATTTGTTTTATCATATCATCTAACTTTTTATTTTTATTTAAAACGGAATACATTAAATACCAATCTATTAAATTAAATATATTAAATACCAAAATCGATGGCAATCAACAGTACGATACGAATCTCTGATAATCAGAAAAGTAAGTACACTTAACATTTTTAGGGTTCAGCAAGATCATGAATGTAACTTGAAAAATAGCCCGCTATAGCTCGCTGTTCTTGATCGTCTATTAGAACAATTAATACATTATATATATAAATTTCTATTTATGTTGTAAATATACCTATAACCAGTTAATGCAAGGTAAAAAAATCCGAAAAAAAAAATATATATTCCATTAATATTGAGATTTCTAAACTATCTGAACATCAAATTCTCTTCAACATTCTTTAAAAAAAAGGCAAGGCTTAGTTTCCGTCAATGAGAGGACTGATATAACAGAAATAAGCGTAAAAATTATTATCAAAAGAATTGAGGAATCACCTGTTGCTCCAATTTCTTTTGTATTACTCTGCTATCAGCCTCTTGTTGCTTCAGTCTTTCTTCTAGTTCCTTCTCGCGTACTTTCATTTCGCTTTCTATGTTCTCAAAATAAATTAATACATAGAATATAGTTAAGCGCCATCTGTTTACTGTTGACGAGCACACGAACTAGGTTGCTTCATTTGTTGCTAAAGTTCGACAGATGGCGCTGAAATAAAATTTATTAAATTGTTACATTTATTTTAATAAAAAACTTACAGCCAATTGAGCTCTGAACTCTTGTTGCAAATATTATTTTTGATTTTCTTTGTCTCTCTCAGCTGCTAACTTTGCTCGAAAACCGCGCAGTGACGTTTCCGCGTCATCCAGCTGCTTGTGCATTTCCTCTATTGCCTTTATATGTCTAAAATAAAAAAAAGTATTAATTAATGTATGAAAATAATTATTGCATATACATAAGTAGTAAAAACAATTTGTATGCATAAAAAAATATGCAAAATAGTATTGCATCGGCCGGGAATCGAACCCGGGCCGCCCGCGTGGCAGGCGAGCATTCTACCAAATTCAAAAAAAAACTTATTTATGTAATGATGTACTCATTGAAATTTCCCTAGACGACTAAAATTTCTTTTGATTAAGCATGATTGCACCTTGAGGTTTCCGCTTTAATAATCGATACATAAGCATTTAATGACAAGATTAGACAACATCTACCAAACTCGCTACTATGTAATATGTAAAAGTATAACAAAATTTAGTTAGTAAATTACTATAAGTTTATTTATCTTTATTCAAGTAGGCACGCAATTTAAATCATCAATTATTATTTAAAAAATCAGAGTAGTCAATCCATGAGTAAGCTATCACAGGCTCTGAATGCTGCTCTGCTGAGAAGACCAAGCCAGAAGTTGCTCTTTTGAGAAGAAACTTGATATATACATATTTGATATATACATATTTGATATATACATATTTGATATATACATTAAAGTGAACAACTTAAGTTCCACATTTCAATCCACAAAAAAATCTTTTAGATTTAAAACTACGAAAGAGACGGTTTAAAATATCTTGTGGAACTTTGAAACTATTATACATACAAAATTATTATACATACTTGTGATTTTGCATCTGTGTCGTGTATAAGACATCTTGCTGGAAGTATTAGTCGCTTGCAGTAACGCGAGGGCATGGCATCCCTGGAATGGATATTAATGTTAATTGAAACCCTTCATACTCATACATTTAGTAATTGGTGATATTTGTTTTGATCCTTTCCGAAATCATCAATATAACTGGAGAGCATCACAGTTTAACAGTACACACCCGAGTTACCCTTTAGTAGTAGTAGCGTAGCTAGAGAGTAGCTACTGCCCGCTTTAACACAGAATTGCCCACATGTACTTCTGCGACTCTTGGAATTCCATCTGCGCCTGTTAATAACCTTAGAATACGACCCCGTCTCCAGGAGAGTGGAGGCATATTCATTTCTTTAACTAAGACAAGATCACCGACCTTAGGTGGGTCAGTTTTATCAGACCATCGTACACGCTGTTGCAACAAATGTAAGTACTCTAAATTAAACCTACGCCAAAAACTTTGAGATAGCTGTTGTAACAGTTCAAAACGTGTGAGCCTATAAAGTGGGGTATTCTCTAAAGGATATTCTGGCAGAGCTGTGAGTGGACCACCGACCAAAAAGTGACCTGGAGTCAATACATCCAAATCATTTGGGTCCGAAGAGACTGAACAAAGAGGTCGCGAATTAAGGACCGCTTCAATTTTGCAAAACACCGTCTGCAATTCTTCAAAGGTGAGTACCGTATCTCCAATAACCCGGCGAAGATGTGTCTTCGCGACCTTTACAACCGCCTCAAATATGCCACCCCAAGAAGGATATGCTGGAGGATCAAATTTCCACCGGATACCCTGCTGAGACATTTTTTGACCTATACAATCCTGACTTTCATATAAAAATTTGTGTACCTCTGAGAGATACCTATCTCCTCCCTTAAAATTCGTACCACAGTCGGACCGAATCAAAGAAGGTAAACCGCGCCGACTGACGAATCGAGACAGACAAGCTATAAAAGCTTCAGTACTAAGACTTGAGACCACCTCTAAATGTACGGCCTTAGTAGATAGGCACACAAACACGCACAAGTACGCCTTACAGATTCGAGCACTTCGACCAGTAAAAGCTTTGACCATAAACGGACCCGCAAAATCCGTACCAACTCCAGAGAAAGGTCTAGAAATCTTTACTCTATCTGGAGGCAAGTCTCCCATTTGAGGTTGAGTAAGGGTAGCCTTTAACCTATAACACGGCATACATCGGTAAATAACTTTTCGAATTGCTCGTCTAGCTGACAAAATCCAAAATTCCCGCTGTAGGATAGCTAGCAGCGTATTTAGCCCCGCGTGTGCATTTCTTACGTGTCGGTCTACAATTAAAAGGTTCACAAGTGAACCACCCTTTGGCAGTAGGAGAGGATGTCGCGCCTCATAAGGTAAATCTGCGTTACGCAATCTACCTCCTACTCGAACTAAACCTTTGTCATCGAGGAACGGATTCAATCGAGCTACAGCACCTTTCAACTTGACGCACCCGTTTTGCAAACTGGAAATAACTGATTTAAAATTTTCACGTTGCACTACGCGAACCCAGAAAACCAAGGCTTCGTGACGCTCCTCGGGATCGAACACTGGAGATGATAGCCTATTAGATTTTTGCCGTAAATTTCGAATAAATCTCTTAATCCATCCCGTAACTCCCAATAACTTATTAAGAGAACTAAACCGATCTAGTAAAGGTTGCAAATCACCAGTAAGTTCCTTCTGAACCGTACAAATACGTAAACCTGGTAAAGGCTCCACAATATCCAGAACCGTATGAGGCCAAGAACTTTCAAGTTCACAAAGCCAAGCTGGCCCCCACCAGAGATGATGGTCAACCAAACCCGGAGATTCACAGCCTCGTGACGCACAATCTGCAGGGTTCAAATCACCGGGAACATGTCTCCAATTAATAACCGCATTTGAATTTTGAATTTGTGATACCCGGTTAGCCACAAAAACCTCCAAAGCATGGACAGATGCTTTTAACCAACCAAGAACAATCTGACTGTCAGTCCAAGCAAATAACTTTTCAATTTCCACCACTTGCCCCAAAGTAGAATTCAAATGATTTAGAAGTCTTGTTAAAAGGGCTGCCCCGGATAATTCTAACTTCGGAATCGTGAGCCTTGATCTCACAGGAGCGACCTTACTCTTAGCCATAACCAACTTGATAGTCACATTATCCTTCGGGTCCATAACACGAAGATAGACGGCAGCCGCATAACCTCGTTCGGAAGCATCACAAAATCCATGCAGGCTGACACGACATTTAGACGTCGGAAAGAAGGCTCGGTCTATTTTAATAAATTCAAGATCTGGCAGAGATGTTACAAACCGAGACCAAGCCTGGAGCAACTCACCAATGAGAGGGGCATCCCACGTCAATTCCTGCAACCAAAGTTTCTGAAGGAAACACTTGGCCCAAAACACAACCGGCGCCAACCAACCATTGGGATCAAAAATCCGAGCTACGGTTGACAGTACCATACGCTTAGTCCAAACCTTGCAGATAGTTATATCCTGTACACGAAATGTGAAAACATCTGGGACCGGTTGGTACTGTACTCCGAGAAGAGTGACTACGTTAGGATTTTCTATATTTTGAAAGAGATGTGGGGCTTGCTGGTGTTCCTCCGGTAAATCTTCAAGAAAAACCTGCGAGTTGGATATCCACTTTCTTAATTCATACCCACCAGACCTCAAGATACCGATTAGCTCATCTCTTAAAACCTTCGCCTCTTCTTCACTTGCAGCACCTGTACATATGTCATCGACATAGACATCGCTTGATAAAATAGCGGCTGCCCTGGGAAAGTAAATACGCTCGCGATCCGCAAGTTCCAGTAAAGACCTTATAGCAATGAACGGACTAGACTTGAGTCCATAAGTGTTCGTATTTAGCTCATATACAGTCATTGGATGAGATGGATCCTCTCGCCACAGTATGAGCTGATAACACCGATCATCTGGATGAATAAGAGTCTGACGAAACATCATCCTTATATCCGCAACAAAAACGACTTGATGTCGGCGGAAGCTGGTTAAGAGGTCTGAAATATCACGATGCAGTTTTGGACCGGCATGCAAACATTGGTTTAAGGTAATACCGTTAGAGGTGGGTGCTGAACCATCAAAAACTACTCTAATCTTTCCTGCCTTAAACACAGCATGATGAGGGATAAAATAATGCTCTTTAGAACGCCAATCATATTTGGAAACCGACATGTGGCCCAACTCCAGGTATTCTCTCATGAAATTTAAATAGTCTTGTTTGAAAGCCACATCACGTTTCATACGACGTTCCATGGAGATTAGTCTTTTCTCTGCCAGCATCCTGGACTGACCAAGGGGAGAACGAGAGGGCAAGAAGGGCAACCGTGTCACAAACCGACCTGAATGGAGCCGACCGGTATTATTCTGGAAGAATAATTCGCATTCCTGGTGCTGCGGGTTGACACGAGGCGCTGTAGGAGGTTCCTCTATTTCCCAAAATCGCTGAACTGCGTCAGCGAGGGATAGACCTACTTGAAAGCTGGCGTTATCCGGAGAGGAGAGTACTGGAAATGCTGGACCCATAATGACTTCACCAAGATCAGTATTTATTGCAGAAAGACCACCTGCTTGAAGAAGCTTACTGCTTTCCAACCGTAACAATCCAAGAACATCTGCTCCGAGTAGAACATCAACTGGTCCCGGAATGTGGAAACCTGGGTCAGCAAGAGAGAGTTTAGACGTTAAACCTACGACGCCTGGAGGTAATGAAACTACTGGATGCTGTCCCAAAATATTATCCAAGACGATCGCTGTCGTCGTGATCCGAGGAGAAGGGGAATGAAGTGGAGAAAAGGATAGTGAGACTTTCCCCACCAACCCAGACACCTTGACTCCACCAACCCGATGAATAAAGTTCGCGCCAGGAGCAACATGTAAAGATAATTTCTTCATCAACCGTGTTGACACAAGACACCCCTGAGAGCCTGAATTCAAAATCGGTAACCTGTTCGCTCCGAAGAGAACCAACACGAACATACGCAGTAGGTAGCAAAACGGTTATAGGAGAAGATGGAGACACGCATGGAGAACGAGGAAGGAGTCAACAATCCTGATCACGATTACAGCTGTCCGGTGAGAGAACGTTACCAGACCCTTCCTTCAAACGTCGATGAGAATGTTGATTGCGTTGCCCCAAGCGAGGATGATATATATAAGGAAGCTGCGCTTGTGGCTCAATCCAGCAGCTCCGATCCGTATCTGCACCAGCCTTGTTCCGAGAACCGTGAGGACCCCCGCCCGTACGAGGTGGTGAACGACGACCACCATTGTCATCTCGATTAGAAAACGAATTACTATTTCGTGGTGAAACATACTTGACGCCTCCGGTCCAAGGCTGAGGCGAGTTCCTTATATCACACCCTGGAGAATTTGATGGTGATACTCGACCCGTAGCAACTGGTTGAGGAGATCCATTGCGATTGCCACAAAGCAGGAGATGATGATTACCTCTACACTGCGCACAGGGGCGGGCCGACTGACATTGAAACGCGAGATGGCTGCCTAAACAGTTCCGGAATTATGCGAGGATCATTTATCTTAGAAGCATTGATATTGCCTACTGCCTGACGTAATTGATCCGCCAAATCGTCCGCTTGATTAACGTCGCAATTGATTTTACTCAGAACGTCACCGTCCAAGTCCATTTCCAAAAGAGACCGGTACGCATCATACAAATCAGCCAACTGACTATCTAATAATTTATAACGCGATAATAAAGCCTGAGCACGATCCTTACGTTCAATATTTAGAACAGCGGAGCCGAGCCAACGCAATACGCCGGCAATTCGTGCGGTATGTTTAGCACTCATCGCGAAAATAAAAATAAAAATCAAATAAAATAAAAAAAGTAAATTTAAATCCAAAATAAAGAATTCCCGAAAATAATAATATGTGAACCAACAACCAACGATTATATTGAATAATATAATACTAACTAATTACTTACTGAAACAACTAAATTGAAAATAAATTAAGTTACACTAATTAACAAACCGGTTTAAAAATATGTTACGTAGCGAGTAAGCGTATAACGATTTTATAAACGTCACAAAGAAAGTAATCCTAGCTATTTATTTTTACGAAAATAATAGAAATTATACAACTAAATATTAATTAGCCGTTAATAACAAATAACCCTTAATAATAAAATAACAAAATAATTAATTAGTAATAGCCGCGTATAACAAACGTATATCAATTGATTATGCAACCCGTAATACCGAATATTAACGTTTTAAACCTACTCGATTAACAACCACGCTCTGCTACCAGCAATTGTATCGTACAAAGGGGCTCGGCTGACCCCACGACACAACCTCTAAACGGGCAACGTCATCAACAGCTATGTATACGATTACTCCCTAATTTGCTTATTAAAACTAACGACTTACCTGTCTGCTTCTGTTATGTTTCAAAGAAGGAAGTCACATAGTCAGTCTGTACTAGTAAAGGATTTGGGATTCCCCAGAGAATAGGATAAATTGTATAAAATTAATAAAAGGGAAATAATTATGGGACAAAGAATTTGATACTTAAGTGTTCCGTCGCGTGACCTTCGGTTCCACACACACTTCGAGTGAGAAGGCAGCCACCAATTCGGCGCTGCAGCCAACAATTCAAACACCCGACACTAATGTAATTTACTCTTTTGGAAACTTCTAGAACCGATATGATTACTCCGCAAAAAATCGTTAAGCACCAAGGTTCACCGAGAACCGCTCACCGAGAACTATCTTCGAGAACTGTGTAGAGAACTGTCTCGACCGTTACGCGTGCGTTTGTCACACCACCAAAAACGTAACATCTACCCTCGATTTGTTAATAATTAAAATATATTTAGCGCCTGACGATTGCTATTAGCAACTGTACAATTTAATTAATAACTATTCCGAACATATGAAGCGATCTCGAGGGCAAAGGGTTAATAACTGAATACTGTCTTTACCTGTAAGTCGAGTGAGTGAATGCAACCGTTGTTCCAAGCATGTCATCTTGTAGCCGTACAACTCCATCACGCTTGATGTTGCTATATCGTTTATCTGTAAAATTGTACATACATATTACTTTTTTAATTAATTAAATTAATTAACTAATACAAAGTGTGTTTAAAGTAAGGTTTAACTAGGTTCTAATTTGTTACATATCATTTGCTACTGATAAAAATTTTATAAATACTTTGAGTACAAATTATCTCATGACGTTTGACTAGGACTATGATTCCCTAAAGCTATGAATGTAATCATATCTAGTCCACAATTGTACTTTATACCTTATGGAAACAATTTGATTTCTCTGATGTTTAATAAATCCTCCAAGCCTTTTTTTACAGGAAACTATAACTATTGTTGCTCTATTATGTTTCTTTTTAAAAGTTAATAAATTCAGATGTTAACATTGTCAATTTCATTGTATAAGCTTTAATTTAAATATAAACTAAAGTCTATGTGTAATTTAGGAAAAATAATTAAAAAAAATCTTAAATATAATCATTAAAATGTACTTTATTATGTAAAGTAAAGTAAATAGGAAGTTGGCAACCCTACACACACACACACAATTTCTCAGGCAGTGACACTACAGGATCGGTTATATTGTCTCCAAGTTACAATATAGCTGATAACTATGGCAAAAACAATAAATGTAAAAAAATACTACATAGTTATTTTATGATATACAGCTTTTTAAATAAATTATAATTAATAATAAAATAATTGCAATATCTCAACCCTACACCTAGTGTAGTGTTAAAGGTATATTGTCTCCGGCGTAGCTTTATTTTACCTGGTTCATGTGTTCCGAAGGGGGTAGTGGTGTTTAATGAGCTGCAGGATCTGTCGTCTGCGTACTCCGTTACCATCCGTCAGGCCGGCGCACAGCAACTTGCGGACCTGATATATAAAATAATTGTTTGTATAATGAATTTTACATTGTTATAATTTATAATAAACATATAGAAATACATAAAGACGATTTTAATTTTTTTTTTAACTTACAGATAAATTCATAATTGTTTCTGGTATTAAATTGCGTTTAAGAGACGTCTGAACCGATTTCAATAAAGTTTTGATTGTGTTTAAGTGGTATAATGGCTATTGTTATTTGTTACTAAAGTGTTATTTTACAGTTCCTTCCTAGACCAAGTTTGATTAGGTTTCCTATGTATTCGAATGAATGGTCCCTGGAAGATTTATGTAAATGGTACATGACCACTTTGTCCGTCCGTAGTCCATGTATACCTGGTGGTGCGCCAGCAGTCGTCCGAGAGCGGCCTCCCAGCGCGGCTGCAGCGGCGCCAGCGCCAGCCCGCCGCGGCACGCCGTCACCACGCACTGCTGCGCCGTCTCCTCGCCCACTGGACCCGTCTGTAAACACATTATTTTTTAAATAATTTGGTCATCACTTCACTGAAAAAAAATTGTCTACCTCGGAAGTGTACTGCAGCACGCTGTACAGGGTGTCCTCAAACACATCTGGAGTCTGCTGGACTCGCACAGCGCCCCCATTACTTCCAACTAACAAAGTATATAATTAGTATATATTAAATATCTGGTTTATAATTAATTTACCAATTCTCTAGATATTAGAAAATATATATACATATGACATTTGACAACCTAATTAATATTTTAAAAACCTCCGAACCTTTGATCCCTTGAGGGCCATCGGTTCCGATAATAGCCTTAATCATGATTAATAAACTTAACTAACTAAAAACTGCGCAGTGAAATGATTAAAAAAAAAAAACAAAAGAATAACTATTATTTCACTTCATCACCCAAGATTGACTAATAATTAATCGCCAGAAAATAAACACCATTGAAACAGCAAAATAAATGAACATAATTTTTATCTGTCCACCACCCACAGTATAACAAAAAATAAATAAACGCTAACAAAGGCAGTCTCACCAGCCGGGAGCTTGAACAAAAGTGTCCAACGTTCGTTCGTTCGTTCCACATCCCGCTTTTTGACTTAGCGGGGAGCCGTTCTCGGGGCCTGGCCCCATAACAGAGTGTCTGGCGCGGATGGCATAATATCCACCCGGTCATCGGCGTACAGTTTCCGTCTTAATTAGTTTCCAGGTGTGTTAACAAAATTTTATAATATTTACAACATGTAATAATAATTAAATTAAAAGGAAACATAATAAATAAATTTGGACAAGCAAAATTAACTTACCATACTATAAAAACAATATTCACAATAAATTTAACATAATTAATTAACCAAATACAATACAGATTAGAAATAATACAATAAAATACATAAACGTACCGCTCCACAAGATATAATTAATTTAACAATTAAGAACGGTTGTGGAGCCTATGGTATGGTTTGACGAGCACAATCAACACTTAACTTAAATACTATTTACATAAACTAAATAACTAATCAACTTAAATACTATACAACTATATAATAAAAACACTATAATATAACAATATAACAATACAATATACAATAGACACTATAATAAAATACAATTAAAATAAACTAATACATATTATCTTAAACAACTTTATAACTATATATTCTTTTTGTATTTTTTTTTCCCAATAAACTACTTACATACTAGACATATACAACACACTTAAATAGGACGAAACTGACAGTAATCTTAAAATTAGGTAAAAGGTAAGCTTAACTAGGTAAAATAGAAAATAAAATTGGGTTAAAAAGGGACGACGAAGAGGGACGTGAGCTGCCGGGCTGCCTGGGTGGTCTGTCCAGCCGGGTGAGACCCATGTGGGAGGCCCGGCTTAGACGACCAGCGACCAAGGCAAAAAGTGCCCAACGATGCACTGGACGGTCTATTTAAACGTGTGCGCCCCTCTTTGTTTAGCAGGTTGATTGGTTGGAGTTCACTAGTTCTTCAATATGACACTAGAGGCGCTGCACACACTCTTTGCTTAGCAGTGATTGGTTGGAGTTCACTAGTTCTCCAATATGACACTAGAGGCGCTGCACACACTCTTTGCTTAGCAGTGATTGGTTGAAGTTCACTAGTTCTCCAATATGACACTAGAGGCGCTGAACACACTCTTTGCTTAGCAGTGATTGGTTGGAGTTCACTAGTTCTCCAATATGACACTAGAGGCGCTGCACACACTCTTTGCTTAGCAGTGATTGGTTGGAGTTCACTAGTTCTCCAAAATGACACTAGAGGCGCTGCTATAAATTGAGAGAGGCACTTCCGTTTCCTTCAGCACAAAGCTTTTTTGACTCAAAAACAGCGTCCTTCCGGTATAATCTAGCGGCGGTATAATCTAATGGTAGGGATGGATGATGTGCTTGCGCAGCACCACTCACCTGTATCCCTCATTGGCACTTCAGTTTCTGAACAGCGCAGTCGCCTTTAAATCAATCTCAAGATTCTTGTTTAATTTTGTTACAAAAGTATTATTTTATAATGAATCCATCTAGTGAAGAATGCTGATTTGGCAAAAAAGAAGAACTACCCACGTCCGTTCATCAAGCGACTCTTTGGACATCAGTAGCGGTGCTTCCAGCCCGATGCGAGGCAAAACGCATCGAAAAAGGGGACGGCGCAATGCTAAGGTAAGGTATCTTTTTTTTTATACCAGACCATATTTCCTAAAACATCGAACTTTCATGATTCCCTAGCGGCGTTCAAACGAACAAAACTTATTTAATATTAAAGGTGTGGATTGCAATATGTAAACTACCCTCAAGTCGCAGACTTTGCATACTGCTGACCTACATTTGAAATTACTTAATAATTTACAGTACTTTAATTCTCCTGACTGGTCACAGATGCATTATTCAGAAGTACGAAAGTTATACAATTCTACCCCTCAGTTTTGTAGAACTGTAATGTAATGATTCTATAAAGTCTTATGAAAAAAAATATTGTTTAGCGAATATTAAAAAATCACTTCCCGCTTAGCTTAACACAAGCTATTATTTTTCAAAACTAAGCCCTTCAGAAAGAGATTTGCTGAACTAATCTCTTGGTTATGTGAATTTCAGAATCCAATAAACATTGATAATGTATTACAATTAAAATTATTGATTTTTTCTGAAGGTGATTGTCAAAAAAATTAATAAAATATATTGCAAATGATTTGTGGTAAACATACTGACATCTTGCAGGAGCGCCTTGGTGCCGTTTTGAAGTATGTTCAAGATTATTTAAGGGAATCGTTAAGAAATTCCTCCTTCATGATATAATCTTTTTAATGTTTTACAGATTGTTACCAAGAAAGGCGACGTTCAAAGAACATTCGTCAGGAAGAATGCTGATTTAGCAAAAAAGACTACCTACGTCCGTTCGTTATAAAGTGACTCTTTGGACATCAGTAACAGTGCTTCCAGCCCGATGCGAGGCAAAAAGCATCGAAAAAGGGGACAGCACAATGCTAAGGTAAGTAATCTGGCTAGTATTGTTAAAAAAATTAAGTAACAAAGGTGTCTTCTTTATACAAAACATCAAATTTTCATAAAACATCAAATTTTCATATGATTCACTAGCGGCGTTCAAAAGAACAAAACTTATTTAATATAGAGAAAACTACCCTCGAGTTGCAGACTTTGCATACTTGACCTACATTTGGAATTGTTTAACAATTTACCGTCCTTTAATTCTCCTGACTGGTCACAACTGCGTTATTCAGAAGTACAAAAGTTATACAATTCTACCCCAGGTTTTGTTATATTTGGAATGTAATGACTATTAAATCTTACGATAAAAATTGTTTAGCGAATGTTGAAAAGTCACTTGCCATTATGTTGCAAAATAAAGTTTTTCAGAAGGGATTAGCTCAACTAATCTCCTGGTTATCTGAATTTCAGAATCCAAAAACCATTCAATTATCCAATATTATTATATTACAGTTAAAAATAATGTTTTTTTTTTCGGAAGGTGATTATCAAAAAATTCAATAAAATTTATTGCAAATATCGATGATGCCATTTTGAAGTATGTTAAAGATAATAATTATTTAAGGGAATTTTAAGAAATGTGATAATTTTTTTAATATTTTACAGACTTACCAAGAAAGGCGGCGTTCAAAGAACATTCGTCAGGAAGAATGCTGATTTATCAAAAAAAGAAGACTACTCGCGGTCCGTTCGTCATCAAGAGTCTCTGTGGACATCCATAGCGGTGCTTCCAGCCGGATACGACGCAAAAAGCATCCAAAAAAGGTTACGGCGAAATGCTAAGGTAAGTATTCTGCCAGTTTTTTTTTTCACAAGACCATATATCATAAAACAACAAATTTTTATGATTCAGAAGCGACGTTCAAAAGAAGAAACTTTTTTAATATTGAGAAAGGTATTGATTGCAATTTGCATACTACCCTCAAGTCAGACTTTGCATACTTCTGACCTATATTTGGAATTACTTAATAATTTACTCCCGGTTTCTACCCCCGGTTTTGTTAGATTTGGAATGTAATGACTCTATAAAATCTTACGATAACAATTGTTTAGCGAATGTTGAAAAATTACTTGCCGGCTATTACACATGCAATTATTTTGCTAAATGAAGCCTTTCAGAAGGGATTAGCTCAACTAATCTCCTGGTTATCTGAATTTCAGAATCCAATAACCATTCAATTATCCAATATCATTATATTACAGTTAAAATTATTGTTTTTTATTTTCAAAAAAATTTATAAAATATATTGGAAATATCGTGCAACAGCGCCGTAATGCCATTTTGAATAATGTTAAAGATAATAATTTTAAGGAAATCTTTAAGAAATTCCTCCTTCATGGGATAATCTTTCTAAGGTTTTACAGATTGTTACCAAGAAAGGCGACGTTCAAAGAACATTCATCAGGAAGAATGCTGATTTAGCAAAAAATAAAACTACCCGCGTCCGTTCGTCATCAAGTGACTCTTTAGACATCGGTAGCGGTCCTGCCAGGACGATGCGAGGCAAAAAGCATCGAAAAAGGGGACCGCGCAATACTAAGGTAAGTATTCTGGCAAGTATTATTAAAATTTTAGTATAAAAGTTTTTTTTTTTTACAAGACTATTTTCAAAAAACAATATATATCCGTGATTCAGAAGCCCCGTTCAAAAAAAACTTTTTTAAAATTGAGAAAGGTATTGATTGCAATTTGCTTGCAAAACTACCTTGCAATTACCCTACCAATTGCAACTACCCTCAAGTCAGACTTTGCATACTTCTGACCTACATTTGGAATTAATTAATAATTTACAGTAATTTAATTCTGACTGGTCACAAGTGCGTTATTCAGAAGTACAAAAGTTACACAATTCTACCCCCGGTTTTGTAGAACTGATTCTAGAAATGATTCTATAAAATCTTATTATAAAAATTGTTTAGCGAATCTCTATATCCAATAACCATTGATGATATTATAATGATCAAAAAATCAATAAAATGTCTGTTAAAGATAATTAAGGGAATCGTTACGAAAAATTCCTCCATCAGATAACCTTTTCAATGACACCAATTTTACCGATTTTGTCGGTGTGAACCGAAAGCTGTCTTAGATCAGAGATGAAAGCACCGTGGATAAGCTTCAGAAGCGCGCCCCAAGGAGAAGACTGGAAGGAAGGAACCTTTCAAGCTGGGCAAATCAAACATCAGGTAAGTGTTTGGAGAAAGTTAGGAGCACTATTGTACATTTTAGAGATAATTACAAGTTATCGAATTTTGTTTATAATCCGATCTCCTTTAATACATCCATCTCAATTAACGACGAAATTTCAGACAAAAAATCAAAAAATATCTTATTTCAAATGAACAATCTGGCATCTTTGTATACCAAATTTTCCTAGACGCCAAAAAAGATGATACCTTTTTTTCGGACGGTCTTCAAATTAATAGTAATTAAACTAATATGTTCAAATAGACAAATTTCGTTTAGTAAATATGTACAAAGCGCCCGACTTCCTCCAAACATGAGATTGGCTTGTGAAAGTGGGTTTAAAAAACGCTTACTTTCAATCTTCTAATTGCACCAGCTCATCGTCCTTATTTAAGGATTATATCCAACCAGCTTTGGCAAATGAGTCCAAATCTGACCAATTGGATAAAGACATTATATTTGAATATTTAACAAATAATCCAATCTCTGATTCGTCATTCTTTGAATTTTCTATAACTGCATCCCGTATTTTAGATTAATAAACTAATAGAACGTTTTACTTCCGCAGAGGCAGTATACATAGCCTCTTCACCACACGTGGTACCCAAAAACGAGCTAGTCCAACTATAATTGGGGTTGGATTAAATAGTTTAAAAGAGGCATCAAATGCAGTCCAAATAGTGTGCGATCTGTGGTGCTGCGCGCACATCATCCATCCCCACCATCTGCTAGATTATACCAGACGCTGTTTTGGGGCAAAAAAGCATTGTACTGAAGGAAGCGGAAGTGCCTCAATTTATGGCTTACAGAAACGTAAGTACGCTTAATATTAATTTAATTTTCAGGTATTATATTAATTCAATATTTAAATTTAAATAATTATTTAATTTCAGGAGATAAATTGTTAGGCTGTTCTGAAATTCGTGATTTCAAAGCGGGGCAAATAATCCGGTGTATAGTCAAACTGTCATTATAGACTTTTTAGTTTGAATTTAATGGAATTCAGGTGGAATGCGAAAACTGTATGCCGAGAGAAATTATATATCATGTCGAAATATTGGTAGAGCATACGAAATTTCAAAAATCAAACTAAAATAGCCACGAGTACGCACGAAAAGAGGATGTGAAGGCCGCGAATACTATCAGCAGAAAAAAAAGCGGACGCTGAGACTTAAGAAGCAAGAGTTGTCACAGACAAGAGCAAAAGGATGCCTTGGATATTGCCACTGCAGCAGACACTTAATGTAAGTTTTTTCACCTGTTTGAATGTAAATCTTTTTAGTCGCGTCTTTTGAAAACTACATTTTTGAAATCGATTTCTCGAAAACGAATGAACCGATCTCCAAATTTTACATTAATGATTTTTCATGCACCGTGAAGGGTGCAAATTATACTCAAAAAAAGGTTTTTGTTCTCAACGCCGCCAAAATATAAAATTGTTGTTTTCTCCTTCGTCCAAGCGAGCTTTAAGCATCTACTAACAGAAAATTTTGCATTTCAGATGCATCGGTCCTGAGTTATCCTAACCACGACCACCATCACCACCAGCATCACCATCAGCACCACCATCAAACTTGTTTTGAGTCACAGATGACGACGTGCGGACAATATTTTTCGACGAAAATTTCAATAACTTATGTAATATATATACCTTTTATATGGTAACTTGATGTAATGAAATATTTTGTTGGTTAAATAAAAATATACGTGTTTTGTGCCTTTGAAACCCACCTAACCCCTCAATAAAAGATATTTTAGTGATAAACTTAAATTAAATTAAATATTACACTTATTATTTTAATAATATTAAAATATAAAAATAATTAATTATGCATTTACGTTGGCATATTTTAAATAAAGTACACCAATCACAGATAGCAACTCCTGAGGTAGGACATCCTCGTCTGAAATTAATAATTACATTATTTGTCAAGATTTGATTTGTTTTCAATCAGTCGATAAATGTTAATTTTTATGAAACGGTGAACACAATAATATCTGGCTGAGTTTGTGTGGTTCCTCACGGAGCTGGGCGGGTTTTGAACCCTCGTAGTTAATTTTGAATTGAAGTCTATCTATGTCTAATTTTGAACTAAAATGGGATGTGTGTGTGTGTGGAGGATTCAGTAAGGCTTATAATGTAAGTTTTTTCCTTATATACTGAAACTCTTTGAAATTTTTTGGGTTTTTTTTTTAATACTTATATTTTCTTTTAATTATTATTCTAATTATTATTATTCTAAATATTATTAATATCTATACATTATATATATAGATATTTAGTATGGATATATATTATAATGAAACATTTATTCCACTTATTATATCTCCATCTCTTTCAGTGAAAAAGACGCAACACAACTCCTGCACGCGTCATGACCTGTAAATGACCTGTGTACGGACAGTGGTTTAAGGAATTATGTACTGACATACACACATTTTGTTGACATCCCCACACACACACATCCCCAACAAAAATTAATTGATTTGAAATATTTATTTATTTTACATATCATTTTCAATACAAATTTGTATATAATTGAGCGGAGAGAGCGGAGCGCTTTACTGTAGACGTTTTCACATTCTTTGTCACGAATAGAGGCGAATACTACCTACTTGACGGAAAATTATATGAATATATAAATTGAAAAATGTCAAGTCGTTGAGGAATAATCATCAAAAAACGGATATCCCATTGATGTCAATGAGAAAAAACATTCGCGCGAAGAGGTGGTAGAGCCAAGGTGGTAGAGCCTAGCTGTAGTTATCCGACTACAGCTCGTATTGGGCTGGCTCGACCGGGGAAGGACCACCCTCTTACAGAAGACCGACGTGTAGTAACCAAATTCATTTGGTTATGTTCCGTCGGTGAGTGAGAGAATCCGGAAGCCCAACCTCCCCCCCCCGCGCCAAACATGAAAGCGATGCCTATAAGAAAAATACCCCAGGTGGGTACCGGCTTTGATGAAGCCGGGGACCCCCTCCCCGAGCAAAATCGGGGAAATGATTCTCGGATTTTGCTCGGGCTGCCCGTCGTATCTGGGGCGGGCAAAGTATCGCCTTTTGTGTTTTATGAGGGCAAACGACGAGTCAACGCAGCGGCACCCCGACCCACTCTAAATGTGGACTTTTGCAACATCCGGGGACTTCATTCCAACTTGAACGCCGTCCATTATCATCTAGAGACGGCGCGGCCGGCCTTGTTGTTTCTGACGGAAACGCAGATATCTCAACCTAGCGACACAGCGTACCTGTCATACCCCGGGTATAAACTAGAACACCATTTTATACCACACGCCGGGGTATCTGTGTTCGTAAGGGAGGATATCTGCTACCGTCGCCTTCAGGTTTTTGAAGGTCGGGACCTGTCTTTACTTTGGCTACGCGTGGACATGGACGACCGTGTCAGAGTCTACGCGTGCCTCTACAGGTCCCATAGTGGTAATGCAGAAACGGATCAACTCTTGGGCCATGTTCAGGCGAAGATTGACGATCTGCTTTCACAGACTCCCTCCGCCGAAGTCGTAGTCCTAGGGGACTTTAATGCGCACCATGCCGATTGGCTAGGGTCACGTGCCACCGACTACGCGGGGAGATCTGTGTTTGACTTTGCTCTGGCAAATGGTCTGTCCCAGCTGGTAAAGACGCACACTCGTCTACCGGACGTGGACAGCCACACGCCCTCTTTGTTGGATCTTCTGCTGACTACACATCCAGAAAAGTAGCAGATCACTGTCGAGGCTTCCTTAGGTTCCTCTGATCACTGTCTGGTACGGAGTGTAGTGCCCATTCAACGGTCGGCTCGCACAACACCTGCGACTCGACGCGTTTGGCACTACAAGTCAGCGGATTGGGATGGAATGCGGTCCTTTTTTGAATCCTACCCATGGGGGCCGATTTGTTTCCCTTCCGATGATCCTAGTGACTGCGCTGCGGCTGTAGCTGATGTGATACTACAGGGCATGGAACTATTTGTACCAAGCTCTGTGGTACCACTTGGTGGCAGATCGCGGCCTTGGTTTGATGCGTCTGTCAGGGCTGCAGCAGCTGGCAAACGGCAGGCTTATCAAGCTTGGGTCAATGCGTTAGTCACTAAGGATCCGAACTCTAGAGTTCTGAAGAGGAAATATAATCGTGCCTCCAGATTCTTCAAACGGCAAATCACTAGAGTAAAGTTCAAGCATGTCGTCAAAATTGGGGATCAGCTGGCAAAGTACCCGCCTGGCACGCGCAAATTCTGGGCGCTTTCAAAGGCCACTCTGGGAAACTTTAGCCAGCCGTCCCTACCGCCGTTGCACATGGGGAATGACTCTGGCCCACACGGCAAAAGAGAAAGCCGATCTCTTGGGCACTCTTTTCGCCTCCAACTCGACTTTGGACGACCAGGGGAAGACACCGCCTATCATCCCGCGGTGTCAGAGCTCAATGCCGGAAATAGTTTTTCGGCAGAAAACTATTAGGCAGTCTCTATTTTCCTTGGACGTTCATAAGTCGAGTGGGCCGGATGGCATTTCTCCATTGGTGCTACGAACGTGTGCCCCTGAGTTGACTCCAGTGCTAACGCGTCTATTTCGGTACTCCTACCTTAAAGGCGTAGTCCCGGTCACATGGAAGCGTGCCCTTGTCCATCCGATCCCTAAAAAAGGTGATAGCTCGGAACCAGCTAACTACAGACCTATCGCCATTACCTCTCTGCTCTCCAAAGTAATGGAGAGCATTATCAATAAACAGCTCCTAACCTACCTCGAGGATCACCAGTTGGTCAATGACCGGCAATATGGCTTTCGCCATGGTCGATCGGCTGGTGATCTTCTGTTGTATCTTACACACCGTTGGGCAGCTGTTATTGAAAGCAAGGGAGAGGGTCTGGCAGTTAGTCTGGATATGGCGAAAGCCTTCGATCGTGTATGGCACAAGGGGCTTCTTTCGAAGCTACCTTCCTATGGGCTTCCCGAGAGTTTATGCAAGTGGATCACCATCTTCCTCACTGGGCGGAGCATACAGGTCGTTCTCGACGGTTTTTGCTCGGACCCCAAGCCCGTGAACGCTGGTGTACCCCAAGGCTGCGTGCTATCCCCAACTCTGTTCCTCCTGCATATCAATGATATGTTGGATATCTCCAACATACATTGTTATGCGGATGACAGTACTGGGGAGGCGGTATATTCCGGCCGTGCAGGTCTCACTCGGGAAAACGTCGACGAGTGCCGAAAGAAACTTGTCTTCAATAGAGACCTCCCTGGGGATGGTCTCTGAGTGGGGTGAACTTAACCACGTTCAGTTCAATCCCCTAAAGACACAGGTTTGCGCGTTTACCACTAAGAAAACCCCATTTGTCGTATCACCGCTCTTCGAGAGCACTCCCCTCATTGCCTCGCCAAGTATCAGAATACTGGGTCTCGACATTTCGAGCGACTGTCAGTTTCGTGGTCATCTGGAGAGCAAGGCCAAGTTGGCCTCGATGAAATTGGGAGTGATCAATAGAGCGAGGCAGTACTTCAAACCTGGCCAAAGACTTGCGCTCTATAAGGCGCAGGTCCGGCCACACATGGAGTACTGTTCTCATCTCTGGTCCGGATCACCCAATATCAGCTTCTACCATTTGACCGCGTACAACGGAGAGCCGTTCGAGTTGTCGGGGACCTGGTGTTCTGCGAACGGCTGGACTCTTTGGCATTGCGTAGAGACGTGGCTTCTTTGTGCGTCTTCTACCGCATTTACAACGGGGAGTTTTCCGAAGAACTATTCGATCTGATGCCTGCCGCCGAATTTCATCACCGCACAGCGCGCCATCGCCTCCAATACCATCCTTACCACCTGGATGCGTGGCGATCCTCCACTGTGCGGTTCTCAAGGACATTTTTTCCACGTACCACTCGAATGTGGAACGAACTCCCTTCGGCGGTATTTCCAGATCGGTACGACATGGGTACCTTCAAAAAAGGCGTTTATTCCTACCTACAAGGCCGGCAACACTCTTGTAAATCCTCGGATGTTGCAAGAGTTCATGGGCGGCGGTGATCACGTCCATCCGTCACCCGCCAGCTCGTTTGCCCTCTTCTTATATAAAAAAAAAAAAAAAAAAAAAAAAATTTGCTTTACAATGAAAAGCGCGTAAAGAATATTTTTAATCGAATTGTCCTGTCCCCCTGTTCGTTTTTTTTTTGAGCGGGCTTGCTTCGCTCAATATGCAAACGGCACCCGAGATTTCCAAAATTTTTATGAAAAATATTACGTTATTTTCGAGTCTGTTTGCTTCCGTTTAGTATTAATCCTTATCTAAAGTAAAGGGTTTATTTATTACCTTGGCTATTTAATATAGATCAAAATTCTCCCTTATACTACATTAATAATTTAGAAGATTATTCGCTTCTCGACTCAACGTTACGCAGACTGGTAGTTGATTAGATATTAGATATTTGACAATTAAAGTCACTAAAATTCAAATAGAAAGCTCCTAGGTAAAAGAAAGGAACTTACACAATGCGAGCGAAGCCGCGGATATAATGTAGTCATATTATAATTATATAACTATATACTGCCTGAGAAACCGTTCGTTTCTGCTTCAGGAGGGTTTTACACGAACGAAGCGTTATTTTTTTACCTACTGGTGGAAGCCGAGAAACTATCCGCATTACACATTTAATACTTTGCTATTTTTTAAGGCTTTTCACAAAGTATAACCTTTTAAATGTAGCCAATTCAAAAGTAATTATCCTAATACTACTAATAGTTCTAGCTAATTATTTGGTCGCATTCTGGAGACAACTAAACACAAAAAAAGGTCTCCCAAAGTTAAGAGCTTCGCTTACGCTCAGATCAATAAGCATCATATTTTTTTACATTAATAGGATAGAATAAAATGAACCAAAATATAACACATTGATTGAATGAAACATATTGATTATAATAGAAAATATTCGGCCAACAAACGAAATTACGAATCACAAACAATCAACAGAAATTAAGAAATTGATAGAATTTGCGGCCACGACTTGTCTTGATTAAACAGCAACCAATTATCAACTGTAGAAACTGTTAAAGGGCTTCATCATATTATACATATCAGTTTTATACAACGATAACGATAAAAACATGAGGAGAGGGGGAGAGCGGGGATTGTACACGAAGAGTGAGATAATAAGAGTGCACAGTAGTGGCTGGCCGTGCGAGAGGCACGCAAGCACGATTTAGTATTAACTATGTCGGAGTTAAAACGTTTTACACGAAAGGAAGTTGCCGAGCGCAACACAAAGAAAAATGCAGCATTTGTTATCGATAACCGAGTATATGACGTTACGAAGTTCCTCGACGACCATCCCGGCGGCCATGAGGTCCTCATTAATGTTGCCGGCAAGGATGCAACCGAGAGTTTCAACGACATCGGACACAGCTTCGACGCCAAGGAGATCGTCAAGAAGTTCCTTATAGGAGAGGTCGTCGAAGAAGATAGAATTGAATTAAAAAAGCAGAAGGTAATTTGGGAGGAAAACAAGCCTGGGGACAATACAGACAGCGGTTTCCTTAGCTCGTGGAAGTTACCTGTTTTACTGGGAGTGCTTATGACTATTTTATACAGTTATTTATTCGGATAAATATGAACTACCTATTTTACTTTTAATGGAATATACTAACAAGCACATTCGTTTAATCATAATATGGATATTTTTCTGTATGTAATTCTTATTACCGTTTTTTTTTTAATCAATGCAGTGACTAGTTTAATATTTAATAGTGAAATATTGTTATTGACTAATAATTAGCTGTTATAAGTAGTTACTTAGAAGATGAAAAAAAGTATATTCGGATTTTCATTGTTATCATGTCAGTCTTAATATGTAGGTATTTATTGTATTAATTTATAATTTCCCTCAGTACCTAAATTGTTTTATTGTTTTAAAAAGGTTTATATTTTTTATTTACTAAATCTTCTTTGCTATAATACCAAAATAATGATCTAAGTTAACAATTATTAAAACATTCTAATAGTAAAAAATGAAAACAAATATCATACTATTATAATACATATAATCTTTACTCCTTTCAACTCTAAAAATACTGTATAAATGTACTTACTTCTTAATGTTTGTAATGTAATGGAAAAATTGTTAATACAAAAATTAAAATATGTAACAATTGTAAAATGAAGTTTTCTCATAGAGTTATTATTTATTCCGTAGATAAAAATATTTAAATATGTGCAAATATTTGTGAAACAGCTTAGTCCAGGAATGTAGTAAAATATTAAAAATTTTGCAAACAAACGAGTAACACTATGTGCTCGAGGACAATTTTAATTACCTAAAGCAGACTTAATTTAAATTAAGGTTGAATAGGGATTTTTTTTTGTCATAATAATGTTTATCATTGCATATGCTTTAAGACGACTCATTGAATACGAAAACAAATTATATATATATATATAATATGTCAGTATTAATCCTTGGATACTCCGAAGGTTGAAGTTGAATTTAGTAACGTGATTACTAAATTTAACTGTACATAATATTTGTCTTAATATAAGTTGAGTACAGTATATAGTATTCTCTGCTTAAAGCTACCGACCCAATACACCAATATTTACTGTTTTCTCAAGCTCTAAATACATATATCGTAGGTTCTTACTGCATCACATATACATTATGAAATAATTAACAGGGAAACTAAAATGAAGATATTTCTTAAGGGCTATTAATAAAATGGAAAGGAAACCACCTTCATTTTAATATACATTTTTTATATTATATTCATTGTAGATAGTATTATAAGTATAAATGAATGTTTAATGCTCTGTTATTTACATATTAATACCAGTATTTTATAATACTTTTACTATAAAACAAACGTCTTCTTCTCGTAGCTGTAACGTTAACGTTAGTCTTTTAAACTAAACTCCAATTATTGTGTCGAAACACAATTGTTCCAAGTATAACTTACTACTCGCTTACTTTAAATTCATTTTCTATAACAATTTGTATATTCCCATAACTTACGAACTTGATTATCTCATGCGAAACGAGCGCAAAATTCTATTTTCCGTATATATCAGATTGCGAGGCAACAAATAATATATGCTTACATTCGGAAATGTTTATCCTTTGATAATAATGCTATAATTCGTTCTGCTAATTTAATAACTACTAATGCAATAACTATTCAATTGCTTGTCTGTTATTTGATTCTAGAAATAAAATTGTTTAAAATTTTATTGTATTTATAATTAATGTATTAATGAACTTAAAATCAAAGTATAGACCTTTCGCTACTTTATAACTAAAAGTGATTAGTGTTTTTAATTGTCGGCCGAGCGGTCGTTTCGATACTCATCGCCGCTCCGCTATCACACCCCTGATGTTCATGTTATTATATGGGCCTTTACTATACTAACTTTTAACCCTTTATTTGAATCGAATACACAAATAAAACTTCATAGTTTTCATTTATGTTATATGCGTATCATAAATAAATATATTTTTGTTTCTAATAATCGTATTATATCCTAAAGCGGTAATTCTGCTGAACTATTTACTGTTAAGAATACTGTTGAATTCTTAAATCAGGGAGCGGTATGTGAAGTGCACCTGAAGCATCAGCGACGTGAGGCTCACGCTCCGTCGCTTTGCCTCCGTGTTGTTGCCGTGCCACTTCTTACGTCGCAGGCTCCGTTGAACACTTTCGCCAAAATAAAATTATTTTATAATTGCTTATACAAACAATAAATTATTGCTAATGTATACATTATAAACATATTTACCCGAGTTCTTTATTAAAGATTTTATACGATTAATTTACTTTATACTATTTGAAATGTTGGATAGAAAATAAAAATTATAATATAATAAATACATTGATACATCAATACAAAATATTCAAATTTGATTCAAGACATACGATCAGCAATATGACTATAACAACGTTCATTAAAACTTATACTGTATAATAAAAAGTAATATCTATATTAAAGTGCAAATTTCTCCGTAACTCCATGAATGTCGTTAAAGCCTTTTATTTTACAAGATGAAAAACTTAAAGAGCCACCGGCAAGCAGCTCGCGCGGCGCGGCCTCCGAGCGGAATAATTTAAACGGCAAATAGGCCACGGGAGGCATATTTATAACTTCTTCAATGTAACTGACTCTATTCATTCTTTCACATTTGGCCGCATTATTGAATTAATTTACTAAAAATATTTGAACTATACTATACTTTGAACTGTAGACTTAAGACGTACTGGTAAAAAATAAGGTCATCTTAATGACTCAAATCCCAGTGAATACATTATTTATTCATTATGTAGTCACACAGCAGATTTCAACACACAGTCGGCGTTGAGTTGTGCAAGCAGGAGTAGACACGGCATATCAACTATGAAATGACTATGAAATGTCCGTCAAACTTTGTCCAATTTCAATGTAGCATTATGAACGAGTGGTTAAACAATTTTAATTAACAATTAAAGGCACCTATTCCATATCCCTGTAAACTATTTAAGATATCTTTGGTAAAATCATTCTTATACCTGTGATATTTTTGAAATACAATAAATATTATTCCATAGCGTCTTGGAACTGTAGATTTCTTCAAACCTGAATAAGATATTACTGATATATGATTTCATTTGATTTAATATTAAGCCTCGCGAAGAAAATTAATTTATCTGATATCATGCTTTTCAATATGTGTATCGACATCTGATGAAAATTATTAAACACTTTAAACCTGTACAACATTGAAAATATTAGTTTTTAATAATGTCTCTATTTAAAGATGAAATGCAACTAAATGCTTGCGGCAATGCAGCGAGATTCTACGACACTAATAGCGTCATGTCCGTGTAATTTTAAAATTATTCTGAAAATCAGTATTTTTTTTAACACAAAAAAAATATTAAGACAATTAAACCTTCAAGCCGGGATATAAAGTTCTGGAATAAAAACACTACTCTTCTATACAATGTATATATTTCGACTGGCTTACACAAATTCAAACATAATACGACTTATAGACTACCCACTTTTACACTATATTATTTATTTATTTAATTATTAATTTATTGCATAAATTAACAAAAAAAAACTGTACAAAAGGCGGCCTTAATGCTAAAAGGGTATTCTCTACCAGCCAACCTTCGGATGTACTGGAGAGGGGGTATATAGGTGTGCAAAAACAAAAAAATATAAATAGTAAACATATATTCATATATACATACATACCTATACACCTATACATACATACATACATAAAGTACCGGGTTACTATCGAGGCTCGTCTAAGATCCTTTGATTATTGCCTGGTACCTAGTGTAGTACCACTATTACCCATGCCCATATACTCATTCAAAAACCAGCTAGAACGAGACGTACTTTACAAGTGGACGGATTGGGATGGAATGCGGTCTTTTTTAGCTACAATAGCTGGCAAACGGCAGGCGTATCAAGCTTAGCTAATGTGTTAGTCATCAAGAACCGTGCCTCCACATTCTTCAAACGACAAATCGCTAGAGCGAAGTTCAAACATATCGTCAAAATTAAGGATCAGCTGGCAATGTACCCTGGCCTGACACACGCAAATTCTGGGCACTTTCTAAAGCCACTCTGGGGATTTTTGGCCAGCCGTCATTACACTTGGGGAATGACACTCTGCCCTTTATTGCAGAAGAGAAAGCCGATCTATTCGGCACTCTTTTGGCTTCAAACTCGACTTTGGATGACCAGGGAAAGACACCGTCTACCATCCTGTGGTTTCCGAGTGTAATGCTCGAAATAATAATATGGCGAAAACAATCCGACAGTCGGTATTTCTCTTGGACGTTCATAAGTTGAGTGGACTGGATAGCATGTCCACAATGATTTTACGAACATGTATACCTAACTTGACTCCAGTGCTAATGCGTCTATTTCAGTACTCCTACCTTAAAGGCATAGTCCTTAGATTTTTTGGTACGACCAACGCCTGCCGTGCATCTGCTTCACACACTAACTGGTCTCTCAGGCATCTTTTCAGCGACGTGGCAATACCATAAATTCTTCTTCAAAACATCGCAGTATATTTAGATATACTCTCGCTATTCTTTGGTTTCGGATGCCTGAACTTAAATCGCTCAGCTAAGTCACTCGTTTTAGGCGGCTAATGTTTCTCCATAATGTCCGTTATCTCTCGAAATGTCACAAATTAACCAGAAGCTCGTAACTTTCGGCACCCTTCATGAGGATCAACGTAGGCCCCTTTAAGATCTGTCGCTACTTTATTCACTAAAAAGTATTGTTTGTTATAAGTAAAGTTCAGGAATAATATAATAACACTACTTCGCTATATCGACCAACTGGCTGACACTAATTCAAATAACATATAATTAGGATTTATAAACTACACACTATTACACTATATTACAATAAGGAATCTTTTTTAAAGCAATAGAAACAAACGCAAGTGACCTTTACAAGGTTAGTTTGTCTGTCTATTGGTATGCACATAAATATTTTCGTGAACAATTTCATGCAAAAACTACTTAACTAAATTACAAACGGTTTTCACATTTGTATTGCTCGAAGTGACAGCCTGTGTATTGCTATAAATTTACTTTAAAATCTTGTTTATCTTTATATGCCTCCTATAAAACGAAATACTAGTTTTGTTTTGAATATTAAGTACAACGTGTAGTTATTTAAATATTTTTGACAATTTTTTTATATATACTAATTAATAAATTTACTATTTAGTAACATTAATGCTTTTTTAATCTAAATTTTTTAATCTAAAATATTCAACTCTACTGAAACAATATGTTTTCCAGTGTCTTGGGAATAACTCGTGTGTGATCTTTTTCGGAATTTCTATATTTTTCTTCCTACAAATATCCATGTTACCTGATTTGAGCGGTACATTTTCTGTCAATGAATATTTATTTATATATCTTACATGGTAAGTTTTATGTGTATATATAAATAGGCCCGCTAATAATAATAAAACACCACCGTATTTATTTTTAGTGGTGTATTTACTTAAAATTTGGGTGGATGTACCAATTGGTTACAGAATTCGCATTCAGATTTTGATGTGACAGAAGACATGATAGAATTGGTCAGTGATTATGCACAGCGAAGCGCTAAGGAATATCGCTTAATCTCCTTTGACAATATTCAGTTGAAGCCGCAGTAAGTGCTTCGACTCGCTTCCTTGTACCGCCACTGATAGACTCAATTGCATGACTGGGGTTCAAGGAAAACGATTTCAACCGATTTCTGTTTCACCACAAGTCGCAGATGAGAACGGGTGGCCACTCGTTACTAATTTGTTAGGCTATTGCAGACTCCACAAATAATACTACGAACGTCTAGTTGTATTTTATTGCAGACGTTTATTTTTGTTAACATATTATTGTTAAAATTAAACTAATGATAGTTATGTATTAAAATCCTTACAAAAATTAAGTATATAAACTGTTGAAAAATTGCGTCAATTATCACTACTACTGTTACCATACTGTTACACGAAATCCTCTTTTTTATAAGAAGTCAGTTAGTGATAAATAAAAGAAAATTTTATTTGCAATAATTCCTAAATAATTGGTTGAAATTAAATATATTTAAATATATCTCGTTGTATAATACCCTTTTGGCCAATAAAAGTTTTAATTTATAGCAATTTAGTTCCTTTAAGGTCCCGTACCACAAATAAAAAAAACGGAATCCTTATAGGATTATTTTGTTATCAGATTTCCCGTCCGTTTTTTCATCTGTCCGTCCGTCCGTCCAACTAGCCGTCTGTCAGTCTGTCTGTCAGAATCCTTAATTGAAGGAACGCAGAAAGATATCAACTAAAGCCTTTAAAGGTGTAAAAAAAAAATTTCTAAATTAACATAAAATATATAACGCACTCTCGCACTCTCAAGAAATGAACATTGATGAAATTTGGCAAGTGACATTGTTTTATGGTACAAATAAAGATATGTTTTTGTAATTAAATCACAATAGTAGTCAAAATTTAAATTTGAAGCCACATTTTATATTTTATATATTTTTATGAAGGCTAAATTATTATTTATAATGAAAAATATTGCAAACCCATATATAACATCCATCTATACAAACTCTTCCGTTTTTAATGTTAGGTCCTTACATATGAAATGGCGTTTTATCGTACTGGCCACTTTAATCACAAATTTCTTCTCTTTTGCTAGGAATTCCAAATTCAAATTTATACAGCTATTACACATGTATTTGTATTTCGTTAGCCGTCATTCATTTGTTTTTCTTATATTTTTTCTGGTTGCGTTACTCAGTTTACAAAATGGAAAATTTCAAATATTCCGTTATTTACGAGTTTGAGTTCCACTGTGGCACCAGTGCTGCGGAAACGGCTCGAAGGGTTAATAATGTATATGGCAGTCGTGTGGCAAAAGAAAACACGGTACCTTATTGGGTTCCAACGTTTTCGTTCTGGAAACTTGCAAGTGTTTGTTTAACTAATGCCAGTGTCGTTCATTATAGTTTTCTCAAATCTGGCCAGACAATTACGGTAGTCATCTATTATCAGGAATTGCAAATCATGATGGACAAGCTAGCTGCTAAACAACCGAGGCTGATTATTCGCACTGCTGCTTCACGACAACACTAGACCATTCGCTGCACAACAGCCGGCTACCAAATTAGAAGGATTCAATTGGAATGTCTAAGACATTCAGCGTACCTCCCGAACCTCGCTCCAATAGATTATTTACATTATCCATATGGAAATATAGAAACTTTTTACAAGGGAAAAACTTCAATTCCGATGGGGCAGTCCTAACCGCACTCAAGGGTTTTTTTGATTCCCCTTAGATTGTTTTTTTTTTTTTGTAAAGGAATCAATGAACTACCTATAAGATGGGAACAGTTCATAGATAACAGTGATTCATACTTTGATTAAATAATTCTATTATAATATAAAATATTCCACATTACAGTTTTAAAAATTCAGCAAAGTTTATAACAGCCTATTTGGTTATGCGAGGACACATTGAACCTTGTTCTCAAGGGTTGTAGACTAGAGTCATAAGTCTACATTTGTCACACCGACAGGTTAATGCCGTCCTGATGTACTGCGCCGAAGGGTATTCGCCGTTGTTAAGAAAATAATCTCTTCCTTAAATCCAACCGAATTGATTTTAAGGGATGTGGTGTACATTTTCATATTTAAATATATAGGTATTAATTTTTTATTGCACCAAAAATAGTAATTATTTGTATAATCGATAAGATTTATTTTCTATTACTATATTAGCTATTAATATTTTTTACCAAATCGTATCAAAATAAACATCTATATATTCATCTAACATTTAATAAATACCTTTGTTCGGATTGAGATACAATTCAATCCCCGTACCTATTTATTTCCACTGCATTGTGTTTTTATTATCACTGACTACAAATATTAATATCGCCATGAACGATAAAATAATGTGTCTCGTAAAACGCCACACATACTCGCAAGTGGTGGCGGCGCGGCGCGTCGGCTTATCGTAAAATAAAATCTTATTGTTTTTTTTTATGTGAGAGGAGGACAAAACGAGCGTGTGGTTCACAGATAATACGTGATCACCGAAGCCCACGAACTTTGCAACATCCGAGGACTCACAACAGCCACCTTTTTTGAAGATACCCTTGTTGTATCAATCTGAGAACATTCACCGACCACCGAAGGAAGTTTATTCCATAACTTAATGGTTCGTGGAAGAAAGTTCTTTGAAAACCGTAAGGTAGATCGCAACGCATCCAGGTGGTACGAATTGTACTGCAGGCGGTGACGTACAGTGCGATGATGAAAATCGGCGCACGTATCATATGAAATCGCTCGTCCAAATATTCCCCAGTGTATATGAAGATACACAAGGAGACAAAATCATATATAACCTCCAATCTTGTTTTACTTTCTAAAATTAAATAAAAGAAATAAAGTTCCCTAATACTAACCTAATACCCGTGCAGGTGTGGCTGAGACTCATACAATCATTAATCAACTTAACTTTTCATCATTAGCGTTTAAATCCACCGTGTCCATATTTTTTATAATACATTTTAAAGATTATTGATATCTATTTATATCTTAATTTTTTTTTCTGTAAATATATATTTTAACTAGGTCAAACGAGTGTGCCGATCACCTGATGGCAGGTAATCACTGCCGCCTACGAATTTCAATAATGAAGTAGCTCTTTAGAACAATTCCCTTGGATAAATGTGGTAGACGACATGCAAAAATGTAACTTTAGAGTGTGGTATTACGACACAGTACTCTGTATATAACCTAACTTGTGCTTTGCTTCAACCAGAAGTACTGCCTCGATCTTTCCAGAAAGATCGCCCTGCAATTTAAATAGTGTAAAGTATGTTATTTAATTTATATGAACTAAATGGTCATAAATTATATAAACAATCATCATTTTGTGCTAAATATAAAATCCAAAAATTATAGGAGAACAAAAAAAATCTTATTTTACTAAAACACGTTCAAGCAAAAGCTATGCAAATAAGAGTCGCTTATTCCCGCTATTGGATACCTCAGGTGAACCAATATTGGTAAACATGACAACAATGACGTCCCTCCCCCGACTCTGTGCCACTTCATCACACGACGAAAGGTTGCGTGTAAAATACGTATTATGTGGTTCAGTTGCCAATACATATCTATTAGATGTTAGTTGATATCTATTACATATAACGTACTGTGTAACCAAAACATGTTAGTTCGAGATAATTTTCGCATTACAATAATAAAATATGAGGTGTGATTAAGTAATAACATTTAATGTCGCTAATGTCATCAAAACTTTGTCTGTAGTTTTGTCGTAATGTAGGAGGGCGGAATAAATTCCGTGCACACCACGCTTTACATGAGATACGGATGGTTCATTTGTTTTAATTTAGTTTTCTTATTATGCTTTTTGCGTTTGTATGTATTAACATAATCAAAAGTTTTCACGATTTGCTACTTAGTCAACATCTTAGTAGTTTCTAAAGTATACAAAGTTTTAAGAGATAAGTTACACAGTGTTTGCGAGACACTGTTTTTGGTGGTGGACGGCCGCGGACGACTTTAAATCCTCAGCGCGCGTTCACTTGGCACGCATTCAGTGGATTATTCGCGGTTTCAATTAACATACTGCCTGCTGCCGGGCTTAGCTCCGGGACGATAGCAACAGCTGCCGCAAACGATTATATCTGTACTGTTATTTATTTTATAATAGTATGGAATAATTAAGATTTGGAACCAATACAAATATATATTTTTATCAATCTAGATAAATAAGTTTGAGTTTTTACTTTATTTTGCATATGCTTAATTTTTATAAAAGTGGTACAAAGGTTTTGCTTCACGCATTAATATAACTATATTTATGTTAATTTTGAAATTATTAAGAATGTATAAACAAATACATTAACTATGAAATTATTATTTTTCTCCTCACTAGTAATTAATTATTTTTCACCCAAAATGTATTAAATTATGTCCGCCTCAGGAAGTGGCTTTAAAAGACACTTAACTGACATCCTCTCATAGGTATTTTTTATGAAATTAAAATAAAAGAAACCAATATCGTCAAATAAACTTCAATTAGTTAATGGAACTCGTTTCTTAGAATAATTAAGAAAAAGAGTTGTTTTATTTGAGAAGAAAACTTATAGAAATATTTTCTTTTAAGGGAAATTTTGTTTGTTATTAGGAACTCAACATGAAAGAACAACAGTTGCACCCTATGCTGAGAGCGTCTTAGTATTAAATTATTACATGGAAGGTTAAAACACAACACTAAGACTTCCTCGAGCAGAGCATGTCGGCTAATCTGCCGCCTACCTCCCAAACAACGGCCGCCCCTAGGAACGAAACGCAAGCTGATCTCGGCTTCCCACGACTAATCCTAAGCCACAGCATGAATAAAGTATCCTGATTTCCATCTTCTATTTTGAAATGTAAAAACATTCTAGGGCTTATAATTTCTTTAGACATCGTAATTTAAAAAGTATTTTAACCGCCGCGACTACGCTTCCCCATCGCCGCTCTATTTCATCAAAGAATTGACGTCTGCTCTTCTCATAATTTAGTTTACCTTTGTACACCAATTGTTAATTGTTTTTAATGTATTTCATTTTACTTCTTTTGTATTTCATTTTTAGTTTCCGCAACATAAAACAAAACACGGCGACCCTGGATCCATATTAAAAGAAGTACACTTTTCATCTTTCGCTGACCAACCCTACAAGATTAACATTTTGAAGTGCGCCATGTGTAGTCGCCCTAGTTTTGAGCGGTCTAACATGGAGTGATGACTTTAGGGTTCCTTCTTTATGACTTTATTTGGAAAACAAGCATTGCATAATATAAGTTTGCAATCAGAGGATCAGAGTAGACAAATCCTCAAGCTATTGTTATAGTTAGTACATGATTTATTAATAATTAATTATTTCTAAACTATAAATATATCTGTCATTTATTCAAAATGTAACAGAAAAATAATTTTACCAATTATATATTGATATATTATACATTTATATGATATAATTGATTGCAGAGCTTCTGCTTAATATACCAACGATGACCATTATACTTTGATTTTGTGCTATAAATACAATTTTATGAATGAAAACAAAAGAAGTAATGCTATATTATTTGGAATCGTTTACTAAGTTTATTAGTTCTAGTTGAATAGGTAACCTTTAAAGTGTTTCAATATGAGTCTTTTAAATTGCGGCAACTCTGTATTAAGAAAGCGAATGATTCTGCCAATTTCTCTCACAAAGGATTCCACTTCTTTACTTTTAAATGCTTTATTCGGAACGTAGACAATGAAACTAGAGATCCTTTTACAAGGATTTTTTTATTACTTTTGTTAGATTATTCTTATTTAGCATCATTGTTAGTGTAACCCACGAACTAGATTTTGCATTTCTTATCTTAAACACAAATTGATGAAGCTCATTATATCATCTGATTCTTAAAATCTGTTCTTGTATCTTACTCATATTTATTTCGTCTTATAATTTAAGTTCGGAACAGAAGATCCATGCAATATTTCAATATTCCATCAGTTTTTGTCTTGCTGGCGAGCGTCCAAGTCAACTATTTTACCTCCAATCGAAGTCTCTTTCAATTCCATGTCAGGTCATTATAGTTGGTGGCAATGGTAGCGCTACAATAAACATCGCTACAACATACAACATTGCATTAGATATTTGAAATAGTTAATTTAAGGAAATTATGATTTATTTTATTATTCATTTATAAAAAAAAACAAAAACTTTAAATAGCCAAGAAGCGACAAATTCGTATTCTACATTACTATTCGCATAAAAAGAAACGTTAATTAATAAGTTAAGATGTTATTTAAACAACAATAACAATAAATAACATCGAATTATCCTCAAAAAGTTACGTTTCTTAATAATGTGTTTAAAGTAACTAATATTATGCATACGAGTATTACTTTGATAGTTTCGAGAGTGCAAATTGTAAATTTCAGATATACTCTCTCTTATAGAGAAAATAGCATTTTCGTAAGTTCATTTTATCAACTATTTATTATCTTTAATTATGAATAAACTTTTTTAACACATAAATAAAACGTTTAATATTTATATGCTTATAATTTTTATAGCAATAAACTAATTTTATTTGATATATTACTATGATATTTTTAGTAAAAAAAAACTGAGAAGCACAATAAAAATGTATCACAATAAGAAAGAGAAAAATAAATCTTTGAATATTGCATCAACAGATTGGGCTTTAGTTGTAATGCTACCATTTCGAACGTGCTCTACTCTGTAGTGCCGCGATGCCAATAATAGAAAGCCGATAAAACGCTTACTCTTCGGTCTACGGTTCTCGGCACTTGGCACTTAGCGCCACCTCGCCGTCGGCACGACACGCTGCCGGCACTCGCCTGCTCTTTTCCTGTTCTTAAAATAAGATCACATTTTTATGTCTTAAAATTTTTACTTTTCGCTTGCCGTGAATTTTTAATATGCTAGCCATGCCATGTTCACGTATTCCAGTTATTTTGAATGAAACAAGAACTTAAATTGAATTTTTTACGTGTCACGAATACTGAATATGTTAGGCTTACTAGATGTCGACTTCAGGCAAAAACCGTACTATACAAAATATCCAAGAATACTTGTTTTTTATTCTATTTAAATTGATTGGATGTTCAGTATAAATTACACTTATACAGACACAAACGGTTATAATAAAACATTGTTAGCGACGCCACTTCGTGGGTCACTTATCAAAGTCCGTACTAAAGCAGGTCAGTGGAAACCCTAACGTTGTAACAAGTGCCTTGATGCGGTGACTTTAAAGCTTATAATAGAAAAAAAATCACTGTAGTACCCCGTTTATATGCAAGAACTTTAAGAGATTCCTAGTCCAGCTTTCCTGTTTCCAATTATACCTCAAAGCGAATGTTACACACATTTAGCGCTTTGTAAACACCTCATCTTTCAATTAAGAACTCCCTTCTAATAGCTTTCATGTACAGAGGGTAACGACCTATAATCGCTTCCGGCGCCGAATATTCTGTCTCACTTACCCTCCTCCATGAGGGGATGTGTGCTGTAAAATATTATATCAGGATTATTTTACTGAACATTTTTATAATAAAACTTTTTTATATTACAGACAGACAGAACATTTTTTTTATACTTGTTTAATAACTATAATAATAACATTAATCTTATTTGTATTCTTATTTCATCAAATTTATACAAAGTACAATATTAAAAAAAATACTAAATGCTAATAGACAATCTCTTACATTGTCTGTAAGAGATTATTATAAGTTATATAAAGATAGCTTTTTTTAAAATACCTTACTGATTGGTATGTGAATATAATTGTATAGTCGTATATTTTATGCTGTTTTCTGTTTTATGAGAAAATATATATAATACCTTTAATTAATAGCTTTCCACGATAAACACGGCACTACTTCGTTCAACTCTACATATATATAACAAGCTATTACAATAGTAGGTGGTATGAGCTTTTATAAATATATAGTTAAGATATAATTGAGAAGCGTTGCGATTGTGTCCCGGAATTCGCTTGGAATTGAAGCATTCCATTGATCGGACGGTCTGGACGCGGTATAGCGGAGAATAGAACACACTGGACCTTTCATTCCTCCGCTGGAATCTCGATTCCGTCACGAGATGTTGGCGGTTTTGAAATTATACTTATTATACAGTAACAGTGGCCTATATTATTTTGTCACCTTAACTTGTAAAAGAGAATGTGAGACTGTTACTCTCAAACCTAATTTTTATGAAAAATGTTGCTTGTCCTTTCTCCGATTATTTACTTTTTTAGTATTCTGTGAAGGGTACGTTATTTGTATGATTACAATTATGTAAAATCATATTTGTATTATAGTAAATGCACTAAAATGGAAACATTTATTTTAGCAACAACCTGGTTTATTCGATTTAATTAGATTTTGTAATAATGATAACATTTTATAATGAATAAATTTTAAAGAGTAACTAACTAGTATGTAACTACATATTATGTTCGCTTTTGACATAAACTATATAACTGTTTATTTAAAATATATATTTACTGTTTCCTTCTATCAATGTTAGACGTATTTAAATATAGGATTTGTTTATTTATTGATTTCTATCTTTCCACTTTAAAGCCATACCAGTGATCAATTGAATGAATATAATAACTCAATCGACACCATATTGTTGTTGTTGTTTCTAGTTATAGAAATCCATTTTCAATCTCCAATACAGCACGATATATGCACAATTAAAATTTATTTTGCTTTGATAACATTTGCACTAACTGATTCTATTCATTAACATAAATTTGTTGTAATTAGATTGTAATATTTTTAAGAATTTCATCGGAGTTTAGTTCACTTTACCAAATCTTGGCTAAACTTTATATAAGATTACTTCTGAGGATTATCTATTGTCAGTATCATATGATGTATAATTATGCCTTTAAAAAATCATAATTTTTTAAATAAAATCTGACAATTTTTATACAGGATCTGATCATTAAAACTTTGTGAAATTTATATTCAGTACTCCCTTTTTGTTAAAAAAAATATTATATCCCAATCTGATAACGAAGAATTACATAAACAATGAAACAAATTTCAAACCTCTCATTTTAAGAGACCATTATAACAAGTTAATACAAACATAATAGCAGAACATCGGGATCGGATAATGGTAATTTGTATATCCAAACTAGAGTTAAATATATAGGCAATAAGGTAGGCTAGAGTAGGAGAGAACATTGCAAATAGAAGTAAGTGCAAGAAAGAGATCTCATATCTATGAGCCATATATGCAAGCTAACTCTGCATAATGGCCTCATTCGGCTGGTTGAGTTGATCCTCACCACTGCGATACTGCTGCATCGGCATCGAGCGAATGATCGATTTGCATTAACACTTTTTGCGACCAATAAAAAGCCCAAATACCATTGAACTTTTTTATTTATTTTGGTTTTATTGCTTGACTTGCTTGTTGTAAGCGAAACGCTATGCTTTTAAAAGTTTCAATTATTCAAAAAATATATTTCAACTCAAAGTCTATTTTAGGATGTTGTTTTATTTGATCATCTTGAAATATCGCATCATTAACAATGGTAAATCAATCATAACGTGAATAGACCTAGCTATAAACTCAGGCGATCACATTTGAGAGCGAGCAAAGTTACGATGGGCCGTGGGGTGTAGTCTCATATAGTCGTACATACGAGTAATCATGGCTCTGCCCTGACAGTCATAGCAGGTAATAAAGCCGTCATAGTTTCAACACTGACGCGTGCGCGTTTGATCTGCACTCACTATAATAGGTATATACTGGAATGCAAATAGTAACAACTTTAAACAAGAACCATACACACCGCATATCGTATCCATATTTATATATTTTGGTTTTTAGGTTGAGTTATAATATTAAACTCGCTACACCTTAGAAATGAAAAAAATAAAAACAGTGACGTATCAATTACCTCGCACTGACTTGGAGGATATTCAGGTCATGAACACAAACTTAAATACATACAACTTCGAATCTCCAGAGTCTAGTGTAATATATAAAGCATGAAGGACGATTTCATCGCGAGTCGACGCCATTTCTCTCATACATTCATTATTTATCTCGCGACGCATACTCTTTGCCGGGCAATTTCTGCCTCGGGATGTGGAGGCGCCTTAAAGTTTTATTGAATCATATGTTGTATTAAAATTTATGAGGACATATTGTGAAATAATGTTTGAATTTTCGTGAAATACTGTCCGGTTCTACAAAAACATGAGCAACATACGTTACATTATATTATCACAAATTTACAAACGTTTTAAATTAGTTATTTCTTGTTATGTACATATAAACCATATATTTCATATAGAGAATTAAATCACAAACAGAAAAATAAAAACACAAAAACAAAGTATGGCTCTCTCAAAGTCATCAGAGTCAATCGAATATAAAATTTCAGACACTGTATTGCAGTTTGGTTGATACTAAGCTACACGATACGTATTAAAATTAATTTCATATTGTAATAAATTAATATAAGCCTATCGTTTGAATACCTATGAGAGGATGTCAGTTAAGTGTCTTTTAAAGCCACTTCCTGAGGCGGACATAATTTAATACATTTTGGGTGAAAAATAATTAATTACTAGTGAGGAGAAAAATAATAATTTCATAGTTAATGTATTTGTTTATACATTCTTAATAATTTCAAAATTAACATAAATATAGTTATATTAATGCGTGAAGCAAAACCTTTGTACCACTTTTATAAAAATTAAGCATATGCAAAATAAAGTAAAAACTCAAACTTATTTATCTAGATTGATAAAAATATATATTTGTATTGGTTCCAAATCTTAATTATTCCATACTATTATAAAATAAATAACAGTACAGATATAATCGTTTGCGGCAGCTGTTGCTATCGTCCCGGAGCTAAGCCCGGCAGCAGGCAGTATGTTAATTGAAACCGCGAATAATCCACTGAATGCGTGCCAAGTGAACGCGCGCTGAGGATTTAAAGTCGTCCGCGGCCGTCCACCACCAAAAACAGTGTCTCGCAAACACTGTGTAACTTATCTCTTAAAACTTTGTATACTTTAGAAACTACTAAGATGTTGACTAAGTAGCAAATCGTGAAAACTTTTGATTATGTTAATACATACAAACGCAAAAAGCATAATAAGAAAACTAAATTAAAACAAATGAACCATCCGTATCTCATGTAAAGCGTGGTGTGCACGGAATTTATTCCGCCCTCCTACATTACGACAAAACTACAGACAAAGTTTTGATGACATTAGCGACATTAAATGTTATTACTTAATCACACCTCATATTTTATTATTGTAATGCGAAAATTATCTCGAACTAACATGTTTTGGTTACACAGTACGTTATATGTAATAGATATCAACTAACATCTAATAGATATGTATTGGCAACTGAACCACATAATACGTATTTTACACGCAACCTTTCGTCGTGTGATGAAGTGGCACAGAGTCGGGGGAGGGACGTCATTGTTGTCATGTTTACCAATATTGGTTCACCTGAGGTATCCAATAGCGGGAATAAGCGACTCTTATTTGCATAGCTTTTGCTTGAACGTGTTTTAGTAAAATAAGATTTTTTTTGTTCTCCTATAATTTTTGGATTTTATATTTAGCACAAAATGATGATTGTTTATATAATTTATGACCATTTAGTTCATATAAATTAAATAACATACTTTACACTATTTAAATTGCAGGGCGATCTTTCTGGAAAGATCGAGGCAGTACTTCTGGTTGAAGCAAAGCACAAGTTAGGTTATATACAGAGTACTGTGTCGTAATACCACACTCTAAAGTTACATTTTTGCATGTCGTCTACCACATTTATCCAAGGGAATTGTTCTAAAGAGCTACTTCATTATTGAAATTCGTAGGCGGCAGTGATTACCTGCCATCAGGTGATCGGCACACTCGTTTGACCTAGTTAAAATATATATTTACAGAAAAAAAAAATTAAGATATAAATAGATATCAATAATCTTTAAAATGTATTATAAAAAATATGGACACGGTGGATTTAAACGCTAATGATGAAAAGTTAAGTTGATTAATGATTGTATGAGTCTCAGCCACACCTGCACGGGTATTAGGTTAGTATTAGGGAACTTTATTTCTTTTATTTAATTTTAGAAAGTAAAACAAGATTGGAGGTTATATATGATTTTGTCTCCTTGTGTGTCTTCATATACACTGCGGAATATTTGGACAAGCGATTTCATATGATACGTGCGCCGATTTTCGTCACCGCCTGCGGTACAATTCGTACCACCTGGATGCGTTGCGCTCTACCTTACGGTTTTCAAAGAACTTTCTTCCAGGTACCATTAAGTTATGGAATAAACTTCCTTCGGTGTTCGGTGAATGTTCTCAGATTGATACGACAAGGGTATCTTCAAAAAGGGGGCTGTTGTGAGTCCTCGGATGTTGCAAGAGTTCGTGGGCGGCGGTGATCACGTATTATCTGTGAACCACACGCTCGTTTTGTCCTCCTCTCACATAAAAAAAAACAATAAGATTATATTTTACGATAAACCGACGCGCCGCGCCGCCACCACTTACGAGTATGTGTGGCGTTTTACGAGACACATTATTTTGTCGTTCATGGCGATATTAATATTTGTAGTCAGTGATAATAAAAACACAATGCAGTGGAAATAAATGGATACGGGAATTGAATTGTATCTCAATCCGAACAAAGGTATTTATTAAATGTTAGATGAATATATAGATGTTTATTTGGATACGATTTGGTAAAAAATATAAATGACTAATATTATAATAAAAAATAAATCTTATCGATACCTATATACTTAAACTACTACTTAAATTACTTAAACTACTACTATACCTATATATTTATATATGAAAATGTACATCACATCCCTTGAAATCAATTCGGTTGGATTTAAGGAAGAGATTATTTTATTAACAACGGCGAATACCCTTCGGCGCAGTACATCAGGACGGCTTTAACCTGTCGGTGTGACAAATGTAGACTTACGACTCTAGTCTACAACCCTTGAGAACAAGGTTCAATGTGTCCTCGCATAACCAAATAGGCTGTTATAAATTTTGCTGAATTTTTAAAACTATAATGTGGAATATTTTATATTATAGTACAATTACTTAATCAAAGTATGAATCACTGTTATCTATGCACTGTTCTCATCTCATAGGTAGTTCATTGATTCCTTTACAAAAAAAAAAACAATCTAACGGAATTCAAAAAAACCCTTGAGTGCGGTTTGGACTGCCCCATCGGAGTTGAAGTTTTTCCCTTGTAAAAAGTTTCTATATTTCCAAAAAATGGATAATGCAAATAATCTGTTGGAGCAAGGTTCGGGAGGTACGCTGAATGTCTTAGACATTCCAATTGAATCCTTCTAATTTGGTAGCCGGCTGTTGTGCAGCGAGTGGTCTAGCATTGTCGTGAAGCAGCAGTGCGATTAACCAGCCTCGGTTGTTTAGCAGCTAGCTTGTCCATCATGGTTTGCAATTACTGCTAATAGATGACTACCGTAATTGTCTGGCCAGATTTGAGAAAACTATAATGAACAACATTGGCATTAGTTAAACAAGTTTCCAGAACGAAAACGTTGGAACCCAATAAGGTACCGTGTTTTCTTTTGCCACACGACTGCCATATACATTATTAACCCTTTGAGTCGTTTCCGCAGCACTGGTGCCACGGTGGAACTCAAACTCGTAAATAACGGAATATTTGAAATTTTCCATTTTGTAAACTGAGTAACGCAACCAGAAAAAATAGATGAAAAACAAATGAATGACGGCTAACGAAATACAAATACATGTGTAATAGCTGTATAAATTTGAATTTGGAATTCCTAGCAAAAGAGAAGAAATTTGTGATTAAAGTGGCCAGTACGATAAAACGCCATTTCATATGTAAGGACCTAACATTAAAAACGGGAAAGTTTGTATAGTTGGATGTTATATATATAGGTTTGCAATATTTTTCATTATAAATAATAATTTAGCCTTCATGAAAATATATAAAATATAAAATGTGGCTCAAATTTAAATTTTGACTACTATTGTGATTTAATTACAAAAACATATCTTTATTTGTACCATAAAACAATGTCACTTGCCAAATTTCATCAATGTTCATTTCTTGAGAGTGTGAGAGTGCGTTATATATTTTATGTTAATTTAGAAATTTATTTTTTTTACACCTTTAAAGGCTTTAGTTGATATCTTTCTGCGTTCCTTCAATTAAGGATTCTGACAGACAGACTGACAGACGGCTAGTTGGACGGACGGACGGACAGATGAAAAAACGGACGGGAAATCTGATAACAAAATAATCCTATAAGGATTCCGTTTTTTTTATTTGTGGTACGGGACCTTAAAGGAACTAAATTGCTCAAAATAAAACTTTTACTGGCCAAAAGGGTATTATACAACGAGATATATTTAAATATATTTAATTTCAACCAATTATTTAGGAATTATTGCAAATCAAATTTTCTTTTATTTATCACTAACTGACTTCTTATAAAAAAGAGGATTTCGTGTAACAGTATGGTAACAGTAGTAGTGACAATTGACGCAATTTTTCAACAGTTTATATACTTAATTTTTGTAAGGATTTTAATACATAACTATCATTAGTTTAATTTTAACAATAGTATGTTAACAAAAATAAACGTCTGCAATAAAATACAACTAGACGTTCGTAGTATTATTTGTGGAGTCTGCAATAGCCTAACAAATTAGTAACGAGTGGCCACCCGTTCTCATCTGCGACTTGTGGTGAAACAGAAATCGGTTGAAATCGTTTTCCTTGAACCCCAGTCATGCAATTGAGTCTATCAGTGGCGGTACAAGGAAGCGAGTCGAAGCACTTACTGCGGCTTCAACTGAATATTGTCAAAGGAGATTAAGCGATATTCCTTAGCGCTTCGCTGTGCATAATCACTGACCAATTCTATCATGTCTTCTGTCACATCAAAATCTGAATGCGAATTCTGTAACCAATTGGTACATCCACCCAAATTTTAAGTAAATACACCACTAAAAATAAATACGGTGGTGTTTTATTATTATTAGCGGGCCTATTTATATATACACATAAAACTTACCATGTAAGATATATAAATAAATATTCATTGACAGAAAATGTACCGCTCAAATCAGGTAACATGGATATTTGCAGGAAGAAAAATATAGAAATTCCGAAAAAGATCACACACGAGTTATTCCCAAGACACTGGAAAACATATTGTTTCAGTAGAGTTGAATATTTTAGATTAAAAAATTTAGATTAAAAAAGCATTAATGTTACTAAATAGTAAATTTATTAATTAGTATATATAAAAAAATTGTCAAAAATATTTAAATAACTACACGTTGTACTTGATATTCAAAATAAACAAGTATTTCGTTTTATAGGAGACGTATAAAGATAAACAAGATTTTAAAGTTAATTTATAGCAATACACAGCAATACAATGTATAGCATACACTGTCACTTCGAGCAATGCAAATGTGAAAACCGTTTGTAATTTAGTTAAGTAGTTTTTGCACGAAATTGTTCACGAAAATATTTATGTGCATACCAATAGACAGACAAACTAACCTTGTAAAGGTCACTTGCGTTTGTTTCTATTGCTTTAATAATTCCTTATTGTAATATAGTGTAATAGTGTGTAGCTTATAAATCCTAATTATATTTGAATTAGTGTCAGCCAGTTGGTCGATATAGCGAAGTAGTGTTATTATTCCTAAATTTTACTTATAACAAACAATATTTTTTTGTCAATAATGTAGCGAAAGATCTTAAAGGGCCTACGTTGATCACCATGAAGGGTGCCGAAAGTTACGTGCTTCTGGTTAATTTGTGACATTTCACATGTGCTGAGGTCGATTGTTAGGTGCTGGTAGCGAAACCGAGGAGCATTGCAGCCTCAGCGGTGAGGCAGCGAAGCAGAGATCAGAGTAGGTACGGCAGGCGTTAGTCGTACCAAAAAATCCAAAGACTATGCCTTTAAGGTAGGAGTACTGAAATAGACGTGTTAGCACTGGAGTCAAGTTAGGTTAGGTTAGGTACATGTTCGTAAAATCATTCTGGAAATGCTATCCAGTCCACTCAACTTATGAACGTCCAAGAGAAATTCCGACTGTCGGATTGTTTTCACCATACCATTATTTCGAGCATTACACTCGGAAACCACAGGACGGTAGGCGGTGTCTTCCCCTGGTCATCCAAAGTCGAGTTTGAATAGATCGGCTTTCTCTTCTGCCATATAGGGCAGAGTGTCATTCCCCAAGTGGTATGACGGCTGGTCAAAAATCCCCAGAGTGGCTTTAGAAAGTGCCCAGAATTTAGTTAGTAGTTAGGCCAGGGTACCTTGTCAGCTGATCCTCAATTTTGACGATATGTTTGAACTTTGCTCTAGCGATTTGTCGTTTGAAGAATGTGGAGGCACGGTCCTTGATGACTAACACATTAGCCCAAGCTTGATACGCCTGCCGTTTGCCAGCTACTGTAGCTCTAATAGAGGCATCAAACCAAGGCCGCTATCTGCCCCCAAGTAGTACCACTTAACACAAATAGTTCCATGCCCTTTAGCATCATTTCAGGTATAGTCACAGTCTCTGGTATCATTTGAAGGCATTTACGATGCTAAAAAAGACCGCATTCCATCCCAATCCGTTCACTTGTAAACTACGTCTCGTTCTAGCTGGTCTTTGAATGAGTATATGGGCATGGGTAATAGTGGTACTACACTAGGTACCAGGCAATGATCACAGGATCTTAGACGAGACTCGACAGTAACCTGGTACTTTATGTATGTATGTATGTATGTATGTATGTATAGGTGTATAGGTATGTATGTATATATGTTTACTATTTATATTTTTTTTGTTTTTGCACACCTATATACCCCCTCTCCAGTACATCCTAAGGTTGACTGATAGAGCATTTTTTTTTTAGCATTAAGGCCGCCTTTTGTACAGTTTTCTTTTTTGTTAATTTATGCAATAAATTAATAATTAAATAAATAAATAATATAGTGTAAAAGTGGGTAGCCTATAAGTGGTATTATGTTTGAAGAATCTCGCTGCATTGCCGCAAGCACTTAGTTGCATTTCATCTTTAAGTAGAGACATTTTTGAAAACTAATATTTTCAATGTTGTACAGGTTTAAAGTGTTTAATAATTTTCATCAGATGTCGATACACATATTGAAAAGCATGATATCAGATAAATTAATTTTCTTCGCGAGGCTTAATATTAAATCAAATGAAATCATATATCAGTAATATCTTATTCAGGTTTGAAGAAATCTACAGTTCCAAGACGCTATGGAATAATATTTATTGTATTTCAAAAATATCACAGGTATTAGAATGATTTTACCAAAGATATCTTAAATAGTTTACAGGGATATGGAATAGGTGCCTTTAATTGTTAATTAAAATTGTTTAACCACTCGTTCATATTGCTACATTGAAATTGGACAAAGTTTGACGGACATTTCATAGTCATTTCATAGTTGATATGCCGTGTCTACTCCTGCTTGCACAACTCAACGCCGACTGTGTGTTGAAATCTGCTGTGTGACTACATAATGAATAAATAATGTATTCACTGGGATTTGAGTCATAAAGATGACCTTATTTTTTACCAGTACGTCTTAAGTCTATAGTTCAAAGTATAGTATAGTTCAAATATTTTTAGTAAATTAATTCAATAATGCGGCCAAATGTGAAAGAATGAATAGAGTCAGTTAGATTGAAGAAGTTATAAATATGCCTCCCGTGGCCTATTTGCCGTTTAAATTATTCCGCTCGGCGGCCGCGCCGCGTGAGCTGCTTGCCGGTGGCTCTTTAAGTTTTTCATCTTGTAAAATAAAAGGCTTTAACGACATTCATGGAGTTACGGAGAAATTTGCACTTTAATATAGATATTACTTTTTATTATACAGTATAAGTTTTAATGAACGTTGTTATAGTCATATTGCTGATCGTATGTCTTGAATCAAATAACAGACAAGCAATTGAATAGTTATTGCATTAGTAGTTATTAAATTAGCAGAACGAATTATAGCATTATTATCAAAGGATAAACATTTCCGAATGTAAGCATATATTATTTGTTGCCTCGCAATCTGATATATACGGAAAATAGAATTTTGCGCTCGTTTCGCATGAGATAATCAAGTTCGTAAGTTCTGGGAATATACAAATTGTTATAGAAAATGAATTTCAAGTAAGCGAGTAGTAAGTTATACTTGGAACAATTGTGTTTCGACACAATAATTGGAGTTTAGTTTAAAAGACTAACGTTAACGTTACGGCTACGAGAAGAAGACGTTTGTTTTATAGTAAAAGTATTATAAAATACTGGTATTAATATGTAAATAACAGAGCATTAAACATTCATTTATACTTATAATACTATCTACAATGAATATAATATAAAAAATGTATATTAAAATGAAGGTGGTTTCCTTTCCATTTTATTAATAGCCCTTAAGAAATATCTTCATTTTAGTTTCCCTGTTAATTATTTCATAATGTATATGTGATGCAGTAAGAACCTACGATATATGTATTTAGAGCTTGAGAAAACAGTAAATATTGGTGTATTGGGTCGGTAGCTTTAAGCAGAGAATACTATATACTGTACTCAACTTATATTAAGACAAATATTATGTACAGTTAAATTTAGTAATCACGTTACTAAATTCAACTTCAACCTTCGGAGTATCCAAGGATTAATACTGACATATTATATATATATATATAATTTGTTTTCGTATTCAATGAGTCGTCTTAAAGCATATGCAATGATAAACATTATTATGACAAAAAAAAATCCCTATTCAACCTTAATTTAAATTAAGTCTGCTTTAGGTAATTAAAATTGTCCTCTAGCACATAGTGTTACTCGTTTGTTTGCAAAATTTTCAATATTTTACTACATTCCTGGACTAAGCTGTTTCACAAATATTTGCACATATTTAAATATTTTTATCTACGGAATATATAATAACTCTATGAGAAAACTTCATTTTACAATTGTTACATATTTTAATTTTTGTATTAACAATTTTTCCATTACATTACAAACATTAAGAAGTAAGTACATTTATACAGTATTTTTAGAGTTGAAAGGAGTAAAGATTATATGTATTATAATAGTATGATATTTGTTTTCATTTTTTACTATTAGAATGTTTTAATAATTGTTAACTTAGATCATTATTTTGGTATTTTAGCAAAGAAGATTTAGTAAATAAAAAATATAAACCTTTTTAAAACAATAAAACAATTGATGTACTGAGGGAAATTATAAATTAATACAATAAATACCTACATATTAAGACTGACATGATAACAATGAAAATCCGAATATACTTTTTTTCATCTTCGAAGTAACTACTTATAACAGCTAATTATTAGTCAATAACAATATTTCACTATTAAATATTAAACTAGTCACTGCATTGATTAATAAAAAAACGGTAATAAGAATTACATACAGAAAAATATCCATATTATGATTAAACGAATGTGCTTGTTAGTATATTCCATTAAAAGTAAAATAGGTAGTTCATATTTATCCGAATAAATAACTGTATAAAATAGTCATAAGCACTCCCAGTAAAACAGGTAACTTCCACGAGCTAAGGAAACCGCTGTCTGTATTGTCCCCAGGCTTGTTTTCCTCCCAAATTACCTTCTGCTTTTTTAATTCAATTCTATCTTCTTCGACGACCTCTCCTATAAGGAACTTCTTGACGATCTCCTTGGCGTCGAAGCTGTGTCCGATGTCGTTGAAACTCTCGGTTGCATCCTTGCCGGCAACATTAATGAGGACCTCATGGCCGCCGGGATGGTCGTCGAGGAACTTCGTAACGTCATATACTCGGTTATCGATAACAAATGCTGCATTTTTCTTTGTGTTGCGCTCGGCAACTTCCTTTCGTGTAAAACGTTTTAACTCCGACATAGTTAATACTAAATCGTGCTTGCGTGCCTCTCACACGGCCAGCCACTACTGTGCACTCTTATTATCTCACTCTTCGTGTACAATCCCCGCTCTCCCCCTCTCCTCATGTTTTTATCGTTATCGTTGTATAAAACTGATATGTATAATATGATGAAGCCCTTTAACAGTTTCTACAGTTGATAATTGGTAGCTGTTTAATCAAGACAAGTCGTGGCCGCAAATTCTATCAATTTCTTAATTTCTGTTGATTGTTTGTGATTCGTAATTTCGTTTGTTGGCCGAATATTTTCGATTATAATCAATGTGTTTCAATCAATGTGTTATATTTTGGTTCATTCTATTCTATCCTATTAATGTAAAAAAATATGATGTTTATTGATCTGAGCGTAAGCGAAGCTCTTAACTTTGGGAGACCTTTTTTGTGTTTAGTTGTCTCCAGAATGCGACCAAATAATTAGCTAGAACTATTAATAGTATTAGGATAATTACTTTTGAATTGGCTACATTTAAAAGGTTATACTTTGTGAAATGCCTTAAAAAATAGCAAAGTATTAAATGTGTAATGCGGATAGTTTCTCGGCTTCCACCAGTAGGTAAAAAAATAACGCTTCGTTCGTGTAAAACCCTCCTGAAGCAGAAACGAACGGTTTCTCAGGCAGTATATAGTTATATAATTATAATATGACTACATTATATCCGCGGCTTCGCTCGCATTGTGTAAGTTCCTTTCTTTTACCTAGGAGCTTTCTATTTGAATTTTAGTGACTTTAATTGTTAAATATCTAATATCTAATCAACTACCAGTCTGCGTAACGTTGAGTCGAGAAGCGAATAATCTTCTAAATTATTAATGTAGTATAAGGGAGAATTTTGATCTATATTAAATAGCCAAGGTAATAAATAAACCCTTTACTTTAGATAAGGATTAATACTAAACAGAAGCAAACAGACTCGAAAATAACGTAATATTTTTCATAAAAATTTTGAAAGCTCGGGTGCCGTTTGCATATTGAGCGAAGCAAGCCCGCTCAAAAAAAAAAACGAACAGGGGGACAGGACAATTCGATTAAAAATATTTCGCGCGAATGTTTTTTCTCATTGACATCAATGGGATATCCGTTTTTTGATGATTATTCCTCAACGACTTGACATTTTTCAATTTTTCATATAATTTTCCGTCAAGTAGGTAGTATTCGCCTCTATTCGTGACAAAGAATGTGAAAACGTCTACAGTAAAGCGCTCCGCTCTCTCCGCTCAATTATATACAAATTTGTATTGAAAATGATATGTAAAATAAATAAATATTTCAAATCAATTAATTTTTGTTGGGGATGTGTGTGTGTGGGGATGTCAACAAAATGTGTGTATGTCAGTACATAATTCCTTAAACCACTGTCCGTACACAGGTCATTTACAGGTCATGACGCGTGCAGGAGTTGTGTTGCGTCTTTTTCACTGAAAGAGATGGAGATATAATAGTTGGAATAAATGTTTCATTATAATATATATCCATACTAAATATCTATATATATAATGTATAGAAATTATAAACTTACCCGATTACAGTTCACTAAAATGTCATCTTTTTAGTATTTGAAACTTTTTTGAAGTGACCAAAAAATATATATTTGAACTTACATACGTATAAAAATTAAAAAACAAAACTCTTAGTACCATATATATTTTTTTTTAATATAATAATTAGAGACGAAGCTTCTTAGCATTCCATGGATTCACCGTGCGGGTGCCGGGCCCATCGTGTTGCAGGAAAAGGAGCGCAAACAATGCCTGGGACTTGCGACCCAGGTGTAGGTTTAAGGGGCCCCTTTAGTATGCGCATACACGCTCACCTTCACTGTTCACGCTCCTCTCCCTACCTAACCAAATATCGTAAGAACCTACTAAAGCTGCCTTATAACGTATTTCAAAGGCAGCTTTAGTAGGTTCTTACGATATTTGGTTAGGTAATACGTTCCAGAAATGAACTGATGATCGTTCTAGAAAGGCCGAGATCCTTAAATAAATTGTAGAGAGATTTTGCTGTTATACCTCTCGCTCCTACTTCTACAGCGTACAAATTAACATTAAATTTATTCCTGATCAGTTCGTTACACAGTTCGTAATACTTGTTAAGCTTAAATGTATGATCTTTGGGTATGTTTGTTTCCCAGGGTACAGTAAGCTCCACAAGTATAACGTATAATTAAAAGCAAATATAAGTAAAAATAAAAAAAACCCAAAAAATTTCAAAGAGTTTCAGTATATAAGGAAAAAACACATCCCCACACACACACACATCCCCACACACACACACACACACACACATCCCCACACCCACACACACACACACACACACACACACACACATCCCCACCCACACACACACATCCCCACACACACACATCCCCACACACACACATCCCCACACACACACACATCCCCACACACACACACACATCCCCACACACACACACACATCCCCACACATCCCCACACACACACACACACATCCCCACACACACACACACATCCCCACACACACACACACATCCCCACACACACACACACACACACACACACACACACACACATCCCCACACACACACACACACACCCCCACACACACACATACACATCCCCACACACACACACACATCCCCACACACACACACACACACACACACACACACACACATCCCCACACACACACACCCCCACACACACACACCCCCACACACACACACACACATCCCCACACACACACACACATCCCCACACACACATCCCCACACACACACACACATCCCCACACACACACACACATCCCCACACACACACACATCCCCACACACACACACATCCCCACACACACACACATCCCCACACACACACACATCCCCACACACACACACATCCCCATACACACACACACATCCCCATACACACACACACACCCCCATACACACACACACACCCCCATACACACACACACACCCCCATACACACACACACACACACACACACACACACACACACACACACACACACATCCCCATACACACACACACACACATCCCCACACACACACACACACACACACACACACACATCCCCACACACACACACACATCCCCACACACACACACACACACATCCCCACACACACACACACACACATCCCCACACACACACACACCCCCATACACACACACACCCCCATACACACACACACATCCCCACACACACATCCCCACACACACACACACATACCCACACCCACACACACACACATACCCACACACACACATACCCACACCCACACATACCCACACACACAAATACCCACACCCACACACACACATACACACACATCCCCACACACACACACATCCCCATCCCCACACACACACACACATCCCCACACACACACACACATCCCCACACACACACACACATCCCCACACACACACACACACACACACACACATCCCCACACACATCCCCACACACACACACACACACACACACACATCCCCACACACACACACACATCCCCACACACACACACACATCCCCACACACACACACACATCCCCACACACACGCACACATCCCCACACACACGCACCGCCCAGGGTAAGACCCAGATACTTCATCTGGGTCTTCACCACCACCACTGCCTCCGATCCTTGGCCAGAGATAGACGCCCGACTAGAGGGACATCGGCGAGGGCCGAGGAACAGGATGGCCTGTGTTTGTAACGGAGACCTCCAATCCTAACAGCCTTATTCGGTTCGCTACAAACGTAACGCCGATGGTAGCCAGACGGGGCTGCCTCCGAAAAGTTCTTACCCCTGTAGGTGACGAGGGGGTATCATCCGCGTAACACAATAACCTCATCCAGGGCAAGAGAGAACAGTGAAGCAGCCAGTCGTAACCGAGGTTCCACAACACCGGTCACAACAAATGAGACCTAACCTGACCTATATATATAACCTACGTATATATATATTCCTCAACGACAAAACATTTTAGTTCAAAATTAGACATAGATAGACTTCAATTCAAAATTAACTACGAGGGTTCAAAACCCCGCCCAGCTCCGTGAGGAACCACACAAACTCAGCCAGATATTACTGTGTTCACCGTTTCATAAAAATTAACATTTATCGACCGATTGAAAACAAATCAAATCTTGACAAATAGTGTAATTATTAATTTGAGACGAGGATGTCCTACCTCAGGAGTTGCTATCTGTGATTGGTGTACTTTATTTAAAATATGCCAACGTAAATGCATAATTAATTATTTTTATATTTTAATATTATTAAAATAATAAGTGTAATATTTAATTTAATTTAAGTTTATCACTAAAATATCTTTTATTGAGGGGTTAGGTGGGTTTCAAAGGCACAAAACACGTATATTTTTATTTAACCAACAAAATATTTCATTACATCAAGTTACCATATAAAAGGTATATATATTACATAAGTTATTGAAATTTTCGTCGAAAAATATTGTCCGCACGTCGTCATCTGTGACTCAAAACAAGTTTGATGGTGGTGCTGATGGTGGTGCTGATGGTGATGCTGGTGGTGATGCTGGTGGTGATGGTGGTCGTGGTTAGGATAACTCAGGACTGATGCATCTGAAATGCAAAATTTTCTGTTAGTAGATGCTTAAAGCTCGCTTGGACGAAGGAGAAAACAACAATTTTATATTTTGGCGGCGTTGAGAACAAAAACCTTTTTTTGAGTATAATTTGCACCCTTCACGGTGCATGAAAAATCATTAATGTAAAATTTGGAGGAGATCGGTTCATTCGTTTTCGAGAAATCGATTTCAAAAATGTAGTTTTCAAAAGACGCGACTAAAAAGATTTACATTCAAACAGGTGAAAAAACTTACATTAAGTGTCTGCTGCAGTGGCAATATCCAAGGCATCCTTTTGCTCTTGTCTGTGACGAACTCTTGCTTCTTGAGTCTCAGCGTCAGCTTTTTTTTCTGCTGATAGTATTCGCGGCCTTCACATCCTCTTTTCGTGCGTACTCGTGGCTATTTTAGTTTGATTTTTGAAATTTCGTATGCTCTACCAATTTTTCGACATGATATATAATTTCTCTCGGCATACAGTTTTCGCATTCCACCTGAATTCCATTAAATTCAAACTAAAAAGTCTATAATGACAGTTTGACTATACACCGGAATATTTGCCCCGCTTTGAAATCACGAATTTCAGAACAGCCTAACAATTTATCTCCTGAAATTAAATAATTATTTAAATTTAAATATTGAATTAATATAATACCTGAAAATTAAATTAATATTAAGCGTACTTACCTTTCTATAAGCCATAAAATGAGGCACTTCCGCTTCCTTCAGTACAATGCTTTTTTGCCCCAAAACAGCGTCTGGTATAATCTAGCAGATGGTGGGGATGGATGATGTGCGCGCAGCACCACAGATCGCACACTATTTGGACTGCATTTGATGCCTCTTTTAAACTATTTAATCCAACCCCAATTATAGTTGGACTAGCTCGTTTTTGGGTCCCACGCGTGTAGTGAAGAGGCTATGTATACTGCCTCTGCGGAAGTAAAACGTTCTATTAGTTTATTAATCTAAAATACGGGATGCAGTTATAGAAAATTCAAAGAATGACGAATCAGAGATTGGATTATTTGTTAAATATTCAAATATAATATCTTTATCCAGTTGGTCAGATTTGGACTCATTTGCCAGAGCTGGTTGGATATAATCCTTAAATAAGGACGATGAGCTGGTGCAATTAGAAGATTGAAAGTAAGCGTTTTTTAAACCCACTTTCACAAGCCAATCTCATGGTTGGAGGAAGTCGGGCGCTTTGTACATATTTACTAAACGAAATTTATCTATTTGAACATATTAGTTTATTTACTATTAATTTGAAGGAAAATTTGGTATACAAAGATGCCAGATTGTTCATTTGAAATAAGATATTTTTTGATTTTTTGTCTGAAATTTCGTCGTTAATTGAGATGGATGTATTAAAGGAGATCGGATTATAAACAAAATTCGATAACTTGTAATTATCTCTAAAATGTACAATGGTGCTCCTAACTTTCTCCAAACACTTACCTGATGTTTGATTTGCCCAGCTTGAAAGGTTCCTTCCTTCCAGTCTTCTCCTTGGGGCGCGCTTCTGAAGCTTATCCACGGTGCTTTCATCTCTGATCCAAGACAGCTTTCGGTTCACACCGACAAAATCTGTAAAATTGGTGTCATTGAAAAGGTTATCTGATGGAGGAATTTTTCGTAACGATTCCCTTAATTATCTTTAACAGACATTTTATTGATTTTTTGATCATTATAATATCATCAATGGTTATTGGATATAGAGATTCGCTAAACAATTTTTATAATAAGATTTTATAGAATCATTTCTAGAATCAGTTCTACTAAACCGGGGGTAGAATTGTGTAACTTTTGTACTTCTGAATAACGCACTTGTGACTAGTCAGAATTAAATTACTGTAAATTATTAATTAATTCCAAATGTAGGTCAGAAGTATGCAAAGTCTGACTTGAGGGTAGTTGCAATTGGTAGGGTAATTGCAAGGTAGTTGCAAGCAAATTGCAATCAATACCTTTCTCAATTTTAAAAAAGTTTCTTCTTTTGAACGCCGCTTCTGAATCACGGATATATATTGTTTTTTGAAAATAGTCTTGTAAAAAAAAAAAACTTTTATACTAAAATTTTAATAATACTTGCCAGAATACTTACCATAGTATTGCGCGGTCCCCTTTTTCGATGCTTTTTGCCTCGCATCATCCTGGCAGGACCGCTACCGATGTCTAAAGAGTCACTTGATGACGAACGGACGCGGGTAGTTTTATTTTTTGCTAAATCAGCATTCTTCCTGATGAATGTTCTTTGAACGTCGCCTTTCTTGGTAACAATCTGTAAAACATTAGAAAGATTATCCCATGAAGGAGGAATTTCTTAAAGATTTCTTTAAATAATTATCTTTAACATTATTCAAAATGTCATTACGGCGCTGTTGCAATTTCCAATATATTTTATAAATTTTTTTGAAAAAAAAAAATAATTTTAACTGTAATATAATGATATTGGATAATTGAATGGTTATTGGATTCTGAAATTCAGATAACCAGGAGATTAGTTGAGCTAATCCCTTCTGAAAGGCTTCATTTAGCAAAATAATAGCATGTGTAATAGCGGGACAATTGTTATTGTAAGATTTTATAGAGTCATTACATTCCAAATCTAACAAAACCGGGGGTAGAAACCGGGAGTAAATTATTAAGTAATTCCAAATATAGGTCAGAAGTATGCAAAGTCTGACTTGAGGGTAGTTTGCAAATTGCAATCAATACCTTTCTCAATATTAAAAAAGTTTCTTCTTTTGAACGTCGCTTCTGAATCATAAAAATTTGTTGTTTTATGATATATGGTCTTGTGAAAAAAAAAACTGGCAGAATACTTACCTTAGCATTTCGCCGTCCCCTTTTTTGGATGCTTTTTGCGTCGTATCCGGCTGGAAGCACCGCTATGGATGTCCACAGAGACTCTTGATGACGAACGGACCGCGAGTAGTCTTCTTTTTTTGATAAATCAGCATTCTTCCTGACGAATGTTCTTTGAACGCCGCCTTTCTTGGTAAGTCTGTAAAATATTAAATTATGACATTTCTTAAAATTCCCTTAAATAATTATTATCTTTAACATACTTCAAAATGGCATCATCGATATTTGCAATAAATTTTATTGAATTTTTTGATAATCACCATACGAAAAAAAAAACATTATTTTTAACTGTAATATAATAATATTGGATAATTGAATGGTTTTTGGATTCTGAAATTCAGATAACCAGGAGATTAGTTGAGCTAATCCCTTCTGAAAAACTTTATTTTGCAACATAATGGCAAGTGACTTTTCAACATTCGCTAAACAATTTTTATCGTAAGATTTAATAGTCATTACATTCCAAATCTAAGAAAACCTGGGGTAGAATTGTATAACTTTTGTACTTCTGAATAACGCAGTTGTGACCAGTCAGGAGAATTAAAGGACGGTAAATTGTTAAACAATTCCAAATGTAGGTCAAGTATGCAAAGTCTGCAACTCGAGGGTAGTTTTCTCAATATTAAATAAGTTTTGTTCTTTTGAACGCCGCTAGTGAATCATATGAAAATTTTATGTTTTATGAAATATGGTCTTTGTTACTTAATTTTTTTAACAATACTAGCCAGATTACTTACCTTAGCATTGTGCTGTCCCCTTTTTCGATGCTTTTTGCCTCGCATCGGGCTGGAAGCACCGTTACTGATGTCCAAAGAGTCACTTTATAACGAACGGACGTAGGTAGTCTTTTTTGCTAAATCAGCATTCTTCCTGACGAATGTTCTTTGAACGTCGCCTTTCTTGGTAACAATCTGTAAAACATTAAAAAGATTATACCATGAAGGAGGAATTTCTTAACGATTCCCTTAAATAATCTTGAACATACTTCAAAACGGAACCAAGGCGCTCCTGCAAGATGTCAGTATGTTTACCACAAATCATTTGCAATATATTTTATTAATTTTTTTGACAATCACCTTCAGAAAAAATCAATAATTTTAATTGTAATACATTATCAATGTTTATTGGATTCTGAAATTCACATAACCAAGAGATTAGTTCAGCTAATCTCTTTCTGAAGGGCTTAGTTTTGAAAAATAATAGCTTGTGTTAAGCTAAGCGGGAAGTGATTTTTTAATATTCGCTAAACAATATTTTTTTTCATAAGACTTTATAGAATCATTACATTACAGTTCTACAAAACTGAGGGGTAGAATTGTATAACTTTCGTACTTCTGAATAACGCATTTGTGACCAGTCAGGAGTATTAAAGTACTGTAAATTATTAAGTAATTTCAAATGTAGGTCAGCAGTATGCAAAGTCTGCGACTTGAGGGTAGTTTACATATTGCAATCCACACCTTTAATATTAAATGAGTTTTGTTCGTTTGAACGCCGCTAGGGAATCATGAAAGTTCGATGTTTTAGGAAATATGGTCTGGTATAAAAAAAAGACCTTACCTTAGCATTGCGCCGTCCCCTTTTTCGATGCGTTTTGCCTCGCATCGGGCTGGAAGCACCGCTACTGATGTCCAAAGAGTCGCTTGATGAACGGACGTGGGTAGTTCTTCTTTTTTGCCAAATCAGCATTCTTCACTAGATGGATTCATTATAAAATAATACTTTTGTAACAAAATTAAACAAGAATCTTGAGATTGATTTAAAGGCGACTGCGCTGTTCAGAAACTGAAGCGCCAATGAGGGATACAGGTGAGTGGTGCTGCGCAAGCACATCATCCATCCCTACCATTAGATTATACCGCCGCTAGATTATACCGGAAGGACGCTGTTTTTGAGTCAAAAAAGCTTTGTGCTGAAGGAAACGGAAGTGCCTCTCTCAATTTATAGCAGCGCCTCTAGTGTCATTTTGGAGAACTAGTGAACTCCAACCAATCACTGCTAAGCAAAGAGTGTGTGCAGCGCCTCTAGTGTCATATTGGAGAACTAGTGAACTCCAACCAATCACTGCTAAGCAAAGAGTGTGTTCAGCGCCTCTAGTGTCATATTAGAGAACTAGTGAACTTCAACCAATCACTGCTAAGCAAAGAGTGTGTGCAGCGCCTCTAGTGTCATATTGGAGAACTAGTGAACTCCAACCAATCACTGCTAAGCAAAGAGTGTGTGCAGCGCCTCTAGTTTAATTGTATTTTATTTTATAGTGTATATTGTATTGTTATATTGTTATATTATAGTGTTTTCATTATATAGTATTTAAGTTGATTGTGCTCGTCAAACCATACCATAGGCTCCACAAGCGTTCTTAATTGTTAAATTAATTATATATTGTGGAGCGCTACGTTTATGTATTTTATTGTATTATTTCTAATCTGTGTTGTATTTGGTTAATTATGTTAAATTTTTTGTGAATATTGTTTTTATAGTATGGTAAGTTAATTTTGCTTGTCCAAATTTATATATTATGTTAAGTTATTTTTTTTATATTGTAATGTTTTCTTTTAATTTAATTATTATTACATGTTGTATAAAGTTTTGTTAAAGTTAAAAAGTCAAAAAGCGGGATGTGGAACTAACGAACGAACGTTGGACACTTTTGTTCAAGCTCCCGGCTGGTGAGGCTGCCTTTGTTAGCGTTTATTTATTTTTTGTTATACTGTGGGTGGTGGATAGATAATTTTTATGTTCATTTATTTTGCTGTTTCAATGGTGTTTATTTTCTGGCGATTAATTATTAGTGATTTCAATCTTGGGTGATGAAGTAAAATAATAGTTATTCTTTTGTTTTTTTTTAATCATTTCACTGCGCAGTTTTTAGTTAGTTAAGTTTATTAATCATGGTTAAGGCTATTATCGGAACCGATGGCCCTCAAGGGATCAAAGGTTCGGAGGTTTTTAAAATATTAATTAGGTTGTCAAATGTCATATGTATATATATATTTTCTAATATCTAGAGAATTGGTAAATTAATTATAAACCAGATATTTAATATATACTAATTATATACTTTGTTAGTTGGAAGTAATGGGGGCGCTGTGCGAGTCCAGCAGACTCCAGATGTGTTTGAGGACACCCTGTATAGCGTGCTGCAGTACACTTCCGAGGTATACATTAAAAATTATTATTCATGAAATTTTAATATTTTGTTTAGACAATTTTTTTTCAGTGAAGTGATGACCAAACTATTTAAAAAATAATGTGTTTCCAGACGGGTCCAGTGGGCGAGAAGACGCCGCAGCAGTGCGTGGTGACGGCGGGCTGGCGCTGGCGCCGCTGCAGCCGCGCTGGGAGGCCGCTCTCGGACGACTGCTGGCGCACCACCAGGTATACATGGACTACGGACGGACGAAGTGGCCATGTACCATTTACATAAATCTTCCAGGGACCATTCACTCGAATACATAGGAAACCTAATCAAACTTGGTCTAGGAGGGAACTGTAAAATAACACTTTAGTAACAAATAACAATAGCCATTATACCACTTAAACGCAATCAAAACTTTATTAAAATCGGTTCAGACGTCTCTTAAAAGCAATTTAATACCACAAACAATTATGAATTTATCTGTAAGTTAAAAAAAAAAAAAATCGTCTTTATGTATTTCTATATGTTTATTATAAATTATAACGATGTAAAATTCATTAAACAAACAATTGTTTTATATATCAGGTCCGCAAGTTGCTGTGCGCCGGCCTAACGGCGGTAACGGAGCACGCAGACGACAAATCCTGCAGCTCATTAAACACCACTACTTCCCTTCGGAACACATGAACCAGGTAAAATAAAGCTACGCCGGAGACAATATAATACCTTTAACACTACACTAGGTGTAGGGTTGAGGTATTGCAATTATTTATTATTATTTATTTATTTAAAACAGATGTATATTTTAAAATAACTATGTAGTAATTTTTTATATTTATTGTTTTTGCCATAGTTATGAGCTATATTGTAACTTGGAAATAATATAACCGATCCTGTAGTTTTACTGCCTGAGAAATTGAGGACATATCATAATAACGTGAATAATTATAATTGTGTATATTGTATTAATGTTTATATTGTCAAATAGATATTCGGCGACAGTTTCACGAGTGCGTCGGAGGTGAGCGTGGAGAGCTGTGGAGAGAGTGCTGGAGCGTGTGGGAGCGACTCACGCCCGCGCAGGAGACGGCTATAGATGAACTACTGACTAGGCTGAGGGAGGCACTACACACAGGGAAGGTAAATGAATACCCCTTACACACTAGACCACTGACCTAGAAGGATCTTTATGTATAGGATTGCCAACTTCCTATTTACTTTACTTTACATAGTAAAGTACATTTTAATGATTATATTTAAGATTTTTTTAAATTACTTTTCCAAAATTACACGTGACTTTAGTCTATATTTAAATGAAAGCTTATACAATGAAATTGACAATGTTAACATCTGAATTTATTAACTTTTAAAAAGAAACATAATAGAGCAACAATAGTTATCGTTTCCTGTAAAAGGCTTGGAGGATTTATTAAACATCAGAAATCAAATTGTGTTTCCATAAGGTATAAAGTACAATTGGTCGAAATAATTTACATTACTTTAAGTACAGGTGGCAACCCTAGTTATGTGGACTAGATATGAAAACATTCATAGCGTTAGGGAATCATAGTCCTAGTCAAACGTCATGAGATAATTTGCACTCAAATTCAAAGTATTTATAAAATATTTATCAGTAGCAAATGATATGTAACAAATTAGAACCTAGTTAAACCTTACTTTAAACACACTTTGTATTAGTTTTAATTAAAAAAGTAATATGTATGTACAATTTTACAGATAAACGATATAGCAACATCAAGCGTGATGGAGTTGTACGGCTACAAGGTGACATGCTTAGAACAACGGTTGCATTCACTCACTCGACTTACAGGTAAAGACAGTATTCAGTTATTAACCCTTTGCCCTCGAGATCACTTCATATGTACTAAAGGGCAACTCGGGTGTGTACTGTTAAACTGTGATGCTCTCCAGTTAAACTGATGATTTCGGAACAAGATCAAACAAATATAACTCGGGTGTGTGCTGTTAAAATGTGATGCTCTCCAGTTAAACTGATGATTTCGGAAAGGATCAAACAAATATCACCAATTACTAAATATGTATGAGTAGGAAGGGTTAATGTTTCAATTAACATTAATATCCATTCTAGGGTGCGACACAACACATGGCGTCACTACAGCACGCCCTCGCGTTACTGCAAGCGACTAATGTCTTATACAAGATGTCTTATACACGACACAGATGCAAAATGAAAAGTATGTATAATAATTTTGAATAAGTTTCCTTTTCAAATGCTTTAATTCTAATATATATTTATGCATATATAATAAAGTTCCACAAGATATTTTAAACTGTCTCTTTGGTAGTTTTAAATCTAAAATCTTAAGATTTTTTTGTGGATTGAAATGTGGAACTTAAGTTCACTTTATGTATATATCAAGTTTCTTTTCAAAAGAGCAACTTCTGTCTTGGTCTTCTCAGCAGAGCAGCATTCAGAGCCTGTGATACTTACTCATGGATTGACTACTCTGATTTTTTAAATAATAATTGATGATTTAAATTGCGTGCCTATTTGAATAAAGATAAATAAACAAATAGTAATAATAAGATAATAAACTTTTACTTTTACATAATACATAGTAGTGAGTTTGGTAGATGTTGTCTAATCTTGTCATTAAAAGCTTATGTAATTAATTCTTACCGTATCGATTACTGAAGCGGAAACCTCAAGGTGCAATCATGCTTAAACAAAAGAAATTTTACAGTCTAGAGAAATTTCAAGGAGTACATCATTACATAAATAAGATTTTTTTTGAATTTGGTAGAATGCTCGCCTGCCACGCGATTCCCGGCCGATGCAATACTATTTTGCATATTTTTTTTATGCATACAAATTGTTTTTACTACTTATGTATATGCAATAATTATTTTCATAAATTAATTAAAACTTTCTTTTATTTTAGACATAAAAAGGCAATAGAGGAAATGCACAAGCATCTGGATGACGCGGAAACGTCACTGCGCGGTTTTCGAGCAAAGTTAGCAGCTAAGAGATTAGACAAAGAAAATCAAAAAGAACATTTGCAACAAGAGTTCAGAGCTCTTGGCTGTAAGTTTTTTATTAAAAAAATGTAACAATTTCATAAATTTTATTACAGCGCCATCTGTCCAACTTTAACAACAAATGAAGCAACCTAGTTCGTGTGCTCGTCAACAGTGAACAGATGGCGCTTAACTATATTCTATGTATTAATTTATTTTCAGAACATAGAAAGCGAAATGAAAGTACGCGAGAAGGAACTAGAAGAAAGACTGAAGCAACAAGAGGCTGATAGCAGAGTAATACAAAAGAAATTGGAGCAACAGGTGATTATTCCTCAATTCTTTTGATAATAATTTCCTCTCATTGACGGAAACTAAGCCTTGCCTTTTTTTTTAAGAATGTTAAAGAGAATTTGATGTTCAGATAGTTTAGAAATCTTGCATTAACTGGTTATAGGTATATTTACAACATAAATAGAAATTTATATATATTATGTATTAATTGTTCTAATAGACGAACAAGAACAGCGAGCTAGCATGCGTGTTGATAAAGTTCGAGGAGCGCGTGAAGCAGCGATACAAGCGACTTGAGGAGGACGCTGCCGCCGACGGAGCCCTGTTGCGGGAGATAGAGCAGAGGGACACTGTGAGACCTAACTACTTAACTATTTATACTTAATAGAATGATATAACGTTCTTCTAGTTAGAATCCATCTGTAAATGATATAAATAAGTATTTTTCAAGTTACATTCATGATCTTGCTGAACCCTAAAAATGTTAAGTGTACTTACTTTTCTGATTATCAGAGATTCGTATCGTACCGTTGATTGCCATCGCTTTTGGTATTTAATATATTTAATTTAATAGATTGGTATTTAATGTATTCCGTTTTAAATAAAAATAAAAAGTTAGATGATATGATAAAACAAATGTCTAAAATTCATTATGGATTCTAATTATTAAACAAATATCAAACACTTTTTCAGTATACAGTTTTTGTATTTTTACTTTCGTAACACCATAAAATACATAATATATTCCATCCCCAGATAATACAGCAGCTGGAGAAGACTGTGGTGGAGCGTGAAAACAGGCTGTACCAGGTGACGTCGCAGCTGGAGGAGATGAAGAGAGTGCAGGAGATGGTAGCCAAGCTCATGAGCAAGAGCACCTCCAATGCGACCTAACGGTACTCGCATACCATATTCTACCAATATAATACTTTGTCTCCTATTCCTGTATAAATATTATAAAAATTTAATTTAATCTTTTTCATCTATCAAATAATTTAATAATTTATATAAAATTAAATGCTGTAACCTTTTGAACTTACAAAATAAATATTTGTATATTGACCTTTCATAAAACTTAATTTGGTTAAATTAACTTAAAATTTATTAATATTTTTGATTAATAATTTAATAATTTGCACTCAAATTCAAAGTATTTATGAAATATTTATCAGTAGCAAATGATATGTAACAAATTAGAACCTAGTTAAACCTTACTTTAAACACACTTTATATTAGTTAATTAATTTAAAAAGTAATATGTATGTACAATTTTACAGATAAACAATATAGCAACATCAAGCGTGATGGAGTTGTACGGCTACAAGATGACATGCTTGGAACAACGGTTGCATTCACACTCACTTGCCTTACAGGTAAAGACAGTATTCAATTATTAACCCTTTGCCCTCGAGATCAAGATCAAACAAATATTACCAATTACTATAAATAAATATATATCAAATACACTTCGCGAGTGAGTATGAAGGGTTAAGGTTTCAATTAACATTAATATCCATTCTAGGGTGCGACAGAACACATGGCGTCATTACAGCACGCCCTCGCGTTACTGCAAGCGACTAATGTCTTATACAAGATGTCTTATACACGACACAGATGAAAAATGAAAAGAATGTATAATAATTTTAAATATATAATTCAAATATATATTTATGCATATATAATAAAGTTAAACAAGATATTTTAAACCGTCTTTTTCTTAGTTTTAAATCTAATTGGATTGAAATGTGGAACTTAAGTTGTTCACTTTAATGTATATATCAAATTTGTATATATCAAGTTACTTTTCAAAAGAGCAACTTCTGGCTTGGTCCTCTCAGCAGAGCAGCATTCAGAGCCTGTGATAGCTTTACTCATGGATTGACTACTCTGATTTTTTAAATAATAATTGATGATTTAAATTGCGTGCCTACTTGAATAAAGATAAATAAACTTATAGTAATTTACTAACTAAATTTTGTTATACTTTTACATATTACATAGTAGCGAGTTTGGTAGATGTTGTCTAATCTTGTCATTAAATGCTTATGTATCGATTATTAAAGCGGAAACCTCAAGGTGCAATCATGCTTAATCAAAAGAAATTTTAGTCGTCTAGGGAAATTTCAATGAGTACATCATTACATAAATAAGTTTTTTTTTGAATTTGGTAGAATGCTCGCCTGCCACGCGGGCGGCCCGGGTTCGGTTCCCGGCCGATGCAATACTATTTTGCATATTTTTTTATGCATACAAATTGTTTTTACTACTTATGTATATGCAATAATTATTTTCATACATTAATTAATACTTTTTTTATTTTAGACATATAAAGGCAATAGAGGAAATGCACAAGCAGCTGGATGACGCGGAAACGTCACTGCGCGGTTTTCGAGCAAAGTTAGCAGCTGAGAGAGACAAAGAAAATCAAAAATAATATTTGCAACAAGAGTTCAGAGCTCAATTGGCTGTAAGTTTTTTATTTAAAAAAATGTAACAATTTAATAAATTTTATTTCAGCGCCATCTGTCGAACTTTAGCAACAAATGAAGCAACCTAGTTCGTGTGCTCGTCAACAGTAAACAGATGGCGCTTAACTATATTCTATGTATTAATTTATTTTCAGAACATAGAAAGCGAAATGAAAGTGCGCGAGAAGGAACTAGAAGAAAGACTCAAGCAACAAGAGGCTGATAGCAGAGTAATACTAAAGAAATTGGAGCAACAGGTGATTATTCCTCAATTCTTTTGATAATAATTTTTACGCTTATTTCTGTTATATCAGTCCTCTCATTGACGGAAACTAAGCCTTGCCTTTTTTTTAAAGAATGTTGAAGAGAATTTTGTTTGTTTTGTGTGTTTGTTTTGTTTGATGTTCAGATAGTTTAGAAATCTCAATATTAATGGAATATATTTTTTTTTCGGATTTTTTTACCTTGCATTAACTGGTTATAGGTATATTTACAACATAAATAGAAATTTATATATATAATGTATTAATTGTTCTAATAGACGATCAAGAACAGCGAGCTATAGCGGGCGTGTTGATAAAGTTCGAGGAGCGCGTGAAGCAGCGATACAAGCGACTGGAGGAGGACGCTGCCTCCGACGGAGCCCTGCGGCGGGAGATAGAGCAGAGGGACACTGTGAGACTTAACTATTTATACTTAATAGGATGATATAACGTTCTTCTAGTTAGAATCCATCTGTAAATGATATAAATAAGGGAGAAAAAATTGTATGACACTATTTTTCAAGTTACATTCATGATCTTGCTGAACCCTAAAAATGTTAAGTGTACTTACTTTTCTGATTATCAGAGATTCGTATCGTACTGTTGATTGCCATCGATTTTGGTATTTAATATATTTAATTTAATAGATTGGTATTTAATGTATTCCGTTTTAAATAAAAATAAAAAGTTAGATGATATGATAAAACAAATGTCTAAAATTCATTATGGATTCTAATTATTAAACAAATATCAAACACTTTTTCAGTATACAGTTTTTGTATTTTTACTTTCGTAACACCATAAAATAATTAATATATTCCATCCCCAGATAATACAGCAGCTGGAGAAGACTGTGGTGGAGCGTGAAAACAGGCTGTACCAGGTGACGTCGCAGCTGGAGGAGATGAAGAGAGATGGTAGCCAAGCTCATGAGCAAGAGCACCTCCAATGCCACCTAACGGTACTCGCATACCTATTCCTGTATAAATATTATAAAAATTTAATTTAATCTTTTTCATCTATCAAACTTAACCCTTAATATTTAATAATGTATATAAAATTAAATGCTGTAACCTTTTGAACTTACAAAATATTTGTATATTGACCTTTCATAAAACTTAATTTGGTCAAATTAACTTAAAATTTATTAATATTTTTGATTTCAGATTGAAGGGTCAAATGTCATATGTACATATGTTTTATAATATCTAGAGAATTGGTAAATTAATTATAAACCAGATATTTAATATATACTAATTATATACTTTGTTAGTTGCAAGTAGTGGGGGCGCTGTGAGAGTCCAGCGAGACTCGTGAACGAGTTCTGCAGGAAGTGACTCCAGATGCCTTTAAGGACACTCTGTACAACGTGCTGCAGTACACTTCCGAGGTATACATTAAAAATTATTATTCATGATATTTTAATATTTTGTTTAACAATTTTTTTCAGTGAAGTGATGACTAAATTATTTAAAAAATAATGTGTTTCCAGACGGGTCCAGTGGTCGCGGAGACTGCGCAGCAGTGCGTGGTGACGGCGTTCCGCGGCGGGCTGGCGCTGGCGCCGCTGCAGCCATGCTGGGAGGCCGCTCTCGGACGACTGCTGGCGCACCACCAGGTAGGTATACATGGACTACGGACGGACAAAGTGGTCATGTACCATTTACATAAATCTTCCAGGGACCATAGGTATACATGGACTACGGACGGACAAAGTGGTCATGTACCATTTACATAAATCTTCCAGGGACCATAGGTATACATGGACTACGGACGGACAAAGTGGCCATGTACCATTTACATAAATCTTCCAGGGACCATTCACTCGAATAAATAGGAAACCTAATCAAACTTGGTCTAGGAGGGGACTGTAAAATAACACCTTAGTAACAAATAACAATAGCCATTATACCACTTAAACGCAATCAAAACTTCATTAAAATCGGTTCAGAAGTCTCTTAAAAGCACTTTAATACCAAAAACAATTATGAATTTATCTGTAAGTTAAAAAAAAAATTAAAATCGTCTTTATGTATTTCTATGTTTATTATAAATTTTAACAATGTAAAATTCATTAAACAAACAATTGTTTTATATATCAGGTCCGCAAGTTGCTGTGCGCCGGCCTGACGGACGGTAGCGGAGCACGCAGACGACAGTTCCTGCAGCTCATTAAACACCACTACTTCCCTTCGGAACACATGAACCAGGTAAAATAAAGCTACGCCGGAGACAATATAATACCTTTAACATTACACTAGGTGTAGGGTTGAGATATTGCAATTATTTTATTATTAATTATAATTTATTTAAAACGGCTGTATCTCGTAAAATAATTATGTAGTAATTTTTTATATTTATTGTTTTTGCCTTAGTTATCAGCTATATTGTAACTTGGAAATCATATAACCGATCCTGTAGTTTCACTGCCTGAGAAATGAAGGACATATCATAATGAATAATTATAATTGTGTATATTATATTAATGTTGTTTATATTGTCAAATAGATATTCGAGTGCGTCGGAGGTGAGCGTGGAGAGCGCGTCGCCGCGGGAGGAGTGCGGGAGCGTGTGGGAGCGATTCACGCCCGCGCAGGAGACGGCTATAGATGAACTACTGACTAGGCTGAGGGAGGCACTACACACAGGGAAGGTAAATGAATACCCCTTACACACTAGACCACTGACCTAGAAGGATCTTTATGTATAGGGTTGCCAACTTCCTATTTACTTTACTTTACATAATAAAGTACATTTTAATGATTATATTTAAGATTTTTTTAAATTATTTTTCCTAAATTACACATAGACTAGAGATAGAATTTAGTCTATATTTAAATGAAAGCTTATACAATGAAATTGACAATGTTAACATCTGAATTTATTAACTTTTAAAAAGAAACATAATAGAGCAACAATAGTTATCGTTTCCTGTAAAAGGCTTGGAGGATTTATTAAACATCAGAAATCAAATTGTGTTTCCATAAGGTATAAAGTACAATTGGTCGAAATAATTTACATTACTTTAAGTACAGGTGGCAACCCTAGTTATGTGGACTAGATATGAAAACATTCATAGCGTTAGGGAATCATAGTCCTAGTCAAACGTCATGAGATAATTTGCACTCAAATTCAAAGTATTTATAAAATATTTATCAGTAGCAAATGATATGTAACAAATTAGAACCTAGTTAAACCTTACTTTAAACACACTTTGTATTAGTTTTAATTAAAAAAGTAATATGTATGTACAATTTTACAGATAAACGATATAGCAACATCAAGCGTGATGGAGTTGTACGGCTACAAGATGACATGCTTAGAACAACGGTTGCATTCACTCACTCGACTTACAGGTAAAGACAGTATTCAGTTATTAACCATTTGCCCTCGAGATCGCTTCATATGTACTAAAGGGCAACTCGGGTGTGTACTGTTAAACTGTGATGCTCTCCAGTTAAACTGATGATTTCGGAACAAGATCAAACAAATATAACTCGGGTGTGTGCTGTTAAACTGTGATGCTCTCCAGTTAAACTGATGATTTCGGAACAAGATCAAACAAATACAACTCGGGTGTGTACTGTTAAACTGTGATGCTCTCCAGTTAAACTGATGATTGCGGAACAAGATCAAACAAAAACAACTCGGGTGTGTACTGTTAAACTGTGATGCTCTCCAGTTAAACTGATGATTTCGGAACAAGATCAAACAAATACAACTCGGGTGTGTACTGTTAAACTGTGATGCTCTCCAGTTAAACTGATGATTGCGGAACAAGATCAAACAAATACAACTCGGGTGTGTACTGTTAAACTGTGATGCTCTCCAGTTAAACTGATGATTTCGGAACAAGATCAAACAAATACAACTCGGGTGTGTACTGTTAAACTGTGATGCTCTCCAGTTAAACTGATGATTTCGGAACAAGATCAAACAAATACAACTCGGGTGTGTACTGTTAAAATGTGATGCTCTCCAGTTAAACTGATGATTTCGGAACAAGATCAAACAAATGTCACCAATTACTAAATATAGTGAGTATGAAGGGTTAAGGTTTCAATTAACATTAATATCCATTCTAGGGTGCGACAGGACACATGGCCTCTACAGCACGCCCTCGCGTTACTGCAAGCGACTAATACTTCTCAGCAAGATGTCTTATACGCGACACAGATGCAAAATGAAAAGTATGTATAATAATTTTGAACAAGTTTCCTTTTCAAATGCTTTAATTCAAATATATATTTATGCATATGTAATAAAGCTCCACAAGATATTTTAAACCGTCTCTTTCGTAGTTTTAAATCTAAAATCTTAAGATTTTTTTGTGGATTGAAATGTGGAACTTAAGTTGTTCACTTTAATGTATATATCAAATATGTATATATCAAGTTTCTTTTCAAAAGAGCAACTTCTGGCTTGGTCTTCTTAGCAGAGCAGCATTCAGAGCCTGTGATAGCTTACTCATGGATTGACTACTCTGATTTTTCAAATAATAATTGATGATTTAAATTGCGTGCCTACTTGAATAAAGATAAATAAACTAATAGTAATAGTAAGATAAGAAACTTCCAAATATTACTAACTAAATTTTGTTATACATTGTCTAATCTTGTCATTAAATGCTTATGTAATTAAATCTTACCGTATCGATTATTAAAGCGGAAACCTCAAGGTGTAATCATGCTTAATCAAAAGAAATTTTACAGTCGTCTAGGGAAATTTCAATGAGTACATCATTACATAAATGAGATTTTTTTTTAATTTGGTAGAATGCTCGCCTGCCACGCGGGCGGCCGGGTTCGATTCCCGGCCGATGCAATACTATTTTGCATATTTTTTTTATGCATACAAATTGTTTTTACTATTATGTATATGCAATAATTATTTTCATACATTAATTAATACTTTTTTTATTTTAGACGTAAAAAGGCAATAGAGGAAATGCACAAGCAGCTGGATGACGCGGAAACGTCACTGCGCGGTTTTCGAGCAAAGTTAGCAGCTGAGAGATTAGACAAAGAAAATCAAAAAGAACATTTGCAACAAGAATTCAGAGCTCAATTGGCTGTAAGTTTTTTATTAAAAAAATGTAACAATTTAATAAATTTTATTTCAGCGCTATCTGTCGAACTTCAGCAGCAAATGAAGCAACCTAGTTCGTGTGCTCGTCAACAGATGGCGTTTAACTATATTCTCTGTATTAATTTATTTTCAGAACATAGAAAGCGAAATCAAAGTACGCGAGAAGGAACTAGAAGAAAGACTGAAGCAACAAGAGGCTGAAAGCAGGGTAATACAAAAGAAATTGGAGCAAGAGGTGATTATTTTTACGCTTATTTCTGTTATATCAGTCCTCTCATTGACGGAAACTAAGTGTTGTTTTTTTTTTTTAAGAATGTTGAAGAGAATTTGATGTTCAGATAGTTTAGAAATCTCAATATTAATTGAATATATTTTTTTTTTCGGATTTTTTTACCTTGCATTAACTGGTATATTATATTATATTGCATTATATTTACAACATAAATAGAAATTTATATATATAATCTATTAATTGTTCTAATAGACGAACAAGAACAGCGAGCTAGCGGGCGTAGCTATACTAACTATTTATACTTAACACTTTCACTGCCAGCTCCGTAGCGTGTACGGAGACGCAAGTTTCACCCCGTGTTTCACCCCAGGGCCGTAGCATGTACGGAGCAATTAAAAGTAAATATTTTATAGTATTTAATTGGCTCAACATTTTTTTTTACTATTTTTCCGTTTATTTAAATGCCTTTATGCAAACGTTTATATGAAAAATTGAAACAGCACACAGCGCTCAATTTCTGAAAATCTGGTGGCAGCGAAAGTGTTAATAGGATGATATAACGTTCTTCTAGTTAGAATCCATCTGTAAATGATATAAATCAGGGAGAAAAAATTGTATGACACTATTTTTCAAGTTACATTCATGATCTTGCTGAACCCTAAAAATGTTAAGTGTACGTACTTTTCTGATTATCAGAGATTCGTATCTTACTTACTTATGTATATGCAATATTAATTTTCATACATTAATTAATACTTTTTTTATTTTAGACCTAAAAAGGCAATAGAGGAAATGCACAAGCAGCTGGATGACGCGGAAACGTCACTGCGCGGTTTTCAAGCAAAGTTAGCAGCTGAGAGATTAGACAAAGAAAATCAAAAAGAACATTTGCAACAAGAATTCAGAGCTCAATTGGCTGTAAGTTTTTTATTAAAAAAATGTAACAATTTAATAAATTTTATTTCAGCGCCATCTGTCGAACTTCAGCAGCAAATGAAGCAACCTAGTTCGTGTGCTCAACAGATGGCGTTTAACTATATTCTCTGTATTAATTTATTTTCAGAACATAGAAAGCGAAATGAAAGTACGCGAGAAGGAACTAGAAGAAAGACTGAAGCAACAAGAGGCTGATAGCAGAGTAATACAAAAGAAATTGGAGCAACAGGTGATTATTCCTCAATTCTTTTGATAATAATTTTTACGCTTATTTCTGTTATATCAGTCCTCTCATTGACGGAAACTAAGTCTTGTTTTTTTTTTTTAAGAATGTTGAAGAGAATTTGATGTTCAGATAGTTTAGAAATCTCAATATTAATTGAATATATTTTTTTTTTCGGATTTTTTTACCTTGCATTAGCTGGTATACTAGGGGCGCCAACAAACCCTCAATTTCGACTCGCTGCACTCGCGAAATTTCGGGTGCCGTTTGCATATTGAGCGAAGCGAGCCCAGTGTATTCACTCATCATTTCTCATTGACTTCAATGAGATATCAGTTTTTTGACAGGATATAAAAAAAATTTTTTTTTTTCGGACATTTTTCAAATTTTTTTTTATAAAAACCATCACCTAATGTGTGTCTTTTTGTTTGCAAAGTTTCATAATTTTCCGCCAAATAGTTTTTGAGCCAATTCGTGACAAAGAATGCAAAAAGTCTCCAGTAAAACGCTCCGCTCACTTCGTTCGCTTCGCTCAATTATATTATATTGCATTATATTTACAACATAAATAGAAATTTATATATATAATCTATTAATTGTTCTAATAGACGAACAAGAACAGCGAGCTAGCGGGCGTAGCTATACTAACTATTTATACTTAACACTTTCACTGCCAGCTCCGTAGCGTGTACGGAGACGCAAGTTTCACCCCGTGTTTCACCCCAGGGCCGTAGCATGTACGGAGCAATTAAAAGTAAATATTTTATAGTATTTAATTGGCTCAACATTTTTTTTACTATTTTTCCGTTTATTTAAATGCCTTTATGCAAACGTTTATATGAAAAATTGAAACAGCACACAGCGCTCAATTTCAGCGATAGTGTTAATAGGATGATATAACGTTAATCTAGTTAGAATCCATCTGTAAATGATATAAATAAGGGAGAAAAAATTGTATGACACTATTTTTCATGATCTTGCTGAACCCTAAAAATGTTAAGTGTACGTACTTTTCTGATTATCAGAGATTCGTATCGTACTGTTGATTGCCATCGCTTTTGGTATTTAGTATATTTAATTTAATAGATTGGTCTTTAATGTATTCCGTTTTAAATAAAAATAAAAAGTTAGATGATATGATAAAACAAATGTCTAAAATTCATTATGGATTCTAATTATTAAACAAATATCAAACACTTGTTTCAGTATACAGTTTTTGTATTTTTAGTTTCGTAACTCCATAAAATACATAATATATTCCATCCCCACATGATAAAGCAGCTGGAGAAGACTGTGTTGGAGCGTGTGAACAGGCTGTACCAGGTGACGTCGCAGCTGGAGGAGATGAAGAGAGATGGTAGACAAGCTCATGAGCAAGAGCACCTCCAATGCCACCTAACGGTACTCGCATACCTATTCCTGTATAAATATTATAAAAATTTAATTTAATCTTTTTCATCTATCAAACTTAACCCTTAATATTTAATAATGTATATAAAATTAAATGCTGTAACCTTTTGAACTTACAAAATATTTGTATATTGACCTTTCATAAAACTTAATTTGGTCAAATTAACTTAAAATTTATTAATATTTTTGATTTCAGATTGAAGGAGACGGCAAATATCAAGAGAAGAGAAATATGTAACAGATTATATTTATACAAATAATGAAGAATAAAATATTTTAAAAGTAATGAAAATGCTCCTTATAAATTAATAGTTTAGTAGTTTTTAATGACATTTTTAATTTCTTTCAAATGATAAGACACGTATTGCATCTCGTAAATGTTAATTGGACAATTTTGATATCATTTTCATTTTGTGTATATGAAGTTATGGGAATTATGATGTAGAATAAATTTTGTTACAATGACTGACGAATAAAAATTGGATGTATGTGTTTTTTATTTACCAAGTAACCTTAACTTGAAGAAATAAAATAAAAGATTTTGTTTGACCATTAGCTTTCTAATTTCAAATGTAATGTTTGTATTTTTACGCATTTATAGCTGACCCTTGTTGATCCTAACAAATTAATAATTGAAATATAAATAAATTTCCAGCTTTAACTTCATAACTTACATTAAATAATAACCATATATACATTTATAATTATGAGACGGAACATACAACAGTTTTATGTAATAGGCTATTTAGCTCTCAGCTTCAAACTTTCGCTTCAGGCCCTATTTGTCCACGTGTGAACGACTGTAAAAAAGTTATTTCCTAATGCCAGAGATGAGGAGTGAAGTGAGTGAAGGTGGGGGAGGTGTGGAAAGGAGAGGTGTATGTACTTACTATATGATTTCCACCCGCTTCACTGGGCACACTACAAATTTGAATGTAAACTAAAAATTCTTGTGTTGAATTGACTAAATTTATATTTGGTGTAAACTTATATAATTTTATATAGAGAAATACAATGCCAGTCAGTGAATACACAGATTTGTGTGTGTAGATGAATGTATGTGTGGATGTGGATATGTGGATATGTGGATGAATGTGTGCGTGCGTGAATGAATGAATGCGTGCGTGCGTGCGTGAATGAATGCGTGCGTGCGTGCGTGGATGAATTGAATGAATGCGTGCGTGCGTGCGTGGATGAATTGAATGAATGTGTGCGTGCGTGCGTGTGGATGGATGGATGAATGAATGTGTGCGTGCGTGTGTGTAGATGAATGTGTGCGTGCGTGTGTGTAGATGAATGTGTGCGTGCGTGTGTGTAGATGAATGTGTGCGTGCGTGTGTGTAGATGAATGTGTGCGTGCGTGTGTGTAGATGAATGTGTGCGTGCGTGTGTGTAGATGAATGTGTGCGTGCGTGTGTGTAGATGAATGTGTGTGTGTGTAGATGAATGTGTGCGTGCGTGTGTGTAGATGAATGTGTGCGTGCGTGTGTGTAGATGAATGTGTGCGTGCGTGTGTGTAGATGAATGTGTGCGTGCGTGTGTGTAGATGAATGTGTGCGTGCGTGTGTGTAGATGAATGTGTGCGTGCGTGTGTGTAGATGAATGTGTACGTGCGTGTGTGTAGATGAATGTGTGCGTGCGTGTGTGTAGATGAATGTGTGTGTGTGTAGATGAATGTGTGTGTGTGTAGATGAATGTGTGTGTGTGTAGATGAATGTGTGTGTGTGTAGATGAATGTGTGTGTGTGTAGATGAATGTGTGTGTGTGTAGATGAATGTGTGTGTGTGTAGATGAATGTGTGTGTGTGTAGATGAATGTGTGCGTGCGTGTGTGTAGATGAATGTGTGCGTGCGTGTGTGTAGATGAATGTGTGCGTGCGTGTGTGTAGATGAATGTGTACGTGCGTGTGTGTAGATGAATGTGTGCGTGCGTGTGTGTAGATGAATGTGTGTGTGTGTAGATGAATGTGTGTGTGTGTAGATGAATGTGTGTGTGTGTAGATGAATGTGTGTGTGTGTAGATGAATGTGTGTGTGTGTAGATGAATGTGTGTGTGTGTAGATGAATGTGTGTGTGTGTAGATGAATGTGTGTGTGTGTAGATGAATGTGTGTGTGTGTAGATGAATGTGTGTGTGTGTAGATGAATGTGTGTGTGTGTAGATGAATGTGTGTGTGTGTAGATGAATGTGTGTGTGTGTAGATGAATGTGTGTGTGTGTAGATGAATGTGTGTGTGTGTAGATGAATGTGTGTGTGTGTAGATGAATGTGTGTGTGTGTAGATGAATGTGTGTGTGTGTAGATGAATGTGTGTGTGTGTAGATGAATGTGTGTGTGTGTAGATGAATGTGTGTGTGTGTAGATGAATGTGTGTGTGTGTAGATGAATGTGTGTGTGTGTAGATGAATGTGTGTGTGTGTAGATGAATGTGTGTGTGTGTAGATGAATGTGTGTGTGTGTAGATGAATGTGTGTGTGTGTAGATGTAGTGTTCAGATTTTCTGTCTTACTATAAAGTCATAATTATAGTCATAACTAACTAGGAGCGCCAACAAACCCTCAATTCGGACTCGCTGCGCTCGCGAAATTGAGCGAAGCGAGACCAGTATATTGACTCATCGTTTCCCATTAACTTAAATGGGATATCAGTTTTTTTAAATGGTATAAAAAGAATGTTTTTTTTTGAGGACATTTATCAATTTTTTTTAAAACCATCATCTAATGTGTCTTTTTGATTGCAAAGTTTCATGATTTTCCGTCAAGTAGTTTTCGAGCCAATTCGTGACAAAGAATGTAAAAAGTCTCCAGTAAAATCCTCCGCTCACTTCGTTCGCTTCGCTGAATTATTATTAACACGTAAATGGTAAGAAAAAATAAAAAAAGATTGTAAATAACTATTTTTTTAATAAAACTAAGTAACACCGCAAAACACAATAATTACCATTTTTTCCACATGTAAGGTATATTTATTATAATCTAATACACTTTACAATAAAAACAAGAACAATATATATAATAAAAATAAGTAAAGGATTATTCTAATACCAAAAACTTACCTTATGAAGGTAAATCCATAAAAGATGGTTGAAGATATTAATTTGAAGTCTCCACAAATGATTAGCTTTTTACTAGAATGTGATAGTTTAAACAATACCTCATCCATAATCTTTTCAAATTGTTCAAAGCTAGATGACGGTGGCCTATATACATTTACAATTATTAATTCCTCTAATTCAACTGATGCTAGTTCAGCTGTTCGCTCAACAGAATGGCTCACTATGTCCTATTAATAACTTCATATTATACTTCTGTTTAAAAGTACTATAAAATGTTATTAACCACCCAAATGCGTTATCGTATTTAAAAAAGTTATTCGCTTCTCGATGGTTTGTTATACTCTTATAAGAGAGTCGAGAACAGCTGGAGCGGAGCTGGAGCTCTACAATTAAGATATCTACACTTATTCATTCTGTTTAGTACTAAAAATATGTTATAAATGTTGGTAGATATGGTTAATTAATTATTTTGAAACAGATAAGAAGTTATTTTATTTTTATTTATTTAAAACTTTATTGCACATAACAATGTTATAAAAGAAAAAAATATTACAATGCTTATAAAAATGTAGTAAAATAACGTGCAAAGGCGGTCTTATCGCTTAAAGCAATCTCTTACAGACAACCTTTGATGAACAATGACTATTAGAAAAGTCACAGGGTAGTGCAAATTAGTCTACTTCACAATCATATAGGAGTAACTATCGGTATATATAAACATATTATAATCTATACAATACATAAACAATTAAACAAACATCTACATATATACATATATAATATAATAAATAATAATATACAATATATAACAATATACATATATATTTATCATTTTATTTATCTAATTAGCTAAATAATATTGTTTCAAACGATTTTTGAAAATTAATAATGACTTTAATTAATAATGAAGTTATTAGAAAGTCTGTAATTAATTGAACTCTTGTTACAAACTCAGTGCTTAATAATTACGTAGGCTCGTAGCCCTTACTACTTAATTTGTAATAAAATACACTGTTTATTTTAAAATAGGTTATTATAACTATATCTTTATTTGCTTACCAACATTTATTAAACTTGGTAATTCTTATAGTACAACACTACTGATCACCAACTTGCTTTAAAGCTCACACTGCACACTCATTTCATTTCCTAGATTAATATTTCACAATTACGTAAAGTATTAGATTATAATTATTGTCCAGTTTGCACACCAAAGTACAAGTACGGCACTATGCAGTTAATCATAGTATACAAGTACAAGTTCTTTTATTACCCTGTGCAGTTTTGTACTTTACAAAGTCAACTCACTCATAGCAGTTGTGTTTTATGCACTTTGCATTTAAAATATAAACCTCGCTCTTAGGGGCACATTGCACTTCATAACTTTATATTCTCTCATAATAAATTAGTTATACGTGCACATTTCACCATAGATTCTAAAATAGGTCGGTTATACCGTTCAACCTGGCCATTTGCTCTAGGTGATGCAACTGCATTCTTTATGTCGTATATTAGTAATAAAATTATTAAATTTATAACTTTTAAATGAGTCTCCTCTTTCACTAATTAGTCATTTCGGCAATCCAAACATCAAAAAATAGTTCCTTAGTACTGTGATGGTTGAAAAAGACTTAGTATTTTTAATCGTTTTTAAACGATAACTAAAATGTAACATTTATTATTTTTCCGCTTTACAAATGGACCAACATAATCAACAAGAATGGTGCTAAAGGGTGCCGTTATTCCTTAGGAATGGGATGCAAGAAGTTTAATGGAAGAACACTTTTGAATCACTTTTGAAGAAATGCTACCTTCACTCTTAACTGTCTAGAAACATTTATCGTGTATAAATCTTTCTTATTTTAATAGTTGTGATCAAACTTTTATGAGATTTAAACACTCATATGTGGGGATGCTCAGTTGTAGTCTGTACAATAAGAATGTCATAGTTCAGATAACTGTTGGGAACAATAACTGCCTCTACGTAAACTTTGTCTTCGTTAATTATTAATGAAATAATAGTGTTACCTAACGCGCTCACGTCTGTATTCCTGAAATTATTGACTTGCCATTTCTCAAAGTGCACTGACTACCAAAATCTACGTTCCCTGACTGGGTACGTAGATTTCACGTCAATTGTACATTATTAAGGTTTACATTCTTGATAAATTTTTCGTCAATTCCAAAACATTAATTGTTTTAGTTCTTTTTTCTTCATTTATTTTTTCAGTATTGGATTGTAGTTTGCAATTCATTTGAGTATTTATTAGAGCAGATGAACTTGGATTTGGTGAAAACATACTGTAATTAGTGACTGGTACGTTGGTAAAGATAATGCCCAAAACCTCAATATCAATCGATGTTCTACTGTACATAGCGTCGCTGAATGTTATCATTAAATCGTTTCACCGTATACGATGTTTATGCAAATATTATTACTTATTAAATCTTTATGATTATACTACAATATCTATGCTCGGGCCGGGAAACTTTAGGTACATTTTCAATCTGCCATGCAAGATGTTTGTTGTAACAATATCAAACATTATATCTGAAATTTCCGCAAAAATTACGAACGATTTTTTTCAAGACGGATTTTGTCGATTAGTCAAATCAAGATATGTACATGAAGTCATCCCCGCTTTTTCTATTCAACCGAACACGTCTAGCAACGTGTAGGAACAAAAACATGTAATTTTGTAATAAAGTTTATTAAAGACTGAGTATTGTTTGAACACACGTGCTATAATGTCATGACGATTTATTGCATTTTGTCCAGTCAATAACAACGACGTAATCTCTGGTCATTTTGGATTACATGTAAACGTAATAAAAAAAACATGGTCGCCCATATTCGCGAACGAAAGTCAGAGCATCCTGTATTTATTCTTGCATATGACGTGAACCACTTATGTACGATGACAGCAGAATGACAATAAGTTGCCAATTTTAGCGGCATTATTGACAATATCATCTAGCAATTGAGTATAGTCTTCCGCACGCATCTGTTGTACATTATATTGCAAATATCATAGTCAATTGTCTGCCTTTACGTACATGTCGACCATGAATTGATGACAAAACTCACGACATCGTGGAATGACTTTTGTCCTGACCACGTCTCATCATCAACCGATATGAATAATATTTCTTAGAACTAACGTTCTTGTTGGTTTTGGTTCCTGTAATAATATATTAATAAATATTAGTTTTCAGAAGCTAAGTTTCATAAATTAAGATTCATAAATAAGTTTTTGTTAAATCCGTCTTGTCCCTTTCAGAACATCAGTGGATATTGCAGAGCGTCATATGAAGGGTAGCCATGAACTGGATATTATTTCTCCTACGAATCAAGATTTCTTATGTAGACGGACAATATACCCTAACTGTCTGATACGACCTCGACTGTTGGTTAGTTAGTTTAAAATAGATTCAAGATGTGCTAGCGGTCTGCAATAAAGATCTAATCAGTTAATTATTAAATTATACTAGATTATTGTGTGAAGATATATAAAATGGTATTGTAATATCATGAAAGCAATATGAATAAGTAATGATAAAATAATAAATTATGTGTTATGTTCGCAGTAAAGGCGGGAATTACTAAACCCGTCTTGTTGCGGGCAATCCATTATTCCCAGCAAAGCGACGAACGATACTCATTTACTTGAAAGCCTTAGTTAGCGTTTCCACGCTTTGTTAATTCATTACAACATACGTTTATTATATTAAATTTGTGTCAATAAGCTTGTGAATTTATGATCAAAGATATGGTTAAATAATATCGCTAATAAACTAAAATTGTGTGGTGATTGCTTTAGAAATAAACTTTATTTTTAGGATAGAAATAGTAAAGCTGATATAAAAAATATGCTTATATCTGATTTTTTTCTTATTTCATTTTTGTATTTTTAATCAGTACCTTAAGTCAATCATAAAACATATATGTACATCATATACATTATATATCATTCTCATTATTATTTAAAAATCTACTTTATTTACCTAAATATAAAATGAGTTAATTGTCTTTTTTGTCATTTAAGTATGTAAAGATTTTTCACAGAAATATCACAAATAAAACACTACTTCGTTGGCTTGGAGGGACTTGGAGCGGCATGGTTTTGATTTTTACCTATTACAAAAAATGAATCGAAGAAGCGTTATCAGCCACGTCATAACCATAATCCCATGATTTGTCGCCAGTTATGATTTTAGAGTTACATAAAAAAATCTAATATACGTAAATCGCTTAATTCAAAAATCGTGATGACATTCAATTTTGGTTCTAAAACATTAATGATTGCAGGGTGCCAACTCGTCCAATGGTACTGAGGAAGAAGATTAAAAAAAAACTAAATGATAAATTAAAGTTTACTAAAAAATATGTTTCTAAGGCTGCGATGGCATATTGAAAGCCTTGTATCCATTTTATTAAACCACAATTTATGAACATTGTAGGAACCCAAAATATTTTCTGGTTCACAAAGTAATTATTGTTTAATTTCGTAATTGGGAGTGCGGCCTAACGAGCACACACGGGACAGAAGAGATCTCTTCTTATTTGTATATTATCTAGTTTGAATATTTTTTTGATATGAAATAAATTTATTGTTATAACCGTTTGGTGTGTTTTACTTAAATCAGTCAAATTGTGTCCATTTAAAAAATATGCGGTACTGCGTTTGTGTTATATTCAATAAAAATGTTATTATGTTACTGTTTAGATAAATTACCTGAACTTTTACTTAACTGTATAATAACGGTCTTAAAATTATTATGATTAATAGTTTAAACAAAGTTAGAAATTGACATTTTGGGAAATTTAAGTTGAGCTGTAATCTATGACCAACTAAGGTAATAGCTCATAACTTTGTACCGGTAGCAAACTAAACTCCTAAGTTACGTGACCTATATTCATGCATGGAATATAACAGAGCAGGATGCTGACATAACTGCAGAAGCATTCATTGTATTGCAGACAGGCAGGATGTGTTGAATTTTACCTTTCCGTTTGGTTCAGGGTGTGACTTTTGACACTTCTGTCAAATTATTAAGAATTTAGTTCTTTCGGAACACGACCGTAAATCTTAATATATTTTGTACTCAATAAAAATATATCCCCATTTCTTAAAATGTTTGCGGGTTTTGATTTTAATTTGTTATTATAAATTCCTAATTAAATGAAAAACGATTAAGTAAATGTATGTTAATATCTCATTTTAAACTAAATTTATTTCTTAATTTGGAAGTTATTTCGAGGCATCTGTGTTTATATTATCGAAGAGGGTTAATATCTTGACCTCTAAAGATATTAATGGCGGTCTAGTTTGTACTCGTACTTAACTGAGGTTCGATTATATTAGTCCTCAAGTGCTAGTTGAACAAATACAATAATCAGAATCAGTATTATTTACTGTATTCTAAATATATAATATTTAATTTTTTACGTTTTCCAAATGCAATCTCATTAATTGATATGCAAATACTTAAAACTAACTCTAAGTAGCTTAATTAATGTTATTCTTAATTCTTTGGTATCGAATTTATATTAGGCTTATTATAAAATATAAATATAAAAAAGTTTTATATAAAAAATAAAATATTTGTCATTTTTAAAGCAATCCTTGTCATATTATTTCTCGTAAAATATATAAATTTTTAAGCCATTTCTGATTCAGATAAATTTACTTTTAATATGTTTACAAATAAATATTTTATTTATGTATTAAGTTGTAATTTGTTGATAAGATTTTATCTTAATAATTATTATAAATAATTAAAACTTTTATATTCAATATGAGTTATAAATAATAAAAAACGTAGGTACTATACCTACGTATTAAGGAACGCAAATTATATGTACTTATTAAAATTTTTACAAAAATAATCTTAGTTTTAATAAAAATATTATAATACCCAGGAATTTATTTTTAAGATCATATTATATTCCAGTATTTAAAATATGTGGCTATGAACTTCTTCATTAGATATTATTTTAAGTTTAACGAGATGTTCCTAAATGCAATGTTTATCTAATTGAAATAACAATCTTTGGCTTTGCTTTCTACTTGTCTGTCAGCGGCTCTGACTTATAATATAAGACAATATTTACTTTATTTGAAATGATTTTGTTCATTAGTTTAGGTCTTTTATTATACAGTATTTATTATTTTGTCTACGATAGTATAAATCTGTAAATAGTATTATGTACATGAATACATTGGACATTACCTTAAGATGATAATCCAAGTTTAGGTACTTACTGTAAGCTTCTAATGAAATTTTAAATAAGTCTCTGTCGAATTGTCTTAGTTTATTCTATGGGTTGTTGTACTTGTATCATGAGCGGAGGCGGCGAAGACATATGAATATATGACATAGAAATATATGATTTTTTTGTATTTCAAACTTTATACAACTTGTTTAACATGCAATTAAATAAAGAGTTAACTTGACTGCTAGCGGTTAAATGACAATATTCCTTAGCATATTAAATTATTATTAAAATGTACCTACTTAAACTAAAACTATTAAAGTTGTTATTAATTTATTAAAAGCCTTTTCATATTATATATTGGTATTAAAAATTCTACCATTTTATTTAATGGAGAAGAAAAATTTATTAAATTTATAATTCGTTTAGAATTTTTTAAATAGCACATATTCCCGAGAGTTTCATTTACTTTTTGGGTTAAAATATTATAATTCGAAGCGCAATTTACATTTATTTTAAAATATTCATTTATTCAACGTTAATTTATATTGAAATAAATAATAAGTCCGGTGGAAAGGAGTCGGTGCACATTTTATAAACATGTGTTGTGTTTGTTGAGAAATAGAAGATTTCAGTTTAAACAGCAAACATATTCGCAGGCAACACCTAATATTATCTTCCTTACAATTATAAATATTTCTGTATAATTTGGCTATCTTAAATATAGATACTGAACTTAATCGCTTAGGACTAAATTATTTATTGTAATAACAAATTACTTTTCTTTAATATGCCCAGTAGAAAATTCAATTTGTTGAAAATCTTTGATTACTTGCACAAACACGTCCACCTTTCAAGTGACTAACTAGATAGTATTTTTTATTGTTTATTATTACCATGAAAATAGTTAAATTAATTATCAACAGGCCCTTTTTTTAGATTTTATCATTTTTAGTATTGAATCTATATCAATTATTATTTTTTTATAAATTTAACATACAAATATTTCACAATAGAATCCGTATTTTATTTAATATGTTTGTTTAATGGCATTGCTGTCTGTCTATTAATGTTAATGGAGGGTCGCAGAAGGTTTATGTACCACGTTTCTACGCATGTGTGTGTAAAAAAATAAGTATAAATTTAAAAATATATAATATGGTTAAGGATTTATATTTTAGTTTAAATATTTTATGTGTAATGTATTAAAGAAAATTTTTGAACAGTTATGTAAACTATCCAATTAGTAAATTGAAATTTAACCAAATATGTTAGTTACTTTATTAAATAAAATATATTCAAACATTAAAAATACGCTTGTTGTAAATATTAATTTAGTACATATATTTTTTTTGAACAATTATCATGAAAAATCAAACACAGATTTATTTAAGGTCAAAACCATTTAAATATAAAAGTTTCAAACAAAAGCATTATATTTGGTGTGTACAAACTTACTTATAAAATCATGAACATTTTGATAAATCAATTTACGTATTCCTATTATAACATAATTTATTAGAGTATTGCAATAGTTCAACTTACCACCGTATAAATTTATTGATACGATTTAATTGAAAGTACAAATAAATCGTAATAAAATATTGAATTATATTTTGTGTTTGCTTTTGTTGATAATAAAGACTATGCGTCCAGGTACAAAACATTATATTAAAAAAACGCAAGTCTACTAGTGACATAAATTTGTAAAAAAAAGATGGGTTGCAAACGTGTCACCTGGTAAGTGGTACCATCCCATAGACATCCGCAATTATAATGTCTCCGAAGTGTTATCACCCTCGAGAAGTATAGAGAATCAAAACGAAAACTTCTCAACGAAGTAAATACCGAATGACGAAAGCGAATCCACTGACAAAACTCCTGATATGAATTTTGCGACGAAAAAAACCACGAACATTTTTATTCACAAACGTAAACAAACACAAAAAATGTGAATGTGTTCGGAACGTTGCCAACTTGCCTTGATCAATCTAATAAAATAAAATCAAAAATGCAATTTGTGCAACGTTTCGAGCACATTCACATTTTTTGTTTGTATTTTTTTTTGTTTGTTTGTTTGTTTGGCAACGTTGAATTTTAACCGTGTTGTGAGTACGATTCTGGCTTTAAAAGTCATTTTTTGGCCATTGTTGGTCATTTTTCATGATTTTTTGAACTTCTCACGGCCATATCTCGAAATAACGAGTTTTCCCAGATATATGCTATATACCAAATTTTAGCTCTAATTTGGGGCTACGAATGAGGAAATTTTCGAAAAAATCGTTGGCGCCGTTTTCGAGAAAATGGCCGATCTGTCCCCGGCCAGTTGGCCATTTTTTGCCTTTTGACCAAAAATGTCACGCCAACAAATGTTTTTGCCATTAAAATGGACATTATTTAAAAGATAAGCTTGAGACCTTTCCAATGATGCCCAATTTATCAATGTACGTCAACTGGTTTGGCCACAGTCCCTGTACGAAAAATGGCCATTTTTGACCTTTCGAGGGCTGGCCACGGCCAACATGGCGGCCAAATCGAAATGTCGTAGAACAAAAAAGTCTTAGTTTTTGATGTACTTCAATCCCTGAAAGTTTGAACAAAATCAGTTGAAACTACGAATATACCCACACACAGACAAAGTAATCATCGATGGAGGCGCCAGTCAAAATTTTCAAAATGTCATATCTCATCAACCGGTGGTCGGATTTTGGCGTTTTTGGGCTTGTTGAAAAGGTCTCGACGAGGACCTTTAGGAAAATCTTTTTCAAGGTGGAAATAAGTGATTTTATACTGGTGCGGAGCCAAAAACTAAATTTTAGTCTCATTTTTCAAACGGCCGTAGAGGTGAGGCGGTAGGTATATTGCTAAGTGTAAATGCATTTTCTGGGTCTATGGGCCAAGGGCTTTCTAAAAATACCACACTCATACCAGAAGGTCTCCTGTATAAAAAAATCGATATTGCGCGTATATATACAGAGTTAGACTTTCAGCACTATGGGTGCTTTCGTCACTCTGAGCTAGCTAACGCCCGCTGTGATACATTAAATTACACTATTAAAACTTAGTAAAATGCTTAAAATATAAAACGCTCTCTTAACTATTGAAGACGTGGAATAGAACTGCACGTGCCGTGACTGTCCAGTGCCTTTTACATAAAGAAGGTCCGCTTCCAGAGAAGCCATTGATGTCTCGCCACTGAGTGTATATATATTCTGGCTAAAAATCTTTAATAATATACGAACTACAGAATCAGTTATATAATAGGTATAATAAATTAAATTATATCAAGAAGTTAAAAAAAACATCCACGGTATTATATTATATACATCTATTGGTCATGTCTGTACATTTGTTTTTTTTTAATACTGAGATAAACAATCGTTTCTGTTTCGTAAATTGCTTACTAAATATTGAAGTTTGTGAAACAGCGATCACAAAAAAAAACCTGATTGAATTTATTGTGCGGTTTTTTTCAGACCAGGGCGCGTTTAGACCCTGTAGCCTTTAAATTAGAAAGAATCTTTACAGAAGCGCTTATTTTGATAATTATGGAATCAAAACAGAACCTCCTGCCAATTTCATTTAAAATACACGAGTAATCGATATTGATTCAAATTGGAAAAGATATAAATAAATATTGTGCATCGATTCGAATATTTTTTTTTTGTTTTATCTGTTTGTATCTGTAATTTTCTAGAACACAAGTCTTTAATGATGTGATGGCGTAAATGATATGCCATAAAAATTATAAACATGATGGCAAAGTCGCGAGTAGAATTTTACCAACCGAAGTAGAGCTAAGAACAAGGAAAGCTGTGGGCAGAAATTAATATTTCTATATATTTGATCGTCAGTGCTATTACTTTGATGTTAATTTTCTTCTTTCAGTCTTAATTTTGTTGTAATTGTTTGTCTGATTCTGAGATTGTAAAAAAATACTTCAAGAGTTTTGTTCTATTTATTTGCATTTTATTATTCAATTTTTAAAGTAACATTGACTTGCAGGAACAATGACATAAGTATGAACCACGTACTATTCAATAAACGAAGCCTTAAGAAGAGTCTGTTATATTGTGTTGTATAGACTGAATCCACTAACACAATGCCGGCTGATTTTGTTTGCATTTAAATATGTGCTTTTGTTATATATGCGTTATATCGAAGCGAAGGCATTAATATAATTGAATATATACATAATTGATATGGAATTCAATAATGCTTCTTTGACTTAGGCAACGTCTTGACGTCTCTTGAGCAAACCTCGTAGATCATTCTCGTGTCTTGCGAAATTATTCGTGTCCACTGCTAACATGTTATATAATTACGTCGCAGTGCATGCTTGTAGGTTATGCCTATGCTAAGCTAACTATGAATAGACATAATTTTAGAGAATGGAGGAATTGTACTTGTGATGATGACATTGTTGAGTTTATGAATGAGAGTTAACCGAAATAAAAGCAACTTGATAACAAATATAATTATTCATAAGTTTGGATTTTATAGAAATATTAATTCAATAATCAGTTTACGTAAGTTACAATTTTTAGGGTTTTAATTCATAGTCCACTAGAAACTCTTATAGTGCCGCCCCTCTGCCCTCGCCTCGCTCAAAGACTCACTACTAGAGTAATTAAGCATGGTCGTGCCAAAGTAGCCATGCTGTTAAAGTTATAGAATAAAATTTGAAAATGGACAATTTTTTATGGGTGTGCTGTGCTACCCATAAAAAATGGTACTCTATATTGAGGTTATATATTTATTTATTTTTATTTATTCATCTATATCTTTACCACTTTGAATCCATACCAGTGATCACTTGTGAGTGTCAGGATGGTCTATTATGATATCGTACGTATCAAGTAAACCCTTCTGTAAAGACTCTCTCCAACTTAAAATAAGGCAACGAGGGTTTCAAACGGGCTCTGGGATGAGAATAACCACACAGCAAACTGCGCAAGGTTTATTTTTTTATTTTATTGTGATTACTATTTTGCAAACGTACTTTTTGAGTATCCTATGATGTAGATAAAAATATTATAGGTTTGCAAAAACCATTCGATTAAGGGATTCGGTTGTGAAAAGCGTAATAGCTTTGAAGTGCAAATTTTTGTATTGACTCCTCTGCCAGCTATACGGTTAACTTTGAATGTGTGAAATACATTAGTAGTATATATAATAAATTTAAACGAAAAACACAATTATATTTAATTGTGTTTTTCGTTATATTTAATTATATTTAATTGTGGCTTTCAAGATTACGAGTAATCGTCGGTTAACTTACAAATATATATTTTTGTGCCCTAATATTATAAACGCTTGGTCAAACTTAGAAGATAGATTTGAATAATGTAGTATAAAATTGTATATCTTAAAAAGATACATAAGAAGTCCGCAAGTGTATACATATGTCTACCTATCTATCGATCCTTCACGAAACGAAACCCTACATTGCGCGTGACAAGACATATCGGACCGGCGTTTTTTAATTTGTTTTGAAATATTTGTTTAACGGAGGTAGAGTATTTTGAGGACGTATAGGAAAGTCATATTAATTATGTATACACGTTTTAAAAAATATTATCATCTCACTAATATTGAACACAACCAAAATTACAATTTATTCTAAGATATTCAGCGTGGATCTAGAGCGCTCACTAGCCGCAATCAATCTCTTAATTTTGAAGTGAAATCTTAAAAGAATATTCTAATCCAATATAGATTTTTTACGCTCCAGATCGCAGCCGCTTGCTTAGTATATACATAATAATAAAGAGGAATCGTAATTACTTTTCGTCCGCTCACCTCGTCCTCGTGGTACCAGAAGATGTAGGCGGGCGGCTCGGGGCTGAACTGAATGAGGTAAGTGAGGTTGATTGTAGATCCGATGTCTACGTGCAGGTCCGGACCGCCCAGGATACGTGCCGATGGCACTGCAACACCCACGACATACTCGTCAGTAGGCTTTCATAATACACACAATCTTATATCATGCTGTTGTTAGTTTGCTATTAAATATCATATTTCAATTGGAGGTAACTGGGGTTCGTAATTGCAATAATTGCAGATCCCTCCAATAATCAAATATTGTTATCCAAATATTTAATCAAAATAAATATAAAGTTTTTATTTGTTATCGGCTGAAATTGCAATAATTTTAATTGCATTTGACCTTCGACGGATCCACGAAAACGATATACTTTTTTTAATTACTTTAATGTTTTTTACTTTGGTGGAGTCGCAGTAATAATAAAACGAAAAAGTAATAGAATCCAACTAAGGTGTTTTACCTAAAAAATATTAGTATATTTAAATATGCTAATATTAGATCGTTTTTTTAATTAAATTTAATTGCATGACGAATGGTAATCGAGTCAGTTGGGAATAAATAGTTAAAAAGCCACTCATCTTGTTATTAGTAAATTATATTCCAAAGCACTTGAACCTGAATACAATCAATATATTTGTATGGTTCAATATTAAGCCGGATCTTCAACAAAGTAAACAACTTACAGCTGGCGTTCAAGACAAAAGTATCATCTTACCCGGGAAGTTAGTTATAAATATATAAAAATTATTGTGGTTTTACTGCATTAATTTTGGACAATCACGTGCGTTTCGAAAATGTTTTAAAAAATTAGTACCGCTAAAGAACAGTTCTGTTTGTTTTAGATGATACCGCAGGAATATTACGTAAAACCCAAGAAAATTTAAAGAAATGTGCAAAGCAACGTTTATCCAAGGGATATATTGAGACAAGATTACGTTGCGTTGACTATATTGAACTATATTTAAGACAACACATCAAGAATTGGTAAAATGTACACCGAAACAGCAACGATCCGATATTATTATTCATTCGATAACTCACGAACAACTAGCACCATCAAAATTAATTCGATAAGCCGGCCTAATGATTAGTTAATAATAAAGAAATCTGTTGCTAGCAAGATGACCAGTCACCGTAAGCACCGATTTTAAGAAATTGAGTCCTGTGTGCTGTTTAAATTTTTCATATAAACGTTTGCATAAAGGCATTTAAATAAACGGAAAAATAGTAAAAAAAAATGTTGAACCAATTAAATACTATAAAAAATTGACTTTTAATTGCTCCGTACATGCTACGGCCCTGGGGTGAAACACGGGGTGAAACTTGCGTCTCCGTACACGCTACGGAGCTGGCAGTGAAAGTGTTAATAACAAATAGCGTCATAAAAAAATGCGTAGGCTACTTGTACTAGTTAACCGCTAAAATACAATTTATTCCCCGGCCATATCGATGAAAATGTAATAATCCTTTACACTATAATACGACATACAATTAATTACATTTTGAATAAATTATTCGGATAACACAATTATGACTTTTGCATGCATTGTATTTTATATAAAAACTTTATTAGAGACGACGTCTGAACGCTTAAACAATAGAATATAGAACGCTATAGAAAATATAAAAAACAAGTAACTAACTATATAGGATCCAATTACAATATATATTGTTTTGAAAAATTGGACTCTGAACCATACGACGCTTGAGAGGAACACGTATTAATATAACTCCGAGGAACTACAAAAATGGCTAGATTTAAAAATATTTTAGAAAAAGCAATTTCGCGCATTACACTTTGTAAAATCTTCTACGATAATAAAAGAAAAAATTATTAAAGAAAAAATATTTAACAGTACTTCAACGTCATATGCCATGATTGACATTGAGTCACTGCAAACAATTTGTGAAATCAAAACCTTCGCCGAGAAACGAATTTGTTAAGAAAGAAATTGTATGTTTTAACTGATTATACGACATTCCTCCTGGAATGCCGTCTTCTTGTAACGTATTGTTTATGTAATCATTGTCATCATTTGTACAATTTAACGATGACTAACTAATTGATAGGTAACGATCCATTAGAGAGGAAACCGAAGAGGTCGCAATTTCATCACATATCTCGACGAACAAGTCTACAGTCTTGCTCGCCTCAGCTCTGGTAATTGTGAAGAATCATAATGGACAAATTAAAATATGGTGTGCCTTTATTGACCAAGAGTCTGAGGCAAATTTATTGGTAAACTTCAACTTTGTTCGAAATATAAAGGTAAAAGAAGGGTGAAATGTCAATCAGTCAGACATCATTGATATGCTTTTACTGATACTTTAAGAAAAATATATGAACAACGTTCGGAAAAGGAAATCAATGTCATGCACCGCATTGCACAATATAGATAAGGCACTTGCTAAAAAAATGTTACAGTTATTAGAAAAGATGTTTGGGGAAAATAAAAAATTGAAGTACGAATATGTGAAAGTAACGGAGTATATAACTTTAAAACACATGGAAGAAGTACCAAAAAATTTCAATGGCAATACTTCAGTAGATTTACCACATTAAACCAGGATTAAAAGAAGACATAGACCCAATGAAACTAAGAGTCGTTTGCAATACCTCAGCCAAGTGCACAAATAATATAACTTTAAATGACGAACTGCTTATTGCAGTTAGTCCGCAGCTACAAGAAGATGTACGATAATTAAAGAAAATTAGTTTTACTGCTGATGTCCAACAAATTTCTTGTGTTTTGTGAAGATAACTATTCTCCAAACCCTGTGATCAAAGTGATCAAATGACAATAACGGAATTATGATTACTGTGTAGTACTAGTATTTATTTAGAAAACCTTTTGTTTTGCAGTTACTAATACTAATTGTAGTATTTGTATCTATATAATATAAAAATATATAAGATATAAAACACTGCCTTATGAACACATGTAGTTGAGCGATTTTCTATCTGTCAGAGGCAAGGCATAGTTGACAGGATTGAGAGAGATTGAGTCAGTTTGCACGACGTGATTGGTGTGATTCTATAATAAGTCAGTGAGTTAGTTAGAGCCGACATATAGTGATTATAAGTGATACACTATACCTACTAATAATAATGATAAAACTCATCAATAACTGTAGTAATCTTTCCAGACCAACATAAAGAAATTGAAAGGGGGAGTGACATTGATTATAATATTTACAACGGAAGCTTTGTTTGCCTTTTTTGGGTTATTTATGTTATATAATCAAAAAGACTTACATTCATATTTAAACCAATAAATTTTGACAATTTTATGATCTCAAATTAATTAACAGCTTCCAGGATCAACGGACGGACAAACCGTAATTAATTCGAGTAATATTATATGCTTGTTGTATTGAGTTAAATGAAAAATTAAAATTACATTATTTTTCCATCGTTATTAGGATTTATATTTAATTTTATTACGTTGGTAAGAGTTTTAAGTAGTAACGATTAATGTAAACGTCAAACGACATCCGCTTAGAAATACAGCACCGTATTAAATTATATTAACGGGGTAAATTATTAATTATTGTAATAAAATGTGCTATTTGCACGTGACTGCAGCTTGAAATGTAATATGTATTTCTTTCAGCGTGTAAATTTTTACAATGTTTAAAATGAGATTTTTTCTATCTATACAGTATAGTAGCCAGTTTTTAAATGATAAACATCTTGTTAGGTAATAATTAATACTAAAAAATATTTATAATATAATCATTGTCGATAGTGAGTTACTATCACGCCCATACAACAATAAATCGAAATAGAAACAAAGAAACCTTTTCATATTTTTTTTTACACTTGTAGTAAGTTTTAGATGAAGTGATTGCGTAAGTGGTATGTTTCTCGTTATTTTTTAATAATTATTATGAAGATTCATTTTGTGAATTTTATAACCATCGTACATATTATTATGCTTTAATAGTTATTGACTAGAAAAAAACACTAAGTAAGTATTAAACTAAACAAATAATTGATTATGTATTTATTTGTATAAAAATATTTTGATGTATTCGTTTTTAACATCAGAGCATGTGGAACACGCTCTTTAAAGTTTTCATTGAGGTTTACTTTATAATAATTTATTATTAATATGATGCTACAATTTGAGACTCATTGCTAAATGTAAAATAATATTTGGCGAAGGTCTTTTTTATAAAACGCTATAGCCTTTGTATTTATATTATAACAAATTTTCAATATGAACCTTTCGATTGTTCAATATTTTATTCGTGTGCTGAAGTATTATACACTTTGAAGATTGTTTTTTATTATCTCATTTAGAAACAATAATATGTTTAAGCCCTTATAACTTCTGTTTGTTGAAAGGCTTTGATCTTTCTGAGAGCCAAGTAGAATAATATTTAAGCTATGGCATGTGATTAATTTTGCCAGCTAAACTAATAGATCGTTTCTTTAATTTTACAAGTGTACTCTGAACGTAATTAACAATTTGAAATTTCTTTTCTTGGAGTACTGTTTTAAACACTGTATTTTTTCTATCAATACACAAATTAAAATTAGTTGTTTTCTTTAAGATTTTGCTATGATTAGGTACTTTATTATTGGTTTGCTTATTGCGAATTATATGAAGTGGTTGTGGAAGCGTATTAATGAACATCATATAAAGAGAGTAAGACGGATTTTATCTCGCTCATGAGGTGTTATTACAGATCCCTCGACACGACTAATATCTTATCTTCATCATTGCGCGACGCTCGCGATTACCTCCCCCAATAGACACCAATAGTTAATTAATTTCTCTGCTTCGTAAATATTTCAATTAATTTTGATCTAAATATCTTTGTACTGAATCTTAGTCTGAACCTTTGTAAATGTAAATCGCATGAATGAATATTAGTTGAATATTTTCCACTCTTATATTATACATATAATTGTTAATAAGTTTTATCATATCGTCTGATTTGTTATAACTATTTTTATGAACCAAAAGAAAATTCTAAATAATAGAGAATTCATTCTCATTCATAACAAAATAACTTAAAGGACTCGAAAAGTGGGATATGAATTATTTTATCTAGCAGGGCCTCTACATGTAAACTACAATGCAAATTAAAATAATGATCACATATAATATTAATGCATTTTCTTTAACCGACATGAGACTAGTAGTGAAAAGCGACGCCAAAGAACAATCGAACTTATTGGCTGTGGCACTGTGTATGTGAAATCATGTGAGCAGATTTACAGATGGGGGGGGGGAGCACTTAACCTCACTCGCGCCAAATTGCTTAAATCACTTGCTTTTTTGTTGCATTCACTTCGCAAGAACACGTCAAAAGCTAGTTAGATTATAATAGTTTTCAATAAGGTTAGGAATATTTAGTGGGTGGTTTGGTGATCATATTGTAGAATTGGATTTACAAAAAATGTTTTGAGCTTACATTAGAATATTACCTTAAAATATTAAAATATAACAACGGACCAGATTACTTCCCGCGACGGCTCGTATTTTGAATACGGTATCAATTAAAAGTTTCTGCACTTAAAAGTTTTTTATAGGTGTTTAAGTTGTAAATTATAACGACCAAACACCATGAAAGCCTAGCCTTGGTTGAACATGCCGACGAGCGCGCATAGCGGCGGTGAGGTCAACAGCGGTGAAACAGGTCAACCACAGCATTCTAATTACGCTTAGCTCTATGAAGTCAAGTATAGTCCTCTATGAAGCAGTTAAGCACACCTTCTGCAACTTTGCTCGTTAATGACATAAGTCTTCCCATCATCACCCCCCACTTATCATTCAAACGATAGGCTTATGTTAATTTATTACAATATGAAATAAATAAATAAAAGCAGGAAAACATTTGCACAGCGCCAATAAATCAAGCGGAATGTAAGGGACGCCAGCGATTGCCTCGTCTCGGAGTTACGATACGAATTTAAAGCAAAAAAATCCATGCTACATATCATCTATCATATTTTAAAACTTGCCGTCGTCGGGAGGAAATCGCTCCTGGGTGAGGGAGTTATTGAATTTCGAATTTCTCTGCACAGTTTTATTTTATTTACTGAGAATGGCGCCGCGGGGACGGCTTGCCCACTAACCGTCCGCTTTCTTATTTTCATTTTATAACACATTACGACAGAATTCACTTTGAAATTGCAACGAAACATTGGTTTTGATTTAATTAATTATATTTAAATTTATTTAAAATACTTTCTTATGAGAATTATTAATAATTAATTTATATTTCATGAATAAAGTATACGAGTATAGTTATTCAACCAAGATGTAACTTAATTCTTTAAAACAAAGAACAACAATAAATTTGAATAAACATTGCCTGTACAAGACTGTAAGCATTAATAGAAATATGAAGTTGTAGCGATCATAGAGTACCGTAAATCAAATATTAAAATAGAAATATATAGATAACACATATGTATATATATATGTATATATTTGTGTGTAAATATGAATATGAATTTTAAAACTGAAATATATTTCTTTAGAGAAAAATAAGAAGTTTTATTTTATAGGAATAATTATACTTTATTTTATTTATATCTGCCATTAGCTACAATTAAGCAGATAGATCACGCACTCATGCCCTTACTATATATACTTATCATATTATAAAAGACGTTAGAGATGTTTAAAAGGTCTCACCTGAAATTTTAAGTGACACTTAATTTAGAGGGTAAACTTTTTTTTTGTTTTTGTGTTTTTATTTTTCTGTGTTTGTGATTTAATTCTCTATATGAAATATATGGTTTATATGTACATAACAAGAAATAACTAATTTAAAACATTTGTAAATTTGTGATAATATAATGTAACGTATGTTGCTCATGTTTTTGTAGAACCGGCGAGTATTTCACGAAAATTTATCTTTATCACATTATTTCACAATATGTCCTCATAAATTTTAATACAACATATGATTCAATAAAACTTTAAGGCGCCTCCACATCCCGAAGCAGAAATTGCCCGGCAAAGAGTATGCGTCGCGAGATAAATAATGAATGTATGAGAGAAATGGCGTCGACTCGCGATGAAATCGTCCTTCATGCTTTATATATTACACTAGACTCTGGAGACTCGAAGTTGTATGTATTTAAGTTTGTGTTCATGACCTGAATATCCTCCAAGTCAGTGCGAGATAATTGATACGTCACTGTTTTTATTTTTTTCATTTCTAAGGTGTAGCGAGTTTAATATTATAACTCAACCTAAAAACCAAAATATATAAATATGGACACGACATGTGGTGTGTATGGTTCTTGTTTAAAGTTGTTACTATTTGCATTCCAGTATATACCTATTATAGTGAGTGCAGATCAAACGCGCACGCGTCAGTGTTGAAACTATGACGGCTTTATTACCTGCTATGTCAGGGCAGAGCCATGATTACTCGTATGTACGACTATATGAGACTACACCCCACGGCCCATCGTAACTTTGCTCGCTCTCAAATGTGATCGCCTGAATTTATAGCTATGTCTATTCACGTTATGATTGATTTACCATTGTTAATGATGCGATATTTCAAGATGATCAAATAAAACAACATCTTCAAATAGACTTTGAGTTGAAATATATTTTTTGAATAATTGAAACTTTTAAAAGCATAGCGTTTCGCTTACAATTGCCAAGCAATAAAACCAAAATAAATAAAAAAGTTCAATGGTATTTGGGCTTTTTTTGGTCGCAAAAAGTGTTAATGCAAATCGATCATTCGCTCGATGCCGATGCAGCAGTATCGCAGTGGTGAGGATCAACTCAACCAGCCGAATGAGGCCATTATGCAGAGTTAGCTTGCATATATGGCTCATAGATATGAGATCTCTTTCTTGCACTTACTTCTATTTGCAATGTTCTCTCCTACTCTAGCCTACCTTATTGCCTATATATTTAACTCTAGTTTGGATATACAAATTACCATTATCCGATCCCGATGTTCTGCTATTATGTTTATATTAACTTGTTATAATGGTCTCTCAAAATGAGAGGGTTGAAATTTGTTTCATTGTTTTTTATGTAATTCTTCGTTATCAGATTGGGATATAATATTTTTTAACAAAAAGGGAGTACTGAATATAAATTTCACAAAGTTTTAATGATCAGATCCTTTATAAAAATTGTCAGATTTGATTTAAAAAAGTATAATCTTTTAAAGGCATAATTATACATCATATGATACTGACAATAGATAATCCTCAGAAGTAATCTTATATAAAGTTTAGCCAAGATTTGGTAAAGTGAACTAAACTCCGATGAAATTCCTAAAAATATTACAATCTAATTACAACAAATTTATGTTAATGAATAGAATAAGTTAGTGCAAATGTTATCAAAGCAAAATAAATTTTAAGTGTGCGTATATCGTGCTGTATTGGAGATTGAAAATGGATTTCTATAACTAGAAACAACAACAACAATATGGTGTCGATTGAGTTATTATATTCATTCAATTGATCACTGGTATGGCTTTAAAGTGGAAAGATAGAAATCAATAAATAAACAAATCCTATATTTAAATACGTCTAACATTGATAGAAGGAAACAGTAAATATATATTTTAAATAAACAGTTATATAGTTTATGTCAAAAGCGAACATAATATGTAGTTACATACTAGTTAGTTACTCTTTAAAATTTATTCATTATAAAATGTTATCATTATTACAAAATCTAATTAAATCGAATAAACCAGGTTGTTGCTAAAATAAATGTTTCCATTTTATTGCATTTACTATAATACAAATATGATTTTACATAATTGTAATCATACAAATAACGTACCCTTCACAGAATACTAAAAAAGTAAATAATCGGAGAAAGGACAAGCAACATTTTTCATAAAAATTAGGTTTGAGAGTAACAGTCTCACATTCTCTTTTACAATTTAAGGTGACAAAATAATATAGGCCACTGTTACTGTATAATAAGTATAATTTCAAAACCGCCAACATCTCGTGACGGAATCGAGATTCCAGCGGAGGAATGAAAGGTCCAGTGTGTTCTATTCTCCGCTATACCGCGTCCAGACCGTCCGATCAATGGAATGCTTCAATTCCAAGCGAATTCCGGGACACAATCGCAACGCTTCTCAATTATATCTTAACTATATATTTATAAAAGCTCATACCACCTACTATTGTAATAGCTTGTTATATATATGTAGAGTTGAACGAAGTAGTGCCGTGTTTATTGTGGAAAGCTATTAATTAAAGGTATTATATATATTTTCTCATAAAACAGAAAACAGCATAAAATATACGACTATACAATTATATTCACATACCAATCAGTAAGGTATTTTAAAATAAGCTATCTTTATATAACTTATACTAATCTCTTACAGACAATGTAAGAGATTGTTTATTAGCATTTAGTATTTTTTTTAATATTGTACTTTGTATCAATTTGATGAAATAAGAATACAAATAATATTAATGTTATTATAATAGTTATTAAACAAATATAAAAAAAAAAATTCTGTCTGTAATATAAAAAAGTTTTATTATAAAAATGTTCAGTAAAATAATCCTGATATAATATTTTACAGCACACATCCCCTCATGGAGGAGGGTAAGTGAGACAGAATATTCGGCGCCGGAAGCGATTATAGGTCGTTACCCTCTGTACATGAAAGCTATTAGAAGGGAGTTCTTAATTGAAAGATGAGGTGTTTACAAAGCGCTAAATGTGTGTAACATTCGCTTTGAGGTATAATTGGAAACAGGAAAGCTGGACTAGGAATCTCTTAAAGTTCTTGCATATAAACGGGGTACTACAGTGATTTTTTTTCTATTATAAGCTTTAAAGTCACCGCATCAAGACACTTGTTACAACGGTAGGGTTTCCACTGACCTGCTTTAGTACGGACTTTGATAAGTGACCCACGAAGTGCCGTCGCTAACAATGTTTTATTATAACCGTTTGTGTCTGTATAAGTGTAATTTATACTGAACATCCAATCAATTTAAATAGAATAAAAAACATGTATTCTTGGATATTTTGTATAGTACGGTTTTTGCCTGAACTCGGCATCTAGTAAGCCTAACATATTCAGTATTCGTGACACGTAAAAAAATTCAATTTAAGTTCTTGTTTCATTCAAAATAACTGGAATACGTGAACATGGCATGGCTAGCATATTAAAAATTCACGGCAAGCGAAAAGTAAAAATTTTAAGACATAAAAATGTGATCTTATTTTAAGAGCAGGAAAAGAGCAGGCGAGTGCCGGCAGCGTGTCGTGCCGACGGCGAGGTGGCGCTAAGTGCCAAGTGCCGAGAACCGTAGACCGAAGAGTAAGCGTTTTATCGGCTTTCTATTATTGGCATCGCGGCACTGCAGAGTAGAGCACGTTCGAAATGGTAGCATTACAACTAAAGCCCAATCTGTTGATGCAATATTCAATGATTTATTTTTCTCTTTCTTATTGTGATACATTTTTATTGTGCTTCTCAGTTTTTTTTACTAAAAATATCATTGAAATATATCAAATAAAATTAGTTTATTACTATAAAAATTATAAGCATATAAATATTAAACGTTTTATTTATGTGTTTAAAAAAGTTTATGCATAATTAAAGATAATAAATAGTTGATAAAATGAACTTACGAAAATGCTATTTTCTCTATAAGAGAGAGTAAACCTGAAATTTACAATTTGCACTCTCGAAACTATCAAAGTAATACTCGTATGCATAATATTAGTTACTTTAAACACATTATTAAGAAACGTAACTTTTTGAGGATAACTCGATGTTATTTATTGTTATTGTTGTTTAAATAACATCTTAACTTATTAATTAACGTTTCTTTTTATGCGAATAGTAATGTAGAATACGAATTTGTCGCTTCTTGGCTATTTAAAGTTTTTGTTTTTTTTTATAAATGAATAATAAAATAAATCATAATTTCCTTAAATTAACTATTTCAAATATCTAATGCAATGTTGTATGTTGTAGCGATGTTTATTGTAGCGCTACCATTGCCACCAACTATAATGACCTGACATGGAATTGAAAGAGACTTCGATTGGAGGTAAAATAGTTGACTTGGACGCTCGCCAGCAAGACAAAAACTGATGGAATATTGAAATATTGCATGGATCTTCTGTTCCGAACTTAAATTATAAGACGAAATAAATATGAGTAAGATACAAGAACAGATTTTAAGAATCAGATGATATAATGAGCTTCATCAATTTGTGTTTAAGATAAGAAATGCAAAATCTAGTTCGTGGGTTACACTAACAATGATGCTAAATAAGAATAATCTAACAAAAGTAATAAAAAAATCCTTGTAAAAGGATCTCTAGTTTCATTGTCTACGTTCCGAATAAAGCATTTAAAAGTAAAGAAGTGGAATCCTTTGTGAGAGAAATTGGCAGAATCATTCGCTTTCTTAATACAGAGTTGCCGCAATTTAAAAGACTCATATTGAAACACTTTAAAGGTTACCTATTCAACTAGAACTAATAAACTTAGTAAACGATTCCAAATAATATAGCATTACTTCTTTTGTTTTCATTCATAAAATTGTATTTATAGCACAAAATCAAAGTATAATGGTCATCGTTGGTATATTAAGCAGAAGCTCTGCAATCAATTCTATCATATAAATGTATAATATATCAATATATAATTGGTAAAATTATTTTTCTGTTACATTTTGAATAAATGACAGATATATTTATAGTTTAGAAATAATTAATTATTAATAAATCATGTACTAACTATAACAATAGCTTGAGGATTTGTCTACTCTGATCCTCTGATTGCAAACTTATATTATGCAATGCTTGTTTTCCAAATAAAGTCATAAAAAAGGAACCCTAAAGTCATCACTCCATGTTAGGCCGCTCAAAACTAGGGCGACTACACATGGCGCACTTCAAAATGTTAATCTTGTAGGGTTGGTCAGCGAAAGATGAAAAGTGTACTTCTTTTAATATGGATCCAGGGTCGCCGTGTTTTGTTTTATGTTGCGGAAACTAAAAATGAAATACAAAAGAAGTAAAATGAAATACATTAAAAACAATTAACAATTGGTGTACAAAGGTAAACTAAATTATGAGAAGAGCAGACGTCAATTCTTTGATGAAATAGAGCGGCGATGGGGAAGCGTAGTCGCGGCGGTTAAAATACTTTTTAAATTACGATGTCTAAAGAAATTATAAGCCCTAGAATGTTTTTACATTTCAAAATAGAAGATGGAAATCAGGATACTTTATTCATGCTGTGGCTTAGGATTAGTCGTGGGAAGCCGAGATCAGCTTGCGTTTCGTTCCTAGGGGCGGCCGTTGTTTGGGAGGTAGGCGGCAGATTAGCCGACATGCTCTGCTCGAGGAAGTCTTAGTGTTGTGTTTTAACCTTCCATGTAATAATTTAATACTAAGACGCTCTCAGCATAGGGTGCAACTGTTGTTCTTTCATGTTGAGTTCCTAATAACAAACAAAATTTCCCTTAAAAGAAAATATTTCTATAAGTTTTCTTTTAAGGGAAATTTTTTCTTAATTATTCTAAGAAACGAGTTCCATTAACTAATTGAAGTTTATTTGACGATATTGGTTTCTTTTATTTTAATTTCATAAAAAATACCTATGAGAGGATGTCAGTTAAGTGTCTTTTAAAGCCACTTCCTGAGGCGGACATAATTTAATACATTTTGGGTGAAAAATAATTAATTACTAGTGAGGAGAAAAATAATAATTTCATAGTTAATGTATTTGTTTATACATTCTTAATAATTTCAAAATTAACATAAATATTGTTATATTAATGCGTGAAGCAAAACCTTTGTACCACTTTTATAAAAATTAAGCATATGCAAAATAAAGTAAAAACTCAAACTTATTTATCTAGATTGATAAAAATATATATTTGTATTGGTTCCAAATCTTAATTATTCCATACTATTATAAAATAAATAACAGTACAGATATAATCGTTTGCGGCAGCTGTTGCTATCGTCCCGGAGCTAAGCCCGGCAGCAGGCAGTATGTTAATTGAAACCGCGAATAATCCACTGAATGCGTGCCAAGTGAACGCGCGCTGAGGATTTAAAGTCGTCCGCGGCCGTCCACCACCAAAAACAGTGTCTCGCAAACACTGTGTAACTTATCTCTTAAAACTTTGTATACTTTAGAAACTACTAAGATGTTGACTAAGTAGCAAATCGTGAAAACTTTTGATCATGTTAATACATACAAACGCAAAAAGCATAATAAGAAAACTAAATTAAAACAAATGAACCATCCGTATCTCATGTAAAGCGTGGTGTGCACGGAATTTATTCCGCCCTCCTACATTACGACAAAACTACAGACAAAGTTTTGATGACATTAGCGACATTAAATGTTATTACTTAATCACACCACATATTTTATTATTGTAATGCGAAAATTATCTCGAACTAACATGTTTTGGTTACACAGTACGTTATATGTAATAGATATCAACTAACATCTAATAGATATGTATTGGCAACTGAACCACATAATACGTATTTTACACGCAACCTTTCGTCTTGTGATGAAGTGGCACAGAGTCGGGGGAGGGACGTCATTGTTGTCATGTTTACCGATATTGGTTCACCTGATACCTCCAATAGCGGGAATAAGCGACTCTTTGCATAGCTTTTGCTTGAACGTGTTTTAGTAAAATAAGATTTTTTTTATTCTCCTGTAATTTTTGGATTTTATATTTAGCACAAAATGATGATTGTTTATATAATTTATGACCATTTAGTTCATATAAATTAAATAACATACTTTACATTATTTAAATTGCAGGGCAATCTTTCTGGAAAGATCGAGGCAGTACTTCTGGTTAAAGCAAAGCACAAGTTAGGTTATATACAGAGTACTGTGTCGTAATACCACACTCTAAAGTTACATTTTTGCATGTCGTCTACCACATTTATCCCAGGGGATTGTTCTAAAGAGCTACTTCATTATTGAAATTCGTAGGCGGCAGTGATTGCCTGCCATCAGGTGATCGGCACACTCGTTTGACCTAGTTAAAATATATATATATACAGAAAAAAAAATTAAGATATAAATAGATATCAATAATCTTTAAAATGTATTATAAAAAATATGGACTCGGCGGATTTAAACGCTAATGATGAAAAGTTAAGTTGATTAATGATTGTACAGTCTCAGCCACACCTGCACGGGTGTTAGGTTAGTATTAGGGAACTTTTATTTCTTTTATTTAATTTTAGATAGTAAAATAAGATTGGAGGTTATATATGATTTTGTCTCCTTGTGTGTCTTCATATACACTGGGGAATATTTGGACGAGCGATTTCATATGATACGTGCGCCGATTTTCATCATCGCACTGTACGTCACCGCCTGCGGTACAATTCGTACCACCTAAATGCGTTGCGATCTACCTTACGGTTTTCAAAGAACTTTCTTCCACGAACCATTAAGTCATGGAATAAACTTCCTTCGGTGGTCGGTGAATGTTCTCAGATTGATACAACAAGGGTATCTTCAAAAAAGGTGGCTGTTGTGAGTCCTCAGATGTTGCAAAGTTCGTGGGCGGCGGTGATCACGTATTATCTGTGAACCACACGCTCGTTTTGTCCTCCTCTCACATAAAAAAAAACAATAAGATTTTATTTTACGATAAGCCGACGCGCCGCGCCGCCACCACTTACGAGTATGTGTGGCGTTTTACGAGACACATTATTTTATTGTTCATGGCGATATTAATATTTGTAGTCAGTGATAATAAAAACACAATGCAGTGGAAATAAATAGGTACGGGGATTGAATTGTATCTCAATCCGAACAAAGGTATTTATTAAATGTTAGATGAATATATAGATGTTTATTTTGATACGATTTGGTAAAAAATATTAATGGCTAATATAGTAATAGAAAATAAATCTTATCGATTATACAAATAATTACTATTTTTGGTGCAATAAAAAATTAATACCTATATATTTAAATATGAAAATGTACACCACATCCCTTGGAATCAATTCGGTTGGATTTAAGGAAGAGATTATTTTCTTAACAACGGCGAATACCCTTCGGCGCAGTACATCAGGACGGCATTAACCTGTCGGTGTGACAAATGTAGACTTATGACTCTAGTCTACAACCCTTGAGAACAAGGTTCAATGTGTCCTCGCATAACCAAATAGGCTGTTATAAACTTTGCTGAATTTTTAAAACTGTAATGTGGAATATTTTATATTATAATAGAATTATTTAATCAAAGTATGAATCACTGTTATCTATGAACTGTTCCCATCTTATAGGTAGTTCATTGATTCCTTTACAAAAAAAAAAAACAATCTAAGGGGAATCAAAAAAACCCTTGAGTGCGGTTAGGACTGCCCCATCGGAGTTGAAGTTTTTCCCTTGTAAAAAGTTTCTATATTTCCATATGGATAGTCCCTTTGCCTTCCTCAATCCTAATGTTTATGTTTATAGCATCTCAACCCCACCAACCCTCCGGTTATAAAGGTTGAGCCGCTATACATGTGGTCCAGGTTTACCCCGGTCACATGGATCCTTGTTACGGCAGATCTGACCCCCGAAGTCATCCGACAACGGCACTATTAAGCCTAGTAAGCTCGCAAGGCTATCGGTCATAGACAAGTCCAATCGCGACCACCCTGCTACCTTTTATCCATGAAAGGTTCCGGAGCTGTAATGCTCGCTCACTTCCCGTGCGATTTCTCACACTAGCAATAACTTGCTGAGATCGTCAGAGAGGCCAACTACCAGTTTCCTAGCTGGTGCCGGAGCTGTATTGCACGCTCACTTCCCGTGTGATTTCTCACACTAGCAATATCTTGCTGAGATCGTCAGAGAGGCTAACTACCAGTTCCCAGCTGGTGCCGGAGCTGTGGGCTCGCTCACTTCCCGACAGGCGATCGGGCCGCAAGTCTACCCTATACTACAGTCGGGTGACCGGATAGATGCTAGCTCATCCATCTAACCTCTAAGCAGGAGGCTACCCGAACTGCAGTGACCCCCGAAGGGATCTCTGCTTATGGACCGTTCCAAGCCCCGAAGAAAAAGACCGCAGCAGCCCTTCGCCTTAGGCAGGTCAATTACTTCTCGCTGCGCACGAGACCGGCGAGCCCCCGACAACTGTGGGAACCCAGACGAACAGCGCCGAATCTCTACAGCTAACCACATTACCACTACGAATCCAACACCAAAACCGGTAACCCGGCAGTTTACACGCGCAAGCGCATGCATCGCTGCCGGAGGGCTTAGGTACCGGGGTCCCGTAGTACCCTGATCTTAGCAGCTGACCCGTAGTTCAGCTGCAAACTATCTACCGCCGGGTGTCTCAGTAGATAGGGATAATGTAAATAATCTATTGGAGCGAGGTTCGGGAGGTACGCTGAATGTCTTAGACATTCCAATTGAATCCTTCTAATTTGGTAGCCGGCTGTTGTGCAGCGAATGGTCTAGTGTTGTCGTGAAGCAGCAGTGCGAATAATCAGCCTCGGTTGTTTAGCAGCTAGCTTGTCCATCATGATTTGCAATTCCTGATAATAGATGACTACCGTAATTGTCTGGCCAGATTTGAGAAAACTATAATGAACGACACTGGCATTAGTTAAACAAACACTTGCAAGTTTCCAGAACGAAAACGTTGGAACCCAATAAGGTACCGTGTTTTCTTTTGCCACACGACTGCCATATACATTATTAACCCTTCGAGTCGTTTCCGCAGCACTGGTGCCACAGTGGAACTCAAACTCGTAAATAACGGAATATTTGAAATTTTCCATTTTGTAAACTGAGTAACGCAACCAGAAAAAATATAAGAAAAACAAATGAATGACGGCTAACGAAATACAAATACATGTGTAATAGCTGTATAAATTTGAATTTGGAATTCCTAGCAAAAGAGAAGAAATTTGTGATTAAAGTGGCCAGTACGATAAAACGCCATTTCATATGTAAGGACCTAACATTAAAAACGGGAAAGTTTGTATAGATGGATGTTATATATGGGTTTGCAATATTTTTCATTATAAATAATAATTTAGCCTTCATAAAAATATATAAAATATAAAATGTGGCTTCAAATTTAAATTTTGACTACTATTGTGATTTAATTACAAAAACATATCTTTATTTGTACCATAAAACAATGTCACTTGCCAAATTTCATCAATGTTCATTTCTTGAGAGTGCGAGAGTGCGTTATATATTTTATGTTAATTTAGAAATATTTTTTTTACACCTTTAAAGGCTTTAGTTGATATCTTTCTGCGTTCCTTCAGTTAAGGATTCTGACAGACAGACTGACAGACGGCTAGTTGGACGGACGGACGGACAGATGAAAAAACGGACGGGAAATCTGATAACAAAATAATCCTATAAGGATTCCGTTTTTTTTATTTGTGGTACGGGACCTTAAAGGAACTAAATTGCTATAAATTAAAACTTTTACGGGCTAAAAGGGTATTATATAACGAGATATATTTAAATATATTTAATTTGAACCAATTATTTAGGAATTATTGCAAATCAAATTTTCTTTATTTTATCACTAACTGACTTCTTATAAAAAAGAGGATTTCGTGTAACAGTATGGCAACAGTAGCACTGATAATTGACGCAATTTTTCAACAGTTTATATACTTAATTTTCGTAAGGATTTTAATACATAACTATGATAAGTTTAATTTTAACAATAATATGTTAACAAAAATAAACGTCTGCAATAAAATACAACTAGACGTTCGTAGTATTATTTGTGGAGTCTGCAATAGCCTAACAAATTAGTAACGAGTTGCCACCCGTTCTCATCTGCGACTTGTGGTGAAACAGAAATCGGTTGAAATCGTTTTCCTTGAACCCCAGTCATGCAATTGAGTCTATCAGTGGCGGTACAAGGAAGCGAGTCGAAGCACTTACTGCGGCTTCAACTGAATATTGTCAAAGGAGATTAAGCGATATTCCTTAGCGCTTCGCTGTGCATAATCACTGACCAATTCTATCATGTCTTCTGTCACATCAAAATCTGAATGCGAATTCTGTAACCAATTGGTACATCCACCCAAATTTTAAGTAAATACACCACTTAAAATAAATACGGTGGTGTTTTATTATTATTAGCGGGCCTATTATATATACACATAAAACTTACCATGTAAGATATATAAATAAATATTCATTGACAGAAAATGTACCGCTCAAATCAGGTAACATGGATATTTGTAGGAAGAAAAATATAGAAATTCCGAAAAAGATCACACACGAGTTATTCCCAAGACACTGGAAAACATATTGTTTCAGTAGAGTTGAATATTTTAGATAAAAAAAGCATTAATGTTACTAAATAGTAAATTTATTAATTAGTATATATAAAAAAATAGACAAAAATATTTAAATAACTACACGTTGTACTTAATATTCAAAACAAAACTAATATTTCGTTTTATAGGAGACAAATAAAGATAAACAAGATTTTAAAGTAAATTTATAGCAATACACAGGCTGTCACTTCGAGCAATACAAATGTGAAAATCGTTTGTAATTTAGTTAAGTAGTTTTTGCATGAAATTGTTCACGAAAATATTTATGTGCATACCAATAGACAGACAAACTAACCTTGTAAAAGTCACTTGCGTTTGTTTCTATTGCTTTAAAAAAGATTCCTTATTGTAATACAGTGTAATAGTGTGTAGCTTATAAATCCTAATTATATTTGAATTAGTGTCAGCCAGTTGGTCGATATAACGAAGTAGTGTTATTATTCCTGAACTTTACTTATAACAAACAATACTTTTTAGTGAATAATGTAGCGACAGATCTTAAAGGGCCTACGTTGATCACCATGAAGGGTGCCGAAAGTTACGAGCTTCTGGTTAATTTGTGACATTTCGAGAGATAACGGACATATGGAGAAACATTAGCCGCCTAAGACGAGTGACTTAGTTGAGCGATTTAAGTTCAGGCATCCGAAACCAAGGAATAGCGAGAGTATATCTAAATATACTGCGATGTTGAAGAAGATATCTACAATTTATGGTATTGGCACGTCGCTGAAAAGATGCCTGAGAGACCAGTTAGTGTGTGGGTAAATCAGTGAAATAATACGACAACAATTATTCGCGGACGCCAAGCTGGATTTTGCCAAGGCTAATATGCTGGCAGTCAGGTAGGAAGCGGCTAAGAAGAATGCGACAGCTGTGTTGGAAAGTGTCAGATGGCCAACGGTTAGCACCACATGTGCTGAGGTCGTTTGTCAGGTGCTGGTAGTGAAACCGAGGTGCATTGCAGCCTCAGCGATGAGGCAGCGAAGCAGAGGTCAGAGTAGGCACGGCAGGCGTTGGTCGTACCAAAAATCCAAGGACTATGCCTTTAAGGTAGGAGTACTGAAATAGACGCTTTAGAACTGGAGTCAAGTTAGGTGTATATGTTCGTAAAATCATTGTGGACATGCTATCCATTCCACTTAACTTATGAACGTCCAAGAGAAATACCGACAGTCGGATTGTTTTCGCCATATTATTATTTCGAGCATTACACTCGGAAACCACAGGATGGTAGGCGGTGTCTTCCCCTGGTCATCCAAAGTCGAGTTTGAAGCCAAAAGAGTGCCGAATAGATCGGCTTTCTCTTCTGCCATATAGGGCAGAGTGTTATTCCCCAAGTGTAATGACGGCTGGCCAAAAATCCCCAGAGTGGCTTTAGAAAGTGCCCAGAATTTGCGTGTGTCAGGCCAGGGTACCTTGACGATATGTTTGAACTTTGCTCTAGCGATTTGTCGTTTGAAGAATTTGGAGGCACGGTCCTTGATGACTAACACATTAGCCTAAGCTTGATACGCCTGCCGTTTGCCAGCTACTGTAGCTCTGATAGAGGCATTAAACCAAGGCCGCTATCTGCCCCCAAGTAGTACCACTTAACACAAATAGTTCCATGCCCTTTAGCATCACATCAGATATAGTCGCAGTCTCTGGTATCATTTGAAGGAAAACAAACCGGCACCCATGGGTACGATGCTACAAAAGACCGCATTCAATCCGTCCACTTGTAAACTTCGTCTCGTTCTAGCTGGTCTTTGAAGGAGTATATGGACATGGGTAATAGTGGTACTACACTACACAGATACCAGGCAATGATCAAAGGATCTTAGATGAGCCTCGACAGTAACCTGCTACTTTATGTATGTATGTTTGTACGTATGTATAGGTGTATAGGGATGTATATATATATGTTTACTATATATATATTTTTTTGTTTTTGCACACCTATATACCCCCTCTCCTGTACATCCTAAGGTTGGCTGGTAGAGAATACCCTTTTAGCATTAAGGCCGCCTTTTGTACAGTTTTTTTGTTAATTTATGCAATAAATTAATAATTAAATAAATAAATAATATAGTGTAAAAGTGGGTAGCCTATAAGTCGTATTATGTTTGAATTAGTGTAAGCTAGGCGAACTATATACATTGTATAGAGGAGTAGTGTTTTTATTCCAGAACCTTATATCCAGGCTTGAAGGTCTAATTGTCTTAATATTGTACACTTATTTTTTTTGTGTTAAAAAAAATACTGATTTTTAGAATAATTTTAAAATTACAAGGACATGGCGCTATTAGTGTCGTAGAATCTCGCTGCATTGCCGCAAGCATTTAGTTGCATTTCATCTTTAAGTAGAGACATTTTTGAAAACTAATATTTTCGATGTTGTACAGGTTTAAAATGTTTAATAATTTTCATCAGATGTCGATACATATATTGAAAAGCATGATATCAGATAAATTAATTTTCTTCGCGAGGCTTAATATTAAATCAAATGAAATCATATATCAGTAATATGTTATTCAGGTTTGAAGAAATCTACAGTTCCAAGACGCAATGGAATAATATTTATTGTATTTCAAAAATATCACAGGTATTAGAATGATTTTACCAAAGATATCTTAAAAAATTTACAGGGATATGGAATAGGTGCCTTTAATTGTTAATTAAAATTGTTTAACCACTCGTTCATATTGCTACATTGAAATTGGACAAAGTTTGACGGACATTTCATAGTCATTTCATAGTTGATATGCCGTGTCTACTCCTGCTTGCACAACTCAACGCCGACTGTGTGTTGAAATCTGCTGTGTGACTACATAATGAATAAATAATGTATTCACTGGGATTTGAGTCATTAAGATGACCTTATTTTTTACCAGTACGTCTTAAGTCTATAGTTCAAAGTATAGCATAGTTCAAATATTTTTAGTAAATTAATTCAATAATGCGGCCAAATGTGAAAGAATGAATAGAGTCAGTTACATTGAAGAAGTTATAAATATGCCTCCCGTGGCCTATTTGCCGTTTAAATTATTCCGCTCGGAGGCCGCGCCGCGCGAGCTGCTTGCCGGTGGCTCTTTAAGTTTTTCATCTTGTAAAATAAAAGGCTTTAACGACATTCATGGAGTTACGGAGAAATTTGCACTTTAATATAGATATTACTTTTTATTATACAGTATAAGTTTTAATGAACGTTGTTATAGTCATATTGCTGATCGTATGTCTTGAATCAAATTTGAATATTTTGTATTGATGTATCAAGGTATTTATTATATTATAATTTTTATTTTTTATCCCACATTTCAAATAGTATAAAGTAAATTAATCGTATAAAATCTTTAATAAAGGACTCGGGTAAATATGTTTATAATGTATACATTAACAATAATTTATTGTTTGTATAAGCATTTATAAAATAATTTTATTTTGGCGAAAGTGTTCAACGGAGCCTGCGACGTAAGAAGTGGCACGGCAACAACACGGAGGCAAAGCGACGGAGCGTGAGCCTCACGTCGCTGATGCTTCAGGTGCACTTTACTTACCGCTCCCTGATTTAAGAATTCAACAGTATTCTTAACAGTAAATAGTTCAGCAGAATTACCGCTTTAGGATATAATACGATTATTAGAAACAAAAATATATTTATTTATGATACGCATATAACATAAATGAAAAATATGAAGTTTTATTTGTGTATTCGATTCAAATAAAGGGTTAAAAGTTAGTATAGTAAAGGCCCATATAATAACATGAACATCAGGGGTGTGATAGCGGAGCGGCGATGAGTATGGAAACGACCGCTCGGCCGACAATTAAAAACACTAATAGTTTTTAGTTATAAAGTAGCGAAAGGTCTATACTTTGATTTTAATTTCATTAATACATTAATTATAAATACAATAAAATTTTAGACGATTTTATTTTTAGAATCAAATCACAGACAAGCAATTCGATAGTTATTGCATTAGTAGTTATTGAATTAGCAGAACGAATTATAGCATTATTATCAAAGGATAAACCTTTCCGAATGTAAGCATATATTATTTGTTGCCTCGCAATCTGATATATTATACGGAAAATAGAATTTTGCGCTCGTTTCACATGAGATAATCAAGTTCGTAAGTTCTGGGAATATACAAATTGTTATAGAAAATGAATTTAAAGTAAGCGAGTAGTTAGTTATACTTGGAACAATAGTGTTTCGACACAATAATTGGAGTTTAGTTTAAAAGACTAACGTTAACGTTACGGCTACGAGAAGAAGACGTTTGTTTTATAGTAAAAGTATTATAAAATACTGGTATTAATATGTAAATAACAGAGCATTAAACATTCATTTATACTTATAATACTATCTACAATGAATATAATATAAAAAATGTATATTAAAATGAAGGTGGTTTCCTTTCCATTTTATTAATAGCCCTTAAGAAATATCTTCATTTTAGTTTCCATGTTAATTATTTCATAATGTATATGTGATGCAGTAAGAACCTACGATATATGTATTTAGAGCTTGAGAAAACAGTAAATATTGGTGTATTGGGTCGGTAGCTTTAAGCAGAGAATACTATATACTGTACTCAACTTATATTAAGACAAATATTATGTACAGTTAAATTTAGTAATCACGTTACTAAATTCAACTTCAACCTTCGGAGTATCCAAGGATTAATACTGACATATTATATATATATATATATAATTTGTTTTCGTATTCAATGAGTCGTCTTAAAGCATATGCAATGATAAACATTATTATGACAAAAAAAAATCCCTATTCAACCTTAATTTAAATTAAGTCTGCTTTAGGTAATTAAAATTGTCCTCGAGCACATAGTGTTACTCGTTTGTTTGCAAAATTTTCAACATTTTACTACATTCCTGGACTAAGCTGTTTCACAAATATTTGCACATATTTAAATATTTTTATCTACGGAATACATAATAACTCTATGAGAAAACTTCATTTTACAATTGTTACATATTTTAATTTTTGTATTAACAATTTTTCCATTACATTACAAACATTAAGAAGTAAGTACATTTATACAGTATTTTTAGAGTTGAAAAGATTATATGTATTATAATAGTATGATATTTGTTTTCATTTTTTACTATTAGAATGTTTTAATAATTGTTAACTTAGATCATTATTTTGGTATTTTAGCAAAGAAGATTTAGTAAATAAAAAATATAAACCTTTTTAAAACAATAAAACAATTTATGTACTGAGGGAAATTATAAATTAATACAATAAATACCTACATATTAAGACTGACATGATAACAATGAAAATCCGAATATACTTTTTTTCATCTTCTAAGTAACTACTTATAACAGCTAATTATTAGTCAATAACAATATTTCACTATTAAATATTAAACTAGTCACTGCATTGATTAATAAAAAAACGGTAATAAGAATTACATACAGAAAAATATCCATATTATGATTAAACGAATGTGCTTGTTAGTATATTCCATTAAAAGTAAAATAGGTAGTTCATATTTATCCGAATAAATAACTGTATAAAATAGTCATAAGCACTCCCAGTAAAACAGGTAACTTCCACGAGCTAAGGAAACCGCTGTCTGTATTGTCCCCAGGCTTGTTTTCCTCCCAAATTACCTTCTGCTTTTTTAATTCAATTCTATCTTCTTCGACGACCTCTCCTATAAGGAACTTCTTGACGATCTCCTTGGCGTCGAAGCTGTGTCCGATGTCGTTGAAACTCTCGGTTGCATCCTTGCCGGCAACATTAATGAGGACCTCATGGCCGCCGGGATGGTCGTCGAGGAACTTCGTAACGTCATATACTCGGTTATCGATAACAAATGCTGCATTTTTCTTTGTGTTGCGCTCGGCAACTTCCTTTCGTGTAAAACGTTTTAACTCCGACATAGTTAATACTAAATCGTGCTTGCGTGCCTCTCACACGGCCAGCCACTACTGTGCACTCTTATTATCTCACTCTTCGTGTACAATCCCCGCTCTCCCCCTCTCCTCATGTTTTTATCGTTATCGTTGTATAAAACTGATATGTATAATATGATGAAGCCCTTTAACAGTTTCTACAGTTGATAATTGGTTGCTGTTTAATCAAGACAAGTCGTGGCCGCAAATTCTATCAATTTCTTAATTTCTGTTGATTGTTTGTGATTCGTAATTTCGTTTGTTGGCCGAATATTTTCGATTATAATCAATGTGTTTCAATCAATGTGTTATATTTTGGTTCATTCTATTCTATCCTATTAATGTAAAAAAATATGTTGTTTATTGATCTGAGCGTAAGCGAAGCTCTTAACTTTGGGAGACCTTTTTTTGTGTTTAGTTGTCTCCAGAATGCGACCAAATAATTAGCTAGAACTATTAATAGTATTAGGATAATTACTTTTGAATTGGCTACATTTAAAAGGTTATACTTTGTGAAATGCCTTAAAAAATAGCAAAGTATTAAATGTGTAATGCGGATAGTTTCTCGGCTTCCACCAGTAGGTAAAAAAATAACGCTTCGTTCGTGTAAAACCCTCCTGAAGCAGAAACGAACGGTTTCTCAGGCAGTATATAGTTATATAATTATAATATGACTACATTATATCCGCGGCTTCGCTCGCATTGTGTTAGTTCCTTTCTTTTACCTTGGAAAGCTCCAATTATTTGAATTTTAGTGACTTTAATTGTTAAATATCTAATATCTAATCAACTACCAGTCTGCGTAACGTTGAGTCGAGAAGCGAATAATCTTCTAAATTATTAATGTAGTATAAGGGAGAATTTTGATCTATATTAAATAGCCAAGGTAATAAATAAACCCTTTACTTTAGATAAGGATTAATACTAAACAGAAGCAAACAGACTCGAAAATAACGTAATATTTTTCATAAAAATTTTGAAATCTCGGGTGCCGTTTGCATATTGAGCGAAGCAAGCCCGCTCAAAAAAAAAATGAACAGGGGGACAGGACAATTCGATTAAAAATATTCTTTACGCGCTTTTCATTGTAAAGCAAATTTTTCGCGCGAATGTTTTTTCTCATTGACATCAATGGGATATCTGTTTTTTGATGATTATTCCTCAACGACTTGACATTTTTCAATTTTTCATATAATTTTCCGTCAAGTAGGTAGTATTCGCCTCTATTCGTGACAAAGAATGTGAAAACGTCTACAGTAAAGCGCTCCGCTCTCTCCGCTCAATTAAATACAAATTTGTATTGAAAATGATATGTGAACTCAATAAATGTTTCAAATCAATTAATTTTTGTTGGGGATGTGTGTGTGTGGGGATGTCAACAAAATGTGTGTATGTCAGTACATAATTCCTTAAACCACTGTCCGTACACAGAACATTTACAGGTCATGACGCGTGCAGGAGTTGTGTTGGGTCTTTTTCACTGAAAGAGATAGAGATATAATAGTTGGAATAAATGTTTCATTATAATATATATCCATACTAAATATCTATATATATAATGTATAGAAATTATAAACTTACCCGATTACAGTTCACTAAAATGTCTTCTTTTTAGTATTTGAAACTTTGTTGAAGTGACCAAAAAATATATATTTGAACTTACATACGTATAAAAATTAAAAAACAAAACTCTTAGTACCATATAGTATTTTTTTTAATATAACACATCCCCCCACACACACACACACACACACACATCCCCACACACACACACACACATCCCCACACACACACACACATCCACACACACACACACACACACACACACACACACACACACATCCACACACACACACACACACACACATCCACACACACACACATCCCCACACACACACACACACATCCCCACACACACACACACACACACACATCCACACACACACACACACACACATCCACACACACACACATCCCCCCACACACACACACATACATCCCCACACACACACACACACATCCCCACACACACATCCCCACACACACGCATCCACACACACGCATCCACACACACACACGCACGCATCCACACACACGCACGCATCCACACACACGCACACACACGCATCCACACACACACACACACACGCATCCCCACACACACACACACACACACACGCATCCCCACACACACACACACGCATCCACACACACACACACACACACACACACACACACACACACACACACACACACGCATCCCCACACACACACACACACACGCATCCCCACACACACACACACACACGCATCCCCACACACACACGCATCCCCACACACACACGCATCCCCACACACACACGCATCCCCACACACACACACACACACACATCCCCACACACACACACACACATCCCCACACACACACACGCACCGCCCAGGGTGAGACCCAGATACTTCATCTGGGTCTTCACTACCACCACTGCCTCCGATCCTTGGCCAGAGATAGACGCCCGACTAGAGGGACATCGGTGAGGGCCGAGGAACAGGATGGCCTGTGTTTGTAACGGAGACCTCCAATCCTAACAGCCTTATTCGGTTCGCTACAAACGTAACGCCGATGGTAGCCACACGGGGCTGCCTCCGAAAAGTTCTTACCCCTGTAGGTGACGAGGGGGTATCATCCGCGTAACACAACAACCTCATCCAGGGCAAGAGAGAACAGTGAAGCAGCCAGTCGTAGCCGAGGTTCCACAACACCGGTCACAACAAATGAGACCTAACCTGACCTATATATATAACCTATGTATATATATATTTCTCAACGACAAAACATTTTAGTTCAAAATTAGACATAGATAGACTTCAATTCAAAATTAACTACGAGGGTTCAAAACCCGCCCAGCTCCGTGAGGAACCACACAAACTCAGCCAGATATTATTGTGTTCACCGTTTCATAAAAATTAACATTTATCGACTGATTGAAAACAAATCAAATCTTGACAAATAATGTAATTATTATTATTATTATTATTATTATATTATTATTAATTTCAGACGAGGATGTCCTACCTCAGGAGTTGCTATCTGTGATTGGTGTACTTTATTTAAAATATGCCAACGTAAATGCATAATTAATTATTTTTATATTTTAATATTATTAAAATAATAAGTGTAATATTTAATTTAATTTAAGTTTATCACTAAAATATCTTTTATTGAGGGGTTAGGTGGGTTTCAAAGGCACAAAACACGTATATTTTTATTTAACCAACAAAATATTTCATTACATCAAGTTACCATATAAAAGGTATATATATTACATAAGTTATTGAAATTTTCGTCGAAAAATATTGTCCGCACGTCGTCATCTGTGACTCAAAACAAGTTTGATGGTGGTGCTGATGGTGATGCTGGTGGTGATGGTGGTCGTGGTTAGGATAACTCAGGACCGATGCATCTGAAATGCAAAATTTTCTGTTAGTAGATGCTTAAAGCTCGCTTGGACGAAGGAGAAAACAACAATTTTATATTTTGGCGGCGTTGAGAACAAAAACCTTTTTTTGAGTATAATTTGCACCCTTAACGGTGCATGAAAAATCATTTTTGTAAAATTTGGAGATCGGTTCATTCGTTTTCGAGAAATCGATTTCAAAAATGTAGTTTTCAAAAGACGCGACTAAAAAGATTTACATTCAAACAGGTGAAAAAACTTACATTAAGTGTCTGCTGCAGTGGCAATATCCAAGGCATCCTTTTGCTCTTGTCTGTGACGAACTCTTGCTTCTTAAGTCTCAGCGTCAGCTTTTTTTTCTGCTGATAGTATTCGCGGCCTTCACATCCTCTTTTCGTGCGTACTCGTGGCTATTTTAGTTTGATTTTTGAAATTTCGTATGCTCTACCAATTTTTCGACATGATATATAATTTCTCTCAGCATACAGTTTTCGCATTCCACCTGAATTCCATTAAATTCAAACTAAAAAGTCTATAATGACAGTTTGACTATACACCGGAATATTTGCCCCGCTTTGAAATCACGAATTTCAGAAGAGCCTAACAATTTATCTCCTGAAATTAAATAATTATTTAAATTTAAATATTGAATTAATATAATACCTGAAAATTAAATTAATATTAAGCGTACTTACCTTTCTGTAAGCCATAAATTGAGGCACTTCCGATTCCTTCAGTACAATGCTTTTTTGCCCCAAAACAGCGTCTGGTATAATCTAGCAGATGGTGGGGATGGATGATGTGCGCGCAGCACCACAGATCGCACACTATTTGGACTGCATTTGATGCCTCTTTTAAACTATTTAATCCAACCCCAATTATAGTTGGACTAGCTCGTTTTTGGGTACCACGTGTGGTGAAGAGGCTATGTATACTGCCTCTGCGGAAGTAAAACGTTCTATTAGTTTATTAATCTAAAATACGGGATGCAGTTATAGAAAATTCAAAGAATGACGAATCAGAGATTGGATTATTTGTTAAATATTCAAATATAATGTCTTTATCCAATTGGTCAGATTTGGACTCATTTGCCAGAGCTGGTTGGATATAATCCTTAAATAAGGACGATGAGCTGGTGCAATTAGAAGATTGAAAGTAAGCGTTTTTTAAACCCACTTTCACAAGCCAATCTCATGTTTGGAGGAAGTCGGGCGCTTTGTACATATTTACTAAACGAAATTTGTCTATTTGAACATATTAGTTTAATTACTATTAATTTGAAGACCGTCCGAAAAAAGGTATCATCTTTTTTGGCGTCTAGGAAAATTTGGTATACAAAGATGCCAGATTGTTCATTTGAAATAAGATATTTTTTGATTTTTTGTCTGAAATTTCGTCGTTAATTGAGATGGATGTATTAAAGGAGATCGGATTATAAACAAAATTCGATAACTTGTAATTATCTCTATAATGTACAATGGTGCTCCTAACTTTCTCCAAACACTTACCTGATGTTTGATTTGCCCAGCTTGAAAGGTTCCTTCCTTCCAGTCTTCTCCTTGGGGCGCGCTTCTGAAGCTTATCCACGGTGCTTTCATCTCTGATCCAAGACAGCTTTCGGTTCACACCGACTGTTCGGAATAGTTATTAATTAAATTGTACAGTTGCTAATAGCAATCGTCAGGCGCTAAATATATTTTAATTATTAACAAATCGAGGGTAGATGTTACGTTTTTGGTGGTGTGACAAACGCACGCGTAACGGTCGAGACAGTTCTCTAGACAGTTCTCGAAGATAGTTCTCGGTGAGCGGTTCTCGGTGAACCTCGGTGCTTAACGATTTTGTGGAGTAATCATTATCGGTTCTAGAAGTTTCCAAAAGAGTAAATTACATTAGTGTCGAGTGTTTGAATTGTTGGCTGCAGCGCCGAATTGGTGGCTGCCTTCTCACTCGAAGTGTGCGTGGAACCGAAGGTCACGCGACGGAACACTTAAGTATCAAATTATTTGTCCCATAATTATTTCCCTTTTATTAATTTTATACAATTTATCCTATTCTCTGGGGAACAACAAATCCTTTACTAGTACAGACTGACTATGTGACTTCCTTCTTTGAAGCATAACAGAAGCAGACAGGTAAGTCGTTAGTTTTAATAAGCAAATTAGGGAGTAATCGTATACGTAGCTATTGATGACGTTGCCCGTTTAGAGGTTGTGTCGTGGGGTCAGCCGAGCCCCTTTGTACGATACACCGACAAAATCGGTAAAATTGGTGTCATTGAAAAGGTTATCTGATGGAGGAATTTTTCGTAACGATTCCTTTTATTGATTTTTTGATCATTATAATATCATCAATGGTTATTGGATATAGAGATTCGCTAAACAATTTTTATAATAAGATTTTATAGAATCATTTCTAGAATTACTTGCCTTAGCATTGTGCTGTCCCCTTTTTCGATGCTTTTTGCCTCGCATCGGGCTGGAAGCACCGTTACTGATGTCCAAAGAGTCACTTTATAACGAACGGACGTAGGTAGTCTTTTTTGCTAAATCAGCATTCTTCCTGACGAATGTTCTTTGAACGTCGCCTTTCTTGGTAACAATCTGTAAAACATTAAAAAGATTATACCATGAAGGAGGAATTTCTTAACGATTCCCTTAAATAATCTTGAACATACTTCAAAACGGCACCAAGGCGCTCCTGCAAGATGTCAGTATGTTTACCACAAATCATTTGCAACATATTTTATTAATTTTTTTGACAATCACCTTCAGAAAAAATCAATAATTTATTGTAATACATTATCAATGTTTATTGGATTCTGAAATTCACATAACCAAGAGATTAGTTCAGCTAATCTCTTTCTGAAGGGCTTAGTTTTGAAAAATAATAGTTTTTGGGTACCACGTGTGGTGAAGAGGCTATGTATACTGCCTCTGCGGAAGTAAAACGTTCTATTAGTTTATTAATCTAAAATACGGGATGCAGTTATAGAAAATTCAAAGAATGACGAATCAGAGATTGGATTATTTGTTAAATATTCAAATATAATGTCTTTATCCAATTGGTCAGATTTGGACTCATTTGCCAGAGCTGGTTGGATATAATCCTTAAATAACGACGATGAGCTGGTGCAATTAGAAGATTGAAAGTAAGCGTTTTTTAAACCCACTTTCACAAGCCAATCTCATGTTTGGAGGAAGTCGGGCGCTTTGTACATATTTACTAAACGAAATTTGTCTATTTGAACATATTAGTTTAATTACTATTAATTTGAAGACCGTCCGAAAAAAGGTATCATCTTTTTTGGCGTCTAGGAAAATTTGGTATACAAAGATGCCAGATTGTTCATTTGAAATAAGATATTTTTTGATTTTTTGTCTGAAATTTCGTCGTTAATTGAGATGGATGTATTAAAGGAGATCGGATTATAAACAAAATTCGATAACTTGTAATTATCTCTATAATGTACAATGGTGCTCCTAACTTTCTCCAAACACTTACCTGATGTTTGATTTGCCCAGCTTGAAAGGTTCCTTCCTTCCAGTCTTCTCCTTGGGGCGCGCTTCTGAAGCTTATCCACGGTGCTTTCATCTCTGATCCAAGACAGCTTTCGGTTCACACCGACTGTTCGGAATAGTTATTAATTAAATTGTACAGTTGCTAATAGCAATCGTCAGGCGCTAAATATATTTTAATTATTAACAAATCGAGGGTAGATGTTACGTTTTTGGTGGTGTGACAAACGCACGCGTAACGGTCGAGACAGTTCTCTAGACAGTTCTCGAAGATAGTTCTCGGTGAGCGGTTCTCGGTGAACCTCGGTGCTTAACGATTTTGTGGAGTAATCATTATCGGTTCTAGAAGTTTCCAAAAGAGTAAATTACATTAGTGTCGAGTGTTTGAATTGTTGGCTGCAGCGCCGAATTGGTGGCTGCCTTCTCACTCGAAGTGTGCGTGGAACCGAAGGTCACGCGACGGAACACTTAAGTATCAAATTATTTGTCCCATAATTATTTCCCTTTTATTAATTTTATACAATTTATCCTATTCTCTGGGGAACAACAAATCCTTTACTAGTACAGACTGACTATGTGACTTCCTTCTTTGAAGCATAACAGAAGCAGACAGGTAAGTCGTTAGTTTTAATAAGCAAATTAGGGAGTAATCGTATACGTAGCTATTGATGACGTTGCCCGTTTAGAGGTTGTGTCGTGGGGTCAGCCGAGCCCCTTTGTACGATACACCGACAAAATCGGTAAAATTGGTGTCATTGAAAAGGTTATCTGATGGAGGAATTTTTCGTAACGATTCCTTTTATTGATTTTTTGATCATTATAATATCATCAATGGTTATTGGATATAGAGATTCGCTAAACAATTTTTATAATAAGATTTTATAGAATCATTTCTAGAATCAGTTCTACAAAACCGGGGGTAGAATTGTGTAACTTTTGTACTTCTGAATAACGCACTTGTGACTAGTCAGAATTAAATTACTGTAAATTATTAATTAATTCCAAATGTAGGTCAGAAGTATGCAAAGTCTGACTTGAGGGTAGTTGCAATTGGTAGGGTAATTGCAAGGTAGTTTTGCAAGCAAATTGCAATCAATCCCTTTCTCAATTTTAAAAAAGTTTCTTTTGAACGGGGCTTCTGAATCACGGAAATATATTGTTTTTTGAAAATAGTCTTGTAAAGAAAAAAACTTTTATACTAAAATTTTAATAATACTTGCCAGAATACTTACCATAGTATTGCGCGGTCCCCTTTTTCGATGCTTTTTGCCTCGCATCGTCCTGGCAGGACCGCTACCGATGTCTAAAGAGTCACTTGATGACGAACGGACGCGGGTAGTTTTCTTTTTTGCTAAATCAGCATTCTTCCTGATGAATGTTCTTTGAACGTCGCCTTTCTTGGTAACAATCTGTAAAACCTTAGAAAGATTATCCCATGAAGGAGGAATTTCTTAAAGATTTCCTTAAATAATTATCTTTAACATTATTCAAAATGGCATTACGGCGCTGTTGCACGATATTTCCAATATATTTTATAAATTTTTTTGAAAATAAAAAACAATAATTTTAACTGTAATATAATGATATTGGATAATTGAATGGTTATTGGATTCTGAAATTCAGATAACCAGGAGATTAGTTGAGCTAATCCCTTCTGAAAGGCTTCATTTAGCAAAATAATAGCATGTGTAATAGCCGGCAAGTGATTTTTCAACATTCGCTAAACAATTGTTATCGTAAGATTTTATAGAGTCATTACATTCCAAATCTAACAAAACCGGGGGTAGAAACCGGGAGTAAATTATTAAGTAATTCCAAATATAGGTCAGAAGTATGCAAAGTCTGACTTGAGGGTAGTATGCAAATTGCAATCAATACCTTTCTCAATATTAAAAAAGTTTCTTCTTTTGAACGTCGCTTCTGAATCATAAAAATTTGTTGTTTTATGATATATGGTCTTGTGAAAAAAAAAACTGGCAGAATACTTACCTTAGCATTTCGCCGTAACCTTTTTTGGATGCTTTTTGCGTCGTATCCGGCTGGAAGCACCGCTATAGATGTCCACAGAGACTCTTGATGACGAACGGACCGCGAGTAGTCTTCTTTTTTTGATAAATCAGCATTCTTCCTGACGAATGTTCTTTGAACGCCGCCTTTCTTGGTAAGTCTGTAAAATATTAAAAAAAATATCACATTTCTTAAAATTCCCTTAAATAATTATTATCTTTAACATACTTCAAAATGGCATCATCGATATTTGCAATAAATTTTATTGAATTTTTTGATAATCACCTTCCGAAAAAAAAACATTATTTTTAACTGTAATATAATAATATTGGATAATTGAATGGTTTTTGGATTCTGAAATTCAGATAACCAGGAGATTAGTTGAGCTAATCCCTTCTGAAAAACTTTATTTTGCAACATAATGGCAAGTGACTTTTCAACATTCGCTAAACAATTTTTATCGTAAGATTTAATAGTCATTACATTCCAAATCTAAGAAAACCTGGGGTAGAATTGTATAACTTTTGTACTTCTGAATAACGCAGTTGTGAACAGTCAGGAGAATTAAAGGACGGTAAATTGTTAAACAATTCCAAATGTAGGTCAAGTATGCAAAGTCTGCAACTCGAGGGTAGTTTTCTCAATATTAAATAAGTTTTGTTCTTTTGAACGCCGCTAGTGAATCATATGAAAATTTTATGTTTTATGAAATATGGTCTTTGTTACTTAATTTTTTTAACAATACTAGCCAGATTACTTGCCTTAGCATTGTGCTGTCCCCTTTTTCGATGCTTTTTGCCTCGCATCGGGCTGGAAGCACCGTTACTGATGTCCAAAGAGTCACTTTATAACGAACGGACGTAGGTAGTCTTTTTTGCTAAATCAGCATTCTTCCTGACGAATGTTCTTTGAACGTCGCCTTTCTTGGTAACAATCTGTAAAACATTAAAAAGATTATACCATGAAGGAGGAATTTCTTAACGATTCCCTTAAATAATCTTGAACATACTTCAAAACGGCACCAAGGCGCTCCTGCAAGATGTCAGTATGTTTACCACAAATCATTTGCAACATATTTTATTAATTTTTTTGACAATCACCTTCAGAAAAAATCAATAATTTATTGTAATACATTATCAATGTTTATTGGATTCTGAAATTCACATAACCAAGAGATTAGTTCAGCTAATCTCTTTCTGAAGGGCTTAGTTTTGAAAAATAATAGCTTGTGTTAAGCTAAGCGGGAAGTGATTTTTTAATATTCGCTAAACAATATTTTTTTTCATAAGACTTTATAGAATCATTACATTACAGTTCTACAAAACTGAGGGGTAGAATTGTATAACTTTCGTACTTCTGAATAACGCATTTGTGACCAGTCAGGAGAATTAAAGTACTGTAAATTATTAAGTAATTTCAAATGTAGGTCAGCAGTATGCAAAGTCTGCGACTTGAGGGTAGTTTACATATTGCAATCCACACCTTTAATATTAAATAAGTTTTGTTCGTTTGAACGCCGCTAGGGAATCATGAAAGTTCGATGTTTTAGGAAATATGGTCTGGTATAAAAAAAAAGACCTTACCTTAGCATTGCGCCGTCCCCTTTTTCGATGCGTTTTGCCTCGTATCGGGCTGGAAGCACCGCTACTGATGTCCAAAGAGTCGCTTGATGAACGGACGTGGGTAGTTCTTCTTTTTTGCCAAATCAGCATTCTTCACTAGATGGATTCATTATAAAATAATACTTTTGTAACAAAATTAAACAAGAATCTTGAGATTGATTTAAAGGCGACTGCGCTGTTCAGAAACTGAAGTGCCAATGAGGGATACAGGTGAGTGGTGCTGCGCAAGCACATCATCCATCCCTACCATTAGATTATACCGCCGCTAGATTATACCGGAAGGACGCTGTTTTTGAGTCAAAAAAGCTTTGTGCTGAAGGAAACGGAAGTGCCTCTCTCAATTTATAGCAGCGCCTCTAGTGTCATTTTGGAGAACTAATGAACTCCAACCAATCACTGCTAAGCAAAGAGTGTGTGCAGCGCCTCTAGTGTCATATTGGAGAACTAGTGAACTCCAACCAATCACTGCTAAGCAAAGAGTGTGTTCAGCGCCTCTAGTGTCATATTGGAGAACTAGTGAACTTCAACCAATCACTGCTAAGCAAAGAGTGTGTGCAGCGCCTCTAGTGTCATATTGGAGAACTAGTGAACTCCAACCAATCACTGCTAAGCAAAGAGTGTGTGCAGCGCCTCTAGTTTATTTGTATTTTATTTTATATTGTATATTGTATTGTTATATTGTTATATTATAGTGTTTTCATTATATAGTATTTAAGTTGATTGTGCTCGTCAAACCATACCATAGGCTCCACAAGCGTTCTTAATTGTTAAATTAATTATATATTGTGGAGCGGTACGTTTATGTATTTTATTGTATTATTTCTAATCTGTATTGTATTTGGTTAATTATGTTAAATTTATTGTGAATATTGTTTTTATAGTATGGTAAGTTAATTTTGCTTGTCCAAATTTATATATTATGTTAAGTTATTTTTTTTATATTGTAATGTTTTCTTTTAATTTAATTATTATTACATGTTGTATAAAGTTTTGTTAAAGTTAAAAAGTAAAAAAGCGGGATGTGGAACTAACGAACGAACGTTGGACACTTTTGTTCAAGCTCCCGGCTGGTGAGGCTGCCTTTGTTAGCGTTTATTTATTTTTTGTTATACTGTGGGTGGTGGATAGATAATTTTTATGTTCATTTATTTTGCTGTTTCAATGGTGTTTATTTTCTGGCGATTAATTATTAGTGATTTCAATCTTGGGTGATGAAGTAAAATAATAGTTATTCTTTTGTTTTTTTTTAATCATTTCACTGCGCAGTTTTTAGTTAGTTAAGTTTATTAATCATGGTTAAGGCTATTATCGGAACCGATGGCCCTCAAGGGATCAAAGGTTCGGAGGTTTTTAAAATATTAATTAGGTTGTCAAATGTCATATGTATATATATTTTCTAATATCTAGAGAATTGGTAAATTAATTATAAACCAGATATTTAATATATACTAATTATATACTTTGTTAGTTGGAAGTAATGGGGGAGCTGTGCGAGTCCAGCAGACTCCAGATGTGTTTGAGGACACCCTGTATAGCGTGCTGCAGTAGGGGAGACCGGGGCTGGTTGACCAATTTTCAGTTTAAAAGTTAATATTTTTATTGCTTTAATGATTATTTTTGTGAAAAGCAATTCCATTGATAGTGACACTATTCAGCTCTAGAAAGAAATTACAATAAGCTCGATACCTATTAAAACATAATATATAGGCTCGATTTTATAGAACGGGAAAAACAAGTCAACCTACCCCGTGCCTGGGGCAGGTTGACTTGTCACTAGGGGTAAGTTGACCTAAGAAGTAATGAGTACCAAGACTACGGAGGAACAAGATTTAAATACTAAAGTAAATGCAATCATCATTTTTAAGAACATCTTCAACAACATTAAACACCGTTAAGAACCTATCGGTCCACCACCAGTCTAAAATAGCCTTTGATAGTCCTTTAGTCTAAAATAGTCAAAATAGTATTTATAGTGAACACGTGGGAAAACGGAGAACGGAAGGACACATATTGCCGAGGCCGAGATAGCAAATGCGACTCTCACCAGCGAAACCTCGGTCAGCAGACGTCATTATTCCCAATTTTTTGGTGCCAAGATGAGCTATTACTCTATCAGGAATGTGAACCGTTGTCAGTCCTGTTTCATCTACATTCTAAATTTACCCAGGGCTTACATTTAAACGTAGGTAAACGGTTCTTAGGTAATCAAAGAACAACTGCACGTTGTTTTTGTTGAAAGAAGTGGCTCGATATAGTAGCTTGAGGAGATCGAATAGAGAGAATAAGATGACGTTTAAGCAAACTCCCTACCCAATCTTCATCAGCAATCTGTTTTTTATCCCATGATTCAGGAATAGATTTTTTTTTTCTTGCAAATTCATATGCAAATTTTCGGGACTCGTAAGGCGTTAATCCATAATAAACATCATCACCTCCCTTATGGGCAATTTTCTGATGCATGCTCTTCCTCGTCACTGAATATTTGTCAGTTTTTTATGTAGCCAACGCTTTCCAAGGTCAATTGAGATCTAGACAGTCCGGGATTGCATTCTTTTTTTTCATATTTACTACATGGCGATATTTTATATGGTATAGCAAATTCTTTTGCTGGAATTGATACTTCGGCGAAAATAACTTGTCGACATACTCTCTCCAGTATGTCTTTACGTCTATTTGACTTTCGTTTATCGATTAGCATCGTTCTTAACTGGAAATGTTAGGTTAAGAACAATAATTTTTATACCAATTTATATCTAGCTCGTATATCCAAAATTGTATGGGGCAGGTTGACTAGATAGTCAACCAACCCCTTTGTAAATGAGTCAACCAGCCCCAAACGACCTAGTAATTTTTAACTACGTGCCAAAACCTTAAAATGGTGTCGTAATTAAAAATAATAAGGAAGCATACAAAGTTCGGAAATCAAACATTCGTATTAAACAGTTTGACAAGCAATCAAAACAAAATGAAAAGAGTTATAACAAATAGAATTAGGAAAAAAATAGTTACTTAAGTGTCTTGTTTTTGAACAATAGGCTCTAGCTGACAAACGGTTTGGGTCTGCTCCGCGGTTTTTCTGATGATTGTGCGCGGGGCAGTAATGGATACGCTCACCTAGTCGATCTTTGCAAAAAGTTTGCCTAACTCGCGTTTTTGACAATTAGTCTACCTGCCCCTATAGTCAACCAGCCCCGGTCTCCCCTACACTTCCGAGGTATACATTAAAAATTATTATTCATGAAATTTTAATATTTTGTTTAGACAATTTTTTTTCAGTGAAGTGATGACCAAACTATTTAAAAAATAATGTGTTTCCAGACGGGTCCAGTGGGCGAGAAGACGGCGCAGCAGTGCGTGGTGACGGCGTGCCGCGGCGGGCTGGCGCTGGCGCCGCTGCAGCCGCGCTGGGAGGCCGCTCTCGGACGACTGCTGGCGCACCACCAGGTATACATGGACTACGGACGGACGAAGTGGCCATGTACCATTTACATAAATCTTCCAGGGACCATTCACTCGAATACATAAGAAACCTAATCAAACTTGGTCTAGGAGGGAACTGTAAAATAACACTTTAGTAACAAATAACAATAGCCATTATACCACTTAAACGCAATCAAAACTTTATTAAAATCGGTTCAGACGTCTCTTAAAAGCAATTTAATACCACAAACAATTATGAATTTATCTGTAAGTTAAAAAAAAAAAAATCGTCTTTATGTATTTCTATGTTTATTATAAATTATAACGATGTAAAATTCATTAAACAAACAATTGTTTTATATATCAGGTCCGCAAGTTGCTGTGCGCCGGCCTGACGGGCGGTAACGGAGCACGCAGACGACAAATCCTGCAGCTCATTAAACACCACTACTTCCCTTCGGAACACATGAACCAGGTAAAATAAAGCTACGCCGGAGACAATATAATACCTTTAACACTACACTAGGTGTAGGGTTGAGGTATTGCAATTATTTATTATTATTTATTTATTTAAAACAGCTGTATATTTTAAAATAACTATGTAGTAATTTTTTATATTTATTGTTTTTGCCATAGTTATGAGCTATATTGTAACTTGGAAATAATATAACCGATCCTGTAGTTTCACTGCCTGAGAAATTGAGGACATATCATAATAACGTGAATAATTATAATTGTGTATATTATATTAATGTTTATATTGTCAAATAGATATTCGGCGACAGTTTCACGAGTGCGTCGGAGGTGAGCGTGGAGAGCTGTGGAGAGAGTGCTGGAGCGTGTGGGAGCGACTCACGCCCGCGCAGGAGACGGCTATGGATGAGCTACTGACTAGGCTGAGGGAGGCACTACACACAGGGAAGGTAAATGAATACCCTTACCCACTAGACCACTGACCTAGAAGGATCGTTATGTATAGGGTTGCCAACTTCCTATTTACTTTACTTTACATAATAAAGTACATTTTAATGATTATAATTTAAGATTTTTTTAAATTACTTTTCCGAAATTACACGTGACTTTAGTCTATATTTAAATTAAAGCTTATACAATGAAATTGACAATGTTAACATCTGAATTTATTAACTTTTAAAAAGAAACATAATAGAGCAACAATAGTTGTCGTTTCCTGTAAAAGGCTTGGAGGATTTATTAAACATCAGAGAAATCAAATTGTGTTTCCATAGGGTATAAAGTACAATTGGTCGAAATAATTTACATTACTTTATTATAAAGTACGGGTGGCAACCCTAGTTATGTGATAGATATGATTACATTCATAGCGTTAGGGAATCAGTCCTAGTCAAACGTCATGAGATAATTTGCACTCAAATTCAAAGTATTTATAAAATATTTATCAGTAGCAAATGATATGTAACAAATTAGAACCTAGTTAAACCTTACTTTAAACACACTTTGTATTAGTTAATTAATTAAAAAAGTAATATGTATATACAATTTTACAGATAAACGATATAGCAACATCAAGCGTGATGGAGTTGTACGGCTACAAGATGACATGCTTGGAACAACGGTTGCATTCACTCACTCGACTTACAGGTAAAGACAGTATTCAGTTATTAACCCTTTGCCCTCGAGATCGCTTCATATATACTAAAGGGCAACTCGGGTGTGTACTGTTAAACTGTGATGCTCTCCAGTTAAACTGATGATTTCGGAACAAGATCAAACAAATATAACTCGGGTGTGTACTGCTAAAATGTGATGCCCTCCAGTTAAACTGATGATTTCGGAAAGGATCAAACAAATATCACCAATTACTAAATATGTATGAGTATGAAGTGTTAATGTTTCAATTAACATTAATATCCATTCTAGGGTGCGACACAACACATGGCGTCATTACAGCACGCCCTCGCGTTACTGCAAGCGACTAATGTCTTATACAAGATGTCTTATACACGACACAGATGCAAAATGAAAAGTATGTATAATAATTTTGAATAAGTTTCCTTTTCAAATGCTTTAATTCTAATATATATTTATGCATATATAATAAAGTTCCACAAGATATTTTAAACTGTCTCTTTGGTAGTTTTAAATCTAAAATCTTAAGATTTTTTTGTGGATTGAAATGTGGAACTTAAGTTCACTTTATGTATATATCAAGTTTCTTTTCAAAAGAGCAACTTCTGTCTTGGTCTTCTCAGCAGAGCAGCATTCAGAGCCTGTGATACTTACTCATGGATTGACTACTCTGATTTTTTAAATAATAATTGATGATTTAAATTGCGTGCCTACTTGAATAAAGATAAATAAACAAATAGTAATAATAAGATAATAAACTTTTACTTTTACATAATACATAGTAGTGAGTTTGGTAGATGTTGTCTAATCTTGTCATTAAAAGCTTATGTAATTAATTCTTACCGTATCGATTACTGAAGCGGAAACCTCAAGGTGCAATCATGCTTAATCAAAAGAAATTTTAGTCGTCTAGGGAAATTTCAATGAGTACATCATTACATAAATAAGTTTTTTTTTGAATTTGGTAGAATGCTCGTCTGCCACGCGGGCGGCCCGGGTTCGATTCCCGGCCGATGCAATACTATTTTGCATATTTTTTTATGCATACAAATTGTTTTTACTACTTATGTATATGCAATAATTATTTTCATACATTAATTAATACTTTTTTTTATTTTAGACATATAAAGGCAATAGAGGAAATGCACAAGCAGCTGGATGACGCGGAAATGTCACTGCGCGGTTTTCGAGCAAAGTTAGCAGCTGAAAGAGACAAAGAAAATCAAAAATAATATTTGCAACAAGAGTTCAGAGCTCAATTGGCTGTAAGTTTTTTAATAAAAAAAATGTAACAATGTAATAAATTTTATGTCAGCGCCATCTGTCGAACTTTAGCAACAAATGAAGCAACCTAGTTCGTGTGCTCGTCAACAGTAAACAGATGGCGCTTAACTATATTCTATGTATTAATTTATTTTCAGAACATAGAAAGCGAAATGAAAGTGCGCGAGAAGGAACTAGAAGAAAGACTCAAGCAACAAGAGGCTGATAGCAGAGTAATACAAAAGAAATTGGAGCAACAGGTGATTATTCCTCAATTCTTTTGATAATAATTTTTACGCTTATTTCTGTTATATCAGTCCTCTCATTGACGGAAACTAAGCCTTGCCTTTTTTTTAAAGAATGTTGAAGAGAATTTGATGTTCAGATAGTTTAGAAATCTCAATATTAATGGAATATATTTTTTTTTCGGATTTTTTTACCTTGCTTTAACTGGTTATAGGTATATTTACAACATAAATAGAAATTTATATATATAATGTATTAATTGTTCTAATAGACGAACAAGAACAGCGAGCTATAGCGGGCGTGTTGATAAAGTTCGATGAGCGCGTGAAGCAGCGATACAAGCGACTGGAGGAGGACGCTGCCTCCGACGGAGCCCTGCGGCGGGAGATAGAGCAGAGGGACACTGTGAGACTTAACTACTTAACTATTTATACTTAATAGGATGATATAACGTTCTTCTAGTTAGAATCCATCTGTAAATGATATAAATAAGTATTTTTCAAGTTACATTCATGATCTTGCTGAACCCTAAAAATGTTAAGTGTACTTACTTTTCTGATTATCAGAGATTCGTATCGTACCGTTGATTGCCATCGCTTTTGGTATTTAATATATTTAATTTAATAGATTGGTATTTAATGTATTCCGTTTTAAATAAAAATAAAAAGATACGATACGGTAAGATTTAATTACATAAGCATTTAATGACAAGATTAGACAAAGTATAACAAAATTTAGTTAGTAATATTTGGAAGTTTATTATCTTATTATTACTATTAGTTTATTTATCTTTATTCAAGTAGGCACGCAATTTAAATCATCAATTATTATTTAAAAAATCAGAGTAGTCAATCCATGAGTAAGCTATCACAGGCTCTGAATGCTGCTCTGCTGAGAAGACCAAGCCAGAAGTTGCTCTTTTGAGAAGAAACTTGATATATACATATTTGATATATACATTAAAGTGAACAACTTAAGTTCCACATTTCAATCCACAAAAAAATCTTTTAGATTTAAAACTACGAAAGAGACGGTTTAAAATATCTTGTGGAACTTTATTATATATGCATAAATATATATTTGAATTAAAGCATTTGAAAAGGAAACTATTATACATACAAAATTATTATACATACTTTTGATTTTGCATCTGTGTCGTGTATAAGACATCTTGCTGGAAGTATTAGTCGCTTGCAGTAACGCGAGGGCGTGTTGTAGTGACGCCATGTGTTCTGTCGCACCCTGGAATGGATATTAATGTTAATTGAAACCTTAACCCTTCATACTCACTATATTTAGTAATTGGTGACATTTGTTTGATCTTGTTCCGAAATCATCAGTTTAACTGGAGAGCATCACAGTTTAACAGTACAAACCCGAGTTGCCCTTTAGTACATATGAAGCGATCTCGAGGGCAAAGGGTTAATAACTGAATACTGTCTTTACCTGTAAGTCGAGTGAGTGAATGCAACCGTTGTTCCAAGCATGTCATCTTGTAGCCGTACAACTCCATCACGCTTGATGTTGCTATATCGTTTATCTGTAAAATTGTACATACATATTACTTTTTAAATTAATTAAATTAATTAATTAAACAAGGTGTGTTTAAAGTAAGGTTTAACTAGGTTCTAATTTGTTACATATCATTTGCTACTGATAAATATTTCATAAATACTTTGAATTTGAGTGCAAATTATTAAATTATTAATCAAAAATATTAATAAATTTTAAGTTAATTTAACCAAATTAAGTTTTATGAAAGGTCAATATACAAATATTTATTTTGTAAGTTCAAAAGGTTACAGCATTTAATTTTATATAAATTATTAAATTATTTGATAGATGAAAAAGATTAAATTAATTTTTTATAATATTTATACAGGAATAGGAGACAAAGTATTATATTGGTAGAATATGGTATGCGAGTACCGTTAGGTCGCATTGGAGGTGCTCTTGCTCATGAGCTTGGCTACCATCTCCTGCACTCTCTTCATCTCCACCAGCTGCGACGTCACCTGGTACAGCCTGTTTTCACGCTCCACCACAGTCTTCTCCAGCTGCTGTATTATCTGGGGATGGAATATATTATGTATTTTATGGTGTTACGAAAGTAAAAATACAAAAACTGTATACTGAAAAAGTGTTTGATATTTGTTTAATAATTAGAATCCATAATGAATTTTAGACATTTGTTTTATCATATCATCTAACTTTTTATTTTTATTTAAAACGGAATACATTAAATACCAATCTATTAAATTAAATATATTAAATACCAAAAGCGATGGCAATCAACGGTACGATACGAATCTCTGATAATCAGAAAAGTAAGTACACTTAACATTTTTAGGGTTCAGCAAGATCATGAATGTAACTTGAAAAATACTTATTTATATCATTTACAGATGGATTCTAACTAGAAGAACGTTATATCATCCTATTAAGTATAAATAGTTAAGTAGTTAAGTCTCACAGTGTCCCTCTGCTCTATCTCCCGCCGCAGGGCTCCGTCGGAGGCAGCGTCCTCCTCCAGTCGCTTGTTTCGCTGCTTCACGCGCTCATCGAACTTTATCAACACGCCCGCTATAGCTCGCTGTTCTTGTTCGTCTATTAGAACAATTAATACATAATATATATAAATTTCTATTTATGTTGTAAATATACCTATAACCAGTTAAAGCAAGGTAAAAAAATCCGAAAAAAAAATATATTCCATTAATGTTGAGATTTCTAAACTATCTGAACATCAAATTCTCTTCAACATTCTTTAAAAAAAAGGCAAGGCTTAGTTTCCGTCAATGAGAGGACTGATATAACAGAAATAAGCGTAAAAATTATTATCAAAAGAATTGAGGAATCACCTGTTGCTCCAATTTCTTTTGTATTACTCTGCTATCAGCCTCTTGTTGCTTCAGTCTTTCTTCTAGTTCCTTCTCGCGTACTTTCATTTCGCTTTCTATGTTCTGAAAATAAATTAATACATAGAATATAGTTAAGCGCCATCTGTTTACTGTTGACGAGCACACGAACTAGGTTGCTTCATTTGTTGCTAAAGTTCGACAGATGGCGCTGAAATAAAATTTATTAAATTGTTACATTTTTTTTAATAAAAAACTTACAGCCAATTGAGCTCTGAACTCTTGTTGCAAATATTATTTTTGATTTTCTTTGTCTCTCTCAGCTGCTAACTTTGCTCGAAAACCGCGCAGTGACGTTTCCGCGTCATCCAGCTGCTTGTGCATTTCCTCTATTGCCTTTATATGTCTAAAATAAAAAAAAGTATTAATTAATGTATGAAAATAATTATTGCATATACATAAGTAGTAAAAACAATTTGTATGCATAAAAAAATATGCAAAATAGTATTGCATCGGCCGGGAATCGAACCCGGGCCGCCCGCGTGGCAGGCGAGCATTCTACCAAATTCAAAAAAAAACTTATTTATGTAATGATGTACTCATTGAAATTTCCCTAGACGACTAAAATTTCTTTTGATTAAGCATGATTGCATCTTGAGGTTTCCGCTTTAATAATCGATACATAAGCATTTAATGACAAGATAAGACAACATCTACCAAACTCGCTACTATGTAATATGTAAAAGTATAACAAAATTTAGTTAGTAAATTACTATAACTTTATTTATCTTTATTCAAGTAGGCACGCAATTTAAATCATCAATTATTATTTAAAAAATCAGAGTAGTCAATCCATGTGTAAAGCTATCACAGGCTCTGAATGCTGCTCTGCTGAGAGGACCAAGCCAGAAGTTGCTCTTTTGAAAAGTAACTTGATATATACAAATTTGATATATACATTAAAGTGAACAAATTTAAAACTAAGAAAAAGACGGTTTAAAATATCTTGTGGAACTTTATTATATATGCATAAATATATATTTGAATTATATATTCAAAATTATTATACATACTTTTCATTTTGCATCTGTGTCGTGTATAAGACATCTTGTATAAGACATTAGTCGCTTGCAGTAACGCGAGGGCGTGCTGTAATGACGCCATGTGTTCTGTCGCACCCTAGAATGGATATTAATGTTAATTGAAACCTTAACCCTTCATACTCACTCGCGAAGTGTATTTGATATATATTTATTTATAGTAATTGGTAATATTTGTTTGATCTTGATCTCGAGGGCAAAGGGTTAATAACTGAATACTGTCTTTACCTGTAAGGCAAGTGAGTGTGAATGCAACCGTTGTTCCAAGCATGTCATCTTGTAGCCGTACAACTCCATCACGCTTGATGTTGCTATATCGTTTATCTGTAAAATTGTACATACATATTACTTTTTAAATTAATTAAATTAATTAATTAAACAAGGTGTGTTTAAAGTAAGGTTTAACTAGGTTCTAATTTGTTACATATCATTTGCTACTGATAAATATTTCATAAATACTTTGAATTTGAGTGCAAATTATTAAATTATTAATCAAAAATATTAATAAATTTTAAGTTAATTTAACCAAATTAAGTTTTATGAAAGGTCAATATACAAATATTTATTTTGTAAGTTCAAAAGGTTACAGCATTTAATTTTATATAAATTATTAAATTATTTGATAGATGAAAAAGATTAAATTAATTTTTTATAATATTTATACAGGAATAGGAGACAAAGTATTATATTGGTAGAATATGGTATGCGAGTACCGTTAGGTCGCATTGGAGGTGCTCTTGCTCATGAGCTTGGCTACCATCTCCTGCACTCTCTTCATCTCCACCAGCTGCGACGTCACCTGGTACAGCCTGTTTTCACGCTCCACCACAGTCTTCTCCAGCTGCTGTATTATCTGGGGATGGAATATATTATGTATTTTATGGTGTTACGAAAGTAAAAATACAAAAACTGTATACTGAAAAAGTGTTTGATATTTGTTTAATAATTAGAATCCATAATGAATTTTAGACATTTGTTTTATCATATCATCTAACTTTTTATTTTTATTTAAAACGGAATACATTAAATACCAATCTATTAAATTAAATATATTAAATACCAAAAGCGATGGCAATCAACGGTACGATACGAATCTCTGATAATCAGAAAAGTAAGTACACTTAACATTTTTAGGGTTCAGCAAGATCATGAATGTAACTTGAAAAATACTTATTTATATCATTTACAGATGGATTCTAACTAGAAGAACGTTATATCATCCTATTAAGTATAAATAGTTAAGTAGTTAAGTCTCACAGTGTCCCTCTGCTCTATCTCCCGCCGCAGGGCTCCGTCGGAGGCAGCGTCCTCCTCCAGTCGCTTGTTTCGCTGCTTCACGCGCTCATCGAACTTTATCAACACGCCCGCTATAGCTCGCTGTTCTTGTTCGTCTATTAGAACAATTAATACATAATATATATAAATTTCTATTTATGTTGTAAATATACCTATAACCAGTTAAAGCAAGGTAAAAAAATCCGAAAAAAAAATATATTCCATTAATGTTGAGATTTCTAAACTATCTGAACATCAAATTCTCTTCAACATTCTTTAAAAAAAAGGCAAGGCTTAGTTTCCGTCAATGAGAGGACTGATATAACAGAAATAAGCGTAAAAATTATTATCAAAAGAATTGAGGAATCACCTGTTGCTCCAATTTCTTTTGTATTACTCTGCTATCAGCCTCTTGTTGCTTCAGTCTTTCTTCTAGTTCCTTCTCGCGTACTTTCATTTCGCTTTCTATGTTCTGAAAATAAATTAATACATAGAATATAGTTAAGCGCCATCTGTTTACTGTTGACGAGCACACGAACTAGGTTGCTTCATTTGTTGCTAAAGTTCGACAGATGGCGCTGAAATAAAATTTATTAAATTGTTACATTTTTTTTAATAAAAAACTTACAGCCAATTGAGCTCTGAACTCTTGTTGCAAATATTATTTTTGATTTTCTTTGTCTCTCTCAGCTGCTAACTTTGCTCGAAAACCGCGCAGTGACGTTTCCGCGTCATCCAGCTGCTTGTGCATTTCCTCTATTGCCTTTATATGTCTAAAATAAAAAAAAGTATTAATTAATGTATGAAAATAATTATTGCATATACATAAGTAGTAAAAACAATTTGTATGCATAAAAAAATATGCAAAATAGTATTGCATCGGCCGGGAATCGAACCCGGGCCGCCCGCGTGGCAGGCGAGCATTCTACCAAATTCAAAAAAAAACTTATTTATGTAATGATGTACTCATTGAAATTTCCCTAGACGACTAAAATTTCTTTTGATTAAGCATGATTGCACCTTGAGGTTTCCGCTTCAGTAATCGATACGGTAAGAATTAATTACATAAGCTTTTAATGACAAGATTAGACAACATCTACCAAACTCACTACTATGTATTATGTAAAAGTAAAAGTTTATTATCTTATTATTACTATTTGTTTATTTATCTTTATTCAAGTAGGCACGCAATTTAAATCATCAATTATTATTTAAAAAATCAGAGTAGTCAATCCATGAGTAAGTATCACAGGCTCTGAATGCTGCTCTGCTGAGAAGACCAAGACAGAAGTTGCTCTTTTGAAAAGAAACTTGATATATACATAAAGTGAACTTAAGTTCCACATTTCAATCCACAAAAAAATCTTAAGATTTTAGATTTAAAACTACCAAAGAGACAGTTTAAAATATCTTGTGGAACTTTATTATATATGCATAAATATATATTAGAATTAAAGCATTTGAAAAGGAAACTTATTCAAAATTATTATACATACTTTTCATTTTGCATCTGTGTCGTGTATAAGACATCTTGTATAAGACATTAGTCGCTTGCAGTAACGCGAGGGCGTGCTGTAATGACGCCATGTGTTGTGTCGCACCCTAGAATGGATATTAATGTTAATTGAAACATTAACACTTCATACTCATACATATTTAGTAATTGGTGATATTTGTTTGATCCTTTCCGAAATCATCAGTTTAACTGGAGGGCATCACATTTTAGCAGTACACACCCGAGTTATATTTGTTTGATCTTGTTCCGAAATCATCAGTTTAACTGGAGAGCATCACAGTTTAACAGTACACACCCGAGTTGCCCTTTAGTATATATGAAGCGATCTCGAGGGCAAAGGGTTAATAACTGAATACTGTCTTTACCTGTAAGTCGAGTGAGTGAATGCAACCGTTGTTCCAAGCATGTCATCTTGTAGCCGTACAACTCCATCACGCTTGATGTTGCTATATCGTTTATCTGTAAAATTGTACATACATATTACTTTTTTAATTAATTAAATTAATTAATTAAACAAGGTGTGTTTAAAGTAAGGTTTAACTAGGTTCTAATTTGTTACATATCATTTGCTACTGATAAATATTTTATAAAAACTTTGAATTTGAGTGCAAATTATCTCATGACGTTTGACTAGGACTGATTCCCTAACGCTATGAATGTAATCATATCTATCACATAACTAGGGTTGCCACCCGTACTTTATAATAAAGTAATGTAAATTATTTCGACCAATTGTACTTTATACCCTATGGAAACACAATTTGATTTCTCTGATGTTTAATAAATCCTCCAAGCCTTTTACAGGAAACGACAACTATTGTTGCTCTATTATGTTTCTTTTTAAAAGTTAATAAATTCAGATGTTAACATTGTCAATTTCATTGTATAAGCTTTAATTTAAATATAGACTAAAGTCACGTGTAATTTCGGAAAAGTAATTTAAAAAAATCTTAAATTATAATCATTAAAATGTACTTTATTATGTAAAGTAAAGTAAATAGGAAGTTGGCAACCCTATACATAACGATCCTTCTAGGTCAGTGGTCTAGTGGGTAAGGGTATTCATTTACCTTCCCTGTGTGTAGTGCCTCCCTCAACCTAGTCAGTAGCTCATCCATAGCCGTCTCCTGCGCGGGCGTGAGTCGCTCCCACACGCTCCAGCACTCTCTCCACAGCTCTCCACGCTCACCTCCGACGCACTCGTGAAACTGTCGCCGAATATCTATTTGACAATATAAACATTAATATAATATACACAATTATAATTATTCACGTTATTATGATATGTCCTCAATTTCTCAGACAGTGAAACTACAGGATCGGTTATATTATTTCCAAGTTACAATATAGCTCATAACTATGGCAAAAACAATAAATATAAAAAATTACTACATAGTTATTTTAAAATATACAGCTGTTTTAAATAAATAAATAATAATAAATAATTGCAATACCTCAACCCTACACCTAGTGTAGTGTTAAAGGTATTATATTGTCTCCGGCGTAGCTTTATTTTACCTCATGTGTTCCGAAGGGAAGTAGTGGTGTTTAATGAGCTGCAGGATCTGTCGTCTGCGTGCTCCGCTACCGCCCGTCAGGCCGGCGCACAGCAACTTGCGGACCTGATATATAAAACAATTGTTTGTTTAATGAATTTTACATCGTTATAATTTATAATAAACATATAGAAATACATAAAGACGATTTTTTTTTTTTTAACTTACAGATAAATTCATAATTGTTTGTGGTATTAAATTGCTTTTAAGAGACGTCTGAACCGATTTTAATAAAGTTTTGATTGCGTTTAAGTGGTATAATGGCTATTGTTATTTGTTACTAACGTGTTATTTTACAGTTCCCTCCTAGACCAAGTTTGATTAGGTTTCCTATGTATTCGAGTGAATGGTCCCTGGAAGATTTATGTAAATGGTACATGGCCACTTCGTCCGTCCGTAGTCCATGTATACCTGGTGGTGCGCCAGCAGTCGTCCGAGAGCGGCCTCCCAGCGCGGCTGCAGCGGCGCCAGCGCCAGCCCGCCGTCACCACGCACTGCTGCGCCGTCTTCTCGCCCACTGGACCCGTCTGGAAACACATTATTTTTTAAATAGTTTGGTCATCACTTCACTGAAAAAAAATTGTCTAAACAAAATATTAAAATTTCATGAATAATAATTTTTAATGTATACCTCGGAAGTGTACTGCAGCACGCTATACAGGGTGTCCTCAAACACATCTGGAGTCTGCTGGACTCGCACAGCGCCCCCATTACTTCCAACTAACAAAGTATATAATTAGTATATATTAAATATCTGGTTTATAATTAATTTACCAATTCTCTAGATATTAGAAAATATATATACATATGACATTTGACAACCTAATTAATATTTTAAAAACCTCCGAACCTTTGATCCCTTGAGGGCCATCGGTTCCGATAATAGCCTTAACCATGATTAATAAACTTAACTAACTAAAAACTGCGCAGTGAAATGATTAAAAAAAAAAACAAAAGAATAACTATTATTTCACTTCATCACCCAAGATTGAAATCACTAATAATTAATCGCCAGAAAATAAACACCATTGAAACAGCAAAATAAATGAACATAAAAATTATCTGTCCACCACCCACAGTATAACAAAAAATAAATAAACGCTAACAAAGGCAGTCTCACCAGCCGGGAGCTTGAACTAAAGTGTCCAACGTTCGTTCGTTAGTTCCACATCCCGCTTTTTGACTTTTTAACTTTAACAAAACTTTATACAACATGTAATAATAATTAAATTAAAAGAAAACATTACAATATAAAAAAAATAACTTAACATAATATATAAATTTGGACAAGCAAAATTAACTTACCATACTATAAAAACAATATTCACAATAAATTTAACATAATTAACCAAATACAATACAGATTAGAAATAATACAATAAAATACATAAACGTACCGCTCCGCAATATATAATTAATTTAACAATTAAGAACGCTTGTGGAGCCTATGGTATGGTTTGACGAGCACAATCAACTTAAATACTATATAATGAAAACACTATAATATAACAATATAACAATACAATATACACTATAAAATAAAATACAATTAAACTAGAGGCGCTGCACACACTCTTTGCTTAGCAGTGATTGGTTGGAGTTCACTAGTTCTCCAATATGACACTAGAGGCGCTGCACACACTCTTTGCTTAGCAGTGATTGGTTGAAGTTCACTAGTTCTCCAATATGACACTAGAGGCGCTGAACACACTCTTTGCTTAGCAGTGATTGGTTGGAGTTCACTAGTTCTCCAATATGACACTAGAGGCGCTGCACACACTCTTTGCTTAGCAGTGATTGGTTGGAGTTCACTAGTTCTCCAAAATGACACTAGAGGCGCTGCTATAAATTGAGAGAGGCACTTCCGTTTCCTTCAGCACAAAGCTTTTTTGACTCAAAAACAGCGTCCTTCCGGTATAATCTAGCGGCGGTATAATCTAATGGTAGGGATGGATGATGTGCTTGCGCAGCACCACTCACCTGTATCCCTCATTGGCACTTCAGTTTCTGAACAGCGCAGTCGCCTTTAAATCAATCTCAAGATTCTTGTTTAATTTTGTTACAAAAGTATTATTTTATAATGAATCCATCTAGTGAAGAATGCTGATTTGGCAAAAAAGAAGAACTACCCACGTCCGTTCATCAAGCGACTCTTTGGACATCAGTAGCGGTGCTTCCAGCCCGATGCGAGGCAAAACGCATCGAAAAAGGGGGCGGCGCAATGCTAAGGTAAGGTCTTTTTTTTTATACCAGACCATATTTCCTAAAACATCGAACTTTCATGATTTCCCTAGCGGCGTTCAAACGAACAAAACTTATTTAATATTAAAGGTGTGGATTGCAATATGTAAACTACCCTCAAGTCGCAGACTTTGCATACTGCTGACCTACATTTGAAATTACTTAATAATTTACAGTACTTTAATAATGTTTTACCAAGAAAGGCGACGTTCAAAGAACATTCGTCAGGAAGAATGCTGATTTAGCAAAAAAGACTACCTACGTCCGTTCGTTATAAAGTGACTATTTGGACATCAGTAACGGTGCTTCCAGCCCGATGCGAGGCAAAAAGCATCGAAAAAGGGGACGGCACAATGCTGAGGTAAGTAATCTGGCTAGTATTGTTAAAAAAATTAAGTAACAAAGACCATATTTCATAAAACATAAAATTTTCATATGATTCACTAGCGGCGTTCAAAAGAACAAAACTTATTTAATATTGAGAAAACTACCCTCGAGTTGCAGACTTTGCATACTTGACCTACATTTGGAATTGTTTAACAATTTACCGTCCTTTAATTCTCCTGACTGGTCACAACTGCGTTATTCAGAAGTACAAAAGTTATACAATTCTACCCCAGGTTTTCTTAGATTTGGAATGTAATGACTATTAAATCTTACGATAAAAATTGTTTAGCGAATGTTGAAAAGTCACTTGCCATTATGTTGCAAAATAAAGTTTTTCAGAAGGGATTAGCTCAACTAATCTCCTGGTTATCTGAATTTCAGAATCCAAAAACCATTCAATTATCCAATATTATTATATTACAGTTAAAAATAATGTTTTTTTTTTCGGAAGGTGATTATCAAAAAATTCAATAAAATTTATTGCAAATATCGATGATGCCATTTTGAAGTATGTTAAAGATAATAATTATTTAAGGGAATTTTAAGAAATGTGATAATTTAATATTTTACAGACTTACCAAGAAAGGCGGCGTTCAAAGAACATTCGTCAGGAAGAATGCTGATTTATCAAAAAAAGAAGACTACTCGCGGTCCGTTCGTCATCAAGAGTCTCTGTGGACATCTATAGCGGCGCTTCCAGCCGGATACGACGCAAAAAGCATCCAAAAAAGGTTACGGCGAAATGCTAAGGTAAGTATTCTGCCAGTTTTTTTTTTCACAAGACCATATATCATAAAACAACAAATTTTTATGATTCAGAAGCGACGTTCAAAAGAAGAAACTTTTTTAATATTGAGAAAGGTATTGATTGCAATTTGCTTACTACCCTCAAGTCAGACTTTGCATACTTCTGACCTATATTTGGAATTACTTAATAATTTACTCCCGGTTTCTACCCCCGGTTTTGTTAGATTTGGAATGTAATGACTCTATAAAATCTTACAATAACAATTGTCCCGCTATTACACATGCTATTATTTTGCTAAATGAAGCCTTTCAGAAGGGATTAGCTCAACTAATCTCCTGGTTATCTGAATTTCAGAATCCAATAACCATTCAATTATCCAATATCATTATATTACAGTTAAAATTGTTTTTTATTTTCAAAAAAATTTATAAAATATATTGGAAATATCGTGCAACAGCGCCGTAATGCCATTTTGAATAATGTTAAAGATAATTATTTAAGGAAATCTTTAAGAAATTCCTCCTTCATGGGATAATCTTTCTAAGGTTTTACAGATTGTTACCAAGAAAGGCGACGTTCAAAGAACATTCATCAGGAAGAATGCTGATTTAGCAAAAAAGAAAACTACCCGCGTCCGTTCGTCATCAAGTGACTCTTTAGACATCGGTAGCGGTCCTGCCAGGACGATGCGAGGCAAAAAGCATCGAAAAAGGGGACCGCGCAATACTATGGTAAGTATTCTGGCAAGTATTATTAAAATTTTAGTATAAAAGTTTTTTTCTTTACAAGACTATTTTCAAAAAACAATATATTTCCGTGATTCAGAAGCCCCGTTCAAAAGAAACTTTTTTAAAATTGAGAAAGGTATTGATTGCAATTTGCTTGCAAAACTACCTTGCAATTACCCTACCAATTGCAACTACCCTCAAGTCAGACTTTGCATACTTCTGACCTACATTTGGAATTAATTAATAATTTACAGTAATTTAATTCTGACTAGTCACAAGTGCGTTATTCAGAAGTACAAAAGTTACACAATTCTACCCCCGGTTTTGTAGAACTGATTCTAGAAATGATTCTATAAAATCTTATTATAAAAATTGTTTAGCGAATCTCTATATCCAATAACCATTGATGATATTATAATGATCAAAAAATCAATAAAATGTCTGTTAAAGATAATTAAGGGAATCGTTACGAAAAATTCCTCCATCAGATAACCTTTTCAATGACACCAATTTTACCGATTTTGTCGGTGTGAACCGAAAGCTGTCTTGGATCAGAGATGAAAGCACCGTGGATAAGCTTCAGAAGCGCGCCCCAAGGAGAAGACTGGAAGGAAGGAACCTTTCAAGCTGGGCAAATCAAACATCTGGTAAGTGTTTGGAGAAAGTTAGGAGCACCATTGTACATTATAGAGATAATTACAAGTTATCGAATTTTGTTTATAATCCGATCTCCTTTAATACATCCATCTCAATTAACGACGAAATTTCAGACAAAAAATCAAAAAATATCTTATTTCAAATGAACAATCTGGCATCTTTGTATACCAAATTTTCCTAGACGCCAAAAAAGATGATACCTTTTTTTCGGACGGTCTTCAAATTAATAGTAATTAAACTAATATGTTCAAATAGACAAATTTCGTTTAGTAAATATGTACAAAGCGCCCGACTTCCTCCAAACATGAGATTGGCTTGTGAAAGTGGGTTTAAAAAACGCTTACTTTCAATCTTCTAATTGCACCAGCTCATCGTCCTTATTTAAGGATTATATCCAACCAGCTCTGGCAAATGAGTCCAAATCTGACCAATTGGATAAAGACATTATATTTGAATATTTAACAAATAATCCAATCTCTGATTCGTCATTCTTTGAATTTTCTATAACTGCATCCCGTATTTTAGATTAATAAACTAATAGAACGTTTTACTTCCGCAGAGGCAGTATACATAGCCTCTTCACCACACGTGGTACCCAAAAACGAGCTAGTCCAACTATAATTGGGGTTGGATTAAATAGTTTAAAAGAGGCATCAAATGCAGTCCAAATAGTGTGCGATCTGTGGTGCTGCGCGCACATCATCCATCCCCACCATCTGCTAGATTATACCAGACGCTGTTTTGGGGCAAAAAAGCATTGTACTGAAGGAATCGGAAGTGCCTCAATTTATGGCTTACAGAAAGGTAAGTACGCTTAATATTAATTTAATTTTCAGGTATTATATTAATTCAATATTTAAATTTAAATAATTATTTAATTTCAGGAGATAAATTGTTAGGCTGTTCTGAAATTCGTGATTTCAAAGCGGGGCAAATATTCCGGTGTATAGTCAAACTGTCATTATAGACTTTTTAGTTTGAATTTAATGGAATTCAGGTGGAATGCGAAAACTGTATGCTCAGAGAAATTATATATCATGTCGAAAAATTGGTAGAGCATACGAAATTTCAAAAATCAAACTAAAATAGCCACGAGTACGCACGAAAAGAGGATGTGAAGGCCGCGAATACTATCAGCAGAAAAAAAAGCTGACGCTGAGACTTAAGAAGCAAGAGTTCGTCACAGACAAGAGCAAAAGGATGCCTTGGATATTGCCACTGCAGCAGACACTTAATGTAAGTTTTTTCACCTGTTTGAATGTAAATCTTTTTAGTCGCGTCTTTTGAAAACTACATTTTTGAAATCGATTTCTCGAAAACGAATGAACCGATCTCCAAATTTTACATTCATGATTTTTCATGCACCGTGAAGGGTGCAAATTATACTCAAAAAAAGGTTTTTGTTCTCAACGCCGCCAAAATATAAAATTGTTGTTTTCTCCTTCGTCCAAGCGAGCTTTAAGCATCTACTAACAGAAAATTTTGCATTTCAGATGCATCGGTCCTGAGTTATCCTAACCACGACCACCATCACCACCAGCATCACCATCAGCACCACCATCAAACTTGTTTTGAGTCACAGATGACGACGTGCGGACAATATTTTTCGACGAAAATTTCAATAACTTATGTAATATATATATACCTTTTATATGGTAACTTGATGTAATGAAATATTTTGTTGGTTAAATAAAAATATACGTGTTTTGTGCCTTTGAAACCCACCTAACCCCTCAATAAAAGATATTTTAGTGATAAACTTAAATTAAATTAAATATTACACTTATTATTTTAATAATATTAAAATATAAAAATAATTAATTATGCATTTACGTTGGAATATTTTAAATAAAGTACACCAATCACAGATAGCAACTCCTGAGGTAAGGACATCCTCGTCTGAAATTAATAATTACATTATTTGTCAAGATTTGATTTGTTTTCAATCAGTCGATAAATGTTAATTTTTATGAAACGGTGAACACAATAATATCTGGCTGAGTTTGTGTGGTTCCTCACGGAGCTGGGCGGGTTTTGAACCCTCGTAGTTAATTTTGAATTGAAGTCTATCTATGTCTAATTTTGAACTAAAATGTTTTGTCGTTGAGAAATATATATATACATAGGTTATATATATAGGTCAGGTTAGGTCTCATTTGTTGTGACCGGTGTTGTGGAACCTCGGCTACGACTGGCTGCTTCACTGTTCTCTCTTGCCCTGGATGAGGTTGTTGTGTTACGCGGATGATACCCCCTCGTCACCTACAGGGGTAAGAACTTTTCGGAGGCAGCCCCGTGTGGCTACCATCGGCGTTACGTTTGTAGCGAACCGAATAAGGCTGTTAGGATTGGAGGTCTCCGTTACAAACACAGGCCATCCTGTTCCTCGGCCCTCGCCGATGTCCCTCTAGTCGGGCGTCTATCTCTGGCCAAGGATCGGAGGCAGTGGTGGTAGTGAAGACCCAGATGAAATATCTGGGTCTCACCCTGGGCGGTGCGTGTGTGTGTGTGGGGATGTGTGTGTGTGTGTGGGGATGCGTGTGTGTGTGGGGATGCGTGTGTGTGTGTGTGTGTGGGGATGCGTGTGTGTGGGGATGCGTGTGTGTGTGTGTGTGGATGCGTGCGTGTGTGTGTGGGGATGCGTGTGTGTGTGGGGATGTGTGTGGGGATGCGTGTGTGTGTGTGGGGATGCGTGTGTGTGTGTGGGGATGCGTGTGTGTGTGTGTGGGGATGCGTGTGTGTGTGTGTGGGGATGCGTGTGTGTGTGTGTGGGGATGTGTGTGTGGGGATGTGTGGGTGTGTGTGTGTGTGGGGATGTGTGTGGGGATGTGTGTGTGTGTGGGGATGCGTGTGTGTGTGTGTGTGTGTGTGTGTGTGTGGGGATGCGTGTGTGTGTGTGTGTGTGTGTGTGTGTGGATGCGTGTGTGTGGGGATGTGTGTGTGTGTGTGTGTGGGGATGTATGTGTGTGTGTGTGTGTGTGGGGATGTGTGTGTGTGTGGGGATGTGTGTGTGTGTGTGTGTGTGGGGATGTGTGTGTGTGTGTGGGGATGTGTGGGTGTGTGTGTGTGTGGGGATGCGTGTGTGTGTGTGTGGGGATGCGTGTGTGTGTGTGTGTGTGTGTGGGGGGGGGGATGTGTGTGTGTGTGTGGGGATGTGTGTGTGTGTGTGGGGATGCGTGTGTGTGTGGGGTTGCGTGTGTGTGTGTGTGTGTGTGTGTGGGGTTGCGTGTGTGTGTGTGTGGGGATGCGTGTGTGTGTGTGTGGGGATGCGTGTGTGTGTGTGTGTGGGTGTGTGTGTGTGTGTGTGGGGATGCGTGTGGGTGTGGGGATGCGTGTGGGTGTGTGTGTGTGGGGATGCGTGTGTGTGTGTGTGTGTGTGTGTGTGTGGGGATGCGTGTGTGTGTGTGTGTGTGTGGGGATGTGTGTGTGTGTGTGGGGATGTGTGTGTGTGTGGGGATGCGTGTGTGTGTGGGGATGCGTGTGTGTGTGTGTGTGTGTGTGTGTGTGTGTGGGGGGGGGGGATGTGTGTGTGTGTGTGTGGGGATGTGTGTGTGTGTGTGGGGATGCGTGTGTGTGTGTGTGTGGGGATGCGTGTGTGTGTGTGTGTGGGGATGCGTGTGTGTGTGTGTTGTTGTGTGGGGGGGGGGGGGATGTGTGTGTGTGTGTGTGGGGATGCGTGTGTGTGGGTGTGTGTGTGTGTGGGGATGTGTGTGTGTGTGTGGGGATGTGTGTGTGTGTGTGGGGATGTGTGTGTGTGTGTGTGTGTGGGGATGCGTGTGTGTGTGTGTGTGGGGATGCGTGTGTGTGTGTGTGTGTGTGTGGGGATGCGTGTGTGTGTGTGTGTGTGTGTGTGTGTGTGTGTGTGGGGATGCGTGTGTGTGTGTGTGTGTGTGTGTGTGGGGATGCGTGTGTGTGTGTGTGTGTGGGGATGCGCGTGTGTGTGTGTGGATGCGTGTGTGTGGATGCGTGTGTGTGGATGCGTGTGTGTGGATGCGTGCGTGTGTGTGTGGGGATGTGTGTGTGGGGATGTGTGTGTGGGGATGTGTGTGTGTGGGGATGTGTGTGTGTGTGTGTGGGGGGATGTGTGTGTGTGTGTGGGGATGTGTGTGTGTGTGTGTGTGGGGAAGTGTGTGTGTGTGTGGGGATGTGTGTGTGTGGGGATGTGTGTGTGTGTGTGTGTGGGGATGTGTGTGTGTGTGGGGGGGGATGTGTGTGTGTGTGCGTGTGTGTGGATGCGTGTGTGTGGATGCGTGTGTGTGGATGCGTGTGTGTGTGTGGGGATGTGGGTGTGTGTGGGGATGTGTGTGTGTGTGGGGATGTGTGTGTGTGGGGATGTGTGTGTGTGGGGATGTGTGTGTGTGGGGATGTGTGTGTGGGGATGTGTGTGTGTGTGTGTGTGTGTGTGGGGATGTATGTGTGTGTGTGGGTGGGGATGTGTGTGTGTGTGTGTGTGTGTGGGTATGTGTGTGTGTGGGTGTGTGTGTGTGGGGATGTGTGTGTGTGTGTGTGTGTGGGGGGGGGGGGGGGATGTGTGTGTGTGGGGATGTGTGTGTGTGGGGATGTGCGTGTGTGGGGATGTGCGTGTGTGGGGATGTGCGTGTGTGGGGATGTGTGTGTGTGTGGATGTTAATTGATATTAATCTAAGAAATGAAATGAAATGAAATGAAATGAGTGTGAGCTTTAAAGCAAGTGGTGATCAGTAGTGTTGTACTATAAGAATTATCAAGTTTAATAAATGTTGGTAAGCAAATAAACATATAGTTATAATAACCTATTTTAAAATAAACAGTGTATTTTATTACAAATTTTGTAAGTAGTAAGGGTAAGATAAAGATAAAATAAAGATAAAATCTTTATCTTACACAGGTAAGATAAAGATCTTAGGGCCTTTCTTGTTCCTCATTTACATAAATGACTTATCTCACCTAGTGAGGGAAAAACATGGGATAGTGTTGTTTGCTGATGATACTTCTCTTACTTTTAAAGTTAGCAGAAGGCAATCTGTTATTGACGATGTAAATAATGCTCTCTCAGATGTTGTCCAATGGTTTAACGCAAATAATTTGTTGCTCAATAAAAAAAAGACGAAATGTGTTAAATTTACTTTACCAAACGTTAAAAATGTTAAAACCAATGTACAATTAAACAATGAGGAATTGGACTTGGTCAAATCTACTACTTTCTTGGGCATTACCTTAAATGAAAAATTGCAATGGGGTCCTCATATATTTGATTTATCAAGTAGACTTTAGGCATTCACTATACCATTCCTAAGGTTCTGCCCAAGAAAGTAGTAGATTTGACCAAGTCCAATTCCTCATTGTTTAATTGTACATTGGTTTTAACATTTTTAACTATAGTGAAAGTACCGACAGAGGTAAGAGGTTTCAGTAAGAAGCGCGATGAATGGTGGGATGATCAAGTGAAAGACGCTGTGGAGTTAAAGAAGAAAGCATGGCTGGATTATAAAGCCTCGGGTAAGGCTAAGAGTATGAGAAAGATAAGAAAAAGACAGTACAAGCTCCAAAAGCACAAAACGAAAGCACTTATAAAGATGAAGCACTTATAAAGATGAAAACACAGTAGAAGAATGTAAGAAAGATGAATGCTGTGGAGATGCGATCTCTTTGCAGAATATGCGGAGCTGAGATATTTGCTTAAAAGTCAAAGACATGATAAAACAAATTTATCTCAAATCATGTGAAAGTTTACCAAAAAACGATACTGATTTATTTAAATTTAAGATAAGAAGACAATAATCAAATACATAGTGTTCTACAAGAAGAAGCCAGAAGCATGATGAATGGTCTTCTAGAACTACGGTTATTAGAGGTAGGAGCATCCTTTATGGTGACTATTCAGTACATAGTACATTATAATAAAATAGCTTAACTTATCTGAAATAACTTCACTTCTTAGCAATATAGGATATACTAATTGCTATTCAAAATATTAACTTTTTCCGTATCTAATAGACTGCAATAATTGATTAAACACGAATGATTTTCATTTCCCTAAACATAAATAAATATGTATTTTTTAACTATTTAATAAATATGCCTGTACTATTTCAAACAAGTTAGGTTCTGAAGATAAAATTATGTTTGACAGTAAAAATATAAGACAATAAAACTTGTTTGTTGAATCAGGTTATTGTATTATGCAGTAAAATAAGTAGGTTGTGTTGAAAGTTTTTTATGATAATAATTTTGAGGGGCCTAAAAAACAGGATCATATTAAGGTTATAGGTTTACTATAATTCTAGGAACATCTCAGTTTACAAAATAAATGTTGATTTAAATTCATTAATTAAACCTGATCCATACCGTTATTCTTACGGATACAATCAAAATACGACAATGCTACCCTCACATTGCTCAGAGTTACAATAACTAGTGGTCGCCCAGTGGTCGAAATTCGACCATATAATAAATTTAAATTGTAAGTGACTTAATATACATTATTAAAATATAATATTCAAACATTATTAAGGTTCTACTGTCGAAAACTAAACTACTATAACCACAGATTTGACCAAGACTCTTATTTGCCAATTTCTTTTTTGAACAAATTATATGAAATTAAAAGAAATGTTCAATTCTAAGTAGTCTGTTAAATTGTTGTAAACTTCAGACCTAAGATTTGTTTGATTTTGTCAAATGAAATGTAATCGTGAGCCCTCTATTCTCACATACATATCAACAATCCACTGCAGAAATAGTTTTTGTGAATGCTGAAATCATCTCTAATTGCTAGTCGATAGGCTGTATACTAAAGCATGGTTAATTTATTTCTGGGTGCTCTTGAATTAGATGTAGTTGGTGTATTATGAGCAATATTGACATGCCACCCAGTATCACCGTTGGGAAAAAGCAGTGGGTACGCTAAAGGGTCTAATGATGAGTCCAAAACTGAGATATTCTTAATTATACCATTAACTTTTGAAAAACAAATCATATGTCGTTCAAAAGGTGGCTCACCATCAACTGTACTAAATATTACTGCTACATCAGTTTGAACTGCATCATTAAATCGGAGTAGATTTAAATGATGATTTACTTTAATGAGCATACAAATTTCTTTGTTTTAATTTTCAACTCTCTGACAATGATCTTTCATTGCAATGAATGACCGCACAAAAGGATTACTGCGTTCCAATTCCAGTGAAATTTCATGCATTATGTTGTTGTTACATGTTTGCATAACATGTTCACATCATAAAAATATAATTGTGCATAACATGGTAAGCGACCATATGCGGCAGTCATTGGGCCTGATCTGTGATAATAAACATCATGTATTTTGAAATGATACACTCCACTTGTAACTGGCTCAGCAACTTTGGCTTCTGAGCTAACCATAGCAAAACATGAATTATATTTCTTAATATTTTCAAAATAATTTTTTGATTACTTTTTATTGAAGGTTCATTTGAAGTAAGTCCATCATATAATAATTTAAATCAAATATTCATTTTGACTTAAGGGTAGTAATATTGGTTTACCCTTGTGACAACATGAAGCGAATGCAGTTTGGTCGCCTAAAGTCACTTCAGGTTCAAAATGTTAATGTCATAACTTAAAAACACATTTGGAATGACATTTAGAGCACACTTAAATGCATCTCTCAAAATCATATTACTATCTAATACTACTGATGAGGAATTATTCCTTCCTCTTAGAGAAATATTCCTTCTTCTTTGTCTCTCACTCCGACTCGTTAATGTTCTACGTCGAGGCATAATTAAAGTTCTTTCATAGATTACTGAAATCAAGAAGAGAAAAAGTTTTTACACAAAATCACTTATTTATCCTAAAGTATATGCAATTACTGAAATCGTAAACTACAATAATTGCTTTGAACCAGCAATATCAAAAATTGTTGTACCTGAATGTTGTTATTGCAGATTGCTGCTACAGAGCTTTCTTTATGCATATAATGATAGTCCTTGAAAGGCGACGATACGTTTAAATGTATCTTACTGCTACACAACTCACATAAATTTGTATAAACGCTCAGTATTTCACGTAGTATTCGTCAAATAAAACTTTAATTAACTTTAAACATTCAATAAACCCCCAACAAACAAACTTTTCAACTACGTCTATAATAGAGAAACGAAACAATTTGACCACAGAGTATGTATGCGTGTGTCAAATGCATGCATGCTGGTTAGTATAATGTTTTATTAACTGATTTAATTTATTTTTTATGCATTATTATTAAAATCTTTTTTTATATTTAATTAAATGAGACAAATTAAACTTTTTTTTTGAGTACTCTGTCTATGCACAAAATGAAAAACAAAAGAAACCATTTGACCACAGAGTATGTATAGGCAAATATATATATTTTTGATATGTCAATGTCAGTACTCTAGTAAGTCTGTAGTAGGTATGCGTGTGTAAATTTGCATGGTAGTGTGTGTAATATTTCTATGTCTATAGACAAAATAAAAACAAAAGAAACATGGGTGTGTGAAATGCATGATAGTGTGGGTAATGTTTTATTTATTGATTTAATGTACTTTATAAGCATTATTATTGAAAAATATTAGCGTTCTGCACTTCTCCTGTACATAAACTATAAGTGTGCCAAGTTTTATGCTCTTGCGTCCGCGCAAGTTTCGTAAAAAGGGGTCCAAAGTTTTGGCATCACGTATTAATATATAGATACTGGTTTTCCATACTATAGATGATTTATATGTCTAATCAAACTAAAATTTGATTGAATATAGAAAATATATTAAATATAGTGTCGCATCAAATAAATTAAATTCTATGGTCTTTTAAAGTCCCACCCTAACCCTAAGTGCAGTGTGTATTACTCTCCTACTATTCTCTATACTTCTCGAGGGTGATAACACTTCGGAGACATTATAATTGCAGATGTCTATGGGATGGTACCACTTACCAGGTGACACTTTTGCAACCCATCTTTTTTTTACAAATTTATGTCACTAGTAGACTTGCGTTTTTTTAATATAATGTTTTGTACCTGGACGCATAGTCTTTATTATCAACGAAAGCAAACACAAAATATAATTCAATATTTTATTACGATTTATTTGTACTTTCAATTAAATCGTATCAATAAATTTATACGGTGGTAAGTTGAACTATTGCAATACTCTAATAAATTATGTTATAATAGGAATACGTAAATTGATTTATCAAAATGTTCATGATTTTATAAGTAAGTTTGTACACACCAAATATAATGCTTTTGTTTGAAACTTTTATATTTAAATGGTTTTGACCTTAAATAAATCTGTGTTTGATTTTTCATGATAATTGTTTAAAAAAAATATATTTACTAAATTAATATTTACAACAAGCGTATTTTTAATGTTTGAATATATTTTATTTAATAAAGTAACTAACATATTTGGTTAAATTTCAATTTACTAATTGGATAGTTTACATAACTGTTCAAAAATTTTCTTTAATACATTACACATAAAATATTTAAACTAAAATATAAATCCTTAACCATATTATATATTTTTAAATTTATACTTATTTTTTTACACACACATGCGTAGAAACGTGGTACATAAACCTTCTGCGACCCTCCATTAACATTAATAGACAGACAGCAATGCCATTAAACAAACATATTAAATAAAATACGGATTCTATTGTGAAATATTTGTATGTTAAATTTATAAAAAAATAATAATTGATATAGATTCAATACTAAAAATGATGAAATCTAAAAAAAATGGTTTGTTGATAATTAATTTAACTATTTTCATGGTAATAATAAACAATAAAAAATACTATCTAGTTAGTCACTTGAAAGGTGGACGTGTTTGTGCAAGTAATCAAAGATTTTCAACAAATTGAATTTTCTACTGGGCATATTAAAGAAAAGTAATTTGTTATTACAATAAATAATTTAGTCCTAAGCGATTAAGTTCAGTATCTTTATTTAAGATCGCCAAATTATACAGAAATATTTATAATTGTAAGGAAGATAATATTAGGTGTTGCCTGCGAATATGTTTGCTGTTTAAACTGAAATCTTTTATTTCTCAACAAACACAACACATGTTTATAAAATGTGCACCGACTCCTTTCCACCGGACTTATTATTTATTTCAATATAAATTAACGTTGAATAAATGAATATTTTAAAATAAATGTAAATTGCGCTTCGAATTATAATATTTTAACCCAAAAAGTAAATGAAACTCTCGGGAATATGTGCTATTTAAAAAATTCTAAACGAATTATAAATTTAATAAATTTTTCTTCTCCATTAATTAAAATGGTAGAATTTTTAACACCAATATATAATATGAAAAGGCTTTTAATAAATTAATAACAACTTTAATAGTTTTAGTTTAAGTAGGTACATTTTAATAATAATTTAATATGGTAAGGAATATTGTCATTTAACCGCTAGCAGTCAAGTTAACTCTTTATTTAATTGCATGTTAAACAAGTTGTATAAAGTTTGAAATACAAAAAAATCATATATTTCTATGTCACATATTCTAATTTTTTTTTTTTTGTTTGTCTCTGCTATTAGCCCTACTGGCCATGACAGCGTCACCGGTGTAATGGACGGGTGCAGAGACCCGCCCTTGAAAAGGGGGGGCCTGAAGGGACCCAGGGTAACGCGCGTCCTGAGGGCGCCTCCTGTGAGGCTCGGACCACGGCTCAGAACGCCGTTAGGTGGGCAACGAGGGTTGGATGTGGGTTAGGATTTGACACTAACGTCCTCCGACGGCAGAACGCCAGAGCAACGTGCTTGGATGGGGGCCTCGTCTTCGCCGGCGAAGACGCTGTATGATTGTGTATGTGTAGTATTTATATTCGCTTTGCCGCTTTTACGTAGCGTTCCCTAACGTAATCGCGTCGTCCGTGTCGAAAAGTACCGACTTGGGTCTTCTCTTTCTGACTTTAGGAGTCTTACGGGCCGTGTATCCTGTGGCCTTAACCACCAGCGGGTTTGGGTATCCCACAGCATTGTCAAAGTAGCTTTTGGAGAGCCCCTTGAAATACTGTGCGATCGTCGGTAGATTGCGATCGTCGGTAGATCCTATTCATATGTCTTCGCCGCCTCCGCTCATGATACAAATACAACAACCCATAAAATAAACTAAGACAATTCAACAGAGACTTATTTAAAATTTCATTAGAAGCTTACAGTAAGTACCTAAACTTGGATTATCATCTTAAGGTAATGTCCAATGTATTCATGTACATAATACTATTTACAGATTTATACTATCGTAGACAAAATAATAAATACTGTATAATAAAAGACCTAAACTAATGAACAAAATCATTTCAAATAAAGTAAATATTGTCTTATATTATAAGTCAGAGCCGCTGACAGACAAGTAGAAAGCAAAGCCAAAGATTGTTATTTCAATTAGATAAACATTGCATTTAGGAACATCTCGTTAAACTTAAAATAATATCTAATGAAGAAGTTCATAGCCACATATTTTAAATACTGGAATATAATATGATCTTAAAAATAAATTCCTGGGTATTATAATATTTTTATTAAAACTAAGATTTTTTTTTTTTTAATTTTAATAAGTACATATAATTTGCATTCCTTAATACGTAGGTATAGTACCTACGTTTTTTATTATTTATAACTCATATTGAATATAAAAGTTTTAATTATTTATAATAATTATTAAGATAAAATCTTATCAACAAATTACAACTTAATACATAAATAAAATATTTATTTGTAAACATATTAAAAGTAAATTTATCTGAATCAGAAATGGCTTAAAAATTTATATATTTTACGAGAAATAATATGACAAGGATTGCTTTAAAAATGACAAATATTTTATTTTTTATATAAAACTTTTTTATATTTATATTTTATAATAAGCCTAATATAAATTCGATACCAAAGAATTAAGAATAACATTAATTAAGCTACTTAGAGTTAGTTTTAAGTATTTGCATATCAATTAATGAGATTGCATTTGGAAAACGTAAAAAATTAAATATTATATATTTAGAATACAGTAAATAATACTGATTCTGATTATTGTATTTGTTCAACTAGCACTTGAGGACTAATATAATCGAACCTCAGTTAAGTACGAGTACAAACTAGACCGCCATTAATATCTTTAGAGGTCAAGATATTAACCCTCTTCGATAATATAAACACAGATGCCTCGAAATAACTTCCAAATTAAGAAATAAATTTAGTTTAAAAAGAGATTAACATACATTTACTTAATCGTTTTTCATTTAATTAGGAATTTATAATAACAAATTAAAATCAAAACCCGCAAACATTTTAAGAAATGGGGATATATTTTTATTGAATACAAAATATATTAAGATTTACGGTCGTGTTCCGAAAGAACTAAATACTTAATAATTTGACAGAAGTGTCAAAAGTCACACCCTGAACCAAACGGAAAGGTAAAATTCAACACATCCTGGCAGGGCCGGATTTGCAGTCTGTAGGGCTCTAAGCAGTGAATGATATGGGGCCCCAATTTTTTTTATTCATAAATCTAAAAGTGAGAGGCAATTTTTTTTCTTTGTTGTATACTTATTCTAAAAACAGTCATTAAACTGATTAAATTTTTACATATTTACATTCAAACGATCCTAAAAGTTAAACCTTCTTTTTTCTACACTTTTGACGTGCAAATTTTTCGATCAAATCGTCAAAATTCATGCGACGCATAACATCTGATTCGATTGATAACAGAGCCAACGAATTTAATCGGTCTTGTCGCATCGTCTTCCTTAGAGGATTTTTTTATCCTTTTCAACTGCGAAAAAGATCGCTCTCCTGAACAATTTGTTATCATTAATGATAAAAATATTCTCAAGCAGACCTCTAAGTTAGGAAATACGGTTTGAAGTTGATCATCCGTAATGACCTTATAAAAATCAGTGAAACTTGCACTAATATTCTCATCTTTTTCCATTTTTAAACGAAGGTACTGATGAAATTGTTTTAATTCATCAGCGAGATTCAAATTCAAATCCTCAGGATACGATGCGACAAGCGACTTAACATTTAAAAACAGCTCACCGTTGGTTAAATCCATTTTCAATAAAAATGAAAACTTGTTCGCCAGATTCTCATAAACATCGCCTCTTCTTTTCATCTCGACTTGAAGAATGTCGACGATAAAAAAAAAGTCGAAACGCGAAATTTGTCCCTTGCAGATAAAACAGTATCATTTTTCCCACTTCTTTCAACTGACAAAAGACTCCATTTATGAAAATTAAAATGTTGTTATGGCTTAAAATTTGTTTTGAAACTAAGAACAAATTATACGCCTGAGCTTAGCCCGAGCTTGAGGCCCCAATTTCTTGGGGGCCCTAAGCAGCTGCTTAGTATGCTTATAGGTTAATCCGGCCCTGCGTCTCGGCTTAACTACAAAAAGAATGAGGACCACAGAGGTGTATGAATTGACGGTAAAACATTAAGAAAATATGGAAGAAACAGCTCAAGAAATTATTTTGGCTGTCTCATTACCATTTTTCCTCGTATAAACCCAGCATCCCAGGAACCCAGGCTTAAAATTATATTCTAATATATTACCTTCTATGTTTAAAACACAAGTAGTTTATTAAATAATATATATTTTGTCCTAATAAAAAATTAGAAGCATTTAAAAAAAATCCAAAAAAATATATACTTGTTTGACGAGTAGAACATAAATATAAAGAACCACGAATTCATTGAAGCATTTAGAATTTAGAAAAAAACTTTTGAAATTCTTTACGATCTCTAAAAAATAATTAGTATATGTTTTTCCTAAAATTAAACATAGATTATTATCGGTCTTACAATTTTAGTAGTTTTTTTTTTAATTTAGGTCAAATACAAATAAAATAAACCCAATTTAATGTATTAATTCAAAGTACTATGTACTGTTTAAATAAAAGAAAATACTATTTAAGTCTAGAGTTCCAAATTAATGTTACAAATGTTGATTAAATTCAATTAAAATGTTTTTAAAGACTCATAGATGAAATATTTACAAACCACGTCTATCTAGTACTATTGATCTACCCCCCAGAAGTACCCTAGCGTAGGTTGTATAGAGGTGTATACGAATGTGACGTAGTGATCACGCCACCTTTTCAGACTGCTTGCCGATTTCTGATTGGACGAATTCCCCACCCCAAAGAAAAACATGATACATTCAACATGTTCAGTGATGTCCTATTTAGTCAAACTTCACTTATTTGACACATCGATACTTAAGAAATCGGAAAGGATTCCAAAAATGATAACCTTTTCCCTTTCTCATTACATTTTAACAAAGGGATAAAGATAACTTTGTAATATAAAATTGAAGCTAACCTAACCAGAATATCTTTTAAATATTAAATAAATCCCATAACATTGTTAATCGATTTACTGGAATCGAGTTTTTTGACAGTTGTCAAGAATTGCAATTTAGCATTGGTACATCACCAATTCCCCAAGGTTTACGAACGATTTGTAGATTCTGCCAGTGTTTATCAAGTATTATAAAAAAAAATCAGTGATAATTTACAAGTGCTATTATTTCGTGAAAACAAAAATTCAAAGAATCCTGAGGTAAGTTTGGTGATATAACTTAATGTTATTTAAAACGAGGCATATATATTTCTAACCTACAATCATATAGAAGTGTGTTACAATAAATGTCCAATATTTATACGAGTTATTTGTCTCAAACTGAATAAAGTAAAAAAATATACACCGGATAAATACAAAGACAAACATCAGAAATAAAGGTTTTGGTTTTTACCGTATAAAACAAGTTGCGGCGCGATCTAATAAATCTACCTCCCCATTTTATATTATAAATAAATGTGAGAAGTAAGAACACATTATGCATATATAATAATTATAATTATTATTCTCTATAACCAGATGTTTAGATGAATTATAATATTGTAACATTATGTGGTGTACCCACATGCCTATCTCCTGTTTTTTTTTTAATAAATGGAAAAGGAGTGATTTTATTGTCGGATACCAGATCAGACAAAAGTCAATAACAATAACATAAATTTTATTCTACATACATACTTTAAGCATTGGTCGCTTTTCATATTCCATAGATTGATAAATAGCAAGTGAGATGTTCAAAATATTAATACTGAGAGTTATTCTAATTACCAACCATAATATCTTCCAAGTAATTACATGTAATAACTATAATAATTTATTGCATTCTTACATCTTTTTTTATTCATGTCTTTGAAAGTTATTATGCAATTCATTCGCTCTTTCCTCAATGTATGGAAAACTATTATTTTATATGCATGAGAGGTATAAATATTTTTTTTAAGTATTTATGAGATCACTGCTTATATAGTGCCTGAGAGATAAACTATTTTTTTAAATATCTATGAGGTCATTTGGCACATATTATGCAAATACCTGTATTTTGTGTATCTGAATTTATTTTTTGGACGCTAAATCAAAAATTATAAAATTAACACATTCTTACAATAGTATTAAAAATGTTAGTATTTCAAGAAAACTTAAAAGTGCCATTCACATATAACAATATGCTTGCGTGGAAAATCAAGCAGGTGATATCAATTGGATCAAATTGGATAAGCTATCAACCATTAAGCATTGACCTATATAATATATAATTTATAATCTTTGGACGATATCATTGAGAAGATTCTTAACACTAAACCTACCAAGTATCGGTCAAATTGACTGTTCTTAAACTTTTGTTAAACTTACACATTTTTAAACTTTATGATATCGTTATCAAACTACATGACAATTCTTAGAATATGCATATAATATTGTCTACACTCTTTACTTTTAGTTATTTCCATTATTACCTGCGTTATATAATAAAATAACTTAATTACCGGTCAATTTGACCGCGTGCGGTAGGAACAGATATACAAGAATTGTCGTTAGGTTTAGTGTTGATAAAACATCAAAACATTTATCAAATAATGGACTATGGAGAATATTTGAAACATAGTTTTAATAATTCAAAGATCCTGAATATTTTACATTTCCAGTAGTCTTATTTAAATGAGGATAAATGTGAAATGCTAACTATTTTCAGTGTTTCATCACTTTGTAATCTCAATATAAATATCAAATATATATATATTAATTAATTTAAATATTCTCCTGCACGCGACTAACGTTTGTGTTTACGTGAAATGTAATATGAAATAAATTATGCCCTTTGTCTGAACAAAGTCCGGAGACATCGGACGGTGCGGTCTGTCTGCTGTCACACTTGCGTCACGACTTGCGGGATTGCTTTTGTCCTCTGGTCTTATTATCTTTAAACTACTATTTTACATCGTTGTTTTACACACTATTTGTATTTATCGTTGGCTTTGTTAGTTTCAAGGTTAAAAAATATTAAATTATACAGGTGTATCGCCCTTTGTGCGGGATTAAGTAATTGCTTTGTTTCAAGTTTCAATTCGCATTATCTCCATAAATATACAACACATTATTTGAATAATTTGTATTTGCATAAATAAAAAATTGCAAAGAAATAAATTGGTGATTTGTATATTCCTTTAAAGTTTTCGTTGATATCTGTACTCGTGTCTGTCGGTCCGTCGTTAGTTATTAGTTATTAGTTAGTCAGTTGTGGGTCAGTGGCGACTCGTGACGCGGGTATGGGGTTGGGGAAGAACGACTATTATTTATTTCAAATATCTCATTAAAATGAGATTTTACTCTGTGTGATCCCCGAATACATCTCATTATGACTTTTCGCTAAAATATGTGATGTACAAATATTTAAATACATTTATAACTCAAGTAATACAGCAGTACATTAAAAAAAGATAATAATTATATCATTAAGTTTGTAAATTCTTTAACATTAAACCTTGATTGTGGTGATAAATAAATTAATGTATATTTTTATCAAATACAAAATAAAGATAACTCAACTCAACTGCAGTTACGATAAAATTAAAAAATAATAATTCCTTTAGCTGTGATAGTGGCTATCAGAATAAACCGCCTCCCGACGGCCCTTCGATAAGATATCACTGACCTTCGATAGTCCGCTCTGAAGTTCAGGGCGGGTCACGCAAATATTTACCAACACAATCTCGAGGTTGCTTTGATTGATGAGTACAAAATCCACTAAGATATGTTACACATACTTATTGTGGTTAAATTACAAATTTTCCAAAAGTTCATTGTTTTATAAAGTGTATGTATAGATTATGTTCACCTGAATTTAGGTAAGGCAATAAAATTACAATATTATCAGCAGTTACAGTAATTTAGATTATTTAATAATACTTAATATAATATACACAAGATTAGATCCGATTGATTTAACAGTATTGATAACATAACTAATCCAGCGAGTCCCCTTACAATGTACGCGAGTACTGAAATTGTAAATTAGGAAGATTAGTGTGGTTTGGCCGTTTGCCCGGATAGGGTCAAAATGCACAGACACAGAGTTGGCATGACTCCATTATATATTTTTTTTATATACTTTCAGTAAAAATATCAATCTGTAGTGAAGCTGTACTTATCATTTATTTACTAAGAGATAGATTAAAAAATATTTTTTTTTATCTGTCAAATAATGGCGCCATTTTAATAATAGAAATCCCTATTTGACATTAACGAAGGCCTAATAATAATTGTGATTGTTAATGACAGCTCGTATAGTCTTATCGGTGATCTTAGATGCACTTGCGTTAGAGCCGTGTCCGGGAGGTCGGACTTCGCCCCCGTTATCCAACGAGTGTCTTCCGCTATCTACCATCCGTCTGTACTGCCACCATGTTAACGAAATACTCCCATTGTCGTTCATTATCATTAATTATTATTATTCTTGTGACATTCTGTTTAAGTAGAAGAATAAACAAAAATGTTTTTTGTTAATTGCTAATTTAATATTGCCTGAATACAAGTAATGTTTTCAATAAATATGTCCTGTTTCGTATACATTAGTCTTACAGTTAATATTACATTTTTAATTTACAATGAGATTTATTGTACTTTTTGTTTTATTATACTATTACACTATTTATTTATGAGCTTTTCCAAAGTTATTACCTCAGAATATGTTTTTTTATCAGGAGACATGGTCAATTAACTCGTCTTTAATAAAGTTCTATTATTTAAGGTATTATTTAATAAATAGTTTTGTTTTAAACTATTTTACTTATTGTATTTATTTTCTTATTTTATTGTACTATTATTCTCATTTATGTGGTTGCAATAAAGTACATTTTTATTACAGTTATTAAAACGTACGTGTCGAGTAGATACGGTATATAAATATCTTTATTTACACTACAACAGTACCTAATACCTACTTGTACTTGCAGATCCAGATTATCACAAACTTTGGACTTTATTTATTAAAAATATATATTTGTATTTGAAAATCTCGAATTTTAATAGTTTTAAGATTTATTTATTTATTTATTATTGTTAGATTCATATATATATATATATGGTATAAAATCATAAACTGTTACTATTTTGTCATATATGTATAAATATGTATTGTGAGCCAGTCCTCCAGGGAGTCCTTAATCATTGTTACACTATATATTTCTATAATAACAATACACGCCGCACTAGATGATGAATATTTCATTGTCATTGATATACTAACTATATAATTATCTGTTAAGTAAAGTAGAGAAAATTGGATCCTAACAAATTATTTATACTATCATTATTAACGCTTCAAAAAAACTAATTTATACATTCAGACTGATTAATATATATATATATATATATATATATATATATATATATATATATATATATATATATTCATAAATGATGGTGATCCTAGTGCGGTCCTTGCTGACGTCACATACACGTTCCTATTGTCTCACGTGTGTAGGAGTCTTTATAAGCGGGACGTGAAATTACTCCTCGCAAACCCCAGGGTCCAAAGGTTAGAGTTGATATTTGTCCACTTTGCGGTTTCAATCTCTATTATAATATCCGTAGTGTATGTAATATCAGTTACATTAAACCCGGTTAAGTCCGGACCTTCCTGTGATCCCACGTGGAACTCGGGAACCTATGTACTATTTGTGCATATATCTTATTATCACATAAGATCATTCTTAAGGAACAAATATCTGTAAATTATTACTAATATCACTTGAATGTACGAATATAAATTGTAACCCACTGACACTGACAGACAGATGGGACATGACTATCTTGACCTCACTGCAGCACCCTCTGCTGTATGAACTAGAGGTCTCTCCAAACCGGTCACCAAAATAAACCCGATTCGGCTGGCTCTGTTTAAAATTATTAAATTTATTTTATCAAGTTGCTCTTTATTATCACGAGTCAAGGTGATGTTTTCGCATTTAATGATTATATAATTCAATTTTAAGAATAATAAAAATGAAATTAATCTACAAATTCAATATTAAATCATTCAATTTGACCCATTCATTACATTCGGTCAGTTAGGTAAGGTAAGGTAAGGTAAGTTTGGTTTCAATATCTAAAGAGCGTCTCGGTCAGTTGAGTGCAAGTGCACCGATCGCGTTCTATTTCTGCACGTAATTTTATCGAAAAAACATGGCTGCCGGTGATTGTTTTTCTTTTTGTTGAGCCATAAATGTTGTCTTTGAATATATTGTGTTAATCTTCTATCAATTTTGCTCAGTAATTAATAATATTTCTATCGTTATTTATTTTTATTTTAGCATAATTTTAGCAATAATAATTTTATGCATTCCGTATATACATTGAAATATGAAACGGCGGACACGCAACTCGTATTTCTTTATTGAATTTGTATATGTATTGTCTATTAATTCGGAGTGTCAGTTTTCTTTCGTTATCCGATAAATGGGATTGGTTTGTTTATTCGTTGGTACACTAGACGTGAAGGAGACGCGCAGCGCGACCACGATCATGAAACACGACTTGCGATTTGCGAAACGGGAAACGCTGACATCAAGCGCTTTCGAAATTCAGTTTCCCAGCGCGCGTCGTTGTGGACGCACGTGCTTTTTGTTGATATTAGTTTTATATTTTTATTTTATCTTTTTACACTGTGGCTGTGAGAATAAGTGATCTTAGTTTTTTATCAGTTATTTAGGTGAGTTTTTTTTACGACGTCGGTCAGTTAGGTTAGAATCACGTTACGTTGATAATTGTGTAATTTGATTTATATTTACGTATTTTTTATTTATTAATATTATTTTATTAATTTGTTTTTATATTCCACATATATTATCGGGTGTGTGTAGCACGTTTAGTCGTTCTAGCAAATTCTACTAGTGTTCGCAAAACGTAGATCTATTTGATAAGGCTTTAGTTTAAGGTATTTATACCGGCAATGTTTAAGTGATATAAGTAATAACCTATTACAGGTTGTGCGTCTTAGGTATTCTTATCATGTGATTAGAAGAGATAATTTATGTAGTGATGGGTCATAGAAATGTATGAAGTACTTTAACTATAGTTATTTACCAATATATATATATATATATATATATGTGTGTGTGTGTATATATTATATGTGTGTTATTTTATCTGATTCTTAGGATTTTATTCTAAACGCCATAACTTTTTATACGTTGAGGAATAATTAAATTGTCTTAAGAATCTTGTGATCGCGTTAAACTATCTAGTATTGAGCAGCTCCGACCTTGTTCAAGGAACCACTTTTTTTCTTTGAAGTCATACTTATAAAATCGTTTGTCCTTGACTATGTACATGTACACTATATATAAAGTTTGTTTTTTTAGGGGGTTTTAAATGAAAGTTGAAGTTGTGTGACATTCTGATATTTTGAAGTTATAAAGGGCGGTATATACAAGCTATTCCAACCTAAATTCGTTATTGATAGGATCTTATTAATTATTTGCATTTGTGAGAACCTGATCTTGTTGAAATCGAATGGAGGATTAATTAATATTTATATAATGGCATTAAACACTGCAAGGTAAGAACTGTAAGTGAGTTAGTTAGTTACTTATAGATCACGCGTTCTACCTTCCAACATATTGCAATTTTAATACATAATTGATTTAAAATAGAATTCAATATTTGTTTTGTTCTATAAGGAGAATAAATTTAAAGGTTATATAACTTATTTAAAAAAATTAGAATAATATTTAACATGATAGAATGCCTAATTGTAGATTTCCTTGTCAGTTTATCTCATACAAACAACAGTACAGATATGTTCGTTTCAGAAGGCAGAGAATATGTTAATAGTGAACATGAATCACGGTTAAGGTTGGGGTCAACAACTTCCGCATGTGGCATGCAAATTATATTTTATATTTTATTACGGGTCGAGCACACGCACTCTAAATATTTAAGTTATTTTGTCTGTTTGTTTGTTTGTTTTGAGTTGTGACGAAATTTTTACCTTTGTATAATTATAACACCTAAATTATAGATTTTATAATGTAATGTTGAAAAATTCTGAACTGCACGCCACTGCCAAGTGTGCCGCGAAGTTACCAGAAAGCATTTATTTTTAATTCGGTTATTATTACAAAATGTTCAGCTATTGTGTGCAGCTATAGTACCTACGCTATAGTATGCTTCACAGGTAAATGATTATAAGTGTAGAATGTATATTATAAACTGAATTTAATTGCAAATAAGAATATTTATAATAATTAATACATTAAAATGATATTAAAGTTATCAAATTTTACTCGTATCTAAAAATATGTACTTCAAAATATCTAGTAATTAAATCAAAAATTTTATTTTTTCATGTCATTAATTTTTTAACGAAAAATTTGTTTTCTATTGTATAAGTTAATAACAAAATAATAAAATATATTTTCTAGCAAAATCTTAGTTTTACGACGAACGCGGAAATTATGTCCTCCAATTACGTATGACATTGAACAAAGTGCAAAATCTAATGTGTATGAATTATTACAGACTTCCTAGAAGGTATAAATAACTATAAATAGTACTTCAATAACTCAATGTGATTAACTGTACCAGAGTTATTTGTGTATCGATTATGTGAATTCGTCCTAAACCATGCTTCACTTGTGTCTACAGTACTCAGATGCACTACTGTCTGTATACTCAATTAATGTTATACATAAATAATCCTTATTGTCTCAGTCGTAATGGTCACAATACCATAAATCCTTTTAATTTTTAATTAAAGATTGTCACGCTGAACACGGACTGATTAAAAAATAACGATAAAACAATTGTGAATAAACTCGTTCCTTAATTATAGTTTATTAAGTGTATGTATGTATGTATGTAGGTATTTTAGCGCACGACTCTTGAGAGATAATTTCCCAGCATCTTTTATATGTGCAAACAAGAAGGCACGTTTATGTAAATACTGCTTTATAAATTAAATTTCCTTAGTTATATTTTAATATTGGATTGATACTATCAATATAAAATGTCAAACGAAGTCAACACACAAATAGTTACCGAGACTACAAAGAAACTGAAGGATGAAATATTTATAAAAAGGTTGTGCGACCCACCATCTGTCCGTGTTGATTTGTTTCTTGTTTATTTACGATGTCTTAATAAAAAGCGGTGTCAGTCGTAAGCATTGTATTGAAATTTCAACTTTTCATTACCCAGTCTTGCCTTTTAAAATTGCGGTAATATCAAAATATTTGCTCCAATTCAGAGAAGATTAAGACTCGTATAAACGGATGGATCTGCTGTTATCAAATTCATAATTCAACAGAAGCAGGATAACATTTAAGTTATTCAGTTATAAGTCTTGTCAACTTGTGGTTATATTAACACTAAACCTACCAAGTACCGGTCGAATTGACCGTTCTTAAACTTTTGTAAAACTTACACATTCTTAAACGTTATAATATCGTTATCAAACTACATGACAATTCTTAGAATATGCATATAATATTTTCTACACTCTTTACTTTTAGTTATTTCCATTATTACTTGCGTTATATAATAAAATAACTTTAAACTACCGGTCAATTTGACCTCTTGCGATAGGAACAGGTATACAAGAATTGTCGGCAGGTTTAGTGTTAAATACACTATACCAGTGAACACAATAAAGAAATACCCGGCAGAGTTTGTTGGGTGGCGTATTTGGAACTCTCTTAGCCTTAAGTTTAAGTTAGATAGTTTTTACAGAAATTTCGATAAGTATGGTATAAATAGTTCTGACACTACCATTTGATACACAAGTAATCAATATTGATTCAAAGTGTAAAAGATAGACTAAACACCAATTAGATGACTATAGATTACTAAGTTAGTTAGGTCTAAGTGAGAGGTTATCTGAGCTGTGTCTCTACTGATAGCAGGGTACAGTTGACGGGTAACTGGAGGTCATCACTCAATGGACATGTTTTCATTCACTTCTATAATACATTTTATTATATTTTTTCATTAACCTTGTGTTAATATTAATGATGGCAGATATTTTTACTTTATTCCCAATCAACGTAACACGTCTGACCTCTTGAATTGTCAGTTTAATTTCATTAAGATTATGACATAACGTGTATAAGAATTTTGACCAAAAGTATCGTTTAAAAAAGTGTTTGAAACACTAACAAAGTTATTTAAATTGCTGTAATTTTAGTACTATATATAAAGAAGAAATGGTCGTAAATCGCTCCACCATAAAAGATTTGATCACTTATTATATTATTACTATAATTAATGTATGTTATACTTATGATCTAAGTTTCTCTTACAGTTCAAGTTTCATTATTTTGTTTCTTAACACTAAACCTACCAAGTACCGGTCAAATTTACCGTTCTTAAACTTTTATAAAACTTACACATTTTTAAACGTTATAATATCGTTGTCAAACTACATGACAATTCTTAGAATATACATATAATACTTTCTTCGCTGTTTACTTTTAGTTATTTCCATTATTACCTGCGTAATAAATAACTTTTAATTACCGGTCAATTTGACCGCGTGCGGCAGGAACAGGTATACAAGAATTGTCGGTAGTTTTAGTGTTAATTTAATAAATCTATACCAGTCCCGACGCTGACGTCTGTTGAACACTGAATCCGTTTGATTGATACAATATTATACGCCATGTAATTTTTAATTATATGTATTATATTTTCTGTAATATTTCCATATAGTAATATTTTTTCTTTTACTCGAATTTCCTCTGTGTCGAAGAATTTCCGAACAGGCGTGTATAACTTCATCTAATCTTATAAAACATAAAATGTATATAAATAAATATATTTATAAAACATAAATTATGTTTAAGTAATGATATTAGATATCATTTCTTTCATTGAAATGAAGATTTCAAACATTTTAATTTTGAGTTTGAGTAACAAAAGAAAGATGCACAAAATTATCTAAACATATACGTAAGTGGGACATTGGAAGAGCGCCAATCAGCGGACCACTGAAACAAGGAGAGTCAACCATGACTCATGTTTAACTCGCGCAGACTAACTTTAACATTACCCTATATATATGCCTAAAACAGTATAAGGTGTATTATACACAATAAAGGAAAACCATTCAGATGTCACAACAATTGTTGTATGCTATTTTATCAATACTAGCCCCGCGCCCGCGGTCCGTCCGTCCGAAGTCCGCGTCGCGATCACGGCCGGCCCCGCTGCGCCTGCGGACTTCGAACTGCATTGTTATCTCGCGATTCTCTGATTAATCGTTTTTTAATAGTATTCAACCTAATTCGATACGAATCTAGATTAATGTTGTTAAGTCATTATTTATTTTTATACGTTCTTAATATGTCCTTCAATAATCTTATATAATTAAAACCGAACGACTCGTAGGTAGGTAGGTAGGTAGGTAGGTAGGTAGGTAGGTAGGTAGGTAGGTAGGTAGGTAGGTAGGTGGGTAGGTTGCTAGCTTATAACATTTGAGTTGACTTGCCTCTGTCTAATGGAAATGTTAACACGTGGTATGAAGCAAAAGAAATATGATTTAGTATATAGTTTATATTTTTGTTTATAAATCTCTCTAAACCCCATACAAGTGGGACATTACCTTACCTAAACAAATTATATGAAAGAATAATATATGATGAGAACGTATTATATGTTATTTCTCTCAAATCTGTTTGATGTAAACATTGTAGTAAAGACTCCTAATACCAAAATAATACTTTATACTGTGTAACTCGATTAATGTATAGTATAACTGTTGTTATTTTGTATAAGTTAAATAATATACGGAGATATTTATAATTATTTTGTACATTTTGTATACAGGGAAAATAGGTATATGTATTTTGATCTTTGAACCCGTCGCAAACAAGTAAACTCGTTCTAGTATTTTCCGTAGTATTGAATGCGTCAACACATATCTGTCAGTAAAGGTAAAATCCTAATGAATAATTATTTTCTCCGTAATAACGGTATTGTTACAGAGATCAATGTTTTAATGTGTCAATAAAATATAACGATTTCGGTTAAAAGATTGTGTTTAAGTGTAAACGGATGCTTCAGTATTTTGTTCCAGGTCAAAGATCATATATATATATATATGTGTATATAACAGCTGGTTCCAACCGCTTCGCTGGGCACATTATTGATAATCTTTATTTATTTTTCAAATATATCAAATACAATTTCTATATTTTTACGTCCTTTATTTTTTATTTATGTCAATTTTTGATTTTTAAATTTTAACTTTTTGTACTCGCCTCTCCCAACCTCATCTAAACTCTGGTTGTCATGGTAACTGTGGGCGTAAAGTGTACATCTCCTACAGATTTAAAACTTTTCGAAATGCAAAAAATCCGTTGGGATAGGAATTCCATAAAATCCGTTCTTAGTGGACGAAGAAGTAACTTGTAAAATTTTAAGTTAATCGGACAGATAGTTTCGGAGATTTCGTGATGTGTCAATGTGTGGTAAATCGCTTATGTATATATATAAGCGATTTAACTTGCAATATCATGTCGCAAAGACTGCGTGGAAGAAATCGCTTCAAAGCGATAACCTATTTGTATCATTAATCTTTTTCTTTGTACTATTCTATTTTGTTAGTATTCTTTTGTATATTTTTTTATGTAAAACAAAGAATATTATAAAAATAATAATAACAAATTACTGCCACATGTGTCATAGTTCGTTCATCTCATATTATCTGTTAGTAAAAGTTGAAGAAGTTTCTTTGTCTACGTATCGGCTTGAGATGTATCCTATAGATAGCAGAAGTAATACCTATTTATGTACTGTAACTTAAAAATATAATTAATAAATAAAATGATAACAATAAATATAATATAATAATTAATTACTTCAAGTGTGTATGTATTTATATTGTGTTTGAATAAATTAACAATAACTTTACACATTACAAAAAAATCCATGTGATTTTGCATTGTTTTATGTTTAATTAATATTTTTATGATGTAATGATTTGATTAAAGTACACTTCCTGTCGTATTCAGTAGTTTTTTGAACCAAAAAAACCATCACGGACCACTCGCGTAAAAACTCAGTTATTCAAAATGGTTTTCTACATATTGTAGACTTTATTTACCATGTGAGAGTGGTATAATGATAATGAGATGTATGTGCGTGTGTGTGTGTGTGTGTGTGTGTGTGTGTGTGTGTGTGTGTGTGTGTGTGTGTGTGTGTGTGTGTGTGTGTGTGTGTGTGTGTGTGTGTGTGTGTACTAGACCTAATTATAAATCAGGATTGTAAACACACCGTCACGATGTAGTTATAATTAGCTCGGGGGCTCGACCGTGGAATCTTAACCAGTGCCAAATGCTATTGCCCTTTACAACACTTACAATATATGAATGGATATATCTACTCTTAAATAGTAATCATTGTATGTTTATTTACTACTAGCTCTGCCCACGACGTCGCTCGCGTGAAATGTTTTTTTTTAGCAGTAGCCTAAGTTACTCCTTTTAACATCAGTGCAAGTCCTTTTAAAATTAGTCCAATCGCTTCAGAGATTAGACGAACCAAATTTAAACGACAGATTGTTTTTTTTAATTTTAACCTTTTTATGTAACATATACACTTCCATATGCACCGTTGATAATTTGAAATTACAAACAGATAATTTCACTTATTTGTATAGATTGCGACATTTTCTCATCTCGCACCCCACTAAAAGTTAGATTTAATGTTTCTCCAGAGATGTCAATTATTAAATATTTAGGAGTGCGGTTCCTAGAAAAACGGATAAATTAGAATTTTTCCTAGCTCTTCCATACTTGTGCTGTAGCACAACTTTGTTTGCTGTTCTAAAAATTACTATTACATTTTGACCATCATTTCTGAACGGAATGAGATATTTTAATTCTGTTTTTGTTAAAACATGCCATTCCCAAACTCTACAGTTCTGCCAATTTTCATTCAAATCGGTTCAGTAGTTTTATGTGATGTTGCTTGAGAATGAAGTTTCCCAACCGGTTAAGTCCGTAAGAACATTTTCAAATTCAGCGTCAACTTTGTAAAAAGTAAAATATTTGTACATAAACTGTCCTTATCGGACCTGCACCGATTGGCATTGTTCTTATCCTTGTTATGTTATCAAAATCACAGATTAATTAATTAATAAGATAATTAAATAATTATATTTCATTTGTCGGTAAACCAATGTATCATTTTGATCCCTCCGAAGCTGCGTCGCGTTCATATCTGGTAACTAATTAGGATGTAATATCATTTTGAAGCATATTAATGCGATAGGAAATGCAGCCACCTATTGATTTATCTATATTACATAATAATTTGTGTGTCATGTGTGTTAAATAGTTGTGTTTTGTTGCAGGTTGAAGGAGCACAGACATGTTTATAGACGAGAATGAGACGTGAGTTACAATTTGTATTTTTATATATAAATATTATATACAGTCTTCCCTCCTGTAGCGCGCGTTATAGGAAAACGCGTTGTGTGAGTATTCTCGTATAACGCTCATATGACCGTATAACGCGTTTTGTATAAATAATTTTACCGTTTAATTTTTCTCGTTAAAGGGCGGTTTAAATGAGATATTAAGAAAGAACTTAAATTAAACTAAATTTTTACTTAATTTTATAACAACAAAGTGTGCAAAGGTAAGCGAAATTAATTATGAATTGTAAAAAATAATTATGTCATAGTATAGAAATATAACGTAGGAAAAACCCGCGTTATATTGGGTAAAACACTAGTTATACGAGGGACTGTAATAACGTTATATGAAAACGCGTTATAAGAGTATATTATATTAATTAACAACATACAAAGTTATAGAATTTACAATAACAATTTCCTTTTCTTCGGACATGTCTAAATTTTATCAATACTACAAAAACTTGTTTATTTGTTTGTCCGTACACACTCGTAATACCTCCTGTATTTGTCTGTTAGTTCACTCGTAACTCGTAACCGATGAACTGTTTTCCCTGTGGTCTCTATCTCTAACCAACAGAGTTGTCTGTCGAGATGACTCTTAGATATGTTTGTTTAAAATAAATGCGCCCGTGTCTCTTCTCCGATACATTTACTCCCATCGGAACTAGCGACATCATTTCAGGGGAATCTTCAATATTCCTTTTATTGAATTAATTAATAATTAATACTCATATTTACAAATGTAAATTGAATTATATTAATTACATATAGTTAAAAGCAGCGGTATCAATATTGATCCATTATAAACATATATATATATATATATATACATATATATATATATATATATATATATATATATATATATATATATATATATATATATATATATATATTATCACTTGGTTATTTCTGTTACGTCGATTTCGTAGCATCTGGCATTTTTATATATTTGGATGGATCCCAGAATCAAAAAAATATAAAGGACAAAAACTTCAATATGTAGTTTACATTCTGGATGTAGAGAGATGAGCTATGTGGAGATGAGGTCGTAGTGATATTAACACATTCGAGTCCGACCAATTTTCTACGTTTCTAATTCTGAGTACCGGCTAATATAATGAAATTCTGAAGCTGGTTGCCGCAAACTTGCATCGTTAATGGGAGGATAAAAAGTATAAAATTTGTTTGCGGCAACGAGGTATAGAAATTGAAATGACGTGAATTCACGTCAGCGGCGATCGGGTATAGCATTTGAAGTGACGTAAATTCACGTCAGCGGTCGCGAATGTGTTAATAATGGAACTGCTTTAGAGCAGCTTAGGCTCCTGTTACTTCTAAGATTGTCTGCGTTTCAGTGTTAAAATATCTTTTTACAGGAAGGCAATTTTTTTTTATTACGCAATAAATAAATTTACACATTCGCCCTCTTTATTTCCTTATCATTAAAGATATGTGTGATTTGTTTAATTATGAAAGTTCTCGAATATTAAGATAGCAGTCGTCAAGTGATAACTGACCGACTGATTTATTATCTAAGTCAGTTTATTTATATATGGTATATAACAATAAATCATTAATCGACAATCGTATTTAGAAACTTTTAATACACTGATAAGTTATCGGTCAATTTCATAATTCAACTAAAACAACAATATTTTTCTGACTTTACCTTAAATAATATAACATTCAATATTCCTACATTTGTTTAAAAATATTATTTAAAAACAATCGAATCGACCGCCGCGACAAACAGACAAGACATTATATATGAAATAAACTACTTATAGTATATAGTATTAACACACACACACACACACACACACACACACACAAAAACACCTGATATTAGTAATAATCAGGTGTGCATGATTAGTTTTATTTATCATTACACTTACAGATAGTAGTTAGTGTCTGTACATCCGATCCAGTGAAGATGTACTCTATCAAACGGTGAGTTGATTTATAACCTATTTGTACAAATTAATTAAAAGTGCTATTTTAAATTAGTTTGCTGTTATCCTGTGTTTTGCTATGTACCATGTACACTGCAATGCACCGCACCTTGTACTTGGCAAGGACAAAAATACATTGAACTTGTCTCACAAACGATCAGTAAATAATCTTAAAATTGTTTTTTTTATAATTTAATAAAATAATAAACCGTTCTAAGTATCAATTTATACATTTTCTATCTTTATCTTGTTGCATGCAATTGTAAATAATTAGAAATTTTCTTAATCATGGTTTTAACTATAATTTCTTCCAAGAAAGTTGGATGGTGGTTTAGGTTTAGTCGTACATTATACTTCGCCGCGACCGGGACACGAACCTGCTATTTTATAATAGGCTTTCGTAACGCTACTATCGAGCCTCGAACTGAAAATAATATATTATATCTCTACCTATAAATTGTTCGTTCCCATTCAATCGCATTCGAGTACCTACTTGAATGCACGACTCACCCGTAATTAATACTCGTAATAATTTATATTAATTAACTTGTAACAAGTCACTACGCATAATTATACATGTATATATATAAATCTTGAATAGACGCTAGTTATACAAATAAACTTACGCAACAATATATATTATGTAATAAGGTAATAGATAATAATATTAAATCCTTGGATTATTAAAGTACAGTTGCGCAACTGTCCCATTGACATATATACCATTGCAACGCTAACCGATGCATGAAATATCGTTTTGCGGAACCGGTTCGTCCACTTTCACTCACACTTATATAGGTCCTTGTGTATGTGCAATGAAAATGCACTTTTGTCTTACTAAAATATTAATAACAACTCAGTACTCCCTGTCGGTAAGGTTGGTTTTGCTGTACTCCTTAATGTGGCTGAAGAGTAACAGTCAAACAAAGAGGTACGGTAATAAAAATATCTTACTATTAATACTTAACGGTCGCGACACCATCGAATGAAACGAATATTTTACAATATTACCTCACCTTAATGTTTTTAAGGATCGTGCCATATCTCATTGCGTACATTTCCTTTGTCAAATAACTACAGTATTACAGTACTACCAAGGTTAGTTGTGATAAAAACTTTGGGGCAAAGTCCGAGCGGCACGGTGAGCCAAGGTCTCCTCTAACAACCGTCTGCCCCGTGGAGTATGAAGTTACCACCTGTCACACTCTGTACAGAGGACTATTTACACAGTGACTTGCTCTTTAGACAAATACTTATATTATCTTTGTTTGAACGAAATTCATTCACAGAACTAAAATCGTGTATATATAGAGCCTGTAAGATAGAACACACACATGCACAAAACACACCCACATTTTTAAAGTGTTTTTGTAAAAAAACTAAACTTTTTGTTGCGAAGTGGTGTTCGTTGTCGTTGTATAAAGGTCAATTGATACTCGTAGGGCAAGTCATCTGTCTCTTGAACAAAAAACTCCAGGTGTATTCTGTGTGACTTATATTTATTAAACATAATCATATGTCTAACAAACACTTTATGGATATTAACAGAGGACGATTGGTGACTATGCCTCAAGTGCAATACACTGTGCACCTTGCAAAATAATAGCAGTTGTCACGCGTATTAGGAAGCCGCAGGAACTACATAAATATTTATAATTATGGACTTAATAGGCCATATTGCCTTCAACGGAGACACCTTATAAGATAATTAATTGCAACAAACGCCTTGTGAGTTTAACCTTAATTAGTTTAAAACACAGACGACACGACGACAATACGTAGTTTTTTTGTCAATTAGTATTAATTAAAATATTAAAAAAATACTAAACTTTGTTCAACAAAGTGACTAAGTCCAAACTCCGGTGAACCTACCGATAATAAACTACGTCGTAGTTAATTTTTTGTTGTCTTAAACAAGTCATTACTCAGTTGTTGTTCGAAGTCGAGCACTATCGAGAGCTCGCAGTGAGAGTCGCTCTATTGGAGCGTGGCGTCCAATACGGGATGTACCATTATGATTTCTTAAGAACAGACAACACATTTTATATATAAAAATCGTAGTCACAATTCGAATAAAAATGAAAAGGCAAAATGAACCAGTAACGACCGAACTCCATATTTTTATCTATCACATATTATATACAAAACTAAAAAACATGTTTAAAAATCCTTATCATATTTTATATATTTGCTTACAAAAATGATATAACCGTCGAACTGATTTACATGCAACCAACCTCACAAGGTGAATTAATGCGATACACTTGTGAATGTTTTCGTCTTGATGACCTTGTCTACGATCATTGCTAAAAGTTGTTCCGCTACACATCCAACAGGTCTTAGCTTATTATGTAGATTGAATTTATGATATCATTTTAAATATTCTTTACTTCTAGAATACAAGGGAGCAAAAACATACTTGTGTATTTTATTTTATTTTAATTGTCTCAGTACTTAGACTAATTACATTTTTATCTTAGATGAGTAAAGTCACACAAGCTAGCTTCTTACATCTTACAGCTTCTTTCTCTCAGCCGGTGACTCTCGACGTACGATGCTGTGGACCCTGCAACCTACAGTAACCTTTCATACTGATTGACGGTTTTCAATAAACTTAAAACATTTGCACATTGCTGTTAAATGTAGGCATTATTATTATTATACATACATTTATTAGCAATGTAGTTTAGCGTTAATGAGATTTGATTGACTACCATAAGTTTAATGATCTTTCAATCCTTTATTAATCTTCTTATAGAATCTGTTACTCGGATAGGAAGATTAGTAGTTTTGCGCTTAATCTTATTGCCCCTTGCCATATAGGTAAGAGGCAATAAGATCAAGCGGTCAAAGAGTCCAGTAGTTTGATGTAAATAATTCTAAATCAGCTGGTTCTCACCTAAAGACGGGTGTTCCACAAGGATCTATTCGTGGCCCCTTTGGATTTTTATTTTATATTAATGACTTGCCCTTTTCAGTAAAAGGTCTTTGTGACATTGTACTTTTGCTGATAAAATATCTCGCTTATTTTTAAAGTTGACGGTAACAGGTAATTATGACGTAGTAAACAGTGTTGTCACGCGTTCTTCATTGGTTCGAAATAATTTTATCTTAAACGCTAAGAAAATTACATTATAAAGGAGTGAACGTAGCTTGCTCCTTAACAATGAAGTGTTAGAATTGATTGACTTAACAATTTTCTTAGCTATAACTTTAAATAAAAAGTTCCAGTGGAACTCCTATCTCTCAACACGGTCGAGCAGACTCAGCTCGGCTGCCTTTATAATAAAAAAAGTAAGGCATTAAACGGACGATAATACGGCTCTACTCGTTTATTTTAGTTATTGTCGTAGTATTTTTTCTTACATTTATTATGGGACAGTGCTGCCGAAATTAATTATATATTTATTTTACGAAAAAAAAGTGGGCTTATTGTAACTGAAAAGCTAGAGATTCCCTGAGAGATGTTTTTAAACGAATTGATATTCTTACGGTCGCTTCTCATTACATGTTTAATAACTTGTTATTCATGAGCGGAAAATTTAATACATCAAAAACTGACAGGCACAGGATAAATAAATGAAATAAAAATAAATTAGTAGAGCCTAAATTTCTTCTTCAAAAAGTTAACAGTTAACTGAAGTGTATAATATAAGGCTTAAGTGTACGCATATATACAATAAAGTGCCACAAGATATCTTAGAACTTCCTTTTATTAATTTTAGATCTAAAATCAAAGATATAATAAGGGATTTTAGACGATCGAAATGTGTAGAATTTAGGTTGTTGTCGCATAAAACAGGGTTGATATTATAATGTATACATCAAACATTGTTAAATTTTATTTAAAAGGATAAAGCAACTGTTGAGTTTTGGCCGGCATTTTTCAGAAGAGCACCATTCCGAGCTGGTTCTTACTGACTACACTGACGTTTTTATTGTAATAATTGACGATTCAAAAATGCGTGTAAATACTCACTTGAATAAAGATAATTTCCTTTTCATCTTTAAACATTACAGAGTGTTTGTTACAAGAACTGTCTAGAAAATTGATTAAATGCAATAGGTTTTTGGTAACAGACGAAAACTCTTCTCATCCAACTATAACCTTCAAGTAAACTCGAGCTTAATACGATGTAGCGAAAGGTTCCAGAAGTGGTGCTTGAACTGCGTCAAAAATTAAACAATACAAAATATTATTTGAGAAATATTATTTGAAAATACCGAGGCTTTCTTCATTTCAAACTTATAGTTTATATGTACATATTTCTTTACATAAAGTTCTTACGTAATTCTAATGTTCATGTTATAAAATTGATTTCAGTTGAATTGTTTATTTAAAATTATAATATTGAGCACTTAATAGAAGCATTGGTTATAAGTAAAGTAATACTTATATTTACTGTTTTATAACACGATGATAACTGCGCAATAGATAACACTAAGAGCTAGATGTTTCATATAATGTATTGTACTGGAATATTTACAACTTTGGAATTAATATTAATTAAATATATAACTATACCATAATTAAGTATAAATAAAATGTATCATTCACAAAAATGGGATATCAGTAGAACAAACGACTAAAAGAGACAACGCTTAGTTCATTAGGTTATATTTTTTATAATTTATTATAGTTTTCCACGGTTAATTGTCGTAATCCATCAAGTATTGCACCTTGAGCCGGATACTGTAGTCATGGCGGTGACGAAAGTAGGACACGAGATTATCAAAGTATTGATAAGCAATTTGAACTTTCAGACGAATATTGTATATCTATAAGTGTTTCAAAATAAATAGATCTTTTACTACAGTAAAAGCATGTACATGCGATATTAGGGAAGCATAACGGACTCGCTTGGTTGCTTCTCAATTTCGCTGCACAAAATATATAGAAATACATTGTGTGTTTTTAATAATCTATGATTTCTAAATTATAAAAATATATAAATATTGCAAAAAATTTTGTTTCTGAAACTATCGAATCTTAATTGTTATGGCAATAACGTAGTACCAGCTATTAGGCTATGTTTAAGTATGACGCTACTTTCAGACCGGACTCATGGTGGGTGTCGGCGGCGCTGCGTGCCATCCGCGCGGTGGCTCTTGTGCTGGACGTGCTCACCTTCCCCCTGCACCTGCTCGTGCAGCGACCCTGGAGGAAACGCGCTCTCTCCAGAAGAATCAAGGTGAGCTGCCCTCGAGTGACTCACCTCTAGGACTCGCTTGACAACGTATTTTATTTCTTCGTTTATTTTACTCACTTATTACGCTCATAGGTTGTTTTGCCTTATTGAAAACAATCGATGTTTATGATAACTAATCGACTTTTTTTAATGTCGCCGTAAGTCACCTAACTATAACGTAATGTAGTTTATAGAATTGTTTAAAAATGTAGTCTCATTCGCGGTCCGTTCACGTTCCCAGGCCCGCATCGTGTCGTCGTCGTCGGACAGCATAACGGTCCGGTCTTCGTCGTCGGCGTGCGCGCTGCACACGCGGCTGGTTCGGGACGGCGTGGGCACCATGGAGGCTATGCTGCGGGCGGCCGCAGCGCGCTGGCAGGACCGGCCCTGCCTCGGCACGCGCGCCGTGCTCAGCGAGGAGGACGAGCCGCAACCCAACGGACGAGTCTTCAAGAAGGTTGGTCTCCGCCAGCCCCTGTGGCGCCACACGATCGACGCTAAAAAACTCCTCTCCTCCCGCAGTACAAGATGGGCGACTACTCATGGCGCTCGTACGCGGGGGCAGCGCGAGAGGCGCGTCAGTTCGGCGCGGGACTGCGCGTGCTCGGGTGTTCGCCGCGGGACAACCTCGCCATGTTCGCGGAGACGCGGGCAGAGTGGATGCTGGCCGCCCATGGTGCCTTCACGCAGAGCATACCTGGTACGCCCGACACGAAGACTACATTATTGTATAATTTCCTTAAGATATGTCTAACTTGAGACTTAATCGCAGTGGTGACGATATACGCGACGCTGGGCGACGACGCTATCGCGCACGGCATCAACGAAACACAGGTGTCTACCGTCATCACCACTCACGAGTTGCTCCCTAAGTTCCGGAAGATCTTGGCCAAGACGCCCCGAGTTGACACGATCATATACATGGAGGACCAGCTCAAAGAGACTCCCCGGGACGGATATAAGGAGGGTATCAGGATCGTCGGGTACAAGGAGGTCATTGAGATGGGAAAACAGACGAAGATCGGTGAGGACCCTTAATTTCCTACTGTACTTATTGTACTGGAGAAGTAAACGTCTAGAACAAATAAAAACAATCTCTCGACGCCCCCAGAGCCGGTCCCCCCCACGGCGGACGACACGGCCATCATCATGTACACGTCGGGGTCCACGGGCGTTCCCAAGGGGGTGATCCTCTCCCACCGCAACATGGTTGCGACGCTGAAGGCATTCGCGGACGCCGTGCCCATCAACGAGGGCGACGTGCTCATGGGCTTCCTGCCGCTCGCGCACGTCTTCGAGCTGCTGGCCGAGAGCCTTTGCGTCATCGGAGGTGCGTGCGGCGGAGACGGGTGACGCACCGTCACCGGCAGCAGCGGTATTCTTATACTTTAATTGTAAATATCGTGCAGGCGTCCCCATCGGCTACTCCACCCCGCTGACGATGCTGGACTCCAGCAGCAAGATCATGAAAGGCACGGCTGGAGACGCGGCCGTGCTGCGACCCACCTGCGTCACCACCGTGCCGGTACGTACCGTATTGCGCCGTACGCAGTATACCTCTCTGTATAATAAGGAATATCAGACTTGTTGAGGCTTAATTTACATAGTTGTGACAATACCGATTAACTAACAGATGATACCCGTCATAGAATAGGATATCTACAAGCATTTTGTAAAATATTCTGTCAATAATGTGTCAGTATAAAGATAAGATTATTTTATAGTTAAATTTGTATCAAATTTTTTTATTGCCTTCAATTCTGTATTTTCCTGAGCAGTATCTCACTCGTATACAATGTTAATAGTCCATTCCACTTCCCGGCAGTTGATAATGGATCGCATCAGCAAAGGCATCACGGACAAGGTGTCCCGGAGCGGGCCCTTCGCCAGCGCGTTCTTCAAGTGGGCCTACGCGTACAAGCTGGGCTGGATGCGGCGCGGGTACGACACTCCCGTCGTGGACGCGCTGGTCGGTTAGCTGTTATATTATGACGTTGATTTTCCCCGCGCCGATATTAAAGTCGCGTCCTCGTGCCGCAGGTGTTCAAGAAGGTCCGCCAGCTGCTGGGCGGGCGCGTGCGGCTCATGATAACGGGCGGAGCCCCCCTGGCTCCCGACACGCACACGCAGGTGCGGCTCTGCCTCTGTTGCGACGTGGTAGCGGGCTACGGACTCACCGAGACCACCTCCTGCGCCACCGTCATGGACCAGTTCGACAGGTAACACCGCGCGCTTTACCACAACTAGTACGGCCACGACGCTTCGTTTACACGTACAACATCCGTCTCTCCGCAGGTCCACGGGCCGCGTGGGCGCGCCTACCACCGGCACGGACATTCGCCTCGTTAACTGGGAAGAGGGCAACTACCGCGTCACCAACAAACCCTTCCCTCAGGTATAATAATATCTATATATCCATACACTCTATCGGGACGGAGGCGACATCTGGTACATTGTCGCAAATACTAGCCGTTACGTTGTAACATTGAGAGGAACAGATATAATTTAAAACATACCAGTCATGCTAACCTTATTTAAAATCTTGTAGCATGTTTGAGTCCTGCCCTTAATATAAAAATATAGCGACTAAGCTCCCAAAGACGATAGATATATATGGAAGGTGTCCGTCATGGGTTGTGACTGCGCAGGGCGAGGTGGTGATCGGCGGGGAGAGCGTGGCGGAGGGCTACTACGCGCAAGAGCAGAAGACCAAAGCGGAGTTCCGCGACGAGGACGGGCGGCGCTGGTTCCGCTCCGGGGATATCGCCGAGCTGCACCACGACGGGTGCATCAAGATCATAGGTGAGGCCCCGCCCACCCGGCCCTCTCATCCCGGTCGGTAGCGATGAACTCGGACTTACGGGTTCTCGATCGTATTACAGACCGCAAAAAGGACCTGGTGAAGCTCCAGGCGGGCGAGTACGTATCCCTCGGTAAGGTGGAAGCGGAACTGAAGACGTGCCCTATCGTGGAGAACATCTGCGTGTACGGGGACAGCAGCAAGACGTACACCGTGGCGCTGCTGGTGCCCAACCCGCGGCACCTGGCCGAGCTAGCGCAGCGCGTGGGGCTGCCCGAAATGGAGTTCGACAAGCTCTGCCAGAACAGCACCGTGGAGAAGGCCGTGGTCAAGGAGTTGGCTGAGCATGCGAGGAAATGTGAGTCACAAATTGGTAACGAGCGGTCGAATGACCACTGGAGCGATATTAAATATATTATATGTGTTCCCGTGTGGTAGGCGGGCTGGAGAAGTTCGAGGTGCCGGCGGCCGTGAAGCTTTGCACGGAGGTGTGGTCGCCCGACATGGGTCTGGTTACCGCCGCCTTCAAGATCAAGAGGAAAGACATCCAGGAGCGCTACCACGAGGACATCAAGCGCATGTACGCGTCGTGATCGCGTCGCGACGCTCGTTAACTTTTCTGTAAATTAGAGGTTCGGTCTGTACGTTGAGCGCATCACATGTAACTATGAGATTGTAAGGAAATTATCGTGAATGCCAAAATATTTCATTTTTTAGTTCTACCGGCTGGCGGTAAGCGTTTAGAGATTAAAATAATAAAAAAAATGTAAACTTAAAATCCTAGGTCGGTGAGTTTTTACGTTTAAATCGGATAAGTCGTGTACATAATTATTTATGTTATAAATTGTAGTGTATATTGGTGTAAAATGTTAAAGGTCGATCGGCCGACGTAGCTTTTCTCGTCTAAATATATAGGGAAAAATAATAATAAAATAAATATAGATCTGATATCTATCAGCGAACGAAATTTTGAGGTACATATAACGTTGCGCGGTAAACGGACCGCTCCGGGGGATGAGGTTGTATGTTAAGGTTAGTACGAGATGTATTTTACCGCGTGACCTTATACAGTACTGTGGGCGTGGCCCGCTCCTCGGCCGCACGAACGCCCCGCCCACATTTTGTCAATATAATCTTATATTTTTTCAAAACTATTGAAATAGTTTTTAGTTTTACTCGGTATTCGCAGGCGGTTACTCCGTGGCGTTTGAAATATAAATATTTCAACACTTAGGCTAAGTTATTGTTTAGTCTTAGGCGACGCGCGCCGCTGTTGATATTCCGCAATAATTAAGTATTGTTATTAATATAGCGAGGAGTCAAGAGCATAATATATAATATTAAATGGTTTTTAGTTGGTCCTATCGCCGTTTGTACAGATAATTGTTGTTATATTTCTTTATTTATTCTGGCTCTCAATTATGTATTTATTACCGGATTTAAAGTTTATGGAATTTAAGTGAAAACTAGTTTGCTTATTTACTGCTACCCCGAGGACCGCAGTCGCATTGTGGAGCATTTTTTAACGGTTTTTGCATTTCGTTAGGCATTTAAACCCGACGGCTGTCTGACACATTGATATACCGACGTGTACATAATATATTAGGTAGCAAACTGTTTAGAACTTCGTTATTCCTAACAATCAAATTCTGTGTGTACATGTATTGTAATGATATAATTAATTCATTGATGTATTTCGAGACGTACTCGTTACAGCCGCAGGTGGCATCATATTTTTCGATGTAATCTATTTAATAAAATCGATACAAATGTACCGACGTAGGTAGACGTCGTTTGCTCAGTTCGTTTGTTTGAAATTCTATAAAATTTCAACTGAAAACAATTTTTGTATTATTTATTCAATAAATGTTAATAAAATCAGTATGCTATTATTTTTCCGTCCCTTTTCCCTCTTTTGCATAACGACAATTTCAATTCACAAATAGTATTATCATATAATATTTCTCAGTTAATTATATTTTGGTGGCAACGAAGATTGCAATTAAAATCTATTAATCACAAAAGTTACATTAATGAATTACAATTTAAATTTATAATTAATTTCTATTAAAGAAAAGGTGATTTCTAAGTCAGCGATTGACTAAATAATGCTCGCAGTGCCCGTGGCTCTTTGCCCGCTTCCCGTCATCGCTGCCCGTCTTTGTTTCACATAAAGCCGAATTTCAGAATTTCATATTCTACACTTTTATCGTAGAAAGTGTCTTGGTCTTTAATATATAGGTTTGCCTTGGCTATGCTTGTGTAACAAGTAACAAAAGATAAAAATAAACAGCATTTGTTGTCATAATAAGTTTATTTCAGTAAACAATAACGTGCCGTTATTATATTTGTCGATTACATTAATAAATAAGACAAGTGTTCTATCTAAGACTCAGTCGATATCGTCAGAGGCATGCGGAGTGTTCCCGATCACTTTGAGTTTACTCGCAACCGAGTAACAGCTCTATAAAACCTAAAAAAATACTTTATTCTATTTGTAAAAATATTGCAATATTTTTAATGAAATATAAACAAATATCGAAACCGTTGAAGGCGGTTGTGAGTTTCAATGGAGGTAGGCGCGAGCAGTGCTGCTGTCACCCGTGCGGTCGCGCGGCGCCTTACTTGGACGCCATCTTGCAGAGGTGCCGCAGCTGCATGATCTTGATATCGTCGGAGCCGAACTTGACGAGTCCCTCCTGGTTCTCGATGGAGATTAACTGTCCCACGGCCTCACGGTCCTCGCCCGCTATCACCTGCACGCGTAGAGGTTCATCAGTGAGCGGGGACGAGGCGGACACGGGGAGCGCGTGGGAGAGGGACATACCTTGACGAGGTCTCCGCTGTGCGGCACCACGGGCTCCAGGAGGTGCGCGGGCAGGTTAAGCACGCGGTCCTCCAGTGGCAGGAACACGGCGCAGGAGGCGCCCGACACGCCCCGCAGCGCGCCTACCTGCCCGCGCAGCCCCGCCTCCGCACCGCCGCGCACGCGCACCTCCAGGTCGGGCGTGTGCCAGTCGTCCACGTCGTCGGCGGTGTAGGGCGAGCGCGGCGAGTAGGGCGCGGGACTGGGCGTGCCCAAGTAACCCGCATAGGCGCCCGGGCTGGGGCTGGGCCGGTACGGGCTGTACGTGTGGTCGGAACCGTACATAGTGCCGGGCGTCTGCGGCGTGAATGGACCCTGTGGATTTCGATTGGTTTAGTTGAGACGTGTAACCGATTGCGTAGTAACTTCGGCGGCGAGCGCCGTCTCACCTGCTGGTAGGCGGCGTCGTAGTGCGAGGAGGAGGAGGCAGCGGGCGGCGGCGAGGCGGCGGCGTGCAGCAGCTCGTGGTCGGGACGTGGCGTGTGTGCGGCTGCGTCCCAGGCGGGGTGTGCGGGCGTGCGGCCGCCGTCGTGCGCGGGCGTGCTGGACCCGTAGTGCGGTGTGCGCGCACCCGCCTCGTACACAGGCGTGGCACCGCCCTGCAACGGCGTTTTGAGCCCCGCCTCGCGGTACGTAGGCGTGTGGGCGCCGGCACGCATTGGGGTGCGCCCGTAGCTGAAGGACGAAAGAATTATTAACAAATTTAAGTTCGAAATGTGTGTGTTTTTCGCAGTGCTACCTCTACCTACCTACCTACTTCTATTATATATCATATCATATACCATGTGGCATTAATTTGGTATTTTAATACATTTTTTTAATGACTACTTCTAAAAATATAATGTATGTTAAATATGAATAAGCAAATAACGCGCGGTACCTGGAGGCTCCACCGCGCGCAACGCCGGTGGGACCGCCGGCGGCCGCGATATGTGAGCGGTCCACGGAGATGGTCTGACACATGGTGTGCAGCTCCACGCGAGCCGTGCTGCCGGTGGCGTCGCGCACGATTCCCACGTTGCCCTTGTAGGGTCCCCCCGTGATCTTAATTGTCTGGCCGATGAGATCTCGGTCTCTGGCTACGGCGCCTCGCCCCCCTCGCCCGCGGCCTCGCCCCCCGCCCGCCCCTCTCCCCGACGGGTGCATGGGCGACTGTATGCGAGGCGACATGAACCCTAGAGCGAGTCCGTTGACCGTGGAGGCGTTCTTGGCGCCGCCCGCCAGTTGCAGGTGACGCGTCTTACACACGAATATCCCCCCATTGTCCAAGTACATCCTCGATTGCAGAAAAGCAAAGTTTCTGTACAAATGTTTTATTTCACCCTCGCGTCCGGCGTGAGGGCCGTCGATAACTTTCACTATGTCTTTCTTTTGGATCGAGTTATGTTCGGAGTCGAGCGCCATGGTGAACCTGCTCTCGCGACGTTTCTGTAGCGCCTGAGGCTTGCACTCGATAACTTTTCCCTGCATCCCCAGTACGTGGAAGTTTTCCCTTTCGAGTCTCACGATTACGCCGACGGTCTGCGAGTCCAGTAGCACCATGTCCCCCCACTGGAACTGCCCCAGCGAGTCCACGCCGGTGGCCATGTCGGAGCACAGCTGCAGGTCCCTGGGGAGCACCTCCAGCTCGTGCATCGTGAGGTCCGACACGAGCACGGCCCTGTGGGGTTCGACCCTCACAATCAGACCGGTGTCACCCTCGTATCTCCCGGCCAATACTTTCACGTGGTCTCCTTGCTTGAAATACTTTCGCAATTCGTTCGGTTTAAACACGAGAGGGTCTTTTAGAGCGTCGTGTTTAGGCATCACTGTGATCATGGAGCCGTCTATCGCGATAATTCTAGCCTGAAGATTCGCCAAATCTCCGGAGCAAACTTCGACGTTGTCCCCCATAGAAAACGAATGCAAACTCGTGGGGTCGTCCTTAGCGGGCGCAGCCAGTTCCATGTCGATACCTTCCGGTTGCTCCTCGAGTCTTTCCAATTCGGTGAGTGTGGGCTTGACACCCTCCGCCAGTATAGCCGACATTGTAAAATTTTTATATAGGAAGCCCTTTCTGGAGTATCTATTACCTTCAAAAATAAGGAAGTCGCCATCCGAAGTCACCTCGCCGCCGATGGCGCGGATCGCTTCGGGGTCGAATGGTTTCGCGGCGGGACGACGCTTCTTCTTCCTCTTCGCCGCCTCGCTCTCACTCTGCACGGTCCGCAAGGCACCTCTCAGCCTCGTATAGTCAATTCTCGGTAGAAGTTTCAAATGAACTTGATTCTGGGCCAAATCGACGTAATCTACTTGGGCTATGTCGTCCTTGTACAGGCCTCTTTTGAGGCGCACCCATTGCTTTTTCTTTAAGCCCGATTGCTCCTTAACGACCCTGAGGACATCGGTCATTTCCTTAATGGGAACCATCTCCTGTTTCCAGGTACCCACTTTTAAATTACCAACTTTATCTATTATGGCTTTTACGTGCGTCTGTTTGTAGGCTTCTATGTAAATGAAGCCCTTGACACCCTCCGGAGCCACCACTGATTTAATATGGAACGGTTCCTCAGAATTCTGATATGTAATAAACTTTCTCATTAGTAAGAGGACGGTTGCTTTCTCATCGCCAATTTTGCATTTAACCATCCACAAGTTGGGGTCCTTGATGCCGGGCAGGAGCGTCTGCTGCGTGATCTCGTCGGACATCTCCTCCCCCCCTTCCCCAAAATGTCTGAGAGCTGCGGACTCGTCGGCATATTTGTTTCTAAGATATTCTTCAATTTCTTCCTCTTTCTGTGAATCCCAAAGGTTCGTTCCTCTCCGTCGGCCTTCGATTTCTCTGGCCGTGGGTCCAATCTCATCCACCTCGTTGCCCACGATACCCATCTCTTGTGCCCCCTCCTCCCACTCGTCATCTTCGTCGACTTCATCATCTACCTAGAAGTTAACAAACAATATTTTACACAGCTTTATAAAAACAGTCCAAATCTTCATAATATTGATAGAAAATAACAATAGATACAATAATAATTGATTAAGCAAACCAACCTCAGCCTCGTCGATAATGAACCCTCCATAGCGACTATCCTTCTTCCGTTTCTTCCTCCGTCTCTCCTCTTCTTCGTCCTCATCATACTCCTCCGAGTCCATGAGATCCTCTCCTTCAGGCTCCTGCTCATCCTAAAATAGAAAACATATATATATAATAATATCTATTATATATTTGGATTTAGGAGTTGTACATTGGTTTTAAAATGTCCAACAATCACAAATGTTAAAAACAATAAATTGTATATAAATAGAAAAATATATATTCATTACTGTTATGGTTACATATTATTTTTATGACATTTAATATTCATGAGATATCAGCAATAACTTGAACACTGTCTCCAGCATTTAAATATCAAAGAGCTCTTCCAGCAGTCTCAAACGTGCCCTCTAGTCTAGGTACTGACAAGTATTTAATAATTTCAAGAGTCGGTATTCCAAAACATAATCTATTAAATACAAGTTGATTCAAGTTTTGTGTTCAAGTTAGCAAGTGACCGGGATCAAGTTAAAAAATATCTCTGCCGTGAATTTAACTAAAGATTATCTACCCTCTATTATTATCCAATACAATTTTTAATGTACTTTCAGTTATTTATCGTCTGATAAAGTAGTGTTCCTTTTTACCAAACTGAAGAAAAAGCACAACTGAACTGAAGCACTGAAGATAAAGCACAACTTCACAAACTGTTATCTTTACATTAACATTGGCTAAATTAAAGCAGACCACAGAACACAACAAATGCAGTACACAGAACAGTACAGTACCTATAAAAGTACACAGAAGACTATACAGTACAGAAAGTGTATCGATATTTCATTTATAATTATCTCTTTCACATCAGGTCCATTAGGTCAGAGGGATTTTTTGTTGCAAAATTTATGTTTGTCACCCATAACAAACCAAAATAAAATGTGTATTGTGTGTAGGCAAAACTTTGAGACCACATATAAAAATCTTTATCCAACAAAATATTTTAAGTAAGTTAAGAAATTCATTCTTTTCATTTCCTGAGTTTTTATGGAATTCATCTTCCTCTTGCTTGGTCAATTTGAGCTTGCAGTTATTACAGTAATTTTGGAATGGAAACAGTATGTGAAGTTAGTAGTGAAACTTGTAGTGACATTAATTATTTGGTTCATATTGACGAATGTAAGGCACAGGAGAAGATGATGCCAGACTGGCACCACAGTCAGGCATGGTTCCATTTTGGCTTGGACTACTACCCAAGCTGCGGAACCAGACTTTTAGTAAGAGTCGAAGGAATAATGAAAAGGAGCAGTATAAAAGAATCCTTCAGCAAAATGCTGTTCTATCTGGTTTAAAATTTCATTATTTTTTTTTTAAACATTTGTTAAATTCCTAATTTATGTGTATTACTGAATAAGTATTTTAATTAATAATTAAACCTCTTCCTTTCTATTTTGATAATTAATATTTAAACAGAAAAATGACATTGTTTGTACTAGACAGACCAATACACATTTACAACCTGTACTTTTCATTATTAGTGACCTTCGAAAACACAGTAGCTACAATACTGGAGGAAGGTCACATAAAAAGTATGAGGACTCCCCGGAGGGCATGTATGAAGAGGTTAATGTCTGTGGTCGAGGCGAAAGAGGTATGCAGGGACCGTAGCGTTTGGTGCTCCGTCGTCTCTGGCTACCCCGCAAGGGATATGACATGAAGATAAGTTAAGTTTACATTATTTTTGAAAAATGACACTTATTTAAGCATAATGGTTTGGGCAGGTTGTTAAGGAGGCAGTGAATTGGGACTTCTCATTTAATACATAGCTAACTAATAGTATGAAAATAAAATAAAATAAAAAAGGTATGCAGGGACCGTAGCGTTTGGCGCTCCGTCGTCTCTGGCTACCCCACAAGGGATATGGTGTGAAGCTAAATACATAAATATAATAAATAACTAATAGTCTACCATCACTAAGTATGTGGTACTTTTGTATAATATATCAATTTATAACTAGCACAATGTCAAATAATGTTTAAAATAATGTTTCTCAATATTATTGGGAATAAAAATATAAATTGGTATTATATGTACTTGTCTGGCTAATTAAATTAAATTAAATTTCGCTCAACTACTCTTCAATTTTATTGCATTTATATAATGAAATGCAAAAAAACATTTATTTCATTATATAAATAAATTCAAAAACTAAATCTACACAGAACACTCAAGTTGTTAAGGAATATTAGCTTCAGTAAAATTATATTATCCTATATTGTACCTCAACTTCTTCATCACCAGAGGCCTCTTTGGCCTCATCATCTTTGTTGCGACTGCCATCGGAACCCGCCGATCGACTTCTGTAAAGAAAAGTGGCCAGCATAGTTTATTGACTTGTGAAGTTAGTACTAACGTTTTATACCTTTCTTCCATGTTGGATAGTGGAATAAAACTTAATTACCTGGATCTAGAACGTGAGCGTGACCTAGATCTAGAGCGTGACCTAGAAGGCGATCTTGAGGGACTTCGGCTACCTGAATGAGATCGTGAACGGGATCCTGATTTGGCCGAACGATTGGATGCAGCACTGCGTCTAGACCTATTGGACACCACACTGCCGGCTTCCGATCCACTGCCGGAAAAATTACTGGCTTCGGAGTCCGACATTATCACCCAAAGATCATCTAACGGTATGAGAAAAAGACATTAAAATTAAAGAATATATAAATTTTCAGCGAAATCTTCCAATACGTTGATGGCAAACGTGACAACTCGATAGTTGATAGGGATGTCCGCGCTATGCACAGTATCGATTTAGTTTCTTACAAATTACAACTAAGCAGCCAAATCATCGATATCATATTTTGTAGCCATCGACCCCACCTCTAGTAAATTGTCTAAATGTTCATGTTATATAGGTAGTTTTTTTGTTTATATTATATTATAAAACTTTGATACCTTCGCATATTGTAAAAAATAAAATAAAAAAACAAATATTAAATATTCCTATATGTATTTATGTTTGTAAGCATTATAATTTTATAACGAATATATCAAAAAAATTATTATCATTTAAATATTTTTTTTTAACTATATAATATAATACATCGATATATTTAAAATGTAACCCATTACAAAATAATATAGGCTAAAAATTAGAAAAATGTGTCAATTAAATATTTGTGCTCCTTTTTAAATACATAAATAAACAAATCTATAAGGTTTACTATTTTAAATCATATTTAGAAATAAGATATTATATTAAAAAAAAAAAGTGTCTCTGCCATGGAGGACCAATAAAAATAAATCCTTTCTTTTGTCTATTGATTCGTCGCTGCCCCACCGACTAGTTTCAGAATTTTCGTAAAAATTATAAATGTGATACAATTTTGCGAATTAATGTATAGAAACATAGACATACATAGTCAGCTAAATATTAAATACGCTTTATTATAAAGTAGCTTTTACAGAGGGGAAGTAATGCCTTCATAATGTACGTATTCTTCTGATCGTCAAATAGCTTTGATCATAATTTCGCACGTCCAATAACTAACAATCGCGAGTTTTATTACAAAATTGGGCTCTTGTATAGTTATAGTTGAATAGTGTGGTGTTTGATTGTGTGGTGCAGTGCGGTGCAGTGCAGTGGTGTGGGGCGAGATGTATCAGTGAGGCGGTGAGGGTCGAGTGAGAGTCCCCGGGTGTCATGTTGGAGACGCGGTCGGTGCGCGCCGCAGACTCGGTGTGGGCGAACAAGCCGCTGCCGGCGCCTCACGCCATGGCCAGCTCCAGGCATGGGAAAAATACCCAGGTATTGTTCAATATCGATTTCTTACGCTACTCTTTGCAACTTGCATAGTTTAATCCCATTATATGGGAGTATTCTTATAAAACGCGCTTTTTATAATCAGCTGTTGTTTTAATATTATAAGGTTGACTTTTATAAAAATGAATTTTATAGTTCTTTACATTTAAATTCCTTATAGAATTGTCACTTTTTTATATATAGTTTTTAGTGTCATATTCTATAAATATGCTTCACATAATGTACAATAGTGGCAGTTAATTGCACAATAATGTTAATTAAATGGATGTATTTCTTTGCTCTCTCTCCTATAACCTTCCACATTTCCACTCATGAGTGGGGCAGGTTTGCACATGAACCATTGTTATTATTTATGGCTGTAGATCAACAATAGACTAATTTATAGTAAAAGTAAAAAATATGGGTAATGCACTAAAAGAGTACAAATAAAAATTTTAAATTTGCTCTAAATAATATTACTAACACTTTATTATTTAAGCCTTAGTTAAATTATTTTTGTGTAATGTTTTCTTTTAGCCCACATTCTCATATTCTAATTTTCTTTATTTTCAGCTCTATTATAAAAATTATTTAAATCTGGAAATTTATGTATGGATATATTTATAAAATGGTATCTCATTATAAATCTCTAATATGTATAGAGATAATTGTTAATAATTCTTTAAAAAGTTTGTAATACGCTACCACCATTTATACATCTTATTTCTGTCAAGACACAAGAATTTAACTATTATGAGCTAGAGGGAGTATTATACAAAACATTCTAATCATATATTGTTTTTAAGTTCATTACTATTTACACTATTGTTTTTCCTAAAGGTTGTTACTGCATGTCCTATACATTTTTAAATATATAATTACTAGGTTCATAAAAATTGAATATTCTAAATATCTTCATTCAAAGATGTATTGACACACTTTTGAATCATCATTATAATAATAATAGTCATAAACAATATCATAATAATTTGTTTATTATTTTGCTGATTTTATATGTTATGTATCATATAAATACTTATATTTATTATACAAATATATAATTGTTTTATTTTAAGTAGTTATTTTGAGGGAATCATTTGAGAAATAACAACTAGTTGGTAGAAATGTAATAAATATATTTAAAGAAAGTTTATTTTGATAATATTCAATAGTAATAAATTAACTATTGTTTAGATATACATTAATTTCAATATAATGAGTATTAATATGAAGTGGGATTACAAATAACACACTAACCTTAATTTTACATTTAATATCATTTGTAGTAAAGATAACAAAGTGAAGGGTGATATTATAACCTAATGACTATATTATTAAATGGGATTTAAGATTAACAATCATTATATTTTAAATGGTTACATGGTTTTAATTCTGTTTCAGGACGACGTCTGCTATGTAGTAGCTAAGTATGACTACGCGGCTCAGGGTGCACAAGAGTTGGATCTGAGGAAGAACGAGAGATATCTCCTCCTAGATGACTCGAAACATTGGTGGCGGGTGCAGAATGCTCGCAGTCAATCCGGATATGTGCCTAGCAATTATGTTAAGAAGGAAAAACCTTCACTTTTCGATAGGTATGTATGTCAATGTTGAAAACCCAATAATAATGATAAACACAATTTGACATTTCTTACTTGTACTGACTGTAACATCCTAATGTAATTCCAGTATTAAAAAGAAAGTGAAGAAGGGCTCGGGCTCCAAGACGCTCCCGTCCAACAGCTCCCCGGTGCGGGCGGGCCCTGAATCCCCAGGCGCGCGCCGCGTCGAGCCCACCGAGGCCCTGGGCACCGCCGTCGTCAAGTACAACTACCAGGCGCAGCAGCCCGATGAGCTGGCGCTCACCAAGGGCACCAGGATTCTTATCTTGGAGAAGAGCAACGACGGCTGGTGGCGCGGCCAGTACCAGGGACACACGGGCTGGTCCGTACCTTCTCTTTATTTGGCACAGGATATAAAGCAGATTATTTTATTTTTCATGCTTTAATTTCCCAGGTGCCAGAATGCTCATTGCTTATGGTTGTTCTGTAACAATCAAAAGTTTAATGATAACGTTTACCTAATTCCAGGTTTCCTTCAAACTATACGAGTGAAGAGGGCGACGAGGACACCGTGCACACGTACGCGATGGCAGAGAATGTTCTCGATATAGTTGTAAGTATTAGAACTATGATTGATCTTGCCAACACTTGGAATATTAATCTTTATTTGAGGAAGAGACGATGACGAAACTTATATTATTATGCAAAAATATTCAAGCTCCTACCACTCCCGTAGCTCATCAACTCTTATATTGTATAGAGTACAAATGTATATTCTTACCTGAGTATAACAAGGAGAGAATCTCACGCCCCAACTGCAGCCATGATACACGCACAGACTCCCGTCCAGGTGGCGCTGTACTCGTTCACGTCTAACAACGAGCAGGAGTTGTCGTTCGAGAAGGGCGACCGCCTCGAGATCATCGAGCGCCCGCCCTCCGACCCCGAGTGGTTCCGCGCCCGGGACAACCGCGGCCAGATAGGGCTCGTGCCACGGAACTACCTACAGGAGCTCGCCGATTACCTCACGCAGCCCTACAGGTACGGCTGCGACGGACCGACCGGGTGTCGAGGCCCCCGTGCAATAGATAATGTTAATAACAGTTTAATCGAAACTCGTTCATCCGCAGCGAGGCCGGCGAGGGCGGCGGATCAGCGGGCGCAGGGGGGGCGGGCGCGGCGCGTGGGGCTGCGGTCGGCGGTGGGGGGGCGGCCGGTCGCGCATGGTATTTCGGCGCCATCACACGCACGCACTGCGACGCGCTACTCAACCAGCACGGCCACGACGGGGACTTCCTCATACGGGACTCCGAAACCAACGTGAGTGCATCCGGACCGCGACCGGGACGGCGAGCTACATCGAATCAATATGTCTTTCGCCTAGAATGTTAATCCATACTAAACTATCGCACCGCAGGTGGGCGACTACTCGGTGTCCCTGAAGGCGCCCGGTCGGAACAAGCACTTCCGCGTGCAGGTGGAGGGCAACCTGTACTGTATAGGCCAACGCAAGTTCACCACGCTCGATCAGCTCGTGGCGCACTACCAGCGCGCGCCCATCTACACCAACAAGCAGGGCGAGAAGCTGTACCTCGTGCGTCCGCTGCCGCGCGCCGCCCAGAACTGCTGAGCGGCACCTCGTGGCCCCCCTTATATAACCCGCGGCCATCCGCCCCCTCGCGCCGCCGTGCCTCGCTCCCTCCCCCGCGCTGGACACTCGCTAAACCTGACTGATCATCTACATTTAGTTTTCGTAATCTATTTTTTTTGTCTGAGTGTCATCGCAGTTCCAAATTTAAAGTGATATTTTGTAAGCACCAATGGACATTATTATTTAAGTGAGCCGGGAAATAGAAGTGAGAAGATGCCATGAACAATATATAATTAATATATTAAGATTATATTTTGATTGTTTTATGCATATTACGTAGAGATGTGTCGACGTGGTCCCCGACTAACCCAGTGGAGGTGCTCGGGGCGGGACGATAGAGCGGCTGTAAGGGGTCGATATATAAAACAATTTCATAATAATAATAATAAAGAAATTACATTTACTATCGACATAAGTCGTAATGAATACACGCGGACTTATATGAATAAAAAAAACCTAAATATTTGGACAAAAAAATAATAATAAAAACGAGTAATGAGTGAATGAAGAGGTAAACACAAGTGTCCTCGGGGTGCGTACAGACGAAGCCCTACACAGTTATACATACGTAGCGTAACGCGTTGATACAGCGCTCTAGTGTATTACGATAAACCAAAAATCGGCTTTGCATTATCTATAATTAAACTAAGGGCGATCTATATATCATATTATTGTTTAAGTGTAGCGGAATATTGAGATGATTTTATATAGATCACAAAATATACAATATTATTTTGCGTTTTTTTTTTGTATTATTTATATTGAAATGTCAATTGTAAGTGCAAAACAGTTAATATATATATTATATAAACTGCGTGCTGCACCGCAGCGACCCGTGACGTCTGCTAATAATTATTGTCAGTCGCGTTGGAGGATGACGAGCGGAGATTACTAGTTACTTTGAGTTTTATTTCAACATTATAGTAGTAATTTTAGTCTAAATTATATTAAAGTATAACATCTCTCGAGTTAAACTTGTCGGATACAACGAACTAGTTTTATCCCATCTTATTAATGAAGATTGAGACGAAGTTAAAATGAAATTGGATCTCTTTAATAAATAATGTTTTAAATGGTAGCGTAGTTCCCGACGCGACGTCCGCTAGTCAGCGCCGGCGTCACGGGGCGCCATTAGTCTCACTCAATTATTGAGTCGAATACTTCTTATTAATACTTTATTTTGTAGATAGATATCTTAAATTGTCCTGAACATCTCAGAGCGCAGCTTCAACACCAACTATCTAAAATATAACGTTTAGTGTAAATTTAATTTTCTCAAAGTGTTCAATGATTTTGTGTTACACTAGTGATGTACCTTTGATAGCGGAGGAGTGATTTTTGTTTGTTTATTTTATTATTAAGAGCGAGGTGAGACCAGCGCGTTGGATTCGGAGGTTTAATATCCCTTTAACGACCTAACGACGGTGGTACTTAGCCCTTGATACTGACGAACTTAACCCACAGTATTCGTGTATCTTTTTGTTTGTTATTCAGGTTGTGTTGTATCCCTTTTGCTATGATAGTGAATACCGTCTGGTTTATTCGCCGGCTTCGGTATAGTGATGTTCCCCGGCACTGTCCGGAAATTTGTCGCTCGAAATTAAATCTAATATTATATGGAACTTTATTTTTCTACGAATGTATCCGAGGTGTCGTTCTTCATTCCGAGGTGATTCTTCATCGATCGTGCATTTATTGACTTGTTTACGAAATTTTATTTATTTTTGTAAATTAAATTTTTGTACTTTCCTCAGCACACTGATTAATTATTATGTGATAGGTTTGAGATGCGACGGGACTCGCGTTGACTTTACAGCGACATTCGATAATAAATATTAACCAGTCACATCTCAGAGCGAAGGGATCGTCAGCTGTAGATCTTTTTGATGTATTTAATACGTTTTATACTCAATATTGTAATTAGTGTTTAAATGCGAGAAGGCAGACTCACGTAACTTAGTGAATTATTAGACGTATATGATGTATAGGGATGGGATGTGGGACGCGGTCCTCGGTCCTAGTTGTGTCCGTTTGTACAAGTCTTCCCGGACGTCGTTATCTGTATTATGATTTAAGAAGATGTGTAAAATTTAATACGTTGGAGTGTCTGTGTGGATCTTTGCATATAATTATATAAAAATAAGTACACGGATGTATCGCTGATTATTTTAACAGATAGCTTTACGAGAGGTCATTGCCATTACGGAAAATATAACTAAACTAATTAACATTCCTACGCTCCTTCGGATCTAATAATTTACGATTGTATGAGAGTTTGCGCGTCGTCGGTTTGTATAATTTGATAGTAAATATAGTTTTAGATAGATATTGTGTTTTTATTTTTATATCGCTCAACAAAATATATTTTAGTTGATATGTAACCGTGCGTTGGTAATGTTTCGCGTGTAATCTGTAACGCATATTATGGTACCAGTAAGTGCAGTGTATATTTAACATTATAATTTATTTATTAATTTGCCAACTGTGTTTTATTTAAAACTCCCGAACGACGCAGCCGCCGTCCATTCATCCGAGTTGATTAGCAACGTTATTGATTTCACAAGACCTTACGACTCAGTGAACTTAGAATATTTGGTTTGTTAATTCCAAGATGTTGTCGAGAAGAGAAAAACTGTTAGTTCAGCCGTGGCAAGACCGCAGGTACGAAGACCACAGGTCTAAGGTTGGTGTGTTGTACAATTATATTAATCAGTAGTTTAATACAATTAATTGATAAGTTTTCTTCTAACACTGTTTTTTCGGTTCTATCTCATAATTTTGAATATCATTGCCATTTTATTTTATCTCTCTATCAATCAAATAGTTTTATTTAAACAATGTGTATTTTTTTATTTTGGCTATATAAACCTTTATTGCGGGTACTTTAGGGATCCTTTTCATTATATAATCCAAGATCAACTAACCCAATTTTGACTTTTTACATTAGGAAGTGTAAACACGATGCATTTTAGGCTAAATTATTAATTTCGAACCAGCGGAGAACAAAGTGACAAAGTACTGTTTACTTCATCATAATTAGTCCTATCACGCTCAACTTCAAAAATTATCAAAAAATACAATGTCATATAGACTTTACGAAAAAGTCATGAATATAAAATAAAAATAAAAATGGGCTAAGAATAGATCCTTGTGGAACACCCATCTTTAGGTGAAAACTAGCCGATTTAGAATGATTTACATAAACCGTCTGAACTCTTTGATTTAAGTAAGATGCGATATGATTAAGAGCAGCGCTACGTACACCATAGAGGTTGTTTGAATAGTGACATTTGATGGTCCACGCGATCAAAAGCTTTGGATAAATCACAAAACAGCTCGATTGCATTCTTCGCCTTCTCCCATGCCTTGTAAACGTTACACCCGCTTCAGTTGTTTGCTTACCTTTGGTGAAACCATATTGTTCACGATGCATAATTTTATTGCTATATACAAAATCTGCCATTTAATTTAGATTATTTTTTTTGAAAATCTTTCTTGAGGTCGGTAAAACAGAGATAGGCCTATAATTTCCGAGTTTAAGTCTATCGCCACTTTAAAAAAAAATGAATTTCTTTACTTTTTTCACAAAATCTGGCATTATACCGATTTCAAAACATTTGTTAAAAATTAAGGATACTTGTGGAGCAATATATAATAGTGCTAAACGGACATACCCATAACATCCCTGGTTTTTTATATTTAAGGTCTTAAAATCATGTTTTTTTAACAATTTCATCTGATGAAACTAGTTTAAAAGCAAAACATTTATTATTAACTCTAACATTATTAGACAAATCGGCGATTGCATCCGATGAATGTTTAAATTACACATGACTGTTTTTGGACTAATGTAATTTTTAAGCAGTAATTACCATCAAACTCCAGTTTCATTTGCCCTATCCCTTAAACCCAGGAAAATAGTGCTTACAGTTCTAATTGCGTTAAGGAGTTCACATCCATGGTTTTTCACCCAAATTTTTTATATGAATTAAGTTTAAAGCAGTGCATATGTTAAAAGTGGTGTTAATTTTCGCCATATCCTGATCCTTACTGAAACCTTTGGACGTAGACTCCTCATAAAGTGGTTGTAGCCTATATTATTTTTATTATATTATATAGTTAGAACTAAGTTGTCTCAACAAAACCTCGTGGCTGCAAATTAATATGTGAAGGTTGTTGACGCATTTGCAGGGTTGATAATATAATGTATAAATCAAATATTGTTAAATTTCATTTAAGAAGAACAACTGTTGAGTTTCTGGCCGGCTGTTCTCAGCAGAACAGCATTCTATTGGTGGTAGCTTACTCACGGTCTGAGTACACAGAACTTTTTTAATGTAATAATTGACGTTTAAATTCCCACTTGAATAAAGATATAAGTTGAATTTGACTTGTAAATCAGAACATGTAGTACCCACAGGTGCAGAGGGCGCGGGCGGCCGTGGACAGCGCCCCGCCGGCGCCGCGCCCGCACGTGGCGCTGAAGGCTAAAAAATGGCGCGAGGAACGCGACCGCGCGGCGCGAGTGCTCGCCGACAATTACCGCCTGCTGCAGAGACTCACCGACGTCATGCGACACAACAGACTCGACAACCACTGGAACCCGCCGCCGCCCAAGTATAACTACTTATTCATATCTGTTACTGGACCCATACAAGTTAAGGCTCCTCGATCATTAATGAGAAAATCAGCAAGTTTTTCTTTTAATAACTCCCAAAATTCTGTACACGAGACCATATTTGCATAACTCGCCAACTAATTATCGATTGTGATAAAAATTTTCATTATTTATATAATTCAGATATCAGACTGTATATCAACTATTAATTTTCATCGTCAGACAGCAAAAATATTAACACCACTGAATTGTTCACAAACTAAGAAGTAGGTAATTTATTTCTACTTCCATAGTCATAGGTCAGCAATATATATTTTTATTAAGATTCGTAATGTAAGTTGGATGAAATTTAAAAAGTGTTTTCCATTGTAGTCATTTATTAACTCATATTACATTGTAATTATTATGATCTGTTACAGTTTCCATCAAAAAGTCGGTCGTTACTTCGAGTGCGGCGCCGAGCGGCGTCGTAAGTCTCGCGACTGTCGGTGCTTGTCGCACGACTGTCGCTGTGTGTCTTACGACGCTCCGGTCAAGATGCCGTCGCTTGTGGGTGTAAAGTGTTACGCTTGCGAGTTCCATAAACTGGTTAGTAGATATTAAATAAATTAAGTTTTAATTTAATTTAACTTAAATTTTAAGTGTTAGTCGGCAGCGGTCGACCCTTCCTTGCAATCTCAAATGATGCTTAAGCACGGCGACGATTATTTACCACTCTCTTGTATATGTGTATATTTGATTTTAATTTGTTACAGAAAAACCGCCACACCTTCGGGAGTACCTTCGAAGACCAGCTCTCGCTGCCTTCACTCAACGTGTACCGATGATTTGTTACAAATAAAAAGCTATTAATATTGGACAGAATTTATTGATATATAGTTACAAATGGGCTCAATGTCAGAACATAATTCCATAACTATAAAAGTGTTCGTCCCGAGGGTTAGCGTCACTCCCGAGTTAAAAATCGAAACATAAATACTATGTTATATGAAAGCAAGTCGGTAAGCAGAGTACAGCGTACGCGCCACTTAAACGTTAAAGCTATTCCACTGTTGTCCGTCGCCGTTAAACTAAATAAAAACTCAAACATCACAACGGTCCGGAGCCCTCCGCGCACGCACTAGCGGTACAGTACGGGGCACGCGGTGTGGTACGGAGCATGCGATACGGCACGGGGCTCGCGGTACGGTACGGGGCACGCAGTACAGTACGGGGCCCGCGGTACAGCACCGGGCGCTCGGTCCACAGACAGCCAGTATACGTTATGACAAATAACTTTGACAATTTGTAGATATCCACGAGTGAGGTTCATGCAATTACAACAACTGCAGAGTCTGACCCGTGACATCGGAGACACTCCGACCTCAGCACGCTATAAAATAACCTGTGAAACTTGACCTCCAATGAACTCCGTCTAGACCGATACAAGCCGCCGAGATGCTCAAACTATTTTCAACAATTTTGTAATATATACAGTTCTAACCATTTTATCATTATTACATAACACGATCAAAGATCAATCAAAACGCGGCGCGTGCCGGTGCCGGTGTCGGGCCGGTGCCGGTGCTCAGAAGCGGAAGGCGTCGTGCTTGGCGGGCTCGAACTGGAAGGCGGCCTCGGCAGCCGGCGGGACCACCGTCGCGTCCTCCTCCTGGGAAAACATATTGACATTGACCAATGATGCAAATGGATTTTAATTACTATAATGATTATAAAAAACTTTTTTAATATTAGTTGCTAAATGAAAATATTGGAGATAATACCTATGAGTTATCTACTTATTATTATATATACAATTATTATTATAGAAACAAAAAACATTGACATCAATGAATCCAAAATTGATTATGGACTTTAAGAATTGCACAAGAGAGTAAAATATTTACAATCCTTAGTAATAGCCATTTAATTTTTATACTTAAATAATTTTATATAATAAATAATTAGCATAGTTGCAGAATTATACACAACTCTATGGCAGTATTAAGTAATATTACAAATATAGTAATTGTAAAGTAGGAGAGTCCCAAGAGTACTTCAGAAGTAAATAAAATCTAAATCATGGATAATCCTGCTTGGGGACTGTTCACTAATGGTTCAGTATTGTGATTAATCTATTGGATGTCAAATAAAGTAGGGTCCCACCTCATCGGCAAAGTACTGTTCGATGATGTCGTAGGCCATCTTGTAGATCTCTACTTTCTCGTGTCCCTGGAGCTCTTCTATCTTGTCGATACCTCCGCACTCCTCTATCATCGTGGCCACGGCCTCGGTGCTGTCTCCGGCCATCTTCAGCATGTTACTCAAACCGTCCAGTACCACCTGAAGTGATTAAGGTTAAAAAAAATTATATACCTATTAATATAAAGAACGATTTGTTTGTTGGTTTGTTGTACATTTAATGTCTGAGTGTGTGAGTCATAAAACTAACATTCATTTTTATATATATTTTTTATAATTATTAATAATCCTTTGTCTGTGAGTCACAATATTGTATTCACATTGGATTCCTATTTAAAGTCAAATATATTTAATCTTTGTTTCCTTCCAAATAAAATACATTGAAATTTGATTAAGTCTAAATATTATAGCAGATACACATGCTCGAGACGACCTTTGAAACCAACATTGACATTGTGTCTTGTCTGAACGGTAGGTCACGATTCAGAGAACTGATTGCCAAGTATACACAGTCAATAATTAGTAAATGATTTGCTATGTAGTCAATGAGAATTAAATTGCAATTTTAGTACAATTAGTTTCTTCTGTTGAAGTTGAATGAACTTTTTTGTACGAATTAAATTTAAAATTATTACCGAAAAACTTATGAGCTAATATTTTAGTGTAGTTTATATGATGCACTTGTTGTCTTTTTGCCTGAATATGACGTCACAAACGTCATGTGTGTTGGTTTCGTTCTCGAAGATCTAAATACTAATTTCAGTCCTTACATACACATTAAATTAACATTTAAACATGTAATTTCTTTATTATGAGTGATTTTAAGGATTTGGCAATGTTGCAATATACCTATGACATACTCTGCATGTAATGAAGCATCATGATTATACAACTAAGTATTTATAACACTCGGCTAATTTTACACTTTTATATCATAGTATTTTATTTACTTTAAACATTATATTATTTATACTATTTTATATTATAATATAACTAAATATATGACTATTTGTAATTATCTAGCAATGTCCATTTCATTGGAAGTCAAACACTTACTTTTTGTTGGTTGGGCTTTTATACCGAGGGAATATCGGGAAAACAGTAGCCTACAGTAAATATATAAGTATACAGTAAAGATGCACTCACATTGATGACCTGCGAGTCCTTGCAGGCCAGCAGGTTGCAGAAGGGCGGTATGACGCCGCACTGCACGAGCGCGGCGACCTGCTCGCGCGTGCCCGAGATGCTGAGGTTGGAGACGGCCCATGCAGCCTCCTTTTGTGTCTGGAACTCGCCCTTGCTGAGGTTCTCCACGATCTTAGGCAGCAGGCCCGCATCTATAACCGCTTGCACCTGCTGCTTGTTGCCCGCCGTTATGTTGGACAGGAACCACACTGCCTCCTTGCATATTTTTTCTTTCTGTTGAATGATTATTAAAAGTTAGAAACAAGAAAAATAAAATTGGATTTTTTGAACACTCATAATATGTTATATATTATAAGAGAATTATGTATAGCTTGATTTACACAACTAATGGAAATGCACTTACTGGATGTGACAATAGGGCGGGGAAGTGTGAAAGAGCATCACAGTTAAGCACAACTTGCGTTTGTTCGTCGGTACCAGTGACAATGTTACCAACGGCCCTCAGGGCTGCGGTTTGGGTTTTCACTTCTTTATGTGAGAGCAAGGGAATCAGCTTTGGTACTATGCCAGATTCTATCACCATTTGAATTTGTTCATTCCCTCCGTCTGTGAGATAGCTGATTGCCCATACTGTGTCTACTAACACCTGTAATTTTAATATTTGATTCAAATAATGCTATGTAATGAATTACATCAAGAAAAATAGTTTTTCCAAGTATGACAGTCCTAGTTATCAGCTTATCAAATATATTAACAACCAAAATGTTTATCAGTTATGAAAAGGCAAAATTATAAGTAAATATATCATATTTTAAAATACAATAAAATAAACTTTACAACAAAATAATGTTTTGTCTAGATTTAACTTAAATCATAAGGATTAGTCAAAATATTTTAATATAATATTTTTGGGAGTGTCCGTTTTTAGAGAAGTATATTACAATTAATTACAGGGCAATTAGATTATTCAATCTATGTTTAACTTACCCTGTTTTAGTTGTTAACATAAATAATGACTTAGTTTATTCTCTTTTTTTTTTATTATTTAAGTTAAGAATAACTAACAAAGATAATGGTCTGGTCATATATTAGTATAATTAAAGTACTTACATTTACATCTGTATGTGTGATGAGTTCATTAAGTGCTGGCAGAATTTCTTGTATGGTCTTAACTGGTGGAGGAGGATCCTTACTCCTACAAAGGTTTACAATCACCCATGTTACATTACGGAGAAAGGTGATAGGAATCCCGGGTTTAATAAAGCTAAGCAGGGGCTTAACAACGCCTAACTCGACAACAAAGTCTCGCAGGATTGGCCCGTCTCCAATTATGTTACCAAGAGCCCAAACAGCCTGTTCACACACATTCTCATGAGGTGACATGAGCAATTGTAAGAATAGAGGCACTGCTCCCGCATGAACTACTTTATTGGTTTGTGCAGACGTCCCCGACGCAATGTTCGTTAGGGCCCAGGCCGCTTCGAACTGTAATGTCGGATTATCTGCCCTTGAAAGGCACTGAACTAGTATAGGTAGAATTCCAGTCTTTATCAAATCATCTATAGGTGGATTCTTATCGGAGGACAAAAGCTTTCTACACTGTTGAACAGCTCCCAATTGTTCTTCTGGGTTCTCAATATTAGCTGCTTTCATCACCAACTCCTCGAGATCCGTGGAAGCCAGTGTTCTATCAATATCGTCTTCATCTGTAGAATAGCTGACGGGAACATTACGACGTTTTTGTAAAGTTTCTTCTCGTTTATTCTTTCTTAATTCCACTGTCACTTCATTCCTCCGTCTGCGCATTTCCTAAAAACCATGCAGATCGACTTGTCAATAATGCAAACGTTTTTAAACTACGCATCACAAATATTTTTTTATAGTAGTATACTTACATCGACATCTTTACCCGTGTTCTTGAAAACATGCATGCGGTGTTTCATTGGATCCGTCGCCATTTTATTATGGTAGTAGTCGTGGTGGCTAACGATTATACGCAATACACAATAAAATAAAGAAATAACTAAAAATAATATTGTAGAAAACTAATCGAACATGGTTTAACGGCACTATAGGCGTTGCTGATTCATTAACCTCTCCACAGAATATTTCATAAATCGAAACCGTCCGTTTCCTTCCTACCTTCTGGAATTCTTTCGTTTTGCACCATAAATATTTTTTAATTTCATTAAAAAAATGTCTATGGCAACTTTACAGAAAAGATACAGGGTACATTCAATTTAATATAAATGAAATAATTTTTTAAATAATAATTATAGCAAATAAAATTATCCTAATTAATTTAAGGATGATATTTTTTATTCAAAGATTTTTAGGGTAATTTTTAAGGTGTTTCTACGCTTTATTAAAAACTTATACTTATTTCATAAATAATGTAAGATGTAGGGTACATCTTACATTATTACAAATTAAGGCATTATTCCTAAATTTTAATAAGCATTTTCCCAAAACAATGACAAGTAAAATAATTACAGAAGTAAGATACATACTCAAAATATACTATTTTATGAAGAATTATTTGTGTTTGTGTAATAATATTTATAAATATATATAGTTTTGTATAAATAAATAAGCTATATCGATAAATGAAACAATAGTCACATGGTAGTTTATACAATAGAACATTCAAAGTAGAAATCCGGACTATGAGTAGCATTTTATACGGCGTAGTATGAAGCATGAAACTGCAGCAAAGAAAATTTTCAGTTTCATCAAAGATGATTTGGTCCTGCTCTTTAAATGACCGCGACTCTGAGAACTGATATAAAAAGAATAACTAAATAATATTTTAAGTAATGCTATGCAGTTATCAATATGCTTTATATAAAGCTTCAATGTCGCAGACGTCGTGGCTTGGTGTGTGAATGGTGGGACCGTGAATGGGTCGCTTATGAAATGAAATGAACGCATACTTTTGCATTTTCAGTTAAGTTAAACATCAAATTGAACTTTAAGTTTCTTTTTTTATTGCAGTATTTAATTTAATAATTAAAAATTTATTTATGATGTTTATTATTCTTTGGTAGCTCAACCAGAACTTTAGTTGCTACGTCTGTGGGAACCTTTGGTTGTCCCATCGATCGACACATTTATTCCAGTTTTCAAAAGGTCTTCGATAATAGTTATTGTGAAGTTCTTTGTTTACTAATTCTCAGGAATTTATATTATCGATTTGATCATTAATTATGACTGTGTTAACTAAACCGAGCTCTATAATAAGAAAACCTGAAATAATTAACGCCCCACTGGTGGAGAAAGGTGATTACGATGAGGTGCGTATAAACACAATATAATATTTAATAAAATATTTGAAAATGCTTTATAATATTTATTTCCTCGTTTGTAAAATAATTTCATTGGGTTATTCTTTCGCGAACCAAAAAATTTACATATACTCTAATATATAAATTTATATAAATAAATGTATAACTTTAAATATATATATTTATGTATATGCTTATTTAATATGCTAAAATACATTTGACTAAATCTGATGTGATTTTCATTGTTTATTTTTTTAACTAATGAATATAATTATTCCAATTATTATAACAAAACAGGAGAAAATTGATATTCATTCACCACCGGAGTGGCCGAAGCGTTCTTCCAAGGCGATGATGTGCCTCTCGCTGACGGCCATGCTGTTGCTGATGCTGGGTTTCACAAGTGGACTCATGCTGTACCGCGAGTACCTCAGCACTACGGCGCGTCGCTATCAGGGCTTCTGTTCCATACCGCTCCCAAATGATATTAGAGAGGTAGAAAATGAGTATTTAATATTAAGGTAATAATATTTATAAATCAGAACTTGTAAGACATGTTCTCTAATCTAGCTATAGTGACAACATCAAAATGGAACCAACTCCCACAGGATGCCATTACTTGAGATTCAATTAAGGACTATGCTATTCTGAAAGTCTAATTTTGCAATTGATAACAGATTTGTGCTATAATTCACTTAATGGCTGTAATCCATTATATAATATAATACTTTATTCTTATTTTTTGACTATATCAGTAATTAAATTTTACTTTATTTATATCCTCATCCTGTCTTACATTTGCAATAAATATATTTTGGATATATTTTTTAAATATATATGTTCTGTAACAACTTGCTTTATATATATTATAATTGAATCATTATTTTTCAACACTGTCATTTTCTTGTTCAATTACCCGAGGGTCAGAGAGTTCAAGACAAACGGTTAATGAGTTTAATTTTCTATATCAGTTCTGACTCAACCTTTTGTAACATAGTTTTTAATTGGTAAAGATAAATGTTATTATTTAATGATTGAAAATTAAAATCTGACCATGTTGACTATGGTTTCTCCAAATATTATTAATTAATATAGTCTTTAAAGAGATAAGTTAATATATTTAGTCCACTGACTGCACGGGAGGTTCGCTCGACATAATTCTAAAACATTTAGTTGCGACCTCTCAAATCGACCCCTCTCCTTGATGAATTATTTATTCAAATCGATTTTTAACTCGGTAAGTGCAACCAATACAGTATTTAGATTTATCGGTTGTTTCTAAATATAGGAGCGTTCAATATCGATAGCTTGGTATCGAGATTTTTGTTTTATGGATCATTTAATGTGTTTAATATTAATAGGACTTTACAATCGGGTCGGCGAAGTCGTTTATCATTTCTTTTTTTTCACCTTTTTCCTCCTACAAACTATTCTTGAAAATAGTTATAATTGTTCAATACCGATCTTATATCGTCTCTATCAAGCCTTTCTCAATCACATTGTCGCCCACGACCGGTAAATTCGCAAACGTCATCTTCAGCTACAGAACTCTCAGCTGATCGAGCCCAACTTCCGCGTGCTGCCCCTGAGCTGGTCGCCCGCAGACCTGCAGGTGGTGAGCACGGCCGATGACGACGCCTTCATCAACGCGCTGCAGGAAGAGTTCGACATCGGCGATAACGTAGAGAAGATCTCCGTCTTCAACAACGGAAACCGCGTCAACTTCATCCACGACTTCGACGACAACACCACCGGTGAGCACCGCTCCTCTCACTCGAGGGCTGCTTATAGAATTGAATGAAATTAAAAATAGTACGAATAAATAAAAAAAAACTTTCCAAACATTTAAAAAATATTTCTTGCGATACATAGAAAAATAGCCGTCGAAATTCTGCGAAGGCCTTGTCTGCGGAATACCGCATAATTAAAAAAAAAATAGCATGGAAATCTGTGTTGTACCGAGGATGGGGTAACAATTGTCTCGATCCCGAATATTCAACTTTCTGCGGCTAAAACGGCTATATTTTTTTTTAACTATGTCAGCTATGTTTTGTGGACACGATCCCCAAGGATTGCTGCTTCGTGAGGGAATCGTAGTTTAAGATCCAAGATTTGTCATTGTAAGGATGTAGGATATGTTTGGCTAAGATCTTCCATAAAAATTTTTCAGTATAAAACCAACGCGACGGGATTTTGGCTCCTCGGCGATAAATTAAGGTATCCATCGGAAAGCGACGTTCCTATCTTTCAGATATTCATGCAGCCCTTTGTAAACTGTCAGTGATCCAATCTAAAGTGCAGCTTGAATCTCCGGATGTTTTAGTTTCCTCTCCATGACCAGTCCACCATGATGAAGTTTTTATGAGTTACAAAGGAATTGTAATTAAATCAGCTATCAATTCAAAATAATTTCGGGAAAATAGATATTATGTTTACTTTGTAACTAACAATTTTTGGAACAGCCCTGGTATTTTATTCGTTCCGTTGGGTGAGAGGTGACATCGTAAAGATCGTCTCCAAATCGGCCGAGCCGAACATAATCGAAGACTTCCCCAGGCATAATTGACGCGGAGCGCTGCTTCGTGATGGAGATGGAGCCGGAGCTGGTGCTGGCACCGTCGCTGCTGGTTGCGGGGCTGCAGCGCGGCGCGCCCTTTGACGTGTCTCGCGTTCGCTCCGAGCTGCGCGCCGCGTTACCTGCACTGAGCCCCCGCGACGCCGCGCGCCTCGCTGACTGCGCGCCCCGCCCTCTCTACCGCCTCGAGCCTGCGCACGGACCAGCCAGTACGCAGACATGCACACGCACAGACACACTCACACACTCACACCTTCACACGTGTTCACTTTGTTCGGTGTGGTTGCAGTCCGCAAGCGTTCCGCCGAGGATCCCCCGCACGACTACATGCAGTTCTCCGGCAGACACGTGCAGGAGATCAAGATAGACAACCTCGCGGAGGTGCTGCGGTACGAGAGCGACGCCCGCACCTGAGCGGACATATTCTTCAATTAGAATCGTTCAGATGTCCCATCTCCCCCCTCCTCCCGATGTAGTCTTAGGGCCTTGAGGCCGCTAGTCTCATCTCGTAACGATCCTAATAAATCTTTATAAAATAATATTATACTATAGCTGTGAGATCGGAAGTTCAAAAAAAAGCTTTTCAGCATTCCGATGTCACATTTCCGTGTCCGCAATATGTGATTATCTTCGCCATCTCGGTGTATCGTTATACTTAATAAGCTATATTATTGACTAGACGAGCACTGAAAAGGTAGTTTTAATGAAATAAAAAGGTTTTATTTATAGATATTGTATGTTAAATGGAACGATATTGTATGTATAGTATTCGATGATCTCATTTTCTCTTACTACTCAATATTCCTGTGGACGCACACGCCGGTGCCATCACACTCGGGGACAAAGTCCTGCGACAAGCTACAAGTAATGTGATTAATTTCGGTATTACTAGTATTATTTTAGTTAATAAATTATTATTACGTTTGGACTATTTACTATTTTTAAATGCTTAATTTAAAAGTCAACTAGTAGTATACTCAAATGGTGCACCTTTATATATTACTAAGTATCCAGTGGTGATTATAACCTCAACTATAGTTAATGTATTTCAATCAATAAAGTGTCTACGTACTAATAATTGTTTCATTTTATATTATTCCGACTAAAATACTATTAAAAATATGAATATCCCATGAACTTGTAGATTTTTAATATTGACTTCTGAGAAGATTCAATATTCGATTATTGTTATGTATAATAAAACTATTTTTATCTCGGGGTATATTTACTTACGTTTCAGTAATTTCACGAAGGACTAAAAGTAATTACAATGTTGAGAAGAAACAACCAGGAAATAAAACATTTGGATCCTATTCCAGTCTATAATTATGATATAATTACTTTTTTAACATGGAGCCTTAGTCTGTAAATAATATAATTACCGACTCGTAATTACTCATTCATCTGGAGCCAACCAATGTGGCGGGCAATATGGATTCCAAAACAAAATAAAAGATTAATAATAAAAAAAATATATACAGAGACAATATAGCCTACGTCGTAATAAATTGAAAGTTGCGTAAAAGCGGGAATACAGCAATGAAGAATGCAAAATAGTGCTCCCGGCTCCCAAAGCCGAGTAATAAACTGATATAAATTCGTACACGGGCGCCGGCATTGTACGCGAACAAAACTCGTCAGAATATACGACGAGCGCTTTCTTCTCTACATTCGTTCCATTTTCGTATTTCATAGAAAGCGCGCATCGGCTGGTCATAGATGTGCATGAAGCATTGTTACCGCCGCAACGGAATATGGATATTCTTTGATATTTACACATGAATTTTTCTGTTATATTCAGGTTTCATATTGTTTGGTAAGTTACTTGAGCCTTGCTATTGTGATATTAATGTTTTTGTAAGTCGGTTAAAATAATTTACTTAAATACAATAATTAAACCAAACGGCAAGCAATGGTGTATAAAATAGATAATTAATATGTTTATTGAATTTTAATTATATTGTTACCTATTATATAACTTCCATAACCTTAAATTAATTAGATTTCATTAGATAACTCTCTTTTATGCAAAATCCATTCCAACTATTTTCAATGGAAGGCGATAGATTATATTTAATCCACAATTACTATTACCTCTGGAATGTTTGTTCTCACGCTCTGAACAAACAATAGTTAATTTTAGATATTTGTTTGAAATTTGGATCTATAGCGTTTGTATTAATATATATGCATGTTTCCTGGCGAATGCGATAGACGTCTTGTCATGTTATTGTTTTAATAAGATAATGAACAAGAGAGATTAATGACAATTAGCAGTATAATTATCGTTCGCGCTTAAAAAGACAAAAATATTTGTGGCGCAAATTTAAAACCTACAATAATATTGGAACTCACGAATTTTTCCTATTCGTATCGCTATTTCTGGGGTCAAAAAGTTGAATTTGGATAATGAAATGGACCCATTCGTTCGTTACATCGATAATTTAATTTGTAAAATCATCAGGGTGTAATGATGAAGGTGATAAAGGTAAAAATAAATATAGGTGGGCCGGGGGTGGCAATTTTAAATTATTGACTGCCTAAAAACATTGGTGATGCGGGACTGGCATTATAGACTAAGGTGATGTAAATATATTTTGTTATATATACGAGTAGCTTTGTAGCAATATCGATAGGATGATTGTTTCTACTTTCATACACTAACACAACAATCATCCTTCAAAAACATGTTTGGTCGTTATCATCTTGTTTAGTCTGATAAAATTGTTCATATTAACGGAGATCAAAGTTGTGTCTTGTATAGGAGAGCTTAAGTCAGTGTTTATCGTGAAGTATACAGCTTTGTTAAGGTTGTACAAAGCGACTTCTATTAATAGAAACATCTTAAAATGTTTTATTTCTCTTTAATCAATATCATTGTTTATAAAATGGTAACATTGTGATTTATAGGATAGTATAGGATATAGATATGTGTAAATGTATGTATACCTCATCACAATCCTGCCCGCATCCCAATTATTTGAGATCAACGAAATATGTCATTATTTTCCACGCTCTTGGGTCGTACATGTGAGTGGAAACTCGTATCTTTGTACTTTTAATGTACACTAATTTCATGCATAAATTACGGTTGACTACAAATTGTTACGATTTAGTAATTCTTATGTTATAATAATCTAAACTGCTAAAGCAGAAGTATCATTGCATTACCTGGCGTCACGTAAATGTTAGGTTTGCTGTTACGAATATTGTTTCGTATTGATATGGAGATAGAGGTATTAGTTTTTGGAGTTAGATTTACATCATCGAACGTACAATTTTTTTTATTATTTTTAGGAGTGTCTTTTAGCCAGTTAGATACGTGGCCAGTTCATTTAAAGAGTGGTAAATATATCACTAATTACTAATTAAAAACTAATTAAGTAGTTGTAAACCTACTGTTGTAAAGTAAAAACATAAAAAAAAACTTTGAGATAAAGTCAGGTACAAACTACAACCTTTTGGATTAAGTCTATGACATGATAATAGATGGATTATTAGAGGAAATCATCAAGCAGTGGAAATCGCAGGTAAGTGGGATTATATATTGAGTTAAGGGATATATATCTCCATCACCACTGCAACAGTCAATATAATACATAATGCTGTAAGAATCATCACTAGGAAATTAAATTCAGAAGTCTCGTTAAATATTATATATCGTCAGGGCGATTTGCTACACAATCAACGCATTCTATTAACCACCAATATAACTAATATCCTAAATAGAAATTGCAATAACCTAAAACAAAGTAATAAACCCTTGTTTTGAAGGACATTAATATATATACTCGCTTGACTACTCCATTGTGAGAAAATCTAATTTATTTCAATGAATTGAATGTATATTACCCTCATTATCAGCTACATGTTCAGGGGTTTTAGAAGCACTCATTACTCTGCCTCTGACACTTTAATATAATTATGCTTTTATTTTTTTCGTCGTTGCTTTGTTTAGGAAAACGTTTATAAAAATACGCTACATCTTATCAATAGCATTGCCTTAGATTGCTATATTATTTATTTTTATTGATATTATTTATTGATTATATAATAATAAACAAAATAATTAATACTTTACATTTAGAAAATGCAATTCCATATTATTTACAACTGTGTGTGATGATAGATATTATCATTCTTATTTATAACTTATATTTTTACATTATAAGAGTATAAAATGATATGGTCGTTCTTTGATATCATACAATACAAGTGAATTTTTCTGTTACATGTTTATATATATGCCTATGTCGTATTATTTGGATAGTCGCTTAAAAAACACAGGTAGATACATAATGATTTAGGTTTCATGCAGTTTCTGTCCTTTTTCTTTCTTATTAGACGTCGTCGACTCATAAGCAATGTTCACTTATTTTGTTATAATTTATTTCATATCTCATGTGCGAGTTATTGTTTTGCTACAGTATGTCTTGTCTGATTTAGCGCATAATTATTATTTCCAAGTTGTTACAAGATTTTAGAAAATTTAAGTAAATGAGTTGACCTTTGAGTCAAGTTTATTTAAAACTTAAACTAATTCATTTAAAGTAGGTTATATTTTTAGATCAAATTAGAGTACATTCAAATACACACTTTGGATAATAATAACTAATAGAATTGGAATAGCGGCGCTAATGTTTATTTTAGAATGATAAAGTAACATCAGAAACTGTTAAACACTAGTTTCTCAATATTAAGTAAATTATGAAATTTAACTCTCAGATTCCAATATCATATTTTTTAAATATAGCTAAGTCAAAGGAGACATAAAAAAATAATATACATATTTAAAATGTATATTTTTTATGTAAGGAAAAGGAATATACGAAGTACAATCATTTTCTATAGCATTCGCAGATATTCGTAAATTTATAATCTACGTATTATGCATTTTAATATATATCATGTTTTGCTAATATGACTATTAGAAAGAAAATTAAGATTAATAAAACCAAAATCTATTCATTTCTTATCTTTTATAATACAAGAAAAAGGTTAGGTATAACCTCGTAATCACATTATGAGGTCATACCTAACCAAATATCTTATCTACGCAGATGACCAAGTAATATTTACGTCATTAGCTAATGAGCTACAGGAGATGGAAAATGTTATACATGCTGCTTTAATGGAGAAAGGAGTTAAAGTAAATGTAAGTAAGACGAAAGTCAGCTTTTGAAAGAGATGAAAATTTTACTGAATACAATGTTTTGATTAATGGAGAGTCAGTTGAACATGTGAAAGACTTTGCATGTCTTGGTTCTGTGTTTACAAAAAGATGGAAATTTTGAGAAGGATATTGAAAGAAGAAAGAATGAAGAAAGGCTCGTATCGCTGCAGAAAATTATCAAAATTAATACAGATTCGAAGCCGATAAGGGAAATCCATAAGGCAAGTACATAATACTTGGACATAAAGCTAGAACATAGGGGAAGTCTTTAAAGTCTTATGTAACTTTATAAGACTAATTCATAAGGGAAGTATATAAGAAAAGTCCATAAGGCTGCTACACAAGCTCACTAGATAAAGAAAAAACATAAAAAATAACGTCAATACAAAGCTGTTTTTAACATTGATATATCTCGATAATATTAAAAAATATATCATACAATAAAATTATTGTTTAAAATGCTAAGAATTTATGTTTTTTCTCTTTGGAATCTTGAAATTAGATATTTGTTGTTAATATTCAAGTTGTACCATGTTTTAGAGCACCCTCAACAAACCTGTCCAATACGCCAATACATTTTTACCTACATTTGTACCTATAATGGTATAATAAAATTTGCATTTTAACCAAAAAATCTTAACGAAAATATCAAAACCAGAATCTTAAACAAATTCTTAAATATTTTATTACTTTTCCATGCATTTGTCTAAAGCGAAAAGCAAAACATAAAATAGAAAAATAAAAATGAAGAAACTAATTATCATTTAGATAATAATTAAGCTATTTCTAAGCTTGCTTTTAACAAACTGAAGAATGACCTAAAAAAGGGGACGACGTCACTTTCCTTGAAACGAATAATATTAGCAAGTGCAAAAGATTTATTAAAGCGTCTATAGCTAGCGTTTTATAACAATACCTATTAATAAAAACAGAATTTATTATTAAAGTAAATAGATTGTTTTCAACTTTACCGTTTGCGAGTAAAGAGACAATCAAACACCAAGTTAATTAAGTCCTGTGTTTTCATATTTCATATTCTTCAGCTATATATATACCTATACCTAAATATGTTTTCATAATTGATATTCTTCTGCTCGATATACAAGTTTATATTCAGAGTCACACAATAATGTTATGTTTTTGTCATTTTATTTTTAAAACTTTATGTGTGTATTACGCGTAATGACAGTAACTGATAATAAACCCTTACACAATTGAGGAAAATGAACAAAAGGAGACTCTCTTAACTTTTGTAATTAAATTCTTAAGTACTTTTAAGCGAATTACAATTTAACCGATCAATGAAGTCCCGATGTAAAGTCTGTCTGTATATTTTAAATAAATATTTGCTTTATAAAGAAAACAATGAGAGGTATAAATGTGAACGTTGAAACGAGTGTGTTATATCATATGAATTGTTACCTACGTATTAAACTTTCATGATGTAATATTTTGTAATGTGGGTAATGCAATAATATAACTATTTACTTCTACTAAATCTGCTTGCTGCTAATTGATTAGATTGAAGAATTTACAATTACTCAGAATAGTTGTTAATGCTAAACATATCATATTAAAGTGGTAAAAGTTTTTAACTTGACATAATGGCAGAGATCATATATATGATATTAAATTATTGTTTTTATACAATATTGTAAACACAAATATGAGAGTTATGGTTGATACATTCAGGAATTTTGTGTCATTCAGAATAACTATTTTGTTAATATTTAATTCAATTAAATGTTTAGAGTCATGAATATGACATTGTAATGAGCAGCCGCTGGCGCTTCTGTAGCTGTTAAATTAGTGTAAATGCGGCTATGAGCCTTCATATATGTATAGAACATCCCGACTGGAAATCTGATAAACTATTTTTACTTCTATTGTTTTACGTCATTAATTTGTCTGTATTAAAACGTACTGTGTAATTAGTAAATGTTTAAATAAGTCCTATCTATTGTACGTTTATATAGTTTCTATTAACTACACAGTAAAATATGGCTCGGTTAATAGATTATGTTAATTCCATAACTATTTTTATTACACCTATATAATCTAAAAAATGTATCTTGCATGTTGATGAACTGCATCCTGTAATCGCAGAGCGAGACATCTCACACTTCCACCAATACAAAATTAACATACAGGTTGTCCAGGAAACAATGGATAACCTCTGAAGGCTAATAGTAGAACTAAAGGCAAGCCCAAAAAAAATTAAAAAAAATATTAAGAAAATTTATACCAGTTAAGCGATACCAGTTTAAAATTAATTATTGCACTGGGATTATTAATGGTAAAATTATAGGCCCTTTTGAACTCCCAGGTAACTTAACAGGAGAAAGTTATCTAAATTATCTTTAAAATGACTTACTCAATATATTGGTAGACGTGCCCGAAGAGCTTCGCAACACATATTGGCTTCAAAATGATGACTGTCCAGCACACTATGCTGTTGCAGTACGTCCATACTTAAACGAAACCTACCCTAACAGGTGGATAGGCCGCGTGGGACTTATGCTATGGTCCCCAAGATACCCGGATCTAAACTCTTTCGACTTTCTTTACTGGGGGTGCCTTAAGGAAAAGGTTTACCGGCAGCCAGTAATTTCATTAGAAGACCTACGAGACCGTGTTCAAGTCGCTGCAAACAAAATCAATGATCGACGGCACTCGCGATTTCTTCGAAGATCCTTTATTCGTAGATGTAGGGCCTGTATCAGGATGGGAGTCAGATAATTTGAACAGTTAATCTAAATTATTGTAATGTTGTTGTTGTATGCAAAAAATATCAATTAAAAATCATATTTTTTTGGTTTTATTGTATGTTTTTAATTTTGTTAGTATTAAATAATTATTCCATTGTACACATTAATAACAATAGTTCAATATTTTTCATTACAATAACGACATATTACATCTTTTTAGAAACGTCATTAAACCACTTTCTTTCTTTCTTTCTTGGTCACTGTTGTTTTCATATTTTTTTTTACACCAGAGCCATTCAAAGTTCCAAATCAAAAATATTTCTTCAGAAATTTTATACAAAACAATAGTTTAACATTATTTTTTGAAAAAATACTACAGTTAGCTATGTTATTTGATAGTTATTCACTGATACGGTTAATAATAAATATTTAAGTATAAAAATAATAATGATTTTAACTGATTTGACCTCGTTACGAGTAAAAATATAAAATCAGACGAAAATGATGTTTTTTTAAAGCGCCATTTTTCTAGCAATGTAGCAGGGTTATAATTTTTTTAAATTTTTTTTCGGGCTTGCCTTTAGTTCTATTATTAGCCTTTCAGAGGTTATCTATTGTTTCCTGGACACCCTGTATATAGTAGATTCATGGGTCGTAATTCTTTTGTTTGAATTACAATATACTTAACTTCACAAATGGCATTTTTAAACGTTATAACAATGTTTTTTTGTAAGTATATATCTATTATATATCTATTCTATAACAAGTAAACATTAATGTTTTAAAGAGAGTTTATCAATAAATAATATTTAGTTTTAATACTACTAGTTATATTATTACAAAAGAACGGTAGTGTGTTTCTGTGTCACCGTAGAGTTTGCAACTAACGTCTGTAAATATTTTAATCCAAGGCCTGCCTGTTCCGTAAACTGTGGAACTTCTCTAACGCGTAATAACTTTGAAAAACCAACTTTTTTTTTTCCTATTATACTCTTGAAAATTGTTATTAAATTGTAGCATGAGATACATACATTATGTATTCATACTTTAAAATGAAATTTCATGGCACATTATATAATAAGAAAGTTGTTGAATAATTAGTTATAAAAGGACTTATTTATAAATGCCTTACTTAGTTAACTGTCTTACCTATATTATAAGACTATTGATGATAGTATTTGTAAACCCACTTTTATCTCTTAATCTTTACGTTACGAGAAAAAGTATGTTAAGGAAGAAAGCAACCAAAGTTTCAACTTCACTTACTCAGTGTCATGTAGTGAGGCATTAAGAGTCAAACTTAGGACGGTAACTTTTGAGAAGTCTCTAATCACGAGATCCATCACGTTGCTGTTTTCTAAATCGGTCTCCGGCACATTGTACTTGCTTACTTGGTTTATTTAATCAAGAGAATTCAAAATTCAATTTATTTTACGCTCTACAACCGAGAAGTATTTTATGCTTTTACTCTTTTTTTGTTATGTATTTAATAAATTTCCAGGTCGTACATGAATTTTTGTTTGTGAGAGACTCATGGTAATAACGTTTTTTTGGCATACTATTACAGCGGATGCATAGGACTTTAAAAGCATTTTAGATAATATTAGGTATTTAAAGAAAAACTAATCTGTAGATATCATTAAAATCTAAAGATGGTATAAATTTTGGAAATGAAATACAATAGAGTTTAAATGAACTGTTTATTTGTTTTAAAGGTATTGAAAATATTTTAATCTATGAAGCGAAAAACAAGCTATAAGTTTGTCTCAATTGACGTCCTTCATCTAATATTAAATATAAAAATGATATGATTATTATATCTTATCTCAATTACTTTTAATAGTGTGTTTATGGAATCTCAAAAATCACCCGGCTATATTGTTATTATTAGCATAGTGATATTATCGATTCACAACAACACGGCCGATGTTGTATAAGTATTAAATGTAAATATTTCAGGATGATGTTTAATATTGATCATGTATTCGATACGCAGCCTTCATACTGGCTTTTGTGTTTATTAAGTAGCCGTAAGCGAAACATTGTTAATACGAATTTATATGTGAAAAGAAACCGATTATGCGAATATGAATTTATTATTTCCTTTTTGTTGAACGTTATTGGAGAACAGAGGATAAGAATTTTTAACACTCAAATAATACATAGCATAATGTAAGATGCAGCTTCCCTTAATTTAAAGCACTTCTACTTTTTGAATATATATATTTAATTTGTTTTTAAGGGTAAGTGTGTAGGTGGAGTCAATAATATAATTATGGAAATAGTTCACAGTTCTATTAATTCGAACTCCAACTGTAACATCCAGTAAATAATTTCTAACACAATAGACTAGAGAAGACTAGATTTCTGTTTATTCTGTTTAGCTCTACTTTTGGAAGTAGAGGAAGTTATTACGGAACTATCTTGGAGATAACTGAATTTAATAATCTTACTTAATGTAATTGTGAATATAAAGCCGATATCCAATTTCAACGTATATTTCGATTATTAACTTTATTCCGATTAACAAGATACTTAAGTTTTCGTATTCTATATACAAGTTATAGAATACGAAGTGGAGGAATATCAAGAAAGGGTTTCCAAGAAGCTTGAAAGCTGTGATTCTAGAAATGAAAGTGCTGAAGTATGCTGGCAGAACCTTAGGAATGGTATGGTGAAAGTAGCGACAGAGGTATGTGGTAAAAGGAAAAGAGGTTTTAGTAAGAAGCGCGATGAATGGTGGGATGATGAAGTGAAAGACGCTGTGGAGTTAAAGAAGAAAGCATGGTTGGATTATAAAGCCTCGGGTAAGGATAAAAGTATGAGAGAGATAAGAAAATGAGAGTACTAGCTGCAAAAGCACAAAACGAAAGCACTTATAAGGATGAAGCGTGAACATTCTGAGAAAGAAAGGGATGAAAGGTTGACAAACAACTTCCGGGAAAACACGAAGCTTTTCTGGCGAGAAGTTAGTGATTCCCGGGGTTGTTCGGTAACCTGTAGAATGAAAGGGGTGCTTTCGAAGAACGGTGAAGTCTTAACAGAGCAAGCGCACGTTTTCCATGCGGTGGGCGGAATTCTACAAGGAGACGTATGAATGTGAGGGCGCCTCGGCCTCGAGTATCAGCGAAATGCTGAGTCCCGATGTAGCCGATGGTGAAATCAGTTTGGAAGAAGTGGAGAGCGTAAATCGAAATCTGATATGTGGTAAGGCTGCGGGAGCAGATGGAGTTACTGCCAAGATGATCAAATATGGTGGGCCACGCGTCTTGGACTTGTTCTGGCTTTTGTCCCAGACGATTGGCGAGGTGCAGTCATCGTACCTTTGTATAAAGGCAAAGGTTCACAGATAGACTGTGCAAGCTATAGGGCTATCAGTTTGATTAGCTTGGGCGGTAAAGTTTATGCAAAAATATTAGCGAGAAGAATGCAAGAGAGATCTGAAAGGCTGTTGTGGGAGGCCCAAGGAGGTTTTAGACCTGGAAGAGGGTGTATAGATCAGATCTTTTCCCTCCGCATGATCACGGAAAAGTTTTTGGCCCTAAACCAAAAGGTTTTCTGTGCTTTTGTGGATTTGGAAAAGGCGTTTGACAGGGTTGTGAGAAAGAAGTTATGGGAGATACTGCCCCGATACAATGTGAACGGACCCTTGCTACAGGCTGTAAAATCTCTTTTCAGAGATCACTCAGCCTGTGTGCGAGTAGGAGCTTGCATGTCGCCCTGGTTTGACATCAAATCGGGTGTTAAGCAAGGTTGCGCTATGTCAGCTTGGTTGTTCAATTTGTATTTGGATAGTTGTCTCCAAGGCGTGAAAGACAGTGACATGGGAGTGAAAGTAGGTGACCTTAAAGTCAATTGCTTGCTATACGCAGATGATGCAGTGCTCATTGCATCATCAGAATGCGATCTGCAGGCATTGGTAACCACTCTGAAAGATGGGTGTGAAAATAATGGTCTAAACCTGAATGCAGATAAGACGAAGGTTCTGATATTTGAAAGAAATGAAGAAAGAACAGAATGTAAGATCAACGTGAATGGTAAGATAATAGAACAAGTGAATAAAGTGGTATATTTAGGAAGTATGTTTAGCAGAGATGGAAGATACGAAATGGATGTGGAAAGGCGTATTGCTGCCGGTAACAGAGTCAACGGTGCCCTGGCTGCATTGTTAAGACGGCAAAACGTCAGCATAGCTGCACGTTTGGCTGTACACAATGCGGTTTTGCTACCGACGCTATTATACGGCAGCCCAACGTGGGTAACACAGAAGAAGAATGTAAGAAAGATGAATGCTGTGGAGATGCGATCTCTTCGCAGAATATGCGGAGTCAGCCTAGCTGACCGAATCCGCAATGAAGGGATCCACAGAATGGCAGGCACGACTGAAGATGTTACAGTGAGAATGAAAAAGAACGTGCTCAGGTGGTTTGGGCACGTCGAATGAATGAGTGATGAAAGAATGGTAAAAAAGATTTAAACAGGAAAAGTGAGTGGTAAGAGAGAAAGGGGGAGGCCTCGAGTGACCTTCGAAAACACTGTATCTATGATACTGGAGGAAGGTCACATAAAAAGCATGAGGACCCCCCGGAGGGCATGTATGAAGAGGTTGATGTCTGTGGCCGAGGCGAAAGAGGTATGCAGGGACCGTAGCGTTTGGCGCTCCGTCGTCTCTGGCTACCCCGTAAGGGATATGGCGTGAAGCTAAATAAATAAATAAATAAATAATATATATTGGTGGAAGAGTGGGAGCACACGCTCTGTGCTTGCAGGATGCAGCTCAGGATGTTGATTCAACGTTCATATTTTTACCTCCCATTGTATTCTATTTATAACTTTGCGGTAGATGCCGCATTGGGATAAATGAAAATTTTCTAAAAACGTATTATACATACGAATTCTGATTGAATAATAATTGAATTATTATTACTTAAAATATCAACGTATGTATTTCATTAAAGATAACAAAAATGTATAAAAGACGAACGGTTAGAAAATCTTAAAACCTGAAATGCTTAATAGTCATACAAAGACACAATATATTACTTTTATTACATTAACGATTTATTGCGACAGATGAAGTATATTTTCGATAACTCAAACAATGCGGGATAGTATGTGACTTGAAACTAACTCAAGTGAATAGAATTATTATTTACTTTATGTAACTGTTATAAATTATAAATTAGGAAATATTTTTTTTGTATTAAGATTTGCTAAAAAATGATTCTTCTAAAGATTAATAGAAAATTGTAGCTTAAGTAGGAAACGTGTCTCGAATGTGACATTGTAAAAAGTAAGCATCGAAGTCAATAGAAGATGAACAAATAATAATGAATTCCAATATGGCTTCGGTATATTACAAAACCTCGAGAACAAAAATACATCCCTGAATGATTCGCAAGCTACTGAACCAAAAAAATCTTCTACTGTATAAAGGTTTACTGCAATTTACAAAGTGTAATTGAACGGGAGTTAAATCCGAATATCTAGAAACGTTTTCTGTTAATCTTATGCCATTTTATAGTAATTTCCATTGATTAATTTTGAGGTAATAAAATAAATACTTATGGTGCCTAATGCAATAAAACAATGAAAATCAATAACTAAATGGAAAGGTGATATGCTATTCTTCTGTCTTTAATTTCTAAGACCCTATACAAGTAACGAACACAAGCTGCTCGCCGCCATTGTCATACTGAGCCTCGCTTGGCCTGCTCTCAGTGTTCAATAGACCTGCACAACCATATTAATGACTACTGTTTATTCATGGGTTTACTATGATGTGATTTATTCCGCTAATCTTTTGTGTATGATTTTTTTTGATTAACGAATATTCTCCACCTTCCATCTTAGAATAAAATACATTACAATACATTATGCAATATAAAATTGTTTGATGTACCTATTTCGTATTTCGTATTTTCGTCGAATACGCAAAGAAATAATACATGCAAATATATAATAAACGGAAATTATGTTAAAGTTACTTATCGCTTTCATACTCACAATTCTATTATGTTTTCTAGGCTCAATAGTTAACTTACTTGCGAGATAGTTCCGTAATAGCCGTCTCTACTTCCTTAACTTTAATTACTGTTTTAAATCTATGCTTCTATTCTGTAAGTAACAATAGGTTTATTAAATCTTTGCTAATGTGTTAATAAAATTATTTGTTAGCAATTTAAATAATAACATTGCTATTGCATTGTAGATTATATACCTATAATTATAGTTTATGAGTTTTCCTCGATTCTTCGGAAATCAAATCTCGATACATTCCCCATTTACTTCCCTTAATCATAAAAAGAACATCTAAAACCAACATGTCAAACATCTAAACAAAAAAGTTAGTACCATGCGTTAAGAGAACAGTAATTTATGTAGTCTTTTTATATGACATATATATTACTTACAAGGCAAGTGTTTTGGAATTATTTAAAGTGACAGCATACAAAGGAATGAAATACGATAATGACAAAATAGTTAAAATGACTTTAAAACAATATTGATTAAAATGATAGACTTAATATTCAACTCAGGTATTAAATATGTCAACACCTAACAATGAACCACTGCAATTGTAATTCCCCCGTGCATTATTGTGATAACTGAATTACTGCTACAATATTTCACTGTACTAACGCTGGGTCTGATAACAATCACTATTGATTATTGCATTGCATTGTGCAAAGTGAAGCCTACACACTAAATTATACAGTATGCATTATTTGCATATCGTATTTACATAACTTTATTACATTGACGGTATTACCAATCCTAGTTATATTTTAAATAAAACTATTTTTAAAAGACTTAATTTAATCGAGGAACTAAGGAACATCATTAACCTCCTCTTTTTCTAATAACGATTGCTATGTAATTAATTAAGCCTTAATTGATTTTATTGAAAATGATTTATTTATTTATTTAATTACAAACCACGCAAATTATAATATATAATTGATAAATAATTGAAAATGTTACAACGTCTATCATTATTTATTTTTTGACTTCTAAAAGCTCTAGCAATGAAAATTTTCTAAAAAAGTAACAACTTTCATTTCATTACTAATAGATAGTGTGCCTAAGTAAGTGTCACTTTATTTATTCAGTACTTATTTCAAAAGCAAGTTATACCAACAAGTGACAGCCCAAGGTTGCTATTATCAGAAGACTTCAACAGCATTCGAGAAACGAAAATTAACGGTAAGTAATTGTGTGCAATCTTGCATAATTAATGCATTGAGAGTGTCTCAAATGTTGCTTCAAATAATGGGTCTTAAATATATAGGTGATATATATATTTTTTAATTTATGGTAATTTATATTTTAAAAAAAGGGAAGGAAAGTCATATAAGCTAGAATCGTTGAATTCTATTATATAGAAAGTTGCAAAAGCAAAGCAAAGTTGTAGATCTAATGTATATTAGGTACAACTTTGCTCCCGCCGGTTTTTTTTTTAATTTTAAAAATTATATTAAAAAAAAATGGTATCTTATTTATGTTTCAAAGTATTGTCCGTCACTTTCCACTACTTTGGCATATCTTTCAGGCAACAAACGAATCCCGCGTCGGAAAAATTCTTCATCCTTTGATAAGATCCAAGAATCGATCCATTCTTTCACTTTTTCAAAAGAATCGAAGCATTGGCCCGCCAAGCCGTGTGCCATCGATCTAAATAAATGGTAATCAGATGGATCAACATCTGGAGAGTATGGCGGGTGAGGTAGAATTTCTCATTTCAGTGTTTCGAGGTACGTCTTGACTACTTTCGCCACGTGAGGTCGAGCATTGTCGTGTTGCAAAATTACATTTTCGTGTCTATCAGCGTATTGCGGCCGTTTTGCTTTTAATGCCCGACTCAAACGCATTAATTGCGTTCGATAAAGTGCACCAGTAATTTTTTCAGAAGGTTTTAGCAGCTCATAATAATTTACGCCAAGCTGATCCCACCAAATACACAACATGACCTTGGATCCGTGAATATTCTGTCGAGGTGTCGCCGTAGGAGTGTGGCCGGGTAATCCCCATGATGTGCGTCGCTTAGGGTTGTCGTCGTATTCTCAGGTATTCTTTTGTGGAGTTAGTTTTACATCATCGAATGTAGCAATTTGTCATATTCCTTTACTGGAATAACTTTTTGAGTCCTCAATATTAGAAAAGATCTCACAAGAAGAATCAATCAATCAATCAAAAGAATATCTCACAAGATATCTTTGTAAGAAGGTCACCGAAGAGTACATTTTTAAAAATTATTTTTAGACGTGGCCAGTTCATTTAATGAATTTACAATGGTGGTAAGTATATCACTAATTACTAATTAAAAACTAATTAAGTAGTTGTAAACCTACTGTTGTAAAGCTGGTTCATATTAACTACAAATACGATGGATGCGAGAACACTTTTGGGACGTCTTATCCATTCTATATAATTTTTTTCAAGTTTAAGTACAAGGTGGATTTACAACACTCACAACACTATTCTGCAAATCATAAAATTAATTGATTATTCCAGAAGTGACCCTTTACAGTATATATTATTTAATGTTGGTGGTTATGGATATAATAAAGTGGAAGCTTTAAATGTCATGTTGATGAACAAGTTGCAAAAAAACATTAACACTATTTTAATCAAATCTATTACGAATAAATTGTGGGTTAGAAATTAAATAGACTTATTGTAACTCCAAATGGACAAAATCTCTATATCTATTTATTTAAAAACTCATTGTTTTCTATTTTTGACATTTTTATTTATTAGTCTTTTGATGTCTATTTTTATATATACTTGGAATGTGGATGGATTAAGATGAATTTTTAGTAAAGTAGGTAATTGGATAGTTTACTGTGGATATTTAGAATTATTTTTATAACAAAAAAGAAATAGTTTTAGTTAAACGGAAAACAAAAAAAAACTTTAAGGTATATATAGTCAGGTACAACGCTACAAACTAAAACCTTTTGGATTTAGTCTATGACATAATAATAGATGGCTTATTACAGAGAATCATAAAGCAGTGGAAATCGCAAGTAAATGAAATTATATATTGAGTTAAGAGATATATATTTCCATCACCACTGCAACAGTCAACATTATACCATATATAATGTTGTAGGAATCTTCATTAGGAAATTAAATAAAATTACATTCAGAAGCCTCATTCCATATTAAATTTTGTCAAGGTGATTTGCTACACCACTAACGCCATCTATTAACCACTATTATAACTAAATTCCTAAATAGATATTGCAATAACCTAAAACAAAATAATAAATAACCTTTATTATTGTCAGTTCATTTTGAAGGACATTAATATTAATGTCCTTCAAACTGAAGAAGTCGCCTATAAGTACATATATATGTACTTATAGGCGACTCCATTGTGAGAAAAACTAATTTATTTCAATGAATAGCATGTGTATGACCCTCATTATCAGCTACATGTTCAGGGTTTAGAAGCACTCATTACTCTGCCTCTGATACTTTCATATAATTATGCTTTTATTTTTTTCCCCGTTGTTTTGTTTAGGGAAAACTTTTTTAAGAAATGCGCTACATCTAATTAATACCATTACCTATATTATTTGTTTTTCGTAAAAACGAAGTACATTATTGATTATATAATAAGTAGGAGCGCCAACAGACCCCCAATTTCGACTCGCTGCGCTCGCGAAATCTCGGGTGCCGTTTGTATATTGAGCGAAGCGAGCCCAGTGTAATGACTTATCGTTTCTCATTGACTTCAATGGGATATCAGTTTTTTGACGATTATTCCTCAACGACATTACATTTTTCGAACATTTTTTTTAACCTTCACCTAATTTGTGTCTTTTTGATTTCAAAATTTCATAACTTTCCGTCAAATAGTTTTCGAGCCTATTTGTGACAAAGAATGTGAAGAACACTCCAGTAGAAACAGTAGAAATTAATATTTTACATTTAGAAAATGCAATTCCATATTATTTACAGCCTAGTGTGATTATAGATATTATCATTCTTATAACTAATATGCTCAAATTTTAACATTATATAAAATAATATGGTCGTTCTTTGATATCATACAATACACATGAATTTTTCTGTTGACATCTTATTTGGTAAGTCGTTTAAAAAATACAGGTAGCTAATTGAAACTGTTTTTTTTTTGTATTATATTTATTTTACTCCGTTGTGAAGATACATAATGATTTAAGTTTCATGCAGTTTCTTTCCTTTTTCTTTCCGGGATATTAGACGTCGATTCAAGTAATGTAGTGAACATTATATTTTGTTAAAATTTATTATATTTGCGAGTTATTGTTTTGCTACAGTTTGTCTTTTCTGATGTAGTGACTACTTATTTTTTCTAAATTATTACAAGACATTAGAAAATTTAAGTAAATGTACACCTATGAATGAAATTTAACCTATGAGTCAAATTTATTTAAATTTATTTATTTATTTAAATTTAAATTTAAAGTAGGTAATATTTTTAGCTCAATTTAGAGTACATTCAAATTCACACATTGGAATATAATGAATAATAGAATTGGAATAGCGACGCTAATATTTATTTAAGAATGATAAAGTAACATCAGGAACTGTTAAACACTAGTTTCTCAATATTAAGTAAATTGGACTCTCGAACTCCAATATCATATTTTTTGAATAAACCTAAGTCAAAGGTGACATAAGAAATAATATAAATATTTTCTATGCATATTTTTTATATAAGGAAAGGAAAGGAAAAGGAATATACGAAGTACAAGCGTTTTCTATAGTATTCGCACATATGCTCAAGTTTTGTATATTATAATATACTTATTATGCATTCTAATATATATCATGTTTTGCTAATATGACTATCAGAAAAAAAAATGAGATTAATAAAACCAAAATCTATTAATTTCTTAACTTTTATAATACAAGAAAAAGTACCTAACCTCGTTATCACATTATGAGTCTTTACTGTGTCATTTATTTAGCTTACAACTTACGAGTAGCTTCACGCCATATCCCTAGCGGGATAGCCAGAGACGACGGAGCGTCAAACGCTACGGTCCCTGCATTCCTCTTTTGACTTGACCACAGACATTAACCTCTTCATACATGCCCTCCGGGGGGTCCTCATGCTTTTTACGTGACCTTCCACTAGTATCGTAGCTACTGAGTTTTCGAAGGTCACTTGAGGTCTGCCCCTAGATTATTTACTCTTTCACGATTTACTAATCAAATATCAAATCTACGCAGATGACCAAGTAATATTTACGTCATTTGCTAATGAGCTACAGGAAATGGAAAGTGTTAAGCATGCTGCTTTAACGGAGAAAGGAATTAAAGTAAATGTAAGTAAGACGAAAGTCATGGCTTTTGAAAGGGATGAAAATTTTACTGAATACAATGTTTTGATGTATTGTATGTCTTGGTGCTGTGTTACTAAAGATGGAAAATTTGAGAAGGATTTTGAAAGAAGAGAGAATGAAGAATATGGTAAATGGAGAACTGCACACCGTTATGAATAGTCAAATGATCTTACAAAAGGCTCGTACCGCTGCAGCAAATGTTCAAAATGAATACAGATTCGAAGCCGATAAGGGAAATCCGTAAGGCAAATACTTAATACTTGGATATAAAGCTAGAACATAGCGGAAGTATTTAAAGTCTTATGTAACTTTATAAGACTAATTCATAAGGGAATTATATAAGAAAAGTTCATAAGGCTGCTACACAAGGTCACTAGATAAATAAAATTATTAAAAAATACAAAGCTGTTTTCATTTTAGATACGTCTTGATATTATTAAAAATATATCATACAATAAATTTATCGTTTAAAATGCTAAGAATTTATGTTTCTTCTCTTTGAAATCTTGAAATTAGATATTTGTTGTTAATATTCAAATTGTACCATGTTTAAGAGCATCCTCAACAAACCTGTCCAATACGCCAATACATTTTTACCTACATTTGTACCTAATATGATATAATAAAATTTGCATTATAACCAAAAAATCTTAACCGAAATATCAAAACCAGAATCTTAAACAAATTCTTATAGATTTTACTACGTTTCCATGCATTTGTCTAAAGCAGAACATAAAATAGAAAAATAAAAATGAAGAAACTAATTATCATTTAGATAATAATTAAGCTATTTCTAAGCTTGCTTTTAACAAACTGAAGAAGGACCTAAAAAAAGGGATGACGTCGCTTTCCTTGAAACTGATATTAGCTAGTGCAAAAGATTTATTATAGCGTCTAGAGCTAGCCTTTTATAACAATACCTATTAATAAAACCAGAACTAATTACTAATTATTAGATTGTTTTCAACTTAATCGCTTGCGAGTAATGAGACAATCAAACATCAAGTTAATTAAGTCCCGTGTTTTCATACTTTATATGCTTCAGCTTCTTATAAACCTAAATATGTTTTCATAATTGATATTCTTCTGCTCGAAATACAAGTTTGTATTCAGAGTCACACAATAATGTTATGTTTTTGTCATTTTATTTTTAAACCTTATGTATGTATTACGCGTAATTAATGACAGTAACTGATAATAAACCCTTACACAATTGAGGAAAATGAACAAAAGGAGACTCTCTTAACTTTTGTAATTAAATTCTTAAGTACTTTTAAGCGAATTACAATTTAACCGATCAATGTAAAGTCTTTCTGTATATTTTAAATAAATAATTGCTTTATAAAGAAAACAATGAGAGATAAAAATGTGAACGTTGAAACGAGTATATTATATTATATGTATTGTTACCTATGTATTGAACTTTCATGATGTAATATTTTGTAATGTGGGTAATGCAATAATATAACTATTCACTTCTACTAAATCTGCGTATTGAAGTATTAGAAGACTTATTCCGGCGGTATAATCTATTAACCACTATAGTCGCTAATCACTAATCACTAGTGACTTCACTTCTTGATGCTAGCAGTTCCACGATACGAATAAGCCCTACTGACCGGCGCGTGACTTATATACCGTCTTGAGGCAAGTTTCGTAATAGCGGTGCTACCCTCTTCAACATTTAATCATGGCAAACTTAACGCACCAAGTATTGAGAATGTTAAAAATACCCTCCGAAAGTACTGGCGATAACAATTGATTATATTGAAGAATTTACAATTACTTAGAACAATTGTTAATACTAAACATATTATATTAAAGTGGTAAAAGTTTTTGACTTGACATAATGGCAGAGATCATCTATATGATATTAAATTATTGTTTTTATACAATATTTTAAACACAAATATGGGAGTTATGGTTGATACATTCAGGAATTTTGTATCATTCAGAATAACTATTGTGGTAATATTAAATTTAATTAAATGTTTAGATTCATGGTTATGACATTGAAATAAGCAGCCGCTGACGCTTCTGTAGCTGTTAAATTAGTGTAAATGCGGCTATGAGCCTTCATATATGTATAGAACATCCCGACTGGAAATCTGATAAACTATTTTTACTTCTATTGTTTTACTTCATTAATTTGTCTGTATTAAAACGTACTGTGTAATTAGTAAATGTTTAAATAAGTCCTAACTATTGTACGTTTATATAGTTTCTATTAACTACACAGTGAAATATAGCTCGGTTAATAGATTATGTTAATTCCATAACTATTTTTATTACACCTATATAATCTAAAAAATGTATCTTGCATGAGTCGATGAACTGCATCCTGTAGTCACAGAGCGAGAGGTCTCACACCTCCACCAATACAAAATTAACTGTATGTTAATTTTGTATTGGTGTCCAGGAAACAATGGATAACCTCTGAAGCCTAATAGTAGAACTAAAGGCAAGCCCGAAAAAAATAAAAAAAAATATCAAGAAAATTTATATCAGTTAAGTGATACCAGTTAAAAATTAATTATTGCACTGGGATTATTAATGGTAAAATTATAGGCGCTTTTGAACTCCCAGGTAACTTAACAGGAGAAAGTTATCTAAATTTTCTTTATTAAATAAATATTTAAGTATAAAAATAAGTACGATTTTAACTGATTTGACCTTGTTACAAGTAAAAATATAAAATCAGCCAAAAAATTATGTTTTTTTTTAAAGCGCCATTTTTCTAGCAGTGTAAGGGTTATAATTTTTTTTATTTTTTTTTCGTATATGGTAGACTCATGGGTCGTAGTTCTTTTGTTTGAATTACAACAAACTTAACTTCACAAATGGCATTTTTAAACGTAATAACAATGTTTTCTTTGTAAGTATATACATATTCTACAACAAGTAAACATCAATGTTTTAACGAGGGTTTATCAATAAATAATATTTATTTTTAATACTACTAGTCATATTACTACAAAAGAACGGCAGTGTGTTTCTGTGTCACTGTAGTGTTGTCAACTAACGTTTGTAACTATTTTAATCCAAGGCCTGCCTCTTCCGTAAACTCTAAACTTCACTAACGCATAATAACTTTGAAAAACTAACTTTCTTATTTCCTCTTATATTCTTGAAATTGTTATTAAAATTACAGCATGAGACACATTATGTATACACACTTTAAATTGAATCAAATTTAAAATTAATTTATTTTGGTTTTGAATGTAGAAAGCAAATTTCATGGCACATTATTTATATAATAAAAAAGTAGTTGAACAATTAGTTACATCTTATTACATTTTTTTACATAGTTACATCTTATGTCAACCTCCTTTACGTCAACCTCCACTCAGAACGGATTTTACGGAATTTCTATCCCAACGGATTTCAACTTTTTGCATTTCGCCAAGTTTTAAACCTGTAGGAGCTATACACTTAACGCGGGAGTATGAGTTACCATTGCAACGGTTACGATGGCAACGGATAATGTGACCAAGGATACTATAGCAACCTAAATTCACATCCAAATTAATAGTGTTCCCAGCGAAGCGGGAGGGAATAAGCTAGTTATTCACAAAATCGTTACAGTTTCTACAATTATAACAGAGTAAGAATTTTTATTTACTGAAATAACTAATATGGCGTAATATGTTGGTTCTGTTACACTGTACGCACGTATGAATATATTTTGTACATATTCTCGTATTATTATAACGCTCATGATATTACTCACGTTATGTTGTTAGAAAACACTCATGTTGATTGTACCTCTCTTCATAAATTGTAATAATTATTCAAACCAATCTCATAGTACATTTTAAAATGTATTTTCGTAGATCTGACGTTGTGGATCGTAATTTTAACGGTTACTATATTCTAATGCAAATAAAGAAATTATCTTTTCAAATATGTAAAATATCTTCTAAAAAGTAGAGGTAGTGTAATAATATTATAGATATTGAGTTCTTCTCGAAGCTTTCTATTTGGTCTTTCATATTAGAGTTCGGTCAAATCTCACTCTTTCATTCAATATTATTTCAGGAACTTACCTTCGTTTAATAAAGTATTTAAATACTTGAACTGATCATATTAAAGTAGCAATGCATAACATTGGAATATCTGGAGACCTTTAAAAGTAGTTTGGTTTATATAATAATATTATGAGTTTAATATGGACAGTCAATAACTAACTATTGCATGCCCGGAGCTTCATTTCTTCAAATTGTAAGTAAAGCCATAAATATTGAACATAGTCCCAACACAACCTTAGTTTTTATTATTGGGAGAAGGGGAAGTGTTAATAGAAATAACTTAATTAAATTATTCAATAGAATAGCACAACTAAACATTAAAGAAGTTATTTTCTTTACATTTCCTTATATAAAGGGTTTGCCTCATGAAAATAACATAAGATTTTCATTAAATGAATTGTTATACACATTGACACATGACAATTATATTAGTAATCAATTTTCTATGAAAAGTCATGTAATAGATATTAATTGTATAACAAAAAATAGATACAATAACTTTTGTATTATGACATCTGATAGGTTTTACTTATCATATTATAATTTTAAACTGGTAGCTAATGCGCTATCTTATTATTTACATTTTAATTCAGCCAAATATTTGGCTAATAAAACTACTGCTTTTATTGAGCAGAATAATAATATGACATTTAATAATTTGACATTTAATAATTTGACATTAAATTTGGAATCAAATAATTTAAATTAGAAAATAAGACAAAGGAGATACTCTCTGGCAATAAAAAAAATGTTTTACAGAAAAACATTAAATCTTTTAATCAGTGCATTGCCCATAATAATGTTAGTAATCTAATACACCTGGTGCATCAGAATATTCAAGGAATTATGAATAAGGAAATTGAAATTGAGCTATTCTTGAAAAGTAATGAAATTAATATAATGTGTGTTACAGAGCATTGGCTTAAAAGCCATGAAATGTTGTTTAACTTTGAGGATCACCAGGTGGCTAGTTCGTTCTGCAGGGTGAATGCTATACGCGGTGGCTCTTTAGTTCTTGTAAACAATTATTTAAAATTTAAGGAACGTAAAGATATTGTGAGCCTCTCTGTAGAGCGGACTATTGAAATAGCCTGTGCAGAGCTTAAACGTTTCATTGTTGTTAGTGTTTACAGACCCCCAAGTTCGTTATATGATTCTTTTGAACCTGTTTTTGAAAATGTTTTATTAAAACTGTCTGCGTCTAATAAAAATATTATTGTATGTGGTGATTTTAACATAAACTTATTAGATAACTCCGCTACCACTATTAGATTCAGATCATTGTTAAAATCATATAACCTTATTAACTTATTCTTAGAGCCCACTAGAATAACTGAGTCTACTTCCACTTGTATTGATAATATTTTCACAGACTTTATACCGAAGAATAAGAAAATAATTGATAGATTAAATTCTGATCACTGTGGGCAATTAATATCTTTTAATTACAAATTCAGCAAAGAAAAACAAAAAATTGTGTTTGTTCCTATAACTGTAAGGCGCATGGATAAGTTTAAAAATAATATTTTGGCCAAATGTTCATATCTGGAATATAATAAAAATCCTTCACAACTGTTTGATAAATTTTTCAAAATTATTAATAATGAATTCAAATCGACATTCTCCTCTAAAACTTGCACTTTGAGAAATCACCTTTCTTTTAATGAGTGGGCGACCCCAGGAATTCATAAGAGTAGACAAAAACTGTTTGAACTCTACAATGAGAGGGAGCTCAATCGCAGTGACTCGTTTGCTCAACATATTAGAAAATATTCTAAATTATTTAATAAAGTTTGTTCACAAGCCAGGTCATTACATATTAGAAACTTAATTAGTAATTCTTTAAATAAAATTAAAATGACCTGGAATATTATAAAGTGCGAAGCTGGTAAAAGCAAAGCTCGCAACTCCAAATTTTCTCTTCAAATGGATAATCAAGTAATAAAATCAGATAAGGAAGTTGCCTCTGCTTTTGAAAATTATTTAAAAAAATTCCAGCTTCTACCACTTCTTCTTTAATTTCTTCTCCTGTAGTCGCCGAGTCATTACTACAAAAAAATGTAAAAAAATGTAACATTCCTTTTAAATTTAAGAAAATTGAATCCAATGATATAATTAAATGTTTTAGGACCTTAAATATTAAGAATACTCCTGACTTATGGGGAATATCTGTTAAGGTGATTGGCTCAATAGTGGACCTCGTTGCGCCTTACTTAGCGACCATTTTTAATGACTGTATTTCTTGTGGAGTATTTCCTGACCTAATGAAACACAGCAAAGTAATACCACTCTTAAAATCAGGCAATAATTCAGATCCGTCTAATTACAGACCAATATCAGTATTGCCTTCGTTTAGTAAAATATTTGAAAAAATCATGCTTAATCAGCTGATAGACCATTTTAACAAATATAAATTGCTTCACAATAAACAGTTCGGTTTTACTAGAGGTCGCTCTACTACGGACGCCGGCGTCTTTCTTATAAAACATATATATGAGGCCTGGGATCAGTCACAGGATGCTCTTGGAGTATTCTGTGATTTATCTAAGGCTTTCGATTGTGTTCAGCATGAAACATTGGTCAGGAAATTGTACCACTATGGCATTAAGAACATTGATCTCAAACTCTTGATTTCTTACTTGTCTAATAGAATTCAGAGGGTAGAGGTGAATGGAAAAAGATCGGCTGGGGCTCCGATTGATATGGGGGTCCCTCAAGGTTCAATTTTAGGTCCATTTCTCTTCCTGGTTTATATAAATGACCTGCCTACTTTTGTAGACAAACATAATGAGATAGTATTGTTTGCTGACGACACTTCTTTAATATTTAAAGTAAAACGGCATCAGGTAATGTATGACGATGTAAACAAGGCTCTCTCTCGAATAGTGCATTGGTTTAGTGTTAACAACCTGTTGCTTAATAATAAGAAGACTAAACTTCTTAGATTTTCAACTTCTAATATTAAACAGGTGCAAACTAATGTACTTTTAAATGAGGAAGCGATGGAAGTGGTGGAATCCACAGTTTTTCTAGGAATCACTGTTGATGCTAAGCTACAATGGGGCCCTCATATAGCTGGATTGGCTAGTAAACTTAGCTCTGCCGCGTACGCTGTTAAAAAAATTAGATCCCTAACTGACGAGACTACTGCTAAGTTAGTGTATTATAGTTATTTTCATAGCATAATGTCTTATGGTATCCTACTGTGGGGTAGTGCTACTGATATAAATACCATTTTCGTTATACAAAAAAGAGCTGTCCGTGCAATTTACAATCTGGGCCCTAGAGATTCTTTAAGAAATAAGTTTAAGCAAATTAATGTACTTACGGTCGCCAGTCAGTATATTTTTGAAAATCTTAAATATGTACATAAAAATACTGACAATTTTATTAAGCATAGTGATATACACACTATAAATACCAGGAACAAACACAAGCTCGCGCTACCTGTTACTCGACTTAAAAAAGTGAGTAAATCTTTCATGGGGCAATGTATACAGTTTTACAACAAAGTCCCAGCAAACGTTCAAGTATTACCATTTAACAAATTTAAGAGAATAGCTAAGGAACGTTTGTGTGCAAAAGGATATTACAATGTATCTGAATACTTAGAGGATAATGCACCGTGGGTATGAAGCGATCGCTGCCAGGCTGCTTCAAGATTATTTATTTAATATTGTGTAATGTATTTATGTTATTTTGAATTTAAGGAAAAAAAAAAAAAAAAAACAAATGACAATCCCGCTGAGTTTCTGTCGCCAGCTCTTCTCAGGTCTGTGGAAATAATTTTCCGAGCTGGTGGTAGCTTTGACAATGAAAAAATGTTTTGTATGAAACTTATTTTCAATAAAGATTTTTGATTTGATTTGATTTGATTTGATAATAAAGGAACGCAAGGTTGATAAGGGGAAGTAAATGGTGAATAGAAGTATGTTTAGAGATTTTATTTCCGAAGAATCGAGGAAAGCCCATAAACCACAATTATAGGTATATAATCTACAATAGCAATGTTATTATTTTAATTGCTAACAAATAATTTTATTAACACATTAGCCAAGATTTAATAAACCTATTGTTACTAACACAATAGAAGTATAGATTTAGAACAGTAATTAAAGTTAAGGAAGTAGAGACGGTTATTACGGAACTATATCGCAAGTAAGTTAACTATTGAGCTTATATTACATAATAGAATTGTGAGTATGAAAGCGATAAGTAACTTAACCATAATTTCCGTTTTTATATATTTGCATGTATTATTTCTTTGCGTATTCTATAGTAATCTAAGTTTCATGATGCTAAAGCTACACCGAAATAGGAACATTCAACAATTTTATATTGCATAATGTATTGTAATGTATTTTATTCTAAAACGTAAGGTAGGGAATATTCGTTTGTCAAAAGCATACATACACAAATGCTTAGCGGAATAAATCACATCATAGTAAATCCATGAATAAACAGTAGTCATTAATATGGTTGTGCAGGTCTATTGAACACTGAGAGCAGGCCAAGCGAGGCTCAGTATGACAATGCGGCGGCGAGCAGCTTGTGTTCGTTACTTGTATAATAGGGTCTTAGGCAGTAAAGACAGAAGAACAGCATATCACCTTACTCATTTTATTATTGATTTTCATTGTTTTATTGCATTACGCACCATAACTATTTATTTTATTACCTAAAAATGAATCAATGGAAATTACTACAAAATGGCATAAGATTAACAGAAAACGTTTCTAGATATTAAAATAAAATTATTTTAAACGGATTTAACTCCCGTTCAATTACACTTTGCAAATTGCAGTAAACCTTTATACGGTAGAAGATTTTTTTGGTTCAATAGTTTTGCGAATCATTCAGGGATGTATTTTTGTTTTCGAGGTTTTGTAATATACCAAAGCTATATTGGAATTCATTATTATTTGTTCATCTTCTATTGACTTCGACGCTTACTTTTTACAATGTCACATTCGAGACAGGTTTCCTACTTAAGCTACAATTATCTATTAATCTTTAGAAGAATCATTTTTTAGCAAATTTTAATACAAAAATAAAATTTATTTCCTGCTATATTAACAGTTACATAAAGCAAATAATAATTCTATTCACTTGAGTTAGTTTCACGTCACATACTATCCCGCATTGTTTGAGTTATCGAAAATATACTTCATCTGTCGCAATAAACCGTTAATGTAATAAAAGTTATATATTATGACTTTGTATGACTATTAAGCGTTTCAGGTTTTAAGATAGAAAATATAAATAAAATGATTTATTTATTTGTTGTAATTTTTTATTTAGCGGTAGAAATCGTGTGAGTTACTCCTCCGAGTAATCGGCGGCCGAGATGCACTTCAAGATGAATTCTCTTATGCCGTCCGATTAGAGCTAAAAATAAATGCAGCACCAGAAGACACAATTAACATGGTGCAACTTTGACTCCTAAGTGGGTCCTATCAGCAGTAAAAAGTAAATAATATATATAATAAGTGCTTTATTGTATATATTATTTTATTCTTATCGGCTTTTACAGTTTCATAATGATGGCTTTTGTAAATAACACGTAAGATTTTCTAACCGTTCGTCTTTTATACATTTTTGTTATCTTTAATGAAAATACATACGTTGTTGTTTTAAGTAATAATAATTCAATTATTATTCAATCAGAATTCATATGTATAATACGTTTTTAGAAAATTTTCATCTATCTCAATGCGGCATCTACCGCAAAGTTATAAAAAGAATACAATGGGAGGTAAAAATATTAACATTGAACCAACATCCTGAGCTGCATCCTGCAGAAACAGAGCATGTGCTCCCACACTTCCAAAAATATAAAACTAACAAATATAGTGGAATTATCGGTTGTATTTCTGTAATTTGAATTACACTTAACTTCTTATACTTAACTTCATAAACGGCATTTTTAAAAGAAACAACAAGGTTGTCTTTATGTTTATATCTATAATTGCTTAAAGCTTTTTGATAAGTTTCTGAAAAAAACTACCAAAAGTTTAATTATAAATAATCCCTTAAATTATTTAATGTTATTTCTAAGTAGTAAATTAAATTCTAATTATGTAATTTGCTTAAGACTGACTGTAACTGAAATAAAAAAACTAGGAGTTGAGTATCGAACTCTATGCCTAGAATCTAAGAAACCGGTGGACTTAGCTTGAGATAGTTTTATTCAAATTCATGAGTTTCATAGAATGTTAATTTCTTAGGCTGGGCATACATGTAGTGCAATGTAACGTACTTGAGAACGATAAAAAAAAAAGTAGCGTAGTTAGAAGATCATTGGGATGACACTACAAAAGTCGTAGATTTTAGTTTTGCTCTTGTTAATTGAAATAGCCTCGCGAATCCTACATAGGAATATATTTTTGTCCACGTGGTTTATTAAAACTACGATAATTATTGGGCTTGTCTATTTTATATACACTCATTGCCCACTTCGGCGTACATTTATTTTTGTGTTGCTTTCTTTGTACCGATCATGTACTACCAGCCACAATCACAGTCTAGGTTAAATACAAAATGTGGAAGGGTTTTGACCTGCTTATGTTCTTGACCTAATGTGATTGTGTTATCGTGAAAAAACGTTGCAGCACAATAACTTGTATATAGAATACGAAAACTTAAGTATCTTGATAATCAGAATAAAGTTAGTAATCGAAATACATGTTGAAATTGGATATCGGCTGCATATTCACAATTATATTACATTAAGTAACATTATTAAATTCAGTTATCTCCAAGATAGTTCCGTAATAACTTCCTCTGCTTCCAAAACTACAACTACACAGAATATACTCTCCTCTAGTCTATTGTGTTAGAAACTATTTATTGGATGTTACAGTTGGAGTTCTAACTAATACAACTGTGAACTATTTACATAATTATATTATTGACTCACACACACACACACACTTAATGAATTATTAGTCATATATTCATAAAGTAGAAGTGCTTTAAATTAAGGGAAACTGCATCTTACATTATGCTATGTATTGTTTGAATGTTAAAATTCTCATCCTGTGTACTCGAATAACGTTCAACAAAAAGGAAATAATAAATTCATATTCGCATAACCGGTTTCTTTTCACGTATAAATTTGTATTAACAATGAATCGTTCACGGCTACTTAATAAACACAAAAGCCAATATGAAGGCTGCGTATTGAATACATGATCAATATTAAACATCATCCTGAAATATTTACATTTTGTCATGACATGGGTCGTGTTGTTGTGAATCGATAATATTACTTTGCTAATAATAACAATATAGCCAGGTGTTTTTCAAGATTCCATAAACATACTATTAAGAGTAATTTAGATAAGATATAATTATTATATCATTTTTATATTTACTATTGGATGAAGGACGTCAATTGGGACAAACTTACAGCTTGTTTTTCGCTTCATATATTAAAATATTTTCTACACCTTGAAAACATATAAATACAGGTCATTTAAACTCTATTGTTTTATTTGCTGAATTAATACCATCTTTAAATTTTAATGATATCTACAGATTAGTTTCTCTTTAAATACCTAATATTATCTAAAGTGCTTTTAAAGTCCTACGCATCCGCTCTAATACTACGTGCAGTGATGCCACAAAATGTTATTACCGTGAGTCTCTCACAAACGAAAATTCCTGTACGACCTGGAAATTTATTAAATCCATAACAAAAAAAAGAGTTGAAGCATAAAATACTCCTCAGCTGTATAGAGCATAAAATAAATTGAATTTTAAATTCTCTTGATTAAATAAACCAAGTAAGCAAGTACAATGTTCCGCAGACCGATTTAGAAAACAGCAACGTGATGGATCTCGTGATTAGAGACTTGTCAAAAGTTACCGTCCAAAGTTTGACTCTTAATACCTCACTACATGACACTGAGAAAGGGAAGTTGAAACTTTGGGTTCTTTCTTCCTTAACATAATTTTTCTCGTAACATAAAGATTAAGAGATAAAAGTGGTTTTACAAATACTATCATCAATAGTCTTCAAATATAGATAAGACAGTTAAATAAGTAAGGCATTTATAAATAAGTGCTTTTATAACTAATTATTCAACAACTTCTTTATTATATAATGTGCCATGAAATTTTGATTCAATTTAAAGTGTGAATACATAATGCACCTCATGCTATAATTTAATAACAATTTTCAAGAGTATAATAGGAAAAAAAAAGAAAGTTGGTTTTTCAAAGTTATTACGCGTTAGAGAAGTTCCACAGTTTACGGAACAGGCAGGCCTTCGATTAAAATAGTTACAGACGTTAGTTGCAAACTCTACGATGACACAGAAACACACTACCGTTCTTTTGTAATAATAGAACTAGTAATATTAAAAATAAATATTATTTATTGATAAACCCTGTTTAAAACATTGATGTTTACTTGTTATAGAATAGGTATATATACTTACACAGAAAACATTGTTATTACGTTTAAAAATGCCATTTTTGAAGTTAAGTTTGTTGTAATTCAAACAAAAGAATTACGACCGATGACTCTAATATATATTGGTGGAAGTGTGAGATCTCTTGCTCTGTGACTACAGGAAGCAGTTCATCGACTCATGCAAGATGCATTTCTTAGATTATTTAAGTGTAATAAAAATAGTTAAAGAATTATCATAATCTATTAACCGAGCTATATTACACTGTGTTGTAAATAGTAACTATACAAAAGTAGAATAGTTGGGAATTATTTAAACATTTACTAATTACATAATACGTTTACATACATACAAAGTAATGACGTAAAACAATAGAAGTATAAAAATACTTAGCTTATTTTACATCCAATCGGGATGTTCTATACATATATGGAGGCTCATAGCCGCATTTACACTAATTTAACAGCTACAGAAGCGCCAGCGGCTGCTTATTTCAATGTCATAATCATGAGTCTCAACACTTAATTGAATTTAATATTAACAAAATAGTTATTCTGAATGATACTAAATTCCTAAATGTATCAACCATGTTTGTGTTTAAAATATTGTATAAAAACAATAATTTAATATCATAAAGATGGCTTCTGCCATTATGTCAAATCTTTAACTTTTACCACTTTTAAATATGTTTAGTATTAACAATTGTTCTAAGTAATTGTAAATTATTAAATCTAATTGATATAATAATAATATACTTTAACACATTTCATTACGTAGATTGAGTAGAAGTAAATAATTATATTATTGCATTACCCACATTTCAAAATATTACATCATGAAAGTTCAATACGTAGGTAACAATACATATGATATAACACACTCGTTTCAACGTTCACATTTATACCTCTCATTGTTTTCTTTATAAAGCAATTATTTTATTAAAATATACAGACAGAAATATACATCGGGACGTCATTGATCGGTTAAATTGTAATTCGCTTAAAAGTACTTAAGAATTTAATTACAAAAATTAAGAGAGTCTTCTTTTGTTCATTTTCTTCAATTGTGTATCATCGATCAACCCGAGGCTTCTTTGGGTTTGCTTTAAGCTGGGGATAACAAGAGTATTCTTGTTAGTCGTGTATGCGCCAGTATCCTCAGCTCAAATGAGCGAGCTCGAGGAGTTTTGGGAGAGTGTCAGGGATGTTCTAAGTAGTGTCAGAGATAATGAAAAGTTGATAGTATGTGGAGATATGAATGGATGGGTTGGAACCACGCGAAGTGGTTACGAAAGCGTGCTAGGCAAATACGGTGATAGGAGAGTAAATGAGGCTGGAAAGCTTACTTTGAAATTTTGTAAGGAGAAAATTTGTTTGTGGCAAACACGATGTTCGATCACAAACAAATTCACATGTACACATGGGAGCGAGCGGAAGAAAGAAGTATGATTGATTTATTCCTAGTGGATCAGCGTATTCGAAGTCAAGTTATGGACACGCGAGTGTTCAGGGGTGCTGATCTGGGAACGGACCATTATCTAGTCGTTGCTAGAATAAGAGGTGTGTTTGCAGGTTGGCGCAGCCACACGACGTGTCCAAGCTTGGCATCGAATTATCGCATAAGAAGCTGGAAGCTGCAAGATCCACCAATCAGAGAGGAATATCAAGAAAGTGTTTCTAAGAAGCTTGAAAGCTGTGATTCTGGAAATGAAAGTGTTGAAGTATGCTGGCAGAACCTTAGGAATGGTATAGTGAAAGTAGCGACAGAAGTATGTAGTAAGAGGAAAAGAGGTTTTAGTAGAAAGCGCGATGAATGGTGGGATGATCAAGTGAAAGATGCTGTAGAGTTAAAGAAGAAAGAATGGCTGGATTATAAAGCCTCTGGTAAGGATCAAAGTAAGAGAGAGATAAGAAAAAGAGGGTACAAACTGCAAAAGCACAAAACGAAAGCACTTATAAAGATGAAGCGTGAAAATTCTGAGAGAGAAAAGAATGAAAGGTTGACGAACTTCCGGGAAAACATGAAGCTTTTCTGGCGAGAAGTTAGTGATTCCCGGGGTTGTTCGGTAACCTGTAGAATAAAAGGGGTGCTTTCAAAGAACGGTGAAATCTTAACAGAGCAAGCATACATTTTGCAGCGGGGGGCGGAATTCAACAAGGAGACATATAAATGTGAGGACGCCTCGCCCTCGAGTACCAGCGAAATGAAATGAGTCCCGATGTAGCCGATGGTGAAATCAGTTTGGAAGAAGTGGAGAGCGCGATTCGAAGCCTGAAATGTGGTAAGGCTACAGGAGCAGAAGAAGTTACTGTCGAGATGATCAAATATGGTGGGCCACGCGTCTTGGAGTTTTTCTGGTTTTTGTGCAATTTATGCTGGAAATCGGGGGAGGTCGCAGACGATTGGCGAAGTGCAGTCATGGTACCTTTGTTTAAAGGCAAAGGTTCACAGATAGACTTTGCAAGCTATAGGGCTATCAGTTTGATTAGCTTGGGCGGTAAAGTTTATACTAAAATATTAGCGAGAAGAATGCAAGAGAGATCTGAAAGGCTGTTGTGGGAGGTCCAAGGAGGTTTTAGCCCTGGAAGAGGATGTATAGATCAGATCTTTTCCCTCCGCATGATCACGGAAAAGTTTTTTTCCCTAAACCCTAAAGGTTTTCTGTGCTTTTGTGGATTTGGAAAAGGCGTTTGACAGGGTTGTGAGAAAGAAGTTATGGGAGATACTGCCCCGATGCAATGTGAACGGACCCTTGCTACAGGCTGTAAAGTCTCTTTACAGAGATCATTCAGCCTGTGTGCGAGTAGGAGCTGGCATGTCGCCCTGGTTTGACATCCAATCGGGTGTTAAGCAAGGTTGCGCTATGTCAGCTTGGTTGTTCAATTTGTATTTGGATAGTTGTCTTCAAGGAATGAAAGACAGTGACATGGGAGTGAAATAGTGACCTTAAGGTCAATTGCTTGCTATATGCAGATGATGCAGTGCTCATTGCATCATCAAAATGCAATTTGCAGGCATTGGTCACCACTCTGAAAGATGGGTCTGAAATTAATGGTCTAAACCTGAATGTTGATGAGACGAAAGTTCTGAAATTTAAAAGAAATGAAGAAAGAACAGAATGTAAGATCAACGTGAATGATAAGATAATAGAACAAGTGAATGAAGTAATATATTAGGAAAGTATGTTTAGCAGAGACGGAAGATACGAAATGGATGTGGAAAGGCGCATTGCTGCCGGTAACAGAGTCAACGGTGCTTTGACTGCATTGTTGAGACGGGAAAACGTCAGCATAGCTGCAGGTTTGGCTGTACACAATGCAGTTTTGCTACCGACGCTGTTATACGGCATCCAAACGTGGCTAACACAGAAGAAGAATGTAAGAAAGATGAATGTTGTGGAAATGCGATCTCTTCGCAAAATATGCGGAGTCAGTCGAGCTGATCGAATCCGCAATGAAAAGATCCACATTTGTTTAAGATTTCTGTTTTGATATTTTGGTTAAAATTTTTAGTGTTAATGCAAATTTATTAAATATAATTAAATTAGATACAAATGTAGGTAAAAATGTGTTGGCGTATTGGACAGGTTTGTTGAGGGTGCTCGTAAACATCGTAAAACTTGAACATTAATAACAAATATCTAATTTCAAGAATCCATTGAAAAAAAACATAAATTCTTAGCATTTTACAACAATAAATTTATTGTGTGATATATTTTTTAAAATTATCGAGATGTATTTAAAATATAAAGGTAGCTTTGTTTTGACGTTGTTTTTTATGCATCTAGTAAACTTATGTAGCAGCCTTATGAAGTTTTCCTATATACTTCCTTTATGTATTACTCTCATATACGGTTTTTATAAACTTCCTTTATGTAGTAGCCTTATCTAGTTCCCCTATAACTTATGTACTTGCACTATGGATTTACCTTGCACGCTTCCCATCTGTATTCATTTTGAACATTTGCTGCAGCGATACGAGCCCTCCGTAAGACCATTTGACTATTCATAGCGGTGTGCAGTTCTCCATTTATCATATTCTTCATTCACTCCTTTCAGTATCCTTCTCAAATTTGCCATCTTTTGTAAACACAGAACCAAAACTTACAAAGTCTTTCACATGTTCAACTGACTCTCCATTAATCAAAACATTGTATTCAGTAAAATGTTTGTTTTACTTACATTTACTTTAATTAATTTCTCCGTTAAAGCAGCATGCATAACATTTTCCACTTCCTGTAGCTCATTAGCTGATGACGTAAATATTACTTGGTCATCTTCGTAGATAAGATATTTGATTAGTAAATCGTAAAAGAGTAAATGAGACAGTCAAGACTCATAATGTGATTACGAGATTAGGTACTTTTTTTGTATTATAAAAGATAAGAAATTAATAGATTTTGGTTTTATTAATCTTCGTTTTCTTTTTGATAGTCATATTAGTAAAACATGATATATATTAGGATGCATAGGTATGCATACGTAGATTATAATATACAAAAATTACAAATATCTGCGAATGCTATAGAAAACGCTTGTACTTCGTACATTCCTTTTCATTTCCTTGCCCTATATAAAATAATATACATATAAAATATGTATATTATTTTTATGTCACCTTTGATTTAGATATATTAAAAAAATATGATATTGGAATTCGAGAGTCCAATTTCATTATTTACTTAATATTGAGAAACTAGTGTTTAGCAGTTTCTGATGCTACTTTATTATTCTAAAATAAACATTAGCGTCGCTATTCAACTAAACAACAAAAAAAGGTCTCCCAAACGGCTAAGAGCTAATAAGAATGATAATATATATAATAACACTTGGCTGTAAATAATATGGAATTGCATTTTCTAAACGTAAAATATTAATTATTTTGTTTATTATTATATAATCAATAATGTACTTCGTTTTTACGAAAAACAAATAATATAGCAATGTTAGGCAATGCTGTTAATTAGATGTAGCGCATTTTTTATAAATGATTTCCTAAACAAAGCAACGGGAAAAAAATAAAAGCATAATTATATTAAAGTATCAGAGGCAGAGTACTGAGTGCTTCTAAAACCCCTGAACATGTAGCTGATAATGAGGGTCACATACATTGTATTCATTGAAATAAATTAGATTTTCTCACCATTGTGTCTCCATTGAGTCGCCTGAGCGAGTATACATATCTAATTGAAAACGAACCGGCAATAATAAAGATTTATTATTTTGTTTTCAGTTATTACAATTACTATTTAGGACTTTAGTTATATTAGTGGTTAATAGATGGCGTTAGTAGTGTAGCAAATCACCCTGACGAAATGTAATGAGGTTTCTGAATCTGAATTTATTTAATTTCCTAATGATGATTCCTACAGCATTATGGATTATAATGACTGTTGCAGTGGTGATGGAGATATATATATATATATCTCTTAACTCATTCCCACTTGCGATTTTCACTACTTGATGAACCCTGTAAAAAGCCATCTATTATTATGTCATAGACTAAATTCAAAAGGTTTTAGTTTGTAGTGTTGTACCTGACTAAACCTCAAAGTTTTTTTTTATGTTATTCCGTTTAAATAAAACTATTTCTTTTTTGTTATAAAAATAATTCTAAATATTGACTAGCACAGTAGGATATCGAATTACGTACTTTACTTAAAATTCATCAAAATCCATTTACATTCCAAGCATATATAAAAATAGACATCAAAAGACTAATATACAAAAATGTCAAAAATAGAAAACAATTTACATTTATACCAAGATCTAGAAATTTTGTCCATTTGGAGTTACAGTGGCATATATAAGTCTATTTAATTTCGAACTCATAGCTTATACGTATATATACATAATAGATTTGATTAAAAAAGTGTTAAATTTTTTTTGCAGCTTGTTCATCTCGTCATATACATTTTTAATAGAATCGAAAGTAGAGTCGTCGAATGTGGAGTCGAATGTAGAGTCGAATGTAAGTCGAATGTAGTGTCGAATGTGGAGTCGAATGTGGAGTCGTCGAATGTAGAGTCGTCGAATGTAGAGTCATCAAATGTAGAGTCGAATGTAGGGTCGTCGAATGTTATTATTTACTATTATTTATTTAGCTTCACGGCCATATCCCTTGCGGGGTAGCCTGAGACGATGGAGCGCCAAACGCTACGGTCCCTGCATACCTCTTTCGCTTCGACCACAGACATTAACCTCTTCATCATACATGCCCTCCGGGGGGTCCTCATGCTTTTTACGTGACCTTCCTCATATCATCATAGATACTGTGTTTTCGAAGGTCACTCGAAGCTTCCCCCTGTCTCTCTTGTATATAGAGTCGACTATAGAGTCAAATGTAGTAGAATCGAATGTAGAGTCATCAAATGTAGAGTCGAATGTAGGGTCGTCGAATGTTATTATTTACTATTATTTATTTAGCTTCACGGCCATATCCCTTGCGGGGTAGCCTGAGACGACGGAGTGCCAAACGCTACGGTCCCTGCATACCTCTTTCGCCTCGACCACAGACATTAACCTCTTCATCCTACATGCCCTCCCGGGGGTCCTCATGCTTTTTACGTGACCTTCCTCATATCATCATAGATACTGTGTTTTCGAAAGTCACTCGAAGCTTCCCCCTGTCTCTCTTGTATATAGAGTCGACTGTAGAGTCAAATGTAGTAGAGTCGAATGTAGAGTCATCAAATGTAGTCGTCGAATGTAGAGAGAATATTATGGATTATATTTTTGTTTAAATACTCTTAAATAAAAGTAACAGTGTGTGTATGATCTACAATTTACAATTTTATAATTACACTTGTTATTTATATATGTATATAACACCGTGATGCCGCGTTTCGCTGCATGCATCACCCAGAAAGACGATTTACAAAACTTTCTACAACAACCCTACGTTACATTGAGCTCTGAAATGTATAACAAAGTATTCTTGTGTAATTAAATGACTACAATAGAACTACACTAAAGTTTAAATGTCTGTTTAAGTGATCTATAAATACCATACGTATATGCATTTATCTTTCTTCTTTCTTGTATATCTTCCTATGGACACCTCAAGTTCTTACATTGAGAACAGCAGGGGAAAGGGAATCTAATGAAATCTAATTATTTCAAGGTTATGTAAGTTATAAAATAGGTAACAATATAATTACAATACAATAAACGTATTAATTACCTATTTTTACACCATTGCTGGGCAAGCAATGTTTTGTTTTATTAATGTAATTAAGTCAATTATTTTAACCGACATACAAAAATATTAATATCACAATAGCAAGGCTCATGTTACTTACCAAACAATATGAAATCTGAATATAACAGAAAAATTCACGTGTAAATATCAAAGAACATCCATATTCCGTAGCGGCGGCAACAATGCTTCATGCACATCTATGACCAGCCGATGCGCGCTTTCTATGAAATACGAAAATGGAACGAATGTAGAAGAAAGCGCTCGTCGTATATTCTGACGAGTTTTGTTCGCGTACAATGCCGGCGCCCGTGTACGAATTTATATCAGTTTATTACTCGGCTTTGGGAGCCGGGAGCACTATTTGCATTCTTTGCTACTGCATTCACGCTTTTACGCAACTTTTCATTTATTACGACGTAGTTTACTGTCGGCAGCTAATATATCAGTCCAGATGTGATTAAAGAAGACTAAAAAAAGACTAATTAAATTATGCAAATAACAGGTGAGAAGTCAGTCTGTTCTGACTTACATTTAATATTCAGAGCCGAATCTTACTGTTTTACACCTACAAATAGAGATTATAAATAACCGAATAACAACCCAAAACTTCCTACTTTGAATTTAAGTAACATTGTGAGGCATATTTAAGATAAAAAAATTCTCAACTGATAAGAGTATAAGAGTATATTCGTATATGTATTTCTGTGTATTAGACTATTAGGAAGGATATATTTTGGTAAAACTAAAGTGGAACCTTCAATAACTCTATAGTTTTCTCTGGTGAGATAAGATGAAACCATGAGTAAAATAATTAGCATTTTGTAAACCAAGCTTATAATTGTAATTGTTTTCAATATTACTGTCGATTCACTTGTAATATAAAATTAAAAATTAGATACAATTAAAATTCAATTGTATTAAGCTTTATAAATATTGCACCAAACCACAGACGTTTAATACGAGGCTATTCGCCGGCATTTCGTCACCGGCAAATAGACGGTAGTAGACTAATTACAAATATATTTAATAAAATTGTTGTTCAAAATTGCAGACGCAGTAGCAACGTTGATAATAAGTTACATCTACAGCTATTTCCATGTGACACAAAAATAACCGTGGCACCGTTCACTGCTTAATAATTCTTTGTGATTATCTAGATCAAGATAGTCAGTAGACAGTAACTAGACAGTAATATCATCACAATATTAATTAAAATGTATCTATCACCACACTGTGATTGACCCGCCTGCTAAGCATAGCAATTACGGCATAATCCCTCAAGGATCGCAAGCTTTGGGGGAAGCCTATGCCTTGCCTATGGGCGTCTATGGGCTGACAAGAAGAAGAATGATCAAAATCTTCTTGTTAAAAATTAAAAAACTATTTCCCTAATAATTATACTATTGACACATCGATGCTAGTTTATACGACTTTCGTTTCCTTTTTTTAAAAATATAATTTACCCGACCACTTATTATATTTAAGTCTCATTATTTATTATGTTGAAGCCAGCAACAGTTGAGAGACATCCTCAGTGCATTCTTTAACTATGCGGGATTGGTTACACTTAGTTACCGTTAATTTCCCTCATTCGAATTTTGTTGAAGTTTTCTGAAAATTGCAACCTTGGGTTGTCACTTGTTAGTATCACTTGCTTTTTAAGTATTGAATAAGTAAAGTGACACTAACTCTGTTTCTATAACTAAGGTAGTGAATTAAAAAAAAATCCTAAAATCTTGAGAAGAAAATAATAATAATAAGTATATCTTAATAAAAATTTTATATAATAGAACGTGATATTTTTTTTTTATTGTAGACTAATAATATATATTTGTATTCACAATTCAGTTTCACTTTTGTTAGTTAAAAATTCTCTGTAGCTGTATTTGAAAATTAATGATTGAATTAAGCCATTTAATACGAGATCAATAACTAAACACAGAGTTTATATCTCGTTTTCATTGATCGGGGTAACACGCTAACAAATATTTATATACGGAAGAAATTGATTTCAATATTTAATTCCGTATTACCTTAACTAAGGTACATATGTAAAGACATTATCAAAGACATATATTGGTTTAAGTATCTACTTTCAATATTAATACTAAATATAGAAAATAAAATAAATAAATCAAATGAGATATAACGAATGAATACAACGGGACATTCAGGACATTCAATATTTGACACTAAAAGCATATTTTTTTATTTTATTCGTAAGCTTGTATATTGTATTGTATAACTTTTAATTCTAGTTGCATTCTGGATGTGAGGTGGCACCGCTCCTGGATATTAATAATATAGGTAATTGTGTGTGACTGGTTATAGGAAGGTTGAAGCATGATTATTGAAATCAGAAAGTGTCTCTTAGGTGTTCATGAAGCAGATCGGTTATACCAGTATTAAATAATATATTTTTTATACAAGAATAGACAAAGACACAGTGTCTAGTTTTATGCAAGTCCTAAAAAACTCTAACACATTTCCGATTAATACGTTTCACAATAAAGCAATCAAACCAACAAGGTGAGAAACAATGATTTTATATATAGTCAAATAATGATAGCTGTTGTCCAATTTTTATTGTCTTATCGATTAAATATTATTTTCAGTTTAAGTACAAGGCAAATTTTTATTTGTATTTTAATTAATGCTTAAATTATTACATAGAAATCGTTTAAGTTGTTAAAATAGTTTTACTTAAAATTTAACTAAAGATCGGTAATACCCTGAACGTATTAAAGTTATGTAAACACGATATGCAAATAATGCATACTGTATAATTTAGTGTACAAATAGGCTTCATTTTGCACAATGCAATCCAATAATCAATACTAATTGTTATCAGACAGCGTTACTACAGTGAAATATTGTAGCAGTAATTCAGTTATCACAATAACGCACGGGAGAATTACAATTACAGTGGTTCAATGTTAGGTGTTGATATGTTTAAACACTGAATTGAATATTAAGCCTATCATTTTAATAAATATAATTTTAAAATCATTTCAACTATTTTGTCACTGTTAATAGTTCCAAACCATTTTTCTTGTAAGTAATAATATATAATATATAGGTATATACCTATATATTATATATTATTACGTCTAGAGTAGTAATGTTAACACAGTATTATTTAAATTACTGACAAATTATTTTATTTAACACATTAGCAAAGATTTAATAAACCTATTGTTACCAACACAATAGAAGCAAGATTTAGATGCAGTAATTAAAGTTAAGGAAGTAGAGACGGCCATTACGGAACTATCTCGCAAGTTACCTATTGAGCCTAGATTACATAACATTATTTTGAGTATGAAAGCGATAAGTAACTGTAACATAATTTCCGTTTATTGTATATTTGCATGTATTATTTCTTATGAAACTTATGAAACTTAAAATAGTATAGGATACGCATCCTATACTATTTTAAGTTTCATGATGAAAGCTACACAAAAATAGGAACATTCAACAATTTTATATTGTATAATGTATTGTAATGTATTTTATTCTAAAACGGAAGGTAGAGAATATTTGTTTGTCAAAAAGCATATGCACACCAAAGGTTAGCGGAATAAATCACATCATAGTAAATCCATGAAGAAACCAGTCAATAATATGGTTGTGCAGGTCTATTGAACACTGAGAGAAGGCCAAGCGAGGCTCAGTATGACAATGCGGCGGCGAGCAGCTTGTGTTCGTTACTTGCATCACCTTTCTCATTTAATTATTGATTTTTATTGTTTTATTGCTTTAGGCACCATAACTATTTATTTTATTACCGGAAATTGATATAAAATAGCATAAGATTAACAGAAAACGTTTCTAGATATTCAAATAAAACTATTTTAAACGGATTTAACTCCCGTTCAATTACACTTTGCAAATTGCAGTAAACCTTTATACGGTAGAAGATTTTTTTGGTTCAATAGTTTTGCGAATCATTCAGGGATATATTTTTTTTCTCGTGGTTTTGTAATATACCAAAGCTATATTGGAATTCATTATTATTTGTTCATCTTCTATTGATTTCGATGCTTACATTTTACAATGTCACATTCAAGACATGTTTCCTACTTAAGCTACAAATTTTCTATTAATCTTTAGAAGAATCATTTTTTAGCAAATCTTAATACAAAAATAAAATTTATTTGTGGATATATTAACAGTTACATAAAGTAAATAATAATTCTATGCACTTGAGTTAGTTTCACGTCACATACTATCCCGCATTGTTTGAGTTATCGAAAATATACTTCATCTGTCGCAATAAACCGTTAATATAATAAAAGTAATATATTATGACTTTGTATGACTATCAAGCGTTTCAAGTTTTAATATATATAAGAAAATATAGAAAAATGATTAATTTATTGGTTGTAATTTTTATTTTGCGGTGGAAATCGTGTGAGTTACTCCTCCGAGTAATCGGCGGCCGAGATGCACTTCAAGATGAATTCTCTTATGCCGTCCGATTAGAGCTAAAAATAAATGCAGCACCAGAAGACACAATTAACATGGTGCAACTTTGACTCCTAAGTGGGTCCTATCAGCAGTAACAATAAAATAATATATACAACAAGTGCTTTATTGTATATATTATTATATTCTTATCGGCTTTTACAGTTTCATAGAATGATGGCTTTTATAAATAACACGTACCTAAGATTTTCTAACCATTAATCTTTTATAGATTTTTGTTATATTTAATGAAATACATGCGTTGTTATTTTAAGTAATAATAATTAAATTATTATTCAATCCGCATTTGTATGTATAATACGTTTTTAGAAAATTTTCATCTAACCCAATGCGGCATCTACCCTTATCCTTTCTTTTTATAATTGTCAGTTAATGTTATAAAAATATCAATTTAGGTTTTTGGATACTGTAAACAAAAATATACACACATATATTCTTATTATGTAACTAACTGTTTAAATTACTTTGTTGAAATTTTATTAATATATTGTACCTATTATTATTTGCTTAAAAGTAAAGAAGATATAAGAGTATTATAGAACAGGAGTGAAGTACCGTCTTAATGCATCACGCATTACATAAAATCTAGTAAGTGTATTAACGTTAAATAGAATAGTAATATAAAACCTTTCATTAAAATTATAAAGATTATGGGAATAAAAAACTAATAGTCATTATTCACGACTCGCAAAGCTACATAAAGGTAAAAAAAGGAACGTTGAATCAACGAGTGCATCGAGCAGGAGTGGGTGAGCTGCATCCTGCATGCACAGAGCGAGTGCTGCCACACTTCCACCAATATAAAACTAACAAATACAGTGGAATTAACGGTCGTAATTCTGTAATTTGAATAACGATTAACTTCTTATACGTAACTTCACAAACGGCATGTTTAAAAGAAACAAAAACATTGTTTTTGTATATATATCTATAATTGCTTAAAGCTTTTTGATAAGTTTCTGAAAAAAACTACCAAAAGTTTAATTATAAATAATCCCTTAACTTATTTAATGTTATTTCTAATTTAATGTTAAATTCTAATTATGTAATTTGCTTAAGAGTGACTGTAACTGAAAAAAAAACTAGGACTTGAGTTTCGAACTCTATATCTAGAATCTAAGAAACCGGTGGACTTAACTTGAGATAGTTCTATTTAAATACATGAGTTTCATAGGATGTTAAATATCTTAAGCTAGGCATACATGTAGTGCAATGTAACGTGGTTGAAAAAGCTAAAAAAAAGTTTAAAAAGTAGCGTAGTTAGAAGGTCATTGCGATGGCACTACAAAAGTCGTAGATTTTAGATTTGCTCTTGTTAATTGAAATAGCCTCGCGAATCCTACATAGGAATATATTTTTGTTCACGTGGTTTATTAACACTATGATAATTATTGGGCTTGTCTATTTTATATACACTCATTGCCCACTTCGGCGTACATTTATTTTTGTGATGCTTTCTTTGTACCGATCATGTACTACAAGACACAATCACAGTGTAGGTTAAATACAAGATGTGGAAGGGTTTTTACCTGCTTTTGTTCTTGACCTAATGTGATTCTCATATTGGCCAGCTTTGTTATCGTGAAGAAACGTTACAGTACAATAACTTGTATATAGAATACGAAAACTTAAGTATCTTTATAATCGGAATAAAGTTAATAATGGGAATACACGTTGAAATTGTATATCGGCTTCATATTCACAATTATATTACATTAAGTAACATTATTACATTCAGTTATCTCCAAGATAGTTCCGTAATAACTTCCTCTGCTTCCAAAACTACAACTACACAGAATATAGTCTCCTCTAGTCTATTGTGTTAGAAACAATTTATTGGATGTTACAGTTGGAGTTCTAATTAATACAACTGAACTATTTACATAATTATATTATTGACTCCACTTACACACTTACTGAATTATTAGTTATATACTCAAAAAGTAGAAGTGCTTTAAACTAAGGGAAGCTGCATCTTACATTATGTTATGTATTGTTTGAATGTTAAAATTTTCATCCTGTGTACTCGAATAACGTTCAACAAAAAGGAAATAATAAATTCATATTCGCATTACCGGTTTCTTTTCACATGTAAATTCGTATTAACAATGTTTCGCTCACGGCTACTTAATAAACACAAAAGCCAGTATGAATTCTGCGTATCGAACACATAATCAATATTAAACATCATCCCGAAATATTTACATTTAATACTTATACAACATGGGTCGTGAGGTTTCGTGTTGTTGTGAATCGATAATATCACTATGCTAATAATAACAATATAGCCGGGTATTTTTCGAGATTCCATAAACAAACTATTAAAAGTAATTGAGATAAGATATAATTATCATATCATTTTTATATTTATTCATCCGATAGGGATGAAGGACGTCAATTGAGACAAACTTACAGCTTGTTTTTCGCTTCATAGATTAAAATATTTTCTACACCTTGAAAACATAGAAATAACGTTCATTTAAACTCTATTGTCTTTCATTTGCAAATATAATACCATGTTTAGATTTATTTTTTCTTTAAATATGTAGACAGAATATTTTTTCTTTAAATACCTAATAAATGTAAAATACCTTTAAAGCCCTACACATCCGCTGTAATATAATGTGCAGAGATGCAAAAAAACGTTTTTACCATGAATTTTTCACAAACAAAAATTCTATTAAGACATGGTTAATTTCTTAAATCAAAAAAAGAGTAAAAGCATAAATAGTGTAAAATAAACAGAATTTTGAATTCTCTTGATTAAATAAACCAAGTAAGCAAGTACAATGTGACGGAGACCGATTTAGAAAACAGCAACGTGATGGATCTCGTGATTAGAGACTTCTCAAAAGTTACCGTCTGAAGTTTGACTCTTAATACCTCACTACATGACACTGAGTAAGTGAAGTTGAAACTTGAGTTGCTTTCTTCCTTAACACATTTTTTCTCGTAATGTAAAGAATAAGAGATAAAAGTGGTTTTACAAATACTACCATCAATAGTCTTCAAATATAGATAAGACTGTTAAGCTTTGATAGCAAAGATTCCTTGAGTTTACACAAAACTAAACGTCTAAGTGTTTATTATAGTCGGCAGTGTACAATAACTGTAAGTGCTAACAACAGGTGTAAGTCGTCTTTATAATACAGAAATTTTTACATTATTTTATTAAAATCTTATCGACGGAGCAATAACTGTTGATTCATTCAAATTAGCACCGAGATATTTTAATAAATTATGGTAAAAGTAACATCTTACATATGACAGTCTATTGTATAATTAAAACTTCTAATTTAAACGTGACCATAAAATCATTTATAATCGTAATACTAATGAAAATTTATGATAGTAAATCAAGTATTTGATGGCGAAAAAAATAAATTAAGAATATAATTAAACTGCAACTTTGACGATTAATTGATATCAACAAGATAATCTATACTTATAATAAATCTGTAGAGAGGTCAATTCTGTACATGAAATATATTTACAAAATAAGTAGCAGGGTGTGATTAGTGTTCGATACTGATGCCAAAAATGCAGTTAAAAAAAATTTTGTCTGTCTGTCTGTCTGTCTGTCTGTCTGTTTGTATGTTATTTATAGAAAAAAAAACTACTCGACGGATTTTAACGAAACTTAGTACAATTATTCTTTATACTCCTGGGCAGGTAATAGTATACTTTTCATCACACTACAATGAATAGGAGCAGAGCAGTGAAAGGAAATGTTGAGAAAATGGGAGAAGTTGCTTGATTTTTTAAGCTTCCGTCGCGTGTGCAGCCTTAATGGTTAGAGCTACATAGAAACTATGTATAACGGAAATATTCTACATAAAAATACACGAAAAATATTCCAAGACAGCATATATCTACCTTTTATAGTTAACTCACAATAACACGCATAACTCTCGATAGCTTAGCAGTTCGGAGATTTCTTATTATATTTGTTTACTTTTACGTTTATAAAACCAATAATGCTCACCATCATTTCTAATTAAAAAAAAAATAAACATTAGCACCAATTCAATAAAAAAAGAATCATTGAAATCGGTATAGAAACACCAAACTTATACTTACTTACATGAAATACGCCAACAAGACATCGCGCGTGAATAGTGAATCAAGCTATAAGGATTATTTTTGCGTAACGGTTGCCGCGCTCGACGGGGCTCGCGGCGGCAGAGTATAAAAGGGGCGGGAGGCGAGCGCAAGCGTCATTCAATATTTGGCTGTTGATGCGTTCAGTGTTGAACTTTATTGACAGACAATAATTGTTATTTTATAAACCGTGCTTATCAGCGCGACTTTTTGTCTTTAAATAGTTTATTTTAATTTCTTTTGTTGTTATTTTCTAAATTAGTTTTAGTTTTGTTTAAATTCTTAACTATTAATAGTTCCTATTTTATTTCTTTTTAAGTAGATTTAGATTCGATTTTTAGATTAGATAATAGATAGATAGATTAGATTATTGTTAGATTTTTAGTTACTGATAGGTTAGTTTTGGGCATTTTATGTTTAGTTTTTTTTGTATTGAGTAGATAAAAGCGTAGGTAGGTACTTTTATTAATTATAGTATTCATAGGTATTTTTTATTTATTTTTAAGTGAAGTAGGTATAGGTAGATATTGCCTACTATCTACCTATACTGCACACGTGTTTTAGCTTTATTTTCATTTCTTTTTTTTTTGTACCTAAGTTGTAGGTAGGTAGGTACATATTTCTTAGTTTAATTCTATTAGAATATTAGGTATTTAAGTTTAAATAGGCACTTAGATTTATATTTTTTTATTATATAGCAGCTGTACTTAGAACATCTAAGGTTTTTTTTGTATTAGCATAGGTACTTTGATTAATTACAGTAGTTGTAGGTATTTCTTATTATTCATTTTTAAGTGAAGTAGGTAAGTGTAGATAGTATTGCACACGCATTAAGTATAGCTTTATTTTCATTTTTTATTCTTTTGTAATTTGTAGGTACCTACGTACATATTTATAATTCGATTAGAATATTATTTTAGTTTTAATAGGCACTTAGATTTATATTCTATTTATTATATACTTAGCTATAGTTAGGACCTCTGACGTAAGTTTTTTGTTGGGTAACTAAATAGAATTTAAGTTACCGTCGATTAAAAATAAAATAAACGATGCCACCTAAAAAACGACCATCTTTATCTCGAACTTCGAGTCAAGCTAGGAGAATGAGAATGACGCGTTCTCAAGAATCGGAAGAGGAAAGAGCACATCGGTTAAACTCTATGAGAGTTAGTGCCTCAACATCTCGAGCTAATGAAAGCTCTCCAGAAAGAGAGATGCGATTAGCAGCTGAAAGAGCGAGACGAGCTACAACACGGGCTTCTCAAAGCTCTTCTCAACGAGAGCTAAGGCGTTCCATTGACCGGGAACAACATGCGTTATCCCGAGAAGCTGAAACTGCTTTACAACGAGAATTGCGACTCACAGCTGACCGCGAACGGCATACATTATCTCGCGAGTCTGAAACCTTCACTGAGAGGGAATTACGGCTTACAGCTGACCGCGAACGTCATATTTTATCTCGCGAGTCCGAAACCTTCACTGAGAGGGAATTACGGCTTACAGCTGACCACGAACGTCATATTTTATCTCGCGAGTCCGAAACCTTCACTGAGAGGGAATTACGGCTTACAGCTGATCGCGAACGTCATATTTTGTCTCGAGAATCTGAAACTTTTACTCAATATCAAGACCGTTTGACAAATGATAGGGCGCACCATAACATGATTCGATCTCTTGAAGATGAACATGAGCATGAACAACGACTAGAGTCGGGACGCGATTATTACAATTCTTTGAGACAAGAACAATTGATTACTTTATCTAATGAAAGATTAAGAATTGAAAATATTCGGTCGCTTGAAACAGAAGAACAGCGAGAGGCCCGTCTTACTGCAGATAGATTTCGACATGGTCTTAATGACTTAGATATACACGTGGTAGATCAATCTACAAATTCGGTGGCGTGGTCCGATAAATATAAAAGTGGGTTTGCAAATAACCTCACAATTGATTACAGATCATCTTCTGAAATAGGCGATATGAACGTAGTATGTTCCTTTTGTAATGCTTCGAAGTGGAGGAAGGAGTCTGCTGGTTTCTGTTGTTCTGGAGGTAAAATAAATTTGCCTTCGTTCGAAGACCCACCGGAACCTTTAAAATCACTACTTTTAGGGGAACATTTGCAATCCAAACAGTTTTTAGATAATATTCGCACTTATAATAGTGCATTCCAAATGACATCCTTTGGTGCTAAACAAATCTCAGAAGGCCCTTTCATGCCTACTTTTAAGGTACAAGGTCAGGTTTACCATTTGATAGGGTCCCTTTTGCCTGAAGAACAACCTAAATTTCTTCAAATATATTTTGTATCCGATTACAACGAACAGTCGAATATAAGAAATCAATATTTTCCGAATTTAAATACTGAACTCATTTCACAACTTCAGAACATGTTACATCAGGTTAATTCGTACGTATGCAGTTTTAAATCGGCATTAGAAGCCCTTTCTCGAGATGGTAATAACAATTATAAAATTGTTATAAATGCCGATAAGCGTCCAACTCAGGAACACCCTGGGCGTCATAACGTTCCATCCACGAATGAAGTTGCTGTAGTACTGGTCGACCAGGAATGTGATAGGCGTGATATCGTTATACGTTCCAGAGACAATCGTTTGCAACGTATTTTCGAAACCCACAGGGCTTACGACAGTTTGCAATATCCTATGATATACTGTCGAGGGGAAGATGGTTATAATTTCGCTGTATACCAAACCGATCCGCGCACAGGCGCACCTAATTATAATAAAAAGGTGTCATGCCTTCAATTTTATTGTTACCACCTGCAAGTGAGACGGAATAGATTGGTATACTTTCAACGTTTTCGTGGCTTATTTAATCAGTTTATTGTTGACATGTACGCAAAAATTGAAACCGAAAGATTAGTTTATATACGATCTAATCAAAGGCAGCTGCGCGCTGAAGAATACGTGCACCTTCGCGATGCCATGCAGCAAGATAACGATACTGTGAATATGGGTCGTTTAGTTATTTTACCCTCTTCTTTTACTGGTGGTCCACGCTACATGCATGAACGTACTCAAGACGCTTTTTGTTACGTAAGAAAATATGGACGTCCCGACTTATTTGTTACTGTAACTACCAATCCCAAGTGGGATGAAATCACTCGGGAGCTTCTTGAGGGTCAGGCACCGCATGACCGCCATGATATTATTGCAAGAGTGTTTCATTTAAAATTAAAATCAATGATAGATCTTCTTACCAAAGATAACATTTTTGGAGAAGTATTGTGTTATATGTATAGTGTTGAGTGGCAAAAACGCGGCTTACCTCACGCACATATCTTGCTTTGGTTAAAAGATAAGGTTCGACCTAATGATGTAGACAGATTAATCAGTGCTGAAATTCCAGATCCGAATGCAGATCCCCTGTTATACGACATTGTTAAAACTCATATGATACATGGTCCATGTGGTGCATTTAACGCAAATGCTCCTTGCATGCAAGACGGTCGTTGCACTAAAAGGTATCCAAAAGCATTAGTGGATGAAACTGTAACAGGACATGATGGATACCCATTATATCATCGCCGTTCAAGAGACAATGGTGGTTTTACTGTTGAAAAGCGAATGTCTGGACAACAGGTTACTTTAGATAATAGGTGGGTCGTTCCGTATTCGCCTGTATTGTCCAGAGCATTTCAAGCTCACATAAATGTAGAAATGTGTAATAGTGTAGAGTCAATTAAATATATTTGTAAGTACATTAACAAGGGCAGTGACCAAGCTACGTTTGCGTTAAGAAATGAACATGATGAAGTTACTAGATTTCAGTCAGGCAGATATATCAGCTCTTCAGAAGCTGTGTGGCGGATCTTAAGTTTTAATATTCACGAAAGATATCCACCTGTGACCCATCTGGATGTTCATCTGGAAGGCGGTCAACGTATATATTTTAACGCCGAAAATGTTACAGAACGATTAGAGAACCCTAGACAAACAACTTTATTGGCATTCTTTCGACTTTGCCAAACTGATAATTTCGCAAAGTCTCTTTTGTATGAAGAAGTTCCATCGTATTATAACTACGATAAACAACGAGGTGTCTTTAACCGTAGACGCCGAGGCAGGCCTGTAGATGGCGAGACAGGTATTTTCAAAGAACATGTTCTTGGTAGAGTGTATACTGTTCATCCTAACAACGCAGAGTGTTTTTATTTGAGATTATTATTACATACAGTGCGAGGACCAACATCATTTATAGATTTGAGAAAAGTAGACGATGTTGTTTATCCAACTTATCATGCAGCTTGCCAAGCGCGTCATTTGCTTGAAAATGATCAACATTGGGATGACGCTTTAGCAGAATCCTGTGTTAGTGATAATCCACGACGGTTACGCCATTTATTTGTAACATTACTCACATTTTGTAATTTATCTGATCCTGTCCAATTATGGGAAAAATATAAAGAAAAATTTGCAGAAGACTTTCTTCGGAATTTATCTCACAATAATGAAGGCGCAACTAATGATAATTTTCGAGATCTGGCTATAAATCAGTGCTTATTAGCTCTTCAGGAAGACTTAACAGCAGTAGGCGGTAAATCACTTTGTGAATATGGTTTGCCAACGCCAACCTCAGTCGGAGAGGTTACCAATAGGGAATATTCCGCAGAGATTGGTTACAACCCAATGGAACTGCTGGTAACATTAGAAAACGGTGTCCCAATGATGACTGCAGAACAACGCTTAGTCTATGATCGCGTGTGCGAGAGTGTGCAGAATAATTTAGGAACAATATGGTTTTTAGATGCACCTGGAGGAACTGGGAAAACTTTTTTGACTAAATTAATATTAGCTTATGTTCGAAATCAGCGTAAAATCGCTCTTGCCGTGGCTTCATCAGGTATAGCTGCAACATTGCTACCAGGAGGTAAGACTGCTCACACTATGTTTAAAATACCAATTAATTTAGATCGCACGGAAAGTCCAACCTGTAGTATTTCAAGAAATAGCGACAAAGCTAAGGTATTGCGTGAGTGTAATTTAATCGTATGGGATGAATGTACGATGGCCCATCGAAAAGGAGTAGAAGCAGTAGACAGAACTCTAAGGGACATAAGACAAAATGATCGACCAATGGGCGGTATTACGGTTTTATTTTGTGGTGATTTCCGACAAACCTTACCGGTAATACCACGGGGAACCCGAGCTGATGAGATTAGGGCTTGCCTGAAAAGCTCTTATTTGTGGCGTGATATACAATCGGTGCATTTGACTATAAATATGCGAGTGAGAACTGGAGACAACGCAGATAATCGTGAATTTTCTGATACATTATTGAAGATTGGTGAAGGTACCTATCCACAACTACACTAAAATTAAAATTATATTTAGTATTTGACATTGTTTTTAAAAGATACGACTTATAATTTGGAAATATAAGTTAAATTCTTTGGAATGTTGCGAAACTCTAGTTTGAAAACAGTACAATAAAATATAATAAAATATGGAAGATAAACACACTGTTTTCCTCCCTGACCAAAAAAACAATACTCTTAAAATTATATTGTTAAAATTGTGATATGATATTTGGAAATAGCTATAGTTATAATGTGTCTGTTATTTTGTCGTTAATATGAAATCAGAAGCGTTATCCGCAATATGTCGTTTTTACGTATTCGTTTCAATTCGTGTATAATGGTAGCAAATTATGTTCACAGTGATTGAATACCAAGTTGTAAGATTGAGTGCTACAGTTTATAAAAGGAAAGCAATACATAATGGAAAATATTTAATATAATCTATTATTTATTTGAAAATTAGCAGTTTATATTTATTGTTTACTTCGTCTTAATAAATACTATTAAAGTAATGTAGTGAATTAAGAACTTTTATAAAAAGTAAATTTATTGCTAATAGTAAATAAATAAATTAAAAGCTGATTAAAAAGGACTTCTATATTATTATTATTATTTTTTTTTTATTTATATATTTTCCACTTTGAATCCATACCAGTGATCACTTGTGTACGTCAAATGAAAGTGACAGGAGGGCCTATTTTGATATCGTATGTATTAAAATAAGCCCTTCTGAAAAGACACTTTCCAACTTAAAATAAGGCTACGAGGGTTCCAAACGCGCCCTGGTCTGAGAAGAATCACACAAGACCGTATTTGTAAGAGAATATAATAAAAAAATTGAAGTCTTCGATGGTTGTACTCATACTAATGGTGTTTGATAACATCACTTGTCCGTCGCATAGTTACGATGTGTTCAGTGAATTCTATTTACAAATGCGTTCAGACTAACATTACACACACAGCCATTATTTGCAAATAACATCTATGGAGTAAGGGTCAGAACAATTATTTGTCAAACCTATTTGAATTATATTTATATGAAACATGACGTAATAATATTTATATAAAGTATTACATCACTTATAAAATAAGAGACTCAATAATGATGTTAAGTGATTTTGTTTTTGGATTTATTGCAAATTATTCGTCAGGGACTTGTCAAGTCAAAAATGTGTGGTCATTGCAGCATTATTTTTGTTTCCCATTTATTGTATTTAATTTATCCTAATAATATGTATTTTATTTGTGCTGTGTTTAATGAAATTCATAGATGATAATAGACGAACTGTCGTCTGTCACAGAAAATATGTAAAATGTCCATATTGTTGATTACGCGTTCAATATTGCTCCGAGTTCCGAGTACATTGACCAACTTGTAGTCTGTATTTTAACTTTTGAACATATTGGCCAATTAAAGTTGTAGTTTATATATAAATTATATAATTAACTGATCCTAATCAATTCATAGAAAGTGATATTTGAACATGCAAATTAAAATAATCAGCAATAATTGAAATTGTTTAATTGAAATAGATTGTAGTGGTGAAATATAAAAATATATTTATGAAAAAGTAAACAAGTACAATAAAAAGAATAAAATTTTTCGAGACAAGACGAGTCGCGTTTACGAGACACGTGAGCTCACGTTTTTATATATCTCCAAGACGTACCAACGGTACTGTCGTAGCGAAACGTTGTCATAACAATTTATTTGAAACTCTTTCAGTACACAGTGAACAATACAATTTTAAATTGCATTCTCTAGAAGAGATTTGTTAACTATTTATATATAAATACATAGGACGCCCTGTACGAGTTCTTAGAAAAGTACCTTGGATGAATGGATTAAAGCTTTTGATTACAAATTTTGTTATGGATTGACACAAAACATAAATTATAATCATATTTGAATATAAAATATTGACATTCAAAAATTGAGAGAATTACAAACTTATTATTGAACTTATATATTGAATTTTTAAGTTAAAACTACTGAAGTTTTAACTTAAAAATTCAATTAATTCATTTGAAAAGGATCTGTCATAGTTTAAATAATTTCAATAATAAAAAAATATTATCATTTTTAAAATGGTAAAACTTAAACAGTGATCCAAAACATCTGAATCTGAATAAGATCAAGTCAATATCTTTTAAGTAATTCTCATATTGAAGTTTGAATATCTATAAGACGACTGAGAAGCGAAAGAAACTACAAACAATGTTTTTTTTGACATGTTTTATAAGTAAATAAATAACTATAATATAAAACAATTATTTGTTGATTTAATACTATATCCTATCTCTGAACTTTCGAAAGACTAAGACTTTGTAATGCTTCGTAAATAAAAGTTAAGTTGGTAAAATAATTTAACAGATCTAAAATTTTTAACTCTTAAAATCGATCTTTCAAAAGAAAAAGCAGTGACGCTCTTCTTTCGAATCCTTTAGTCTAAATTGACGAGAGAGATGAATACAAACAGTGAAGTGAATATAATCGAAATATTTTCATAGTTATATTTATTAATTTATTATTGTTGTTGTTTTTAAATGTATACGCACAAATTAGTAAATTGTTATTATTATTATTTAATATAGTCAAATATAAATTGGTTAACAAATATTGTGAAATTGAAAGTTCAATTTGCCTTTAAATCTATTATTACATATTTTATTAAAATCGTCATATTGATTTATTTATTTATAGATACCCATAAAATTTTATAATCTTAAGACTATAATTCCATTCACTGAAATACAACTTGGTTAACTCACTATTATTACATCAATACAATAAAAAGTCGAAATAGGAACAAAGCTATCTATTCTAATCTCTTTTACACTTACTTACATTTTATATTAAAAAGATTGCGTAAGAAATATATTTCTCTTTATTTAAAATAAATAAATAATAGAGAAAGAAGAAGAAGATAATATTAAAAGAATAAAAAAATGCACAAAAACAAAACTTAAGTAACAAAAATTGTGGGTTATATCTAATTTCTAGATTATTTAATTTGCTTATTTTCCCAGCTTCCTCTGTATCTCAATTCCATCCTCTCCTACAAGAACAATGTCATCAGCGAACAGCGTGCACCAGGGTGACTTTTCTTGTATGTCCGATTTCAGAGCATCCATTATCGTAAGAAAAAGCTATTAACGGTAGGGGGAGTCAGGGAGCTTTGGTGCAAGCATCTTGCAACATTGATCTTGTCGAACGTTTCGTGTAATACATAGTCAGAGTATATGGTAGAGTCCATGGTGGTATAATCATTGCCCGTACTGCGCAGGTAGTTGAGAGGCAATTGTTGTATAAGTTCCTTCCAAAATGTGTAATGCAGAAAGTAATGGGAACCCACTGCAGAATTATCTTTTTCAACAAACAGGAACTGTTGAACAGTACTTCCGGTCGAAACATACATACCATGATCTTCAAATAGCCCATAGACTGAGAATACATCCTTTGCTACACTTCTAATATAATAAACTACATAAAAATCGGTCGAACCGTAGCGAAGGAGTTTTATTAACAAAATTGTGACATGAGAATTATATATATAAAGCTATTTCACTATAATATCATTATAAAATAATTATTCCACTTCGTCATGGTGATACCGAATGATTTAGATGTCACGCAGTATTTTACTTTTTCTATCTTATCTTTCCGGGACATTGGGCGTCGACTCAGAAGCAATGTTCACTTATTTTGTTAAAATTTTATACATATTTCATGTGCGGGTTAATGCCTGCTACTGTACGCAATCTTGTCTAATGTAGCGAATACTTTGTATTGCCAAATTATAATAAGACATAGATAAATTAAGAAAATAAAGAAACTATGAGTTAAATTTATTTACAACTTAGTAAAGAGTGCATTCAAATTCATACATTGGAAAATAATGTTTATTTTAGAATGATAAAATAACATTAGAAACTATTAAACACTAGTTTTTCAATATTAAGTTCGAGATTCCAATTTCATTTCATTTATACATTTTAAATATATATAAACTAATATTATAACGTCAAAACATCATAACGAAATAAAAGGAATATACGAAGTTCGAGCTTTTTCTTTAACATTCAAATCAATTGGTTACAATCAGACCAGAACTTAGTCAGTGTCAATAACACAGTATCTTTAACACAAAATCTTTAAACTACATCGGACTTTGTATTTCTTGGAATTTCTTAAGTATTTGTTATATATATACTAATACATATAACAATATTATAATTCTCATATAGTGATATGATATAGTTTAATACATTGGATATTAAACATTATATTTAATAATAGATTATTTTTACAATATTGTTCTGCTTTAGAGATGAATATAATAACATTAAGCGATGTATTAAATAGTTACGTGCAGTGTAAATATTATATAAAATATTATATGATTTTAATTATTCAGAATAATTGTATGTAATAAAATTTTTGTAGATCTCTATAATCAGTGATTATTGTTTTATAATATTTACTTGTTGGTCGAAACGTCACGACAAAAGTCTTTCTATTTTTGATTCATTTCAATATTATTAAAAATATATAATTTATGCAATGGACTTATTGTTTAAAATTATAACAACTGATTTCTTTTTCTCTTTGGAGTCTTTAAATGAGATCATTCTTGATAATATTCATATAATGTCTAAAAGTAGTAGAAAAAACCAAGGTCTTGCAATTTTTTAAAGTTTATTTTAGCAAAGTGAAGATAGATGTAATAAAACTACGACATCACTTTGTTCGAAACTAATAATATTAGTTAGTCTAAAAGATTTATTATAGCGTCTAGAGCAAACCTTTTATAACAATACTGATTAATGAAAACAGAACTTATTGTTAAAGTAATTAAGTTATCCGCTTGCGAGTAACGAGACAATCAAACATCAAGTAATTAAGTCCCGTATTATCATACTTGATATCTATTGATTCTGCTTGATATATAAAATATTTTTTTATTTTATTTTTAACTTTAAGTTTTGCATAACGCTTAACTAGTAAGAAACCCTAACGTACTTTACTGATAAGAAACCCCTAACTTTTGTAATTAAATCCATCGGTACTTTTAATCGAAATACAATTTACCTGATCAATGAAAACTTAAAATTTGTTTGAAATAATTAATTTCTCATTCATTCAATTATTCCTTCGTTAATATTCACATAGTTAACAAAACTGGAATATTTTTCTGAATAAATATATTATTGTAACTTCAGTTGAACGTTGAGGAATTGGATATGATATTCAGAGCAAGTCTTTTTCTGTTTTATTATTAAATGTCAAAAAACCAAACCTTTTTCATAATCTTTGGTGGAGCGACCTGTCACGTAACTCGTGTGCTCGTTTTCTACAGCAGATATTATGGAGAGAAGCTTCTATTTGTATTTGTCCGTCTGAAGTGTAATATAATGTAATGTTCAATAATAATATAAAAAGTATGTCGTGTGTTTATTTAATTTTCTTATTTTCCCTTCTTAGTTATAGAATGGTGCCAAATCTCAGTGTTGATTTGTTGTAATAACAATCTATTGTCAGTTTCCCCAAAAATGTGTATATTAAACTGACTAATAAGTTTAGGAAAACATTATATTTTTCTCTCTGTTCTGTTATATTCAGTGACGATGGCGGCTTGATTCCTACGCGTTAGTAATGTTTTAATGAAATATTTGTACAAACTTGTAACAAGTACATATTACTCATTAATGTTTTAATAAAAATAATTTCAGTAATGTATCTTTTCAATAAAATAATTGTACACTTCCAACATAATCTTAGAACAAGAAAGCCACAGTACAGTAATTACAGTGTCAGTAGAAAGGTAAAGTATCTACCAAATAATATATTTTAATATTCCTTTTTTAAGTCTCCCAAGGGTCTGATTAATTCCGATAATTACTGCAAACAGTGTCACAGCACCGAAGAATAACCATTAAAAGATTTAAAGAATCCTGAAATCCTTACCAGATATAATATCTGTTTAATCATAGTGTGAAGCGAAGTATGTTTTGCGGTTTTGCGGAAATAGAGAACAGTAATGAAAATATAAATTTATTGCCATTATTCACGGCCCGCAAAGCTTTATAAAGAATACAATGGGAGGTAAAAATATGAACGTTGAAACAACAGGTGCATCGAGCAGGAGTGGGTGAGCTGCATCCTGCAGGCACAGAGCGAGTGCTCCCACTCTTCCACCAATATAAAACTAACATATACCTATAGTGGATTTATCAGTCGTAATCCTGTTATTTGATTTACAATATACTTTACTTCTCAAACGGCAGTTTTAAATGTAATAAAAAGGTTTTCTTTGTAAGTATGTATATATTCTATAACAAGTTAGCATCAATGTTATAAACAAGGGTTTATTATTAAATAATCTTTATTTTTAATATTTTAAGTCATGTTACTACAAAAGAACGGTAGTGAGTTTCTGTGACACTGTAGCATTTGAAACTAACGTCTGTAACTATTTTAATCCAAGGCCTGCATTTTTCGTAAACTGTGGAACTTCCCTAACGCGTAACAACTTTGAATGAAGAACTTTCTTTATTCTTTTTCCTATTATTCCTTCGAACCTTCCTTCATTTTTCTTATATTAAATTACAGCATGAATTACATTATATATGCATCCTTTAAATTGAATTAAATTTTAAATTAATTTGTCGTGGTTTTCACTGTAGAGGAGCAAACCTTGAATATTATGTAATTTACAAATACTGGATTATTTATTAATAAAAGGACTTATTTTGAAATGTTATAATAATAACTTATTATTCATAATACCGTTATAGAATTTTTATTTCCTGAAATAACTAACATGGCGTTAATATGTTGGTTCTATAAAACTGGACGTACGTATGAATATAATTTGTACAATTTCTCGTATTATTATCGTTATATATATATTCACGTTGTGTTGTTAGAAAACACTCATGTCAGTGTCTTCAAAAATTGTAATAATTAATTAAACCAATCCCATAGTACATTTTAAAATGTATTTTCGTAGATTTGACGGTTATTTTAATGCAAAAAAAGAAATTGCCGCATAAAATATTTAAAATATCTTCTAAATCGAGTTCATTTTAAAGCTTCCTATTTGGTCTTTCATATTACAGTTCGGTCAAATCTCCCTCTTTGCATTCAATATTATTTCAGGACGTTACCCTCGTTTAATGAAATACTTGAAACACATGTAGCAATACATAATGCAATTGGAATATCAAACAACTTCTCACGATACGATAAATAGAGCGATAAAAAATATTGTTATTATTATTCCCATATATAAATTAAAAAATACTTTATTTTCATTCCTTCTGTACTTAAATGATAATTATTAATTAAGTGTTGTCCACTATCTTGTTGATATTAATTAATCGTCAAAGTTACAGTTTAATCTTATTCTTTTTAAAGATTTTCGCCACCAGAATTTAGTAAAATCTAGTTATAGTTATGGTGTTGTACATAATGTTTGATTTGATGAAAATTGTCTTGTAATACACAAGATATCTAAGGACACTATACTATATGTAGTAACATACGTTACAAATATACTACAAAACTACATTTAATATTATGAATATTTAAATATTTTAGTAGATGAGAGAAATAACATAGTGATGTGTCAAATTAGTTAAAAATAAAGACGGATAACCGAAAAGAAACCTATTTATTAATATCACCTAAATTGTAAGTATAGTATAAATAATAGACACGTGGTTATTTTACACGCATTATACATACGGAAGTATAGTAGTCTAGGAATTAAGTTTAGTGTAGAAATTGAATTCTTTAAGAAAACGCAAGTTCCCTTAATGTAGGACGTGAGCTCCCAGTTTTATAACTAACGAAGACAGCGTGGGGGTCACGGATACATAAGCGTGTGTTCCCATTGTACCGGTACATATGTCCGAAATGTACATATTTTCAGTAATCAATATAGAAAAAAGAATTTATTACTTTGCTAGAGGTCTGTGAACTATATTTTTTAATGCTAAAAAATTTATAATAAACAACTGGTCGCTTAGTTCAACTTAGGAATCTTTGCTATCAACTCTTAGCTGCCTTATCTGTATTTAAAGAATATCATTAACGGTAGTATTTATACCTATTTTATTATAATCCCTACGTTAAGAGATAAAGTATGTTAAGGAAAAAAGAAACCAAAGTCTTAACTTCACTCACTTAGTGTCATTATGTAGTGGGGTATTAAGAGTCTAACCTTGGACGACAACTTTTGAGAAGTCTCTAAACACGACATCCACTGCGTTGCCATTTTCTAGATCGGATTACTTAATCAAGAGTGAATCTTGCATATGGCAAGGTTTGAGTACCATTTGAGGATGGATTAACTATATTAAAAGCTACTATTTTAACCCCTCAATATTAAGCAGTTTATATGAGGGGTCGATCTCTAATAATACATAATTATACTCTATGTTGTTGGTGCAGAAACAAATAATCTATTGGTAATGATAATTTTACTTTGAATAAGTCTTTCTTGTAACAGTTTCATTAAAGTTATTAAACATAAATTTCTTCTAACTTCTCCATAGAAAAGTTCGTTTTGCAATCATTAAACAGCTTTCAATTTACAGGTTTCTTTTTGTTTCAAATAGAAAACGTAAGTGTTGTGAGGAGATCGTTTTTGACATTAAAAGTAACCATAACACGCAATCAAGATTAAATTTGGAAGTAACTAATATTAGGGTTTCAGCAAGGACACCTTTCATTGGTTTGAATTTTTTTTTTATGTAAGAAGAGGGCATACGAGCTGGCGGGTCACGAATGGACGTGATCACCGCCGCCCATGAACTCTTGCAACATCCGAGGATTTACAAGAGTGTTGCCGGCCTTGTAGGTAAGAGTAAACGCCTTTTTTGAAGGTACCCATGTCGTACCAATCTGGAAACACCGCCGAAGGGAGTTCGTTCCACAAGCGAGTGGAACATGGAAAAAAGGTCCTTGAGAACCGCACAGTGGAGGATCGCCACGCATCCAGGTGGTAGGGCCTTATAGAGCGCAAGTCTTTAGCCAGGTTTGAAATACTGTCTCGCTCTATTAATCACTCCCAATTTCTTCGAGGCCAACTTGGCCTTGCTTTCCAGATGACCACGAAACTGACATTCGCTAAAAATGTCGAGACCCAGTATTCTGATACTTGGCGAGGCATTAAGAGGAGTGCTCTCGAAGAGCAGTGATACGACAAATGGGGTTTTCTTAGTGGTAAACGCGCAAACTTGTGGCTTTAGGGGATTGAACTGAACGTGGTTCAGTTCACCCCACTCAAAGACCATCCCCAAGGAAGTCTCTATAGAAGACACAAGTTTCTTTCGGTACTCGTCGACGTTTTCCCGAGAGAGACGTGCACGGCCGGAATATACCGCATCCCCAGTGCTGTCATCCGCATAACAATGTATGTTGGAGATATCCAACATACCATTGATGTTGAGACAAGTTAACAGAGTTGGGAATAGCACGCAGCTTTGGGGTACACCAGCGTTGACGGGCTTGAGGTCCGAGCGAAAACTGTCGAGAACGACCCATATGCTCCGCCCAGTGAGGAAGCTGGTGATCCACTTGCATAAACTCTCGGGAAGCCCATAGGAAGGTAGCTTCGAAAGAAGCCCCTAGTGCCATACACGATCGAAGGCTTTCGCCATATCCAGACTAACTGCCAGACCCTCTCCCTTGCTTTCAATAACAGCTGCCCAACGGTGTGTAAGATACAACAGAAGATCACCAGCCGATCGACCATGGCGAAAGCCATATTGCCGGTCATTGACCAACTGGTGATCCTCGAGGTAGGTTAGGAGCTGTTTATTGATAATGGCGATAGGCCTGTAGTTAGCTGGGTTCGAGCTATCACCTTTTTTAGGGATCGGATGGACAAGGGTACGCTTCCATGAGACCGGGACTACGCCTTTCAAGTAGGAGTACCGAAATAGACGCGTTAGCACTGGTGTCAACTCAGGGGCACATGTTCGTAGCACAACTGGAGAGATACCATCTGGCCCACTCGACTTATGAACTTCCAAAGAAAGGAGGGCTTTTCGGATGAGTTTTTGCCCAAAAACTACTTCCGGCATTAAGCTCGGACACCGCGGGATGACAGGCGGTGCCTTCCCCTGGTCGTCCAAAGTCGAGTTTGAGGCAAAAAGAGTGACCAAGATATCGGCTTTCTCTTTTGCCGTGTGGGCCAAAGAGTCCTTCCCAGTGTGCAATGGCGGTAGGGATGGCTGACAGAAGTTTCCCAGACTGGCTTTGGAAAGCGCCCAGAACTTGCGCGTGCCAGGTGGGTACTTTGCCAGCTGATCCCCAATTTTGACGACATGCTTGAACTTTGCTCTAGCAATTTTCCGTTTGAAGAATGTGGAGGCACGATTATATTTCCTCTTCAGAACTCTAGAGTTCGGATCCTTAGTGACTAACGCATTAGCCCAAGCTTGATAAGCCTGACGTTTGCCAGCTGCTGCAGCCCTGACAGACGCATCAAACCAAGGCCACGATCTGCCACCAAGTAGTACCACAGAGCTTGGTACAAATAGTTCCATGCCCTGAAGTATCGCATCAGCTACAGCCGCAGCGCAGTCACAAGGATCATTGGAAGGGAAACAAATCGGCCCCCATGGGTAGGATGCAAAAAAGGACCGCATTCCATCCCAATCCGCTGACTTGTAGTGCCAAACGCGTCGAGTCGCAGGTCTTGTGCGAGCTGGGCGTTCAATGGGCACTACACTCCGTACCAAGCAATGATCAGAGAACCCTAAGGGAGCCTCGACAGTGACTTGATACTTTCCAGGATGTGTAGTCAGCAGAAGATCTAACAAAGAGGGCATATGGCTGTCCACGTCCGGTAGACGAGTGTGCGTCTTTACCAATTGGGACAGACCATTTGCCAGAGCAAAGTCAAACACAGATCTATACATAGATCTGTGTTTGACTGTATAGACATACATACATGTATGTATGTCTATATAATAAAATTACTAATAACGAATAAAATTAAAGTACCCAGCAGTTTGCTAACCTACCAGCTTTGTAAATAAACATAATTTTGAGATAAGGTAATACTTAAACAAAAAACAAAATATGTATATAAAATTAAAGTTTTGAAATTAAAAAAGAAAAAAAAACCCATCTAGTAAAAACTGGCATAAACAAAAATTACTGCAATGCCCTCCCGAGTATTAAAACATAAATATAAAAATAAGAAATATAAAAAAAAAATTAAAAAAAAAATCTATAAATTGATGGACAACGTCAAGTTGATGACAGCTAATATCAATTGGCACTTGTTACAGTTACAACTTGACATGTATTGTCAAGTTGTTGTGATAACTAAAAAAAAATATTAAATATTTATTTGTGATTTTATACAAAAAGTACTTCAACTATTTCCAAACTATATGTAACTATCATAATTAGGGAGAGGCTCATTTGAAAGTAATGGTAACAACAAAAAAAAGTTATAGCTAAAATACAACTCATAAGTGGTTTAAAATATATAATATCAGATACATGCAAGAAAATTACTTTTTGATGGTTCTTTTTGTACGAGGCATCTGAGGTTGTCTAAACTTCGACTCAGTTGTCATGCGAGGCGAAGCAGGCGCTGCTGACCCGACTAGATCCCGGGGACCAGATACATTGTAAGCTCCGAAATTGAGGTTATTCTTTGGCGCTTACCATCTAATCTAACAATAATAACGTAGCCATCCTTTGTCCAGCATCCGGATAATCCAAAACGTTGTCTTGCAGTGACAAACGCCTTTTAATGATGAATGCTTCTGAATGTAACTTTTATTTAATTAATTAAGGAATTATAACCGTCATTAGGAAACGAAGTAAAAGTCACATTCAGAAGTTAAAGCGATTTGCTTAATTACTAATCCCATCTTTTTAACACTATCATAAATAAAGTCTTTAATAGAAACTGCAATAACCTAAAGCAAAATAATAAATAACCTTTATTATTGTCGGTTCGTTTTGAAGGACATTAATAATATATATACTTACTTCCGACTCCATTGTGAGAAAATCTAATTTATTTCATTGAATAGAATGTACATCATTCTTAGTAATAGATTCATGTTTAGGATGTTTTAGAGGCACTCGCTACCGTGCCTCCGATGCTTTAATATAACTATCCTTTTTTTTCGTTGTGTTCTTTTTAAAACATTTGTAATAAAATATATATTTAATTAATTATATGATTTTAATTATGATATTAAAATAACATATCAACTATTAAAGTTACATGTACAACGTAACAACGGTTTTTCGGAACAACGACATAGCAATAGAGCAATAGATATAAATAATTAATTACTTATAGTTAGAAAATGCGATTTTATATTATTTACAGCTGAGTGTGATTATTGATATTATCATTCTTATGACTAAAATAACTAGATTTTTTATATTATACGAAATACGGGTATCCATGTTCGTGATTGTTTCTTTCCAAAAGTCAATTGGTTCGTTTATTTGCAACAATAATGTCTGATCCAATCTATAGCAGGACTGACGACTGGTGATAGTATAGATGCTGCAGTGTCTGGAGTCAGTTGAAGAACTTTGGTATGTTCGTTACAGTCGTCTTCTGACATGGAAGTTACACCCACTATACCCGCCGGGTACACGATAGGTCCTCCGGAGTCTCCTGAACAGATCGTCGCCTCTACAGCACACTGTCGCACTAGATATATTATGTGAGTCGTAATCATTTCTCTATCGGGACATTTACTCAACATACTTAACTAACATAGTTAACTAGCATAGCATAGCTAGTATCCCCGAAGCCGAGAGACAGAGCTTCATATCCTACGAGAGATTTGTAATCAACAGCACTGACTTTGCCGTACTGAGCAACTTTTATGCCAGCACTACGTGCAAGAAGAATGTCAAATTTCGCTGTCGGTAGATCATATCCAGGATGAACTATCCTTTTGAGGTATGGTGCTAAAACTCCGGCGTTATTTGGTAAGTAGCTGTTATATCTTATGAACATCTCATTAAAGTCATAGTCAATTGCACAATGTGCTGCTGATAGAACCCACGTAGGAGTCAGAACTGCACCTTTACAAAAGTGTACATAGTTATCAATCTTGTCTTCTGGTGATGCATTTATTTTTAGCTCTAAACGGACGGCGTAAGGAAATTAATCTTGTAGTGCATCTCTTCCGCCGATAAATCGCAAGCCTAACTCACATGACTTCCACAGTAAAATAAAAATAAACACAAATAAATAAATCATTTGACCTATATGTTCTATTTTGAAGCCTGAAATGTTTATCAACATATAAAGCCATAAAATATTCATTTCAATACATTGACATTTATGATTTATTAAATTTATTAAACAGAAATAATACATTTTCGATAACTTAAATAAACGGGGTCGTATATGACGAGAAAATAACTCAAGTGCATAGAAATATTATTTAAATATATAACTATTGATATTACAGGGACTCATTTTTATTTTTATATTTGATTTTTCAGCAACTTAATAATTAAAAGTTGCTAAATTCGATTCTTCTAAGGATTAATTGAAAATTGAAGCATAAATAGGAAAGTATGTTAGCATGTGTCTTGTTGAACTCAACAGAAGATGAACACACAGTAATCAATTGCAATCTAGCTTTGATATATTACAAAACCTTCCTCGAGAACCAAAATTATTTCCTAAAATTATTCGCAAAACTATTGAACCAAAGAAAATCTCCTCCTGTAAACACAATAGGTTCACTGCAATTTGCAAAAAGCAATTCAACGAGTTAATTCGTTTAGAATAGTTTTATTTGAATGTCTAATATTCGTATAAATCTTACCGTTAACTATATTTTAATTGTGTTTAAATTCGTTTATATAAGCTTGTTCTTACTTTCTCAAAAAAAGTTTAGTTCTAGTATTCTAAAACGTAATATATTTATTTATTAATACAGATTTAAAATCAATAAAAGATAGTACCTATTGTTGATAGCACCTATTAAAGCAAAAGAAATTAAAAAGTCATCCTAAGACCAAGATACAAGTAAGTAAAACCCTACACACGCTGGTCGCTCCCATGTTACTTTATTTAGCCGTGCTTGTCAGGATCTCAGTGTTCAGTAGACAGTAGGTATTTATTCTGTTTCTTCATCGACTTCCTATGATGTTTTTTAATCTAGTAGAATTTTGTGTACGTGTGCTTTTTTACAAACATTTTCCATCTTCCGCTTTAAAATAAAATATATTACAATATATCGTACAAAATTTTGTGGAGATTTCATCATGATATTTAGAATATCATAGAATACGTAAAAAGAAAAAACATTAAAATATATAATAAACGGAAATAGTGTTAAAGTTATTATTCACGATATACTCACAATTCTATTATGTAAACTAGGCTCAATAGTTAACTTACTTGTGTGATAGTTCCGTAATGGCGTCTCCACTTCCTTAACTTTAATTATTGCATCTAAATATTTTTATTTGTTTTTTATTGTATTAATTAAGATTATTATTGCATCTAAATATTTTTTTTTTTTATTGTGTTAATTAAGATTATTTGTTAGCATTACAATAAGCCTATGCCTGATAAGTGTGATTTTATAATTTTCCAGAAAAGGTTAAAGAAACAGATAATTATTAAAGATATGCGCTATACCACAATTATGATTTAAGAATTTTATTCTTATTATTAATTAAAGTATAGAAATCTTATAAAACGATTCCTGGTTAATCAAATCTATGTACATACATCTTCTTTACATCCCAGCTTTTGAAAAAAATATTTAATACCTTATGAGACCAGTCATTCGGTAAAGTTAAAGTTAAAGTAAAGCTAATAAAGTTTGTTCATATAACATACATATTACTTACAAGACAACCGGTAATCTGATTTAGAATGATTTACGTGCAAACAACGGAGTGAAATACGATAATGACAAAATAGTCAAAATAACTTTAAAACAATATTGATTAAAATGATAGACTTAATATTCAACTCAGGTATTAAATATGTCAACACCTAACATTGAACCACTGTAATTGTAATTCTCCCGTGCATTATTGTGATAACTGAATTACTGCTACAATATTTCACTGTACTAACGCTGTCTGATAACAATCACTATTGATTGTTGGATTGCATTGTGCAAAGTGAAGCCTAATTGTACTATAAAATATACAGTATGCATTATTTACATATCGTGTTTACATAACTTTATTACATTGAGAATATTGTCGATCTTGGTTATATTTTAAGTAAAACTATTTTTAAAAGACTTCATTTGATTGAAGAACTGACGAACTCCATGGTAGGTAAACCTCGTCTTTTCCTAAACACAATTTCAATGCAATCATTTAATCATTAATTGATTTTATTGAACATAATTTTCTTTTTAATGACACACCACGATAAAACACTTTATGCGTAAACAAAAAATCAATAAATAATGAATAAAACGGTGAAAATGTTAAAACGCCTGTCATTATTCATTTGACGAAGTATAAAATCATTGTTTCTCACCTTGTCTTGAAACTTCAAGAAGCAGAAAATAAATGTGTTGGAGTTTTTTTGAACTTAGATGAACCTCGAAGTGTTTCTTTCTCTATTCTTTTATAAAAAATATATGATTTAATATTGGCATAAGATGTTTGTCTCATGAAAAACTAAGAGACACTTTCTGATCGCAAGAATCAACTTAAATAGTTGATTGCTTCAGCCTTCCTTAAACGTTTCTTATGATGTTCCAAAAGTGTTCCTGGTTCCATCGTATTTCAAGTCAATATGTACTATGTCTGCAACTTCAATTTCAAAAACGGTAGGTGTACTCATATGTCTTTAGAGACAGTCTTGTCTCTCAAGCAAATTCATTAAAAGTAAAAAAATATATTGCTGAACCTCGAATTAGTCACGTCTCAAACTTTGTAAAATGCATACCTAAAAATAAAAAGTAAATATACCATTTTGTGTTCACACCACTCTCCATGACTCTACATCAATCTTGAAGACTCAAAAAGTTATTCAAATAGGACAGTTTGCTAAGTTCGATAATTCAAAACCAATTCCAAAAAAAACCCAATTAACATTTACTTACAGACAGGAAATGCAACAAAAGTTCTTCTTTTCCAATATACATTCTAGTTAGGTTTACCATAATATAAAAATTACATATACACTAAAAGTGCAAAGATATGAGTTTCCACTGAGATAACATATGATAGAATAGCATTGAAGAGAGTGACATACTTCGCTGACCCCAAATATCGGAGATAGAAGCAGGATTGTGATAAGGTTTACATTAAGGCAACATCCACTCCATTTTCTTATATAGCACATTTATAATCACTAATATTATTAGAGAGAAATTAAAATAATAGATGTCGCTTTGTACAACCATTTAACAGCGATAATATTAACAATAAACACTAAATACCAATCTCTCGTGTACGAGACAAAACTTATCGATCGTCCTTAATATGAAGACATGTATCTGACTAACTAAAATGGTACCCACTTGCTCTGTTCTAAAGATCATAACGAAGTTAACGTAATAGTACAAATTTGATTAATATTTAAATCGTACTTATTTTGGTACATAAACTAAACAAAAAACCAGACATGCTGTTCAATTTATATATATATATATATATATATATATATATAATATAAATTATGTAATTACGTATATATATATATATATATATATATATATAATATAAACTATATAATATAAATTATGTAATTACGTAACTATGAATAAAATTAACATCAGCAATATAATAATATGCAAAAAATAAAAGTTGACTTCTGGAAATACATTTATAAGAATCTTTAAAACTTTTAACCTGTGTTGTGTATGAAAGTAGAGTCTGTGTGGTTTTATAGTTCTTTTAGTTTGTCGTACGTATTCTATATCTGATCTAAAATTCAAGCCAATTTGAGGGGCTCATTTAAAAGTGCAAACTAGTTATCATGTATTATCAATTTATAGAATACATGGATGCTGGTTATAACAGTATATGCTTTCAAATATCTGGCCATACATTAACTACGAAACTCAAATTAGATAAAATTTAGAAAGGGAGATGAAGAATCGGCCCTTAAGAAAAAATATAATAAATTGGACCCAGGTTTGATGACCATTTCATTATTTTACGTTATTTAATCACGTATATAAAAAAAATAAAAATTATAAATTATAAGCAGATTTGTAAGTAATGTATATCATAAAAGACAGTGATTAAATTATGTTTACTTAGCGTAACACAACTAGTCGACGTTCAATAGTGATTATAACCAGATACAGCGCTAGTGAAGTGAATATTGTATTACTGTTACTTTATACGATATATTGATTATTTTCAGAACTTATTTTTAAATAGACTTGAAATTAAATTCTTATGGCTTGTCATTGCTTTCTTCGGATTCGGTCATTTGAAAAACGACAGCTATTTTTAATACTTCGTTAATAATTTTGTCCTTTTTTATATTAAATATTAATTCCTAAACATGTAATATCATTAACAAACGGCATATTTCTTAGTATGGTACGTTTTCACCGATCCCCGCTAAGAAGGATCTACGGCCTGCTCCAAACAACACAAAGACTAACTGTCTGTCAAAAGAGAAAAACGCAAAACGCGAAAATTGTAAAATAAACAAGATAAAAAGCCATTCTAAATTATTTAAAAGTATATTTCACGTGATATTTTATATATTAAGAAAATCTCATACTAGAAATAACTATAAATCAATTAATTATATTGTTATTGTTTAACTGTACCAGTGGTAAATACAATAACCCCACTCTGTGTCCAACTATTTCATGTACCTATCTACATATATTGTTAATAATTAAAAAAATATTATTTTAAATCCGAACCAATGTTTTTCTTAAACATAAGTAAAATTTCTTGAAGATGAAAATTTCTTTAATATCTTGAAGATGTAATTAACAGATTGTAGAAAAATTTTGTAAGGGAACTATTGCTTCGGTTATGTAATTGACTCGTGAATATGAATATGAACAAGAGAATGAACTGTAACGTAAATGTTTGTTGTAAAATTTCAAAGTTTTTGGTTATACTGTAGTTACCAATAACTTAACAAATTGTATTATAGATCTCAAATAACTAAAGTTATGCTCTTTTTCTTATGAACGTTACAAAAGAATAGGGCGACCGAAGGAGATGGATTGGGTGCGTAAAAGAGGATTGAGAAAACTAAACATTTCTGTAGTAATTAGTAATAGAAATCGATCGAGGGATCTCATTAATTATCTGTTTTTATAACGTGTTTTGGAACAAATATATTTATGAGTTAAGTAATGGAACCTTTATATCCTATATTGTTTGATAAAAAATTAAAATAAAACACTTATCAAAAGACACGATTTTAAACTTTGTTCTGTTTTTGCACAAGTTGTCACAGGCATTTATTTAGTAATAGAGATTGTACCCTAAATTATAAGCACTAATACTCAAATTTCATTACCAAATGTTTTTTTTTTCTTTATACTTTTCAAACAAAAGTTAGTCTTGGCCTCCTTTTTTTTAATTTTTTAAAAATACATTGATGATATTGGGATGCCCTATTGGTGTAATAGTTAGTAATCCTAACTACTGAGTCTAAGGTTACGGATCAATTCCTACTCCAGCTTCTTTTTATATGATCTACTTTGTGCTCTTCTAAATCTTGGAGTACTTAAAAATATATTTGGAGTATAACAAATAAGATTATGGATTAATACTAAATGTATTCACCACAAATTTTGGGAGAATACAGACTTATTAAATAGTGAATATTATTATTATATTTCAAAAGGATTTGTCATAGTTTTAATAATTCAATCTTAAGCGTTTAACTGTTATGATAAGAAGACACACATTTTTTATCGGAATAAATGATTCTTGGGAACAACATTTTCTATCCCACGGTGTATTTATTATTCATATTAATTTTAAATGATAAAAAAAGTGCCTGAATAAACTTGTTTATTATAGTAATTCTAAGATTGATTTTGAATATCCATTAGACAACTAAGGTTTCTAGAGGTAGAGCCTAGCTGTAGTTATCTGACTGCAGCTCGTATTGGGCTGGCTCGACCGGGGGAGGACCACCCTCTCACAGAAGACCGACGTGTAGCCAAACATGAAAGCGATGCCTAAAAGAAGAATACCCCAGGAGGGTACCGGCTTTGATGGAGCCGGCCCGTCGTATCTGGGGCGGGCAAAGTATCGCCTTTTGTGTTTCTTGAGGGCAAATGACGAGTCAACGCAGCGGCACCCCGACCCACTCTAAATGTGGACTTTTGCAACATCCGGGGACTTCATTCCAACTTGAACGCCGTCCACTATCATCTAGAGACGGCGCAGCCGGCCTTGTCATTTCTGACGGTGACGCAGATATCTCAACCTAGCGACACAGCGTACCTGTCATACCCCGGGTATAAACTAGAACATCATTTTATACCACACGCCGGGGTATCTGTGTTCGTAAGGGAGGATATCTGCTACCGTCGCCTTCAGGTTTTTGAAGATCGGGACCTGTCTGTACTCTGGCTGCGCATGGACATGGACGATCATGTCACAGTGTACGCGTGCTTCTACAGGTCCCATAGTGATAATGCAGAAACGGATCAACTCTTAGGCCATGTTCAGGCGAAGATTGAGGATCTGCTTTCACAGACTCCCTCCGCCGAAGTCGTAGTCCTCGGGGACTAGGCTAGGGTCACGTGCCACCGACTACGCGGGGAGATCTGTGTTTGACTTTGCTCTGGTCTGGCAAATGGTCTGTCCCAATTGGTAAAGACGCACACTCGTCTACCGGACGTGGACAGCCATATGTCCTCTTTGTTGGATCTTCTGCTGACTACACATCCCGGAAAGTATCAAGTCACTGTCGAGGCTCCCTTAGGGTCCTCTGATCATTCCTTGGTACGGAGTGTAGTGCCCATTGAACGCCCAGCTCCTGCGACTCGACGCGTTTGGCACTACAAGTCAGCGGATTGGGATGGAATGCGGTCCTTTTTTGCATCCTACCCATGGGGGCCGATTTGTTTCCCTTCCAATGATCCTAGTGACTGCGCTGCGGCTGTAGCTGATGTGATACTTCAGGGCATGGAACTATTTGTACCAAGCTCTGTGGTACCACTTGGTGGCAGATCGTGGCCTTGGTTTGATGCGTCTGTCAGGGCTGCAGCAGCTGGCAAACGGCAGGCTTATCAAGCTTGGGCTAATGCGTTAGTCACTAAGGATCGAACTCTAGAGTTCTGAAGAGGAAATATAATCGTGCCTCCAGATTCTTCAAACGGAAAATTGCTAGAGCAAAGTTCAAACATGTCGTCAAAATTGGGGATCAGCTGACAAAGTACCCACCTGGCACGCGCAAGTTCTGGCGCTTTCCAAAGCCAGTCTGGGAAACTTCTGTCAGCCATCCCTACCGCCATTGCACACTGGGAAGGACTCTTTGGCCCACACGGCAAAAGAGAAAGCCGATCTCTTGGGCACTCTTTTTGCCTCAAACTCGACTTTGGACCACCAGGGGAAGGCACCGCCTGTCATCCCACGTTGTCCAAGCTTAATGCCGGAAGTAGTTTTTAGGCAAAAACTCATCCGAAAAGCCCTCCTTTCCTTGGAAGTTCATAAGTCGAGTGGGCCAGATGGTATCTCTTCAGTTGTGCTACGAACCTGTGTCCCTGAGTTAACACCAGTGCTAACGCGTCTATTTCGGTACTCCTACTTGAAAGGCGTAGTCCCGGTCTCATGGAAGCGTGCCCTTGTCCATCCGATCCCTAAAAAAGGTGATAGCTCGAACCCAGCTAACTACAGGCCTATCGCCATTACCTCTCTGCTCTCCAAAGTAATGGAGAGCATTATCAATAAACAGCTCCTAACCTACCTCGAGGATCATCAGTTGGTCAATGACCGGCAATATGGCTTTCGCCATGGTCGATCGGCTGGTGATCTTCTGTTGTATCTTACACACCGTTGGGCAGCTGTTATTGAAAGCACGGGAGAGGATCTGGCAGTTAGTCTGGATATGGTGAAAGCCTTCGATCGTGTATGGCACAAGGGGCTTCGTTCGAAGCTACCTTCCTATGGGCTTCCCGAGAGTTTATGCAAGTGGATCACCAGCTTCCTCACTGGGCGGAGCATACAGGTCGTTCTCGACGGTTTTTGCTCGGACCCCAAGCCCGTGAATGCTGGTGTACCCCAAGGCTGCGTGCTATCCCCAACTCTGTTCCTCCTGCACATCAATGATATGTTGGATATCTCCAACATACATTGTTATGCGGATGACAGCACTGGGGATGCGGTATATTCCGGCCGTGCAGGTCTCTCTCGGGAAAACGTCGACGAGTGCCGAAAGAAACTTGTGTCTTCTATAGAGACATCCTTGGGGATGATCTCTGAGTGGAGTGAACTGAACCACGTTCAGTTCAATCCCCTAAAGACACAAGTTTGCGCGTTTACCACTAAGAAAACCCCATTTGTCGTATCACCGCTCTTCGAGAGCACTCCCCTCATTGCCTCGCCAAGTATCAGAATACTGGGTTTCGACATTTCCAGCGATTGTCAGTTTCGTGGTCATCTGGAGAGCAAGGCCAAGTTGGCCTCGAAGAAATTGGGAGTGATTAATAGAGCGAGGCAGTACTTCAGTCCTGGCCAAAGACTTGCGCTCTATAAGGCGCAGGTCCAGCCACACATGGAGTACTGTTCTCATCTCTGGTCCGGATCACCCCAATATCAGCTTCTACCATTTGACCGCGTACAACGGAGAGCCGCTCGGATTGTCGGGGACCCGGTGCTCTGTGAACGGCTGGACTCTTTGGCATTGCGTAGAGACGTGGCTTCTTTGTGCGTCTTCTACCGCATTTACAACGGGGAGTGTTCCGAAGAACTATTCGATCTGATGCCTGCCGCCGAATTTCATCACCGCACAGCGCGCCATCGCCTCCAATACCATCCTTACCACCTGAATGCGTAGCGATCCTCTACTGTGCGGTTCTCAAGGACATTTTTTCCACGTTCCACTCGCTTGTGGAACGAACTCCCTTCGGCGGTATTTCCAGATCGGTACGACATGGGTACCTTCAAAAAAGGCGTCTACTCCTACCTACAAGGCCAGCAACACTCTCGTAAAAAGTTTGGTTTTTCCTCGTCGTTTGCGGCAGTTCAGAAGCAATGATTACTTATTTTATTGAAATTTTCGAAGGAATTAGATTGTCATTGCTTCAATAATATATTTTACATATTCAGTGAGCGATTCCTTTAGATAAATAACATTTTATAATTAGATAAAACTCAACTCATTTTCTGTGACAGACAATCTAACGCCATGGAGTGTATTATTATCGATAAAGAGAGATTTAGTTTTAATTTTACTAAGTTTAATTAAGGGATATTATTTTATGAAATTCACCTCTTAAATTTCTTGATATTGCCTATACGACAAAAGGGAAAGCCGATCTCTTGGCCAATCGTTTTGCCTCAAATTTGACTTCGGAAGACCAAGGGAAGACACCGCCTATCATTCCACGTTGTCAGCACTCAATGCCGGAAAAAAAATTCAGGGGAACAAGCACTTACAAGGCTCTATTTTTCTTGGACATTATAATTCGAGTGGGCCGTTTGACATTTCTTCAATGGTGCTACAAATGTGTGCACCTGAGATTACGCCAGTGCTAATGCATTCACTTAGGCACTCCTATTATATAGGTGTAGTCCCGATCTCTGCTCGTACCCCATATCGAGCGACATTTCGAGCGACTGTGAGTTCCGTGGTCACCTTGAGAGCAAGGTCAGGTTGGCGTCGATGAAATTGAGATGATCAACAGAGTGAAGCAATATTTCAAACTTGGTCAAAGACTTGCGCTCTATAAGACGCAGGTCCGGTCACTCATGGAGTACTGTTCTCATCTCTGGTTCTTCTATCGTTTGACCTTGTACAACGGAGAGCTGTTCGGATTGTCGAGGACTTTTAATGGTGCTCTGCGTATTTTATTTTAGCAATTATGTCTATTACTTCAGAGTTAAAGGAACAAATAATTCAAAATTTTACCTATTTGATCGCTTATATTTACATTTTTATTAAATTTAAAGCTTTCTTTTAAAAAACAACAGTTAAAGCTAATTTAACGAATGTTAAGAGTGAAAAAGACTAAGGTAATATATTTTAAACATTATAAATATAGATTCCTACGACAAAGATATTAAGATAATGTTCCTATCGTAGAAGTGAGTAAAAGTGAGTAGGACGCGTTGCGTTCGTCGTAAAGTTTATCACTGTTACGGTGTATGGTGTGCGTAGCGCCTAATGAGGGAGAACACTAAATTATATAGAGGGGTAACTAAATTTAACTTAATATATGAATAGAATACTGTTAGCTTTGACTCACAGTAATTAAAATTTGGGTTTTGCAATACAACGACAGTAAACAAGATTGCTTAAGATGATTTTATACGCAAGTGCTATTTAGTCATACATTAAAGTAAGATATTACAATAAACTTATAAAACAACGTTTTATATTGTAAAATTATGACATGGATATCAGAAATTCGTATAGATTTTAAATATTTGCGATTCATTTCAAAATATTACTGCTAATATTATCGAGTATACGAAAATTTAAAAAGTCTGCAAATCTTCCAAGAATATTCACATTATATTTAGCTTGTTAATAATTTTAAGCTGTTTTAAATACCTATTTGTAATATTTCGGAACAACATTCTATTTTTTTATCAATTTTTGCTTATAACCTGTAGATATATTGTATTATTTTTTTGCTGCTTGCTGTGAAAGAGTGACCGAAATTGACTGAAATGGCATTAATTTTTGTCTTGTTATTGACTCCAAAAAACTTACAAAATCATTTACCGAAAAAAATAATAAAAAAAATTTAAAAAAAAAAACTATACTCCTATATACTATAGAGATTGCCTTGCGAAGCCAGAGGCAATCGTTTTTATGTTTTACTCTCAAGGCAAGTCATAGAAGAGAGTCATTTGACTTTGTAAGCTTTTTTGCCACAACTTATTTTATAATTCTTCATAATTTCAACATAATATTCATATGGAGGGATAGCAAAAAAGTATTATTAATTTTATTTAATAAATTGAAATAAATTCGTATCACTAAGGATATATATATATAAACTCGTCAGAATATACAACGCGCTTTCTAATACATTCGTTCCCTTTTCCAATTTTATAGAAAGCGTGCATCAGCTGGTCATAGATTTACTGAACACGTTTTATTGGCAAATTATTAGAAGACATTAATAAAATTAAGTAAATATGACTCATAAGTTCTACACCTATGAGTCAAATTTATTTACGACTTGGTAAAGGAGGTAATATTTTTAGCTCAAATTAGAGTTCATTCAAATTCATACATTGAAAAATGTTTATTTTAGAATGATAAAATAAAAATCAGAAACTATTACAATACAATATTAAGTTCGAGATTCCAAAATCATATTTTTTAAATATATCTAAGCCAAAGGTGACGTAATAAAAATATACATATTATAAGAATATACAAAGTACGAGCTTTTTCTATCGGATTCGCAGATACACGCAATTTTTATACATTATAATCTATATAAAAAGAGACGAAGCTTCTTAGCATTCCATGGATTCACCGTGCGGGTGCCGGGCCCATCGCGTTGCAAGAAGAGGAGCGCAAACAATGCCTGGGACTTGCGACCCAGGTGTAGGTTTAATCGGCCCCTTTACTATGGGCATACACACTCATCTTCACTGTTCACGCCCCTCTCCCTATCTAACCAAATATCGCAAGAACCTACTAGAGCCGCCTTTGAAACACGTTCCAGAAATGAACTGATTATCGTTCTAGAAAGGCCGAGATCCTTAAAGAAGTTGTAGAGAGATTTTGCTGTTATACCTCGCGCTTCTTACTACTTCTACAGCGTACAAATTAACTATAAATTTATTTCTGATCAGTTCGTTACATAGTTCGTAATACTTGTTAAGCTTAAATATATGATCTTTGGGTATGTTTGTTTCCCAGGGTCAGGGTCAAAACTTAAATCTTCCATCTTTTTTAAGCACAAAACCTAGTTCTGTGTTAACAATAGGTGGACGATTTGAGAAAATTATTGAAAGAAGAGAGAATGCAGAATATGGTAAATGGAGCACTGCACACCATTATGCTTACCGCTCGCTCTTATCGCTGCAACAAATGTTCGATCCACAAGGCTTGTACGTAAGGAAAGTATATAAGATAACTACATAAGACTAGTATATAAAGGAAGTTTATAGTAATAGTATGTATATAAGACTTATACATAAGGGAAGTATATAACTTAAGTTCATAAGGCTGCTACATCACTTTACTAAATAAAGAAAATACATAAAAAATAACGGCAATAAAAACTTATGTTTTTATTTTTGATACATCTCAATATTATTAAAAATATATCATTTATACAATGGATTTATTATTTAAAATGCTAAGAATTTATGTTTTATCTCTTTGGAATCTTAAAATTAGATATTTGTTGTTAATACTCATTGTTTTACCATGTTTAAGAGCACCCTCAACGAACCTGTCCAATACGCCAACACAATTTTACCCACATTGGTACCTAATATGATTAATAAAATTAGCAGTAAAAACTAAAAAAAACTTAGCCAAAATATCAAAGCCTTCTTCTTGACGAAATCTTAAAGATTTTATTACTTTTCCTTGCATTTGTCTAAAAAAGAAAGTGAACATAGAAATAGACAAATAAAACAAGAATAAACTAATTATCATTTGGATAATAATTAAGCTATGTTTAAGCTTACTTTTCTCAAAGTGAAAAATCACCTAATAAAAGGCCATAAGTTTCCTTGAAACTAATAATATTATTTCGTACAAAAGATTTATTATGGCGTCTAAAGCTAGCCTTTAATAACAATACCTATTAATAAAAACTGAACTTATTATTAAAGTAATTAGATTGTTTCAAACTTAACCTTTAACATCAAGTTAATTAAGCCCCCTGTTTTTATACTTGATATTCTTCTGCTTGATATACAAGTATGTATTCGGAGTCACACAATAATATTATGTTTTTGTCATTTCATTTTTAAAACTTTTTGTATATATTACTCGTAATTAATGACAGTAACTGATAATAAACCCTTACACAATTGAGGAAAATGAACAAAAGGAGACTCTCTTAACTTTTGTAATTAAATTCTTAAGCACTTTTAAGCGAATTACAATTTAACCAATCAATGAATTCCCGGTGTAAAGTCCGTCTGTATATTTTAAATAAATAATTGCTTTATAAAGAAAACAATGAGAGATAAAAATGTGAAGGTTGAAACGAGTATATTATATTATATGTATTGTTACCTACATATTGAACTTTCATGATGTAATATTTTGTAATGTGGGTAATGCAACAATATAACTATTTATTTCTACTAAATCTACTAAGGTAATGAAATGTGTTTAAGTTCAGATTCAGATAATTTACAATTACTTAGAACAATTGTTAATACTAGACATATTTAAAAGTGGTAAAAGTTAATGATTTGACATAATGGCAGAAGACATCTTTATGATATTAAATTATTGTATTTATACAAAATTTTAAACACAAATATGTGAGTTATGGTTGATACATTTAGGAGTTTAGTATCATTCAGAATAACTGTGTTGTTAATATTAAATTTAATTAAATGTTGAGAGTCATGATTATGACATTGAAATAAGCAGCCGCTGGCGCTTCTGTAGCTGTTAAGTTAGTGTAAATGCAGCTATGAGCCTCCATATATGTATAGAACATCTCGACTGGAAATTTGATAAACTAACTATTTTTAATTCTATTGTTTTACTTCATTAATTTGTCTGTATAAAAATGTATTGTGTAATTAGTAAATATTTAAGTCCTATGTTTAAGTTTAAATAAGACCTAATTATTGTACTTTTATATAGTTTCCATTAACTACACAGTGAAATATAGCTCGGTTAATAGATTATGTTAATTCTTTAACTATTTTTATTACAATTAAATAATCTAAGCAATGCATCTTGCATCAGTCGATGAACTACATCCTGTAGTCACAGAGCAAGAGATCTCACACTTCCACCCATATATATTAGAGTCATCGGTTGTAATTCTTTTGTTTGAATTACAATATACTTAACTTCACAAATGGCATTTTTAAATGTAATAACAATGTTTTCTTTGTAAGTATATATATATTCTACAACAAGTAAACATCAATGTTTTAAGGAGGGTTTATCAATAAATATATATTTTTTTAATACTACTAGTCATACTACTAGAAAAAGAACGGTAGTGTGTCACTGTAGTGTTGTCAACTAACGTTTGTAACTATTTTAATCAAAGACCTGCCTGTTCCGTAAACTGTGGAACTTCTCTAACGCGCGATAACTTTGAAAAACCAACTTTCTTATATCTTTTTCCTATTATATTCTTGAAAATTGTTATTAAATTATATCATGAGATACAACCTTTTTCAACCTGTAGGAGCTATACACTTAAGGCGGGGGTAAGAGTTACCATAGCAAAGGATACGATTGCAATGGATAATGTGACAAAGGTACTATAGCAACCTAAGTTCACCAAATTAATAATGTGCCCAGGGAAGCGGGGGGGAAAAGGCTAGTTATTCATAATAGAGCTACAGTTTCGACAATTATAACATATTAAGAATTTTTATTTACTGAAATAACTAATATGGCGTAATATTTTGGTACTATTATACGTACGTATGAATATATTTTGTACAATTTCTCGTATTATTATAACGCTCTTATTCCCGTTGTGTTGTTAGAAAACACTCATGTTGATTGTACATCTCTTCAGAAATTGTAATAATTATTCAAACCAATCTCATAGTACATTTTAAAATGTATTTTCGTAGATCTGACGTTGCGGATCGTATATTTAACGGTTACCATATTCTAATGCAAATAAAGAAATTATCGCTTCAAATACGAGTATGTAAAATATCTTCTAAAAAGTAGAGATAGTGTAATAATATTATGGATATCGAGTTCCTTTCGAAGCTTCCTATTTGGTCTTTCATATTAGAGTTCGGTCAAATCTCACTCTTTGCATTCAATATTATTTCAGGAACTTACCCTCGTTTAATAAAATACTTGAACTGATCATATTAAAGTAGCAATGCATAACATTGGAATATCTTGAGACCTTTAAAAGTAGCGTAGTTTATATAACAATATTATGAGTTTAATAAAGCAATGCAATGATATTTTAAGAATTATATTTTTCACGACACGATGAGTAGAATAATAATAATAATTATTATTATTATTCCCATATATCAATAAAAAATACTTCATATTCATTCCAATTTTAATTAAATAAAAGTTATTATTTCAATTATTGTCTACTAGCTTTTGCCCGCGACTTCGTCCGCGTTTCCGTCGTTTTTCGAAAAAAAATTAGCAGATGTCCTCCCTCATAGTTTTGACGTAACAGGCAGATTCACTTTCGTATTTTAGAAGGGCAATAGTAATATAATATGCCAATCCACAAAACTGTTGAAAAATATAAGTAACCGCAGAATATTATAATATACCCACGCTATACCCACGACTCGGTCAGCGTGTAACTCCTTGTTTTTTATTAAGATAATATATTGCTAATATTTTTAGATCAAATTAAAATGTTTCAGCGCAAAGCTTCTGGGTAGACTATGTTAAGAGTCGACCCGTCCGGCACGTGAACGTAAAGATTCCTAGAATTGCTAACCCGGGAAAGAGCGACGTATAATTGACCATGCGAGAAACAGCTAACACCGAGATCTACTCCAGCAACACGAAAAGTCTGCCCTTGAGCTTTATTGATAGTCATGGCATAGCACACCGATACTGGGAATTGCGTTCTTTTAAATTGGAATGGAAAATTATTTGGTATTATGGGAATTCTGGGAATAAAGACAGTTTCTCCTGCACCGCAACCTGTTAAAATTTGAGCCTCGATTACATTTTGTTGCAACTGGGTTACTTTTAGCCGAGTTCCATTGCAAAGTTGAGGTGGTCTTAAATTTCGGAGCAGAATTATCGGTATGCCAATTTTTAAACAAATTATATGAGAAGGTAGTCCAGGCATACTTAAAGAATTTAAAAATTCTATCGGGTAATTAGTGGCTTCTTGTTCATCAACCATTCTATTTATTGAACTATAAACTTTGCTTTCTCCCTGTATATTAGACAGTATTTTATTATTAATTTCAGATGCCTGGTCATTGCGAGGAGTCAAAATGGACCTTTCGCAAAGCCAAGAATTGTCCCTATTTAATATAATTGTTATGTCACCGTAAACCGAAGATATAAGATGTTGTTGGGATTGCACTATACAACATAACTCAGGTGTCAGAATAAGTTTTCCTTGGTGTAGTTGTGGATAGGTACCTTCACCAATCTTCAATAATGTATCAGAAAATTCACGATTATCTGCGTTGTCTCCAGTTCTCACTCGCATATTTATAGTCAAATGCACCGATTGTATATCACGCCACAAATAAGAGCTTTTCAGGCAAGCCCTAATCTCATCAGCTCGGGTTCCCCGTGGTATTACCGGTAAGGTTTGTCGGAAATCACCACAAAATAAAACCGTAATACCGCCCATTGGTCGATCATTTTGTCTTATGTCCCTTAGAGTTCTGTCTACTGCTTCTACTCCTTTTCGATGGGCCATCGTACATTCATCCCATACGATTAAATTACACTCACGCAATACCTTAGCTTTGTCGCTATTTCTTGAAATACTACAGGTTGGACTTTCCGTGCGATCTAAATTAATTGGTATTTTAAACATAGTGTGAGCAGTCTTACCTCCTGGTAGCAATGTTGCAGCTATACCTGATGAAGCCACGGCAAGAGCGATTTTACGCTGATTTCGAACATAAGCTAATATTAATTTAGTCAAAAAAGTTTTCCCAGTTCCTCCAGGTGCATCTAAAAACCATATTGTTCCTAAATTATTCTGCACACTCTCGCACACGCGATCATAGACTAAGCGTTGTTCTGCAGTCATCATTGGGACACCGTTTTCTAATGTTACCAGCAGTTCCATTGGGTTGTAACCAATCTCTGCGGAATATTCCCTATTGGTAACCTCTCCGACTGAGGTTGGCGTTGGCAAACCATATTCACAAAGTGATTTACCGCCTACTGCTGTTAAGTCTTCCTGAAGAGCTAATAAGCACTGATTTATAGCCAGATCTCGAAAATTATCATTAGTTGCGCCTTCATTATTGTGAGATAAATTCCGAAGAAAGTCTTCTGCAAATTTTTCTTTATATTTTTCCCATAATTGGACAGGATCAGATAAATTACAAAATGTGAGTAATGTTACAAATAAATGGCGTAACCGTCGTGGATTATCACTAACACAGGATTCTGCTAAAGCGTCATCCCAATGTTGATCATTTTCAAGCAAATGACGCGCTTGGCAAGCTGCATGATAAGTTGGATAAACAACATCGTCTACTTTTCTCAAATCTATAAATGATGTTGGTCCTCGCACTGTATGTAATAATAATCTCAAATAAAAACACTCTGCGTTGTTAGGATGAACAGTATACACTCTACCAAGAACATGTTCTTTGAAAATACCTGTCTCGCCATCTACAGGCCTGCCTCGGCGTCTACGGTTAAAGACACCTCGTTGTTTATCGTAGTTATAATACGATGGAACTTCTTCATACAAAAGAGACTTTGCGAAATTATCAGTTTGGCAAAGTCGAAAGAATGCCAATAAAGTTGTTTGTCTAGGGTTCTCTAATCGTTCTGTAACATTTTCGGCGTTAAAATATATACGTTGACCGCCTTCCAGATGAACATCCAGATGGGTCACAGGTGGATATCTTTCGTGATAATATTAAAACTTAAGATCCGCCACACAGCTTCTGAAGAGCTGATATATCTGCCTGACTGAAATCTAGTAACTTCATCATGTTCATTTCTTAACGCAAACGTAGCTTGGTCACTGCCCTTGTTAATGTACTTACAAATATATTTAATTGACTCTACACTATTACACATTTCTACATTTATGTGAGCTTGAAATGCTCTGGACAATACAGGCGAATACGGAACGACCCACCTATTATCTAAAGTAACCTGTTGTCCAGACATTCGCTTTTCAACAGTAAAACCACCATTGTCTCTTGAACGGCGATGATATAATGGGTATCCATCATGTCCTGTTACAGTTTCATCCACTAATGCTTTTGGATACCTTTTAGTGCAACGACCGTCTTGCATGCAAGGAGCATTTGCGTTAAATGCACCACATGGACCATGTATCATATGAGTTTTAACAATGTCGTATAACAGGGGATCTGCATTCGGATCTGGAATTTCAGCACTGATTAATCTGTCTACATCATTAGGTCGAACCTTATCTTTTAACCAAAGCAAGATATGTGCGTGAGGTAAGCCGCGTTTTTGCCACTCAACACTATACATATAACACAATACTTCTCCAAAAATGTTATCTTTGGTAAGAAGATCTATCATTGATTTTAATTTTAAATGAAACACTCTTGCAATAATATCATGGCGGTCATGCGGTGCCTGACCCTCAAGAAGCTCCCGAGTGATTTCATCCCACTTGGGATTGGTAGTTACAGTAACAAATAAGTCGGGACGTCCATATTTTCTTACGTAACAAAAAGCGTCTTGAGTACGTTCATGCATGTAGCGTGGACCACCAGTAAAAGAAGAGGGTAAAATAACTAAACGACCCATATTCACAGTATCGTTATCTTGCTGCATGGCATCGCGAAGGTGCACGTATTCTTCAGCGCGCAGCTGCCTTTGATTAGATCGTATATAAACTAATCTTTCGGTTTCAATTTTTGCGTACATGTCAACAATAAACTGATTAAATAAGCCACGAAAACGTTGAAAGTATACCAATCTATTCCGTCTCACTTGCAGGTGGTAACAATAAAATTGAAGGCATGACACCTTTTTATTATAATTAGGTGCGCCTGTGCGCGGATCGGTTTGGTATACAGCGAAATTATAACCATCTTCCCCTCGACAGTATATCATAGGATATTGCAAACTGTCGTAAGCCCTGTGGGTTTCGAAAATACGTTGCAAACGATTGTCTCTGGAACGTATAACGATATCACGCCTATCACATTCCTGGTCGACCAGTACTACAGCAACTTCATTCGTGGATGGAACGTTATGACGCCCAGGGTGTTCCTGAGTTGGACGCTTATCGGCATTTATAACAATTTTATAATTGTTATTACCATCTCGAGAAAGGGCTTCTAATGCCGATTTAAAACTGCATACGTACGAATTAACCTGATGTAACATGTTCTGAAGTTGTGAAATGAGTTCAGTATTTAAATTCGGAAAATATTGATTTCTTATATTCGACTGTTCGTTGTAATCGGATACAAAATATATTTGAAGAAATTTAGGTTGTTCTTCAGGCAAAAGGGACCCTATCAAATGGTAAACCTGACCTTGTACCTTAAAAGTAGGCATGAAAGGGCCTTCTGAGATTTGTTTAGCACCAAAGGATGTCATTTGGAATGCACTATTATAAGTGCGAATATTATCTAAAAACTGTTTGGATTGCAAATGTTCCCCTAAAAGTAGTGATTTTAAAGGTTCCGGTGGGTCTTCGAACGAAGGCAAATTTATTTTACCTCCAGAACAACAGAAACCAGCAGACTCCTTCCTCCACTTCGAAGCATTACAAAAGGAACATACTACGTTCATATCGCCTATTTCAGAAGATGATCTGTAATCAATTGTGAGGTTATTTGCAAACCCACTTTTATATTTATCGGACCACGCCACCGAATTTGTAGATTGATCTACCACGTGTATATCTAAGTCATTAAGACCATGTCGAAATCTATCTGCAGTAAGACGGGCCTCTCGCTGTTCTTCTGTTTCAAGCGACCGAATATTTTCAATTCTTAATCTTTCATTAGATAAAGTAATCAATTGTTCTTGTCTCAAAGAATTGTAATAATCGCGTCCCGACTCTAGTCGTTGTTCATGCTCATGTTCATCTTCAAGAGATCGAATCATGTTATGGTGCGCCCTATCATTTGTCAAACGGTCTTGATATTGAGTAAAAGTTTCAGATTCTCGAGACAAAATATGACGTTCGCGATCAGCTGTAAGCCGTAATTCCCTCTCAGTGAAGGTTTCGGACTCGCGAGATAAAATATGACGTTCGTGGTCAGCTGTAAGCCGTAATTCCCTCTCAGTGAAGGTTTCGGACTCGCGATATAAAATATGACGTTCGCGGTCAGCTGTAAGCCGTAATTCCCTCTCAGTGAAGGTTTCAGACTCGCGAGATAATGTATGCCGTTCGCGGTCAGCTGTGAGTCGCAATTCTCGTTGTAAAGCAGTTTCAGCTTCTCGGGATAACGCATGTTGTTCCCGGTCAATGGAACGCCTTAGCTCTCGTTGAGAAGAGCTTTGAGAAGCCCGTGTTGTAGCTCGTCTCGCTCTTTCAGCTGCTAATCGCATCTCTCTTTCTGGAGAGCTTTCATTAGCTCGAGATGTTGAGGCACTAACTCTCATAGAGTTTAACCGATGTGCTCTTTCCTCTTCCGATTCTTGAGAACGCGTCATTCTCATTCTCCTAGCTTGACTCGAAGTTCGAGATAAAGATGGTCGTTTTTTAGGTGGCATCGTTTATTTTATTTTTAATCGACGGTAACTTAAATTCTATTTAGTTACCCAACAAAAAACTTACGTCAGAGGTCCTAACTATAGCTAAGTATATAATAAATAGAATATAAATCTAAGTGCCTATTAAAACTAAAATAATATTCTAATCGAATTATAAATATGTACGTAGGTACCTACAAATTACAAAAGAATAAAAAATGAAAATAAAGCTATACTTAATGCGTGTGCAATACTATCTACACTTACCTACTTCACTTAAAAATGAATAATAAGAAATACCTACAACTACTGTAATTAATCAAAGTACCTATGCTAATACAAAAAAAACCTTAGATGTTCTAAGTACAGCTGCTATATAATAAAAAAATATAAATCTAAGTGCCTATTTAAACTTAAATACCTAATATTCTAATAGAATTAAACTAAGAAATATGTACCTACCTACCTACAACTTAGGTACAAAAAAAAAAGAAATGAAAATAAAGCTAAAACACGTGTGCAGTATAGGTAGATAGTAGGCAATATCTACCTATACCTACTTCACTTAAAAATAAATAAAAAATACCTATGAATACTATAATTAATAAAAGTACCTACCTACGCTTTTATCTACTCAATACAAAAAAAACTAAACATAAAATGCCCAAAACTAACCTATCAGTAACTAAAAATCTAACAATAATCTAATCTATCTATCTATTATCTAATCTAAAAATCGAATCTAAATCTACTTAAAAAGAAATAAAATAGGAACTATTAATAGTTAAGAATTTAAACAAAACTAAAACTAATTTAGAAAATAACAACAAAAGAAATTAAAATAAACTATTTAAAGACAAAAAGTCGCGCTGATAAGCACGGTTTATAAAATAACAATTATTGTCTGTCAATAAAGTTCAACACTGAACGCATCAACAGCCAAATATTGAATGACGCTTGCGCTCGCCTCCCGCCCCTTTTATACTCTGCCGCCGCGAGCCCCGTCGAGCGCGGCAACCGTTACGCAAAAATAATCCTTATAGCTTGATTCACTATTCACGCGCGATGTCTTGTTGGCGTATTTCATGTAAGTAAGTATAAGTTTGGTGTTTCTATACCGATTTCAATGATTCTTTTTTTATTGAATTGGTGCTAATGTTTATTTTTTTTTTAATTAGAAATGATGGTGAGCATTATTGGTTTTATAAACGTAAAAGTAAACAAATATAATAAGAAATCTCCGAACTGCTAAGCTATCGAGAGTTATGCGTGTTATTGTGAGTTAACTATAAAAGGTAGATATATGCTGTCTTGGAATATTTTTCGTGTATTTTTATGTAGAATATTTCCGTTATACATAGTTTCTATGTAGCTCTAACCATTAAGGCTGCACACGCGACGGAAGCTTAAAAAATCAAGCAACTTCTCCCATTTTCTCAACATTTCCTTTCACTGCTCTGCTCCTATTCATTGTAGTGTGATGAAAAGTATACTATTACCTGCCCAGGAGTATAAAGAATAATTGTACTAAGTTTCGTTAAAATCCGTCGAGTAGTTTTTTTTTCTATAAATAACATACAAACAGACAGACAGACAGACAGACAGACAGACAAAATTTTTTTTAACTGCATTTTTGGCATCAGTATCGAACACTAATCACACCCTGCTACTTATTTTGTAAATATATTTCATGTACAGAATTGACCTCTCTACAGATTTATTATAAGTATAGATTATCTTGTTGATATCAATTAATCGTCAAAGTTGCAGTTTAATTATATTCTTAATTTATTTTTTTCGCCATCAAATACTTGATTTACTATCATAAATTTTCATTAGTATTACGATTATAAATGATTTTATGGTCACGTTTAAATTAGAAGTTTTAATTATACAATAGACTGTCATATGTAAGATGTTACTTTTACCATAATTTATTAAAATATCTCGGTGCTAATTTGAATTTTTTTTTTTTTTTTTTTTTTTATGTAAGAGGAGGGCAAACGAGCTGGCGGGTCACGGATGGACGTGATCACCGCCGCCCATGAACTCTTGCAACATCCGAGGATTTACAAGAGTGTTGCCGGCCTTGTAGGTAGGAATAAACGCCTTTTTTGAAGGTACCCATGTCGTACCGATCTGGAAATACCGCCGAAGGGAGTTCGTTCCACATTCGAGTGGTACGTGGAAAAAATGTCCTTGAGAACCGCACAGTGGAGGATCGCCACGCATCCAGGTGGTAAGGATGGTATCGGAGGCGATGGCGCGCTGTGCGGTGATGAAATTCGGCGGCAGGCATCAGATCGAATAGTTCTTCGGAACACTCCCCGTTGTAAATGCGGTAGAAGACGCACAAAGAAGCCACGTCTCTACGCAATGCCAAAGAGTCCAGCCGTTCGCAGAACACCGGGTCCCCGACAACTCGAACGGCTCTCCGTTGTACGCGGTCAAATGGTAGAAGCTGATATTGGGGTGATCCGGACCAGAGATGAGAACAGTACTCCATGTGTGGCCGGACCTGCGCCTTATAGAGCGCAAGTCTTTGGCCAGGTTTGAAGTACTGCCTCGCTCTATTGATCACTCCCAATTTCATCGAGGCCAACTTGGCCTTGCTCTCCAGATGACCACGGAACTGACAGTCGCTCGAAATGTCGAGACCCAGTATTCTGATACTTGGCGAGGCAATGAGGGGAGTGCTCTCGAAGAGCGGTGATACGACAAATGGGGTTTTCTTAGTGGTGAACGCGCAAACCTGTGTCTTTAGGGGATTGAACTGAACGTGGTTAAGTTCACCCCACTCAGAGACCATCCCCAGGGAGGTCTCTATTGAAGACACAAGTTTCATTCGGCACTCGTCGACGTTTTCCCGAGTGAGACCTGCACGGCCGGAATATACCGCATCCCCAGTACTGTCATCCGCATAACAATGTATGTTGGAGATATCCAACATATCATTGATATGCAGGAGGAACAGAGTTGGGGATAGCACGCAGCCTTGGGGTACACCAGCGTTCACGGGCTTGGGGTCCGAGCAAAAACCGTCGAGAACGACCTGTATGCTCCGCCCAGTGAGGAAGCTGGTGATCCACTTGCATAAACTCTCGGGAAGCCCATAGGAAGGTAGCTTCGAAAGAAGCCCCTTGTGCCATACACGATCGAAGGCTTTCGCCATATCCAGACTAACTGCCAGACCCTCTCCCTTGCTTTCAATAACAGCTGCCCAACGGTGTGTAAAATACAACAGAAGATCACCAGCCGATCGACCATGGCGAAAGCCATATTGCCGGTCATTGACCAACTGGTGATCCTCGAGGTAGGTTAGGAGCTGTTTATTGATAATGCTCTCCATTACTTTGGAGAGCAGAGAGGTAATGGCGATAGGTCTGTAGTTAGCTGGTTCCGAGCTATCACCTTTTTTAGGGATCGGATGGACAAGGGCACGCTTCCATGTGACCGGGACTACGCCTTTAAGGTAGGAGTACCGAAATAGACGCGTTAGCACTGGAGTCAACTCAGGGGCACACGTTCGTAGCACCAATGGAGAAATGCCATTGAATGAATCAACAGTTATTGCTCCGTCGATAAGATTTTAATAAAATAATGTAAAAATTTCTGTATTATAAAGACGACTTACACCTGTTGTTAGCACTTACAGTTATTGTACACTGCCGACTATAATAAACACTTAGACGTTTAGTTTTGTGTAAACTCAAGGAATCTTTGCTATCAAAGCTTAACAGTCTTATCTATATTTGAAGACTATTGATGGTAGTATTTGTAAAACCACTTTTATCTCTTATTCTTTACATTACGAGAAAAAATGTGTTAAGGAAGAAAGCAACTCAAGTTTCAACTTCACTTACTCAGTGTCATGTAGTGAGGTATTAAGAGTCAAACTTCAGACGGTAACTTTTGAGAAGTCTCTAATCACGAGATCCATCACGTTGCTGTTTTCTAAATCGGTCTCCGTCACATTGTACTTGCTTACTTGGTTTATTTAATCAAGAGAATTCAAAATTCTGTTTATTTTACACTATTTATGCTTTTACTCTTTTTTTGATTTAAGAAATTAACCATGTCTTAATAGAATTTTTGTTTGTGAAAAATTCATGGTAAAAACGTTTTTTTGCATCTCTGCACATTATATTACAGCGGATGTGTAGGGCTTTAAAGGTATTTTACATTTATTAGGTATTTAAAGAAAAAATATTCTGTCTACATATTTAAAGAAAAAATAAATCTAAACATGGTATTATATTTGCAAATGAAAGACAATAGAGTTTAAATGAACGTTATTTCTATGTTTTCAAGGTGTAGAAAATATTTTAATCTATGAAGCGAAAAACAAGCTGTAAGTTTGTCTCAATTGACGTCCTTCATCCCTATCGGATGAATAAATATAAAAATGATATGATAATTATATCTTATCTCAATTACTTTTAATAGTTTGTTTATGGAATCTCGAAAAATACCCGGCTATATTGTTATTATTAGCATAGTGATATTATCGATTCACAACAACACGAAACCTCACGACCCATGTTGTATAAGTATTAAATGTAAATATTTCGGGATGATGTTTAATATTGATTATGTGTTCGATACGCAGAATTCATACTGGCTTTTGTGTTTATTAAGTAGCCGTGAGCGAAACATTGTTAATACGAATTTACATGTGAAAAGAAACCGGTAATGCGAATATGAATTTATTATTTCCTTTTTGTTGAACGTTATTCGAGTACACAGGATGAAAATTTTAACATTCAAACAATACATAACATAATGTAAGATGCAGCTTCCCTTAGTTTAAAGCACTTCTACTTTTTGAGTATATAACTAATAATTCAGTAAGTGTGTAAGTGGAGTCAATAATATAATTATGTAAATAGTTCAGTTGTATTAATTAGAACTCCAACTGTAACATCCAATAAATTGTTTCTAACACAATAGACTAGAGGAGACTATATTCTGTGTAGTTGTAGTTTTGGAAGCAGAGGAAGTTATTACGGAACTATCTTGGAGATAACTGAATGTAATAATGTTACTTAATGTAATATAATTGTGAATATGAAGCCGATATACAATTTCAACGTGTATTCCCATTATTAACTTTATTCCGATTATAAAGATACTTAAGTTTTCGTATTCTATATACAAGTTATTGTACTGTAACGTTTCTTCACGATAACAAAGCTGGCCAATATGAGAATCACATTAGGTCAAGAACAAAAGCAGGTAAAAACCCTTCCACATCTTGTATTTAACCTACACTGTGATTATGAAAAAGGTTTGGTTTTTTGACATTTAATAATAAAACAGAAAAAGACTTGCTCTGAATATCATATCCAATTCCTCAACGTTCAACTGAAGTTACAATAATATATTTATTCAGAAAAATATTCCAGTTTTGTTAACTATGTGAATATTAACGAAGGAATAATTGAATGAATGAGAAATTAATTATTTCAAACAAATTTTAAGTTTTCATTGATCAGGTAAATTGTATTTCGATTAAAAGTACCGATGGATTTAATTACAAAAGTTAGGGGTTTCTTATCAGTAAAGTACGTTAGGGTTTCTTACTAGTTAAGCGTTATGCAAAACTTAAAGTTAAAAATAAAATAAAAAAATATTTTATATATCAAGCAGAATCAATAGATATCAAGTATGATAATACGGGACTTAATTACTTGATGTTTGATTGTCTCGTTACTCGCAAGCGGATAACTTAATTACTTTAACAATAAGTTCTGTTTTCATTAATCAGTATTGTTATAAAAGGTTTGCTCTAGACGCTATAATAAATCTTTTAGACTAACTAATATTATTAGTTTCGAACAAAGTGATGTCGTAGTTTTATTACATCTATCTTCACTTTGCTAAAATAAACTTTAAAAAATTGCAAGACCTTGGTTTTTTCTACTACTTTTAGACATTATATGAATATTATCAAGAATGATCTCATTTAAAGACTCCAAAGAGAAAAAGAAATCAGTTGTTATAATTTTAAACAATAAGTCCATTGCATAAATTATATATTTTTAATAATATTGAAATGAATCAAAAATAGAAAGACTTTTGTCGTGACGTTTCGACCAACAAGTAAATATTATAAAACAATAATCACTGATTATAGAGATCTACAAAAATTTTATTACATACAATTATTCTGAATAATTAAAATCATATAATATTTTATATAATATTTACACTGCACGTAACTATTTAATACATCGCTTAATGTTATTATATTCATCTCTAAAGCAGAACAATATTGTAAAAATAATCTATTATTAAATATAATGTTTAATATCCAATGTATTAAACTATATCATATCACTATATGAGAATTATAATATTGTTATATGTATTAGTATATATATAACAAATACTTAAGAAATTCCAAGAAATACAAAGTCCGATGTAGTTTAAAGATTTTGTGTTAAAGATACTGTGTTATTGACACTGACTAAGTTCTGGTCTGATTGTAACCAATTGATTTGAATGTTAAAGAAAAAGCTCGAACTTCGTATATTCCTTTTATTTCGTTATGATGTTTTGACGTTATAATATTAGTTTATATATATTTAAAATGTATAAATGAAATGAAATTGGAATCTCGAACTTAATATTGAAAAACTAGTGTTTAATAGTTTCTAATGTTATTTTATCATTCTAAAATAAACATTATTTTCCAATGTATGAATTTGAATGCACTCTTTACTAAGTTGTAAATAAATTTAACTCATAGTTTCTTTATTTTCTTAATTTATCTATGTCTTATTATAATTTGGCAATACAAAGTATTCGCTACATTAGACAAGATTGCGTACAGTAGCAGGCATTAACCCGCACATGAAATATGTATAAAATTTTAACAAAATAAGTGAACATTGCTTCTGAGTCGACGCCCAATGTCCCGGAAAGATAAGATAGAAAAAGTAAAATACTGCGTGACATCTAAATCATTCGGTATCACCATGACGAAGTGGAATAATTATTTTATAATGATATTATAGTGAAATAGCTTTATATATATAATTCTCATGTCACAATTTTGTTAATAAAACTCCTTCGCTACGGTTCGACCGATTTTTATGTAGTTTATTATATTAGAAGTGTAGCAAAGGATGTATTCTCAGTCTATGGGCTATTTGAAGATCATGGTATGTATGTTTCGACCGGAAGTACTGTTCAACAGTTCCTGTTTGTTGAAAAAGATAATTCTGCAGTGGGTTCCCATTACTTTCTGCATTACACATTTTGGAAGGAACTTATACAACAATTGCCTCTCAACTACCTGCGCAGTACGGGCAATGATTATACCACCATGGACTCTACCATATACTCTGACTATGTATTACACGAAACGTTCGACAAGATCAATGTTGCAAGATGCTTGCACCAAAGCTCCCTGACTCCCCCTACCGTTAATAGCTTTTTCTTACGATAATGGATGCTCTGAAATCGGACATACAAGAAAAGTCACCCTGGTGCACGCTGTTCGCTGATGACATTGTTCTTGTAGGAGAGGATGGAATTGAGATACAGAGGAAGCTGGGAAAATAAGCAAATTAAATAATCTAGAAATTAGATATAACCCACAATTTTTGTTACTTAAGTTTTGTTTTTGTGCATTTTTTTATTCTTTTAATATTATCTTCTTCTTCTTTCTCTATTATTTATTTATTTTAAATAAAGAGAAATATATTTCTTACGCAATCTTTTTAATATAAAATGTAAGTAAGTGTAAAAGAGATTAGAATAGATAGCTTTGTTCCTATTTCGACTTTTTATTGTATTGATGTAATAATAGTGAGTTAACCAAGTTGTATTTCAGTGAATGGAATTATAGTCTTAAGATTATAAAATTTTATGGGTATCTATAAATAAATAAATCAATATGACGATTTTAATAAAATATGTAATAATAGATTTAAAGGCAAATTGAACTTTCAATTTCACAATATTTGTTAACCAATTTATATTTGACTATATTAAATAATAATAATAACAATTTACTAATTTGTGCGTATACATTTAAAAACAACAACAATAATAAATTAATAAATATAACTATGAAAATATTTCGATTATATTCACTTCACTGTTTGTATTCATCTCTCTCGTCAATTTAGACTAAAGGATTCGAAAGAAGAGCGTCACTGCTTTTTCTTTTGAAAGATCGATTTTAAGAGTTAAAAATTTTAGATCTGTTAAATTATTTTACCAACTTAACTTTTATTTACGAAGCATTACAAAGTCTTAGTCTTTCGAAAGTTCAGAGATAGGATATAGTATTAAATCAACAAATAATTGTTTTATATTATAGTTATTTATTTACTTATAAAACATGTCAAAAAAAACATTGTTTGTAGTTTCTTTCGCTTCTCAGTCGTCTTATAGATATTCAAACTTCAATATGAGAATTACTTAAAAGATATTGACTTGATCTTATTCAGATTCAGATGTTTTGGATCACTGTTTAAGTTTTACCATTTTAAAAATGATAATATTTTTTTATTATTGAAATTATTTAAACTATGACAGATCCTTTTCAAATGAATTAATTGAATTTTTAAGTTAAAACTTCAGTAGTTTTAACTTAAAAATTCAATATATAAGTTCAATAATAAGTTTGTAATTCTCTCAATTTTTGAATGTCAATATTTTATATTCAAATATGATTATAATTTATGTTTTGTGTCAATCCATAACAAAATTTGTAATCAAAAGCTTTAATCCATTCATCCAAGGTACTTTTCTAAGAACTCGTACAGGGCGTCCTATGTATTTATATATAAATAGTTAACAAATCTCTTCTAGAGAATGCAATTTAAAATTGTATTGTTCACTGTGTACTGAAAGAGTTTCAAATAAATTGTTATGACAACGTTTCGCTACGACAGTACCGTTGGTACGTCTTGGAGATATATAAAAACGTGAGCTCACGTGTCTCGTAAACGCGACTCGTCTTGTCTCGAAAAATTTTATTCTTTTTATTGTACTTGTTTACTTTTTCATAAATATATTTTTATATTTCACCACTACAATCTATTTCAATTAAACAATTTCAATTATTGCTGATTATTTTAATTTGCATGTTCAAATATCACTTTCTATGAATTGATTAGGATCAGTTAATTATATAATTTATATATAAACTACAACTTTAATTGGCCAATATGTTCAAAAGTTAAAATACAGACTACAAGTTGGTCAATGTACTCGGAACTCGGAGCAATATTGAACGCGTAATCAACAATATGGACATTTTACATATTTTCTGTGACAGACGACAGTTCGTCTATTATCATCTATGAATTTCATTAAACACAGCACAAATAAAATACATATTATTAGGATAAATTAAATACAATAAATGGGAAACAAAAATAATGCTGCAATGACCACACATTTTTGACTTGACAAGTCCCTGACGAATAATTTGCAATAAATCCAAAAACAAAATCACTTAACATCATTATTGAGTCTCTTATTTTATAAGTGATGTAATACTTTATATAAATATTATTACGTCATGTTTCATATAAATATAATTCAAATAGGTTTGACAAATAATTGTTCTGACCCTTACTCCATAGATGTTATTTGCAAATAATGGCTGTGTGTGTAATGTTAGTCTGAACGCATTTGTAAATAGAATTCACTGAACACATCGTAACTATGCGACGGACAAGTGATGTTATCAAACACCATTAGTATGAGTACAACCATCGAAGACTTCAATTTTTTTATTATATTCTCTTACAAATACGGTCTTGTGTGATTCTTCTCAGACCAGGGCGCGTTTGGAACCCTCGTAGCCTTATTTTAAGTTGGAAAGTGTCTTTTCAGAAGGGCTTATTTTAATACATACGATATCAAAATAGGCCCTCCTGTCACTTTCATTTGACGTACACAAGTGATCACTGGTATGGATTCAAAGTGGAAAATATATAAATAAAAAAAAAATAATAATAATAATATAGAAGTCCTTTTTAATCAGCTTTTAATTTATTTATTTACTATTAGCAATAAATTTACTTTTTATAAAAGTTCTTAATTCACTACATTACTTTAATAGTATTTATTAAGACGAAGTAAACAATAAATATAAACTGCTAATTTTCAAATAAATAATAGATTATATTAAATATTTTCCATTATGTATTGCTTTCCTTTTATAAACTGTAGCACTCAATCTTACAACTTGGTATTCAATCACTGTGAACATAATTTGCTACCATTATACACGAATTGAAACGAATACGTAAAAACGACATATTGCGGATAACGCTTCTGATTTCATATTAACGACAAAATAACAGACACATTATAACTATAGCTATTTCCAAATATCATATCACAATTTTAACAATATAATTTTAAGAGTATTGTTTTTTTGGTCAGGGAGGAAAACAGTGTGTTTATCTTCCATATTTTATTATATTTTATTGTACTGTTTTCAAACTAGAGTTTCGCAACATTCCAAAGAATTTAACTTATATTTCCAAATTATAAGTCGTATCTTTTAAAAACAATGTCAAATACTAAATATAATTTTAATTTTAATCCCGCAAAGTGAAATAATTGTTTTAGTTCGTAGCGACTTATGTTGTAATCTTAACATGATTAATTCATATAAATATTAGATTATGTCCCACCCCACTACACGATCGTTAGTAGATTTATTGCCATATACACATAAATTACCAATTTAATCCTCTAATAAACCAGCAAAGCACTGCGATGGGATGAAATTATGGACCCCATAACTTCATCCCGTCACTGTGCTTTCTCTTTTTTTTATTGTAAGGTGAATTATTGTGACATTCAAGAGAGATTTTAATTGATTAAACTTTTATCTTTTTTATTGTTATAAAAACATCTCCATCATTAGAAAATCATGTCTCTGTCGGATAATAACGGACACAAACTACACCAAGATTAAGAAGAGCACAAAGTAGGCCAATAATAACTCTTGTTTGAAAAGAACATGAAAAAAAATGCAGCAATGAAATTTGAGTATTAGTGCTTATAATTTAGGGTACGAATTGTCTATTACTAAAGGCCTGTAACGACTTGTGCAAAAACAGAACAAAACATAAAATCGTTCCTTCTGGTAAGTAATTTATTTTAAACTTTTATCAAACAATTTAGGGAATAGGGAAACAATTCAACTTTATAAATATATTTTTTCAAAACAATATAAAAACAGATAATTAATGAGATCGATTTCTATTAACAGTTACTAAACAAATGTTTAGTTTCCCCAATCCTCTTTCACGCACTCAATCCATATCCTTCCGTCGTCCTATTCTTTTGTAACAACCTACGTTCATAAGAAATAGCGCCTTACTTTAATTAATTGAGACAACACAATTACAATACTATTTAATAAGTTACTTGTAACAGTAGAATAAACAAAATCTTTGAAATTTTACACTAAACATTTACGTTACAGTTCATTCATTCATATTCATATTCACGATCCAATTATATAACCGAAGCAATAGTTCCCCTCCAAAATTTTTCTACAATCTGTTTATTACATCTTCATGATATTAATTCAGTTAAATAATATGGGTAGTTTACGTTATATTTTATCACATTAATATACATATCCACTTAAACAGTAAAACCAGCACCGCCGGAAATTTAACTTATGTTAAAGAAAACTTTGGTATGGTTTTAAATAATATATTTTTTTAATAATTCACAATATATGTAGATGAGGCAGTGGCATAGGTACTTGTAATAGTTGAACACAGAGTGGAATTATTATATTTACCACTGGTACAGTTAAAAATAACAATATAATTAATTGATTTATAGTTATTTCTAGTATGAGATTTTCTTAATATATAAAATATCACGTGAAATATACTTTTAAATAATTTAGAATGGCTTTTTATCTAGTATACTTTACGAGTTTCGAGTTTGGCGTTGTTTCGGGCAGGCTGTAGAGCCTTCTCAGCGGGGACTGGTAAAAACGTACTATACTAGTAATATGCCGTTTATTAATGATATTACATGTTTAGGAATTAATATTCAATATAAAAAAGGACAAAATTATTAACGAAGTATTAAAAATAGCTGTCGTTTTTCAAATGATCGAATCCAAACAAAGCAATGGCAAGCCAAAAGCATTTAATTTCAAGCCTGTTTAAACATAAGTTCTGACAACAATTAATATATTGTATAAAGTAATAGTAATACAATATTCACTTCACTAGCGCTGTATCTGGTTATAATCACTATTGAACGTCGACTAGTTGTGTTACGGTGAGTAAAGATAATTTGATCACTGTCTTTTATCATATACATTACTTACCAATCCGCTTCTAGTTTATAATCTCTATTTTACTTTAAATACGTGATTTAATAAAGTAAAATAATATTAATAAAATGGTCATCAAATCTGGGTCCAATCTATTATATTTGTTCTAACAGGCCGTTTCTTCCTTTACCTTTCTAGATTTTATCAAATTTGAGTTTCGTAGTTAATGTATGGCTGGATATTTGAAAGCATATACTGTTATAACTAGCATTCATGTATTCTATAAATTGATAATTCATGATAACTAGTTTGTACTCTTAAATTAGCCCTCAAATTTTAGAACAGATATAGAATACGTACGACAAACTAAAAGACCTATAAAACCACCCAGACTCTTCTTTCATACACAATACAGGTTACAAGTTTTAGAGTTTCTTATAAATGTAATTTCAGAAGTTGACTTTTATTTACTTGAATATTTTTATATTCCCGATATTAAATTATTCTATTCATAGTTACGTAATTACATAATTTATATTAGTTATATTGTGACACCACCAACAAGGTCTTAGGCCTTAGTATACGCTATGTATTTTTTTATTTTATTTGAACAACATCTCTTGTTTTCGGTTAGTTTATGTACCAAAATAAATACCTATTTATTACGATTTAAATATTAATCAAATTTTCACTGTTATATTAACTTCGTCATGATCTTTAGGACAGATCAAGTGGGTACCATTTTAGTTAGTCTGATACATTTCATACTAAGAGGAAGATCATAAAGTTTTATCTCGTATAGGAGAGATTAGTGTTCAGTGTTTATCGTTAAGATTGTCGCTGTGTTACGGTTGTATAAAGCGACGTCTATTATTTTGAAGATCTTTAATTGTTTAATTTTGCTCTCACAACATTATAGATTATAAAAAATGTGCAATATAAGAAAATAGGTATGTATAATGGACTGAATGTATATATGTATATACCTCATCACAATCCTGCTCTTATCTCAGTTATTTGGGGTCAACGAAGTATGTCACTATCTTCCATGCTATTTTATCATATGTCATCTCAGTGGAAACTCATATCTTTACACTTTTAGTGCGTGTGTAATTCTAATGTTATGATAAACCAAACTAGAATGTAAATTGGAAAAGAAGGACTTTCGTTGCATTTCCTGTCGGTACGTAAATGTTAATTGGGATAGCGGAATTCTTTTTTGGAGTTGGTTTTGTATTGTCAAACTTAGCAAACTGTCCTATTTGAATAACTTTTTGAGACTTCGAGATTAAAGTAGAACCATATAGAGAGGTTTTGTAAACACAAAAAAGTATATGTAAATTTTACAAAGTTTGAGACGTGGCTAATTCTAGATTCAGCAAAACTTTTAATGAATTTGCTTGAGAGACAAAAGTATCTGTATTGACATATGAGTACACATAGCATTTTTGAAATTAAATAATTGATAGTGCATAATGACTAGAAATACAATGGAACCAAGTACACGTCTGGGACATCATAAGAAACGTTTAAGGAAGGCTGAAACAATCAACTAGTTAAGTTGATTCTTGCGATCAGAAAGTAACTCTTAGTTTTTTATAAGGTAAACCTCTATATATTTCTACCTGTATATAAATATATTATATCATATAACTTTTAAAAAGAATAGAGAAAAAAACAGGTCGAGTTTCATTCATGATCACAAAAACTCTAAGACATTTATTTTGTGATTCTAGAAGTTTCACGACAACGTGAGAAACAATGATTTTTTATTTCATCAAATGAACAATGTTAGGCGTTTTCTCATTTTCACCAATTTATTCATTATTTATTGATTTTCTTTATTACGCATAAGAAGTTTTTTCTTGGTTTGTCATTAAAAAGAAAATAATATTCAATGAAATCAATTAATGCTTAAGTCATTGCATTGAAATCGTGTTTAGTAAAAGACGAGGTATACCTACCATGGGGTCCGTCAGTTCTTCGATTAAATGAAGTCTTTTAAAAATAGTTTTACTTAAAATACGAGTATAAGTAAGATCAGTAATATCGCCAATATAATAAAGTTATGTAAACACAATATGCAAATAATGCGTACTGTATAATTTAGTGCACATAGGCTTCATTTTGCACAATGCAATCCAATAATCAATAGTGATTGTTATCAGACACAGCGTTAGTACAGTGAAATATTGTAAAAGTAATTCAGTTATCACAATAATGCACGGGAGAATTACAATGGTTCAATGTTAGGTGTTGATGTTTAATACCTGAGTTGATAATTGAGCATTTAATTCTAACAAATATCAAAATCATTTCAAATCAGCTTACCGCTTGTCTTGTAATATATATATTATACGAAAAAACTTGACGAATGACTGATCTCATAAGGTATTAAATATTATTTTCAGAAGCTGGGATGTAAATGGAGAATAAAAGTATGTACAGAGATTTGATTTTCGAGGAATCGTTTTATAAGATTTATAACTTTAAATTAATAATAAGAATACAATTCTTAAATCATAATTGTGGTAAAGCGCATATTATTAATACTTATCTGTTTCTTAAACCTTTTGTGGAAAATTATAAAATCACACTTATCAGGCATAGGCTTATTGTAATGCTAACAAATAATCTTAATTAACATAATAAAAAATAAATAAAAATATTTAGATGCAATAATAATCTTAATTAATACAATAAAAAACAAATAAAAATATTTAGATGCAATAATTCAAGTTAAGGAAGTGGAGACGGCCATTACGGAACTATGTCGCAAGTAAGTTAACTATTGAGCCTAGTTTACATAATAGAATTGTGAGTATATCGCGAATAATAACTTTAACACTATTTCCGTTTATTATATATTTTCATATTTTTTCTTTTTACCTATTCTATTATATTCTAAGTTTCATGTTGAAATCTCCTAACAATTTTGTACGATATATTGTAATGTATTTTATTTTAAAGCGGAAGATGGAGTATGTTTGTAAAAAAGCACACACACAAAATTCTACTAGATTAAAAAACATCATAGGAAGTCGATGAAGAAACAAAATAAATACCTTTGCAGGTCTACTGAACACTGAGAGCCTGACAAGCGCGGCTAAATAAAGTAATATGGGAGCGACCAGCGCGTGTAGGGTTTTTTTTACCTACTTGTATTTTGGTCTTAGGATGACTTTTTAATTTCTTTTGCTTTAATAGGTGCTATTAATAAAAGATATCTGTTATTGATTTTTAATCTCTATTAATCAATAAATATACAACGTTTTAGTATACAAGACATTTTTTTTTGAGAAAGTAAGAACAAGCAAACATTTTTTTGAGAAAGTAAGAACAAGCTTAAATAATCGAATTTAAACACAATTAAAATATAGGAAATGGTAAAATTTATACGAATATTAGACATTCAAATAAAACTATTCTAAACAAATTTAACTCGCGTTGAATTACCCTTTGCAAATTGCAGTGAGCCTATTGTGGTTACAGGAGGAGATTTTTTTGGTTCAATAGTTTTGCGAAATAATTTTTGGAAAAAATTTTGGTTCTCGAGGAAGGTTTTGTAATATATCAAAGCTAGATTGGAATTGATTACAGTTCATCTTCTGTTGACTTCAACAAGACGATTGCTACTTTCCTACTTATGCTTCAATTTTCAATTAATCCTTAGAAGAATTGAATTTAGCAATTCTTAATTATTAAGTTGCTGAGAAATCAAATATAAAAATAAAAACGATTCCCTGTAATATAAACAGTTATATATTTAAATAATATTTTTATGCATTTGAGTTAATTTCTCGTCATATACGACCCCGTTTATTTAAGATATCGAAAATGTATTATTTCTGTCGTAATAAATGTCGTAAATGTCAATGTATTAAAATGAATATTTTATGGCTTTATATGTTGATAAACATTTCAGGCTTCAAGATAGAACATATAGGTAAAATGATTTATTTATTTGTGTTTATTTTTATTTTACTGTGGAAGTCGTGTGAGTTAGGCTTGCGAGTAATCGGCGGAAGAGATGCACTGCAAGATGAATTTCCTTACGCCGTCCGTTTAGAGCTAAAAATAAATGAATCACCAGAAGACAAGATTGATAATTATGCACACTTTTGTACAGGTGCAGCTCTGACTCCTAAGTGGGTTCTATCAGCAGCACATTGTGCATTTGACTATGACTTTAATGAGATGTTCATAAGATATAACAGCTACTTACCAAACAACACCGGAGTTTTAGCACCATACCTTAATAGAATAGTTCATCCTGGATATGATCTACCGACAGCGAAATTTGACATTCTTCTTGTACTGAGTGCTGGTATAAAAGTTGCTCAGTACGGCAAAGTCAGTGCTGTTGATTACAAATCTCTCGTAGGATATGAAGCTCTGTCTCTCGGCTTCGGGGATACTAATGCTAGTTTACTTGAAAAACCTCTCCAAGTTCTTAAGGGTATGTTGAGTAAATGTCCCGATAGAGAAATGATTACTACTCACATGATATGTCTAGTGCGACAGTGTACTGTAGAGGCGACGATCTGTTCAGGAGACTCTGGAGGACCTATCGTGTACCCGGCGGGTATAGTGGGTGTAAATTCCATGTCAGAAGACAACTGTGACGAACATACCAAAGTTCTTCAACTAACTCCAGGTACTGCAGCATCTATACTATCACCAGTCAGCCCTATTATAGATTGGATCAGACATTATTGCAAATAAAAGAACCAATTGACTTTTAGAAAGAAACAATCACGAACATGGATACCCGTATTTAGTATAATACAAAAATCTAGTTATTTTAGTCATAGGAATAATAATATCAATAATCACACTCGGCTGTAAATAATATGAAATCGCATTTTCTAAATATAAGTAATTAGTAGTATAGTTGTTGTTCCGAATAAACGTTGTTACGTTGTACATGTAACTTCTATAGTTGATATGTTTTTAATATAGTAATTAAAATAATATAACTAATTAGATGTTTTGTTTTTTAACAAATGTTTTAAAAATAACACAACAAAAAAAAAAAGGATAATTATATTAAAGGATCGGAGGCACGGTACCAAGTGCCTCTAAAACATCCTAAACATGAATCTACTCGTATTACTAAGAATGCTGTACATTCTATTCAATGTGACTTTTACTGCATTCCCTAATGACGGTTATAATGCCTCCATTTGGAAATTAAATAAAAGTTACATTCAGAAGCATTCATCATTATAATATACATATAATGGATGAATGGGAACCGCCAACCAACACGCCATGTTCCAACGCTACGTGGAATGTAAGAGGAGGAATGGAACAGAAGATGAATGAATTATTAGATGTGATGGATGATAAAGATCTGGATGTTATTTGTGTGTCTGAGACCAAGCCAAAAGGCAATGATACGACCGATTTACCTGGCAACCGGGTCGCTTTCTGGGCTGGGGTTCCAGAGGGTGAGCGAGGTTGCCAAGGTGTAGGCGTATTATTGTCCTCTCGAATGGTTAATGCAATGGTAGAATACAAGGCGATTAACCCGAGGCTTCTTTGGGTTCGCTTTAAGCTGGGGATAACAAGAGTATTCTTGTTAGCCATGTATGCGCCAGTATCCTCAGCTCAAATTAGCGAGCTCGAGGAGTTTTGGGAGAATGTCAGGGATGTTCTAAGTAGTGTCAGAGAAAATGAAAAGTTGATAGTATGTGGAGATATGAATGGATGGCTTGGAACCGCGCGAAGCGGTTACGAAAGCGTGTTAGGCAAATATGGTGATAAGAGGGTAAATGAGGCTGGAAAGCTTATTTTGGAATTTTGTAAGGAGAAAAATTTGTTTGTGGCAAACACGATGTTTGATCACAAACAAATTCACATGTACACATGGGAGCGAGCGGAAGAAAGAAGTATGATTGATTTATTCCTAGTGGACCAGCGTATTCGAAGTCAAGTTATGGACACGCGAGTGTTCAGAGGTGCTGATCTGGGAACGGACCACTATCTAGTCGTTGCTAGAATAAGAGGTTTGTTCGCAGGTTGGCGCAGCCACACGACGTGTCCAAGCTTGGCGTCGAATTATCGCATAAGAAGCTGGACGCTTCAAGATCCACCGATCAGAGAGGAATATCAAGAGAGGGTTTCCAAGAAGCTTGAAAGCTGTGATTCTGGAAGTGAAAGTGTTGAAGTATGCTGGCAGAACCTTAAGAATGGTATGGTGAAAGTAGCGACAGAAGTATGTGGTAAAAGGAAAAGAGGTTTTAGTAAAAAGCGCGATGAATGGTGGGATGATGAAGTAAAAGACGCTGTAGAGTTAAAGAAGAAAGCATGGCTGGATTATAAAGCCTCTGGTAAGGATAAAATTATGAGAGAAATAAGAAAAAGAGCGAACAAGCTGCAAAAGCACAAAACGAAAGCACTTATAAAGATGAAGCGTGAAAATTCTGAGAGAGAAAGGGATGAAAGGTTGACGAACAACTTCCGGGAAAACACGAAGCTTTTCTGGCGAGAAGTTAGTGGTTCCCGGGGTTGTTCGGTAACCTGTAGAATGAAAGGGGTGCTTTCGAAAAGCGGTGAAATTTTAACTGAGCAAGCACACGTTTTGGAGCGGTGGGCGGAATTCTATAAGGAGACGTATGAACGTGAGGACGCCTCGGTCTTGACTACCAGCGTAATGCTGAGTCAAGATGTAGCCGATGGTGGTATCAGTTTGGAAGAAGTAGAGAACATGATTCGAATTCTGAAATGTGGTAAGGCTGCAGGAGCAGATGAAGTTACTGCCGAGATGATCAAATATGGTGGGCCACGCATCTGGGACTTTTTCTGGTTTTTGTGCAATTTATGCTGGAAATCTGGGGAGGTCCCAGACGATTGGCGAAGTGCAGTCATCGTACCTTTGTATAAAGGCAAAGGTTCACAGATAGATTCTGCAAGCTATAGGGCTATCAGTTTGATTAGCTTGGGCGGTAAAGTTTATGCTAAAATTTTAGCGAGAAGAATGCAAGAGAGATCTGAAAGGCTGTTGTTGGAGGCACAAGGAGGTTTTAGACCTGGAAGATGGTGTATAGATCAGATCTTTTCCCTCCGCATGATCACGGAAGTTTTTGGCCCTAAACCAAAAGGTTTTCTGTGCTTTTGTGGATTTGGAAAAGGCGTTTGACAGGGTTGTGAGAAAGAAGTTATGGGAGATACTGCCCCGATACAATGTGAACGGACGCTTGCTACAGGCTGTAAGGTCTCTTTATCGAGATCACTCAGCCTGTGTGCGAGTAGGAGCTGGCATGGTTTGACATCCAATCGGGTGTTAAGCAAGGTTGCGCTATGTCAGCTTGGTTGTTCAATTTGTATTTGGATAGTTGTCTCCAAGGAGTGAAAGATAGTGACATGGGAGTGAAAGTAGGTGACCTTAAGGTCAATTGCTTACTATATGCAGATGATGCAGTACTCATTGCATCATCAGAATGCAATTTGCAGGCATTAGTCACCACTCTGAAAGATGGGTGTGAAATTAATGGTCTTAACCTGAATGTAGATAAGACGAAGGTTCTGATATTTGAAAGAAATGAAGAAAGAACAGAATGTAAGATCAACGTGAATGATAAGATAATAGAACAAGTGAATGAAGTGGTATATTTGGGAAGTATGTTTAGCGGAGACGGAAGATACGAAATGGATGTGGAAAGGCGTATTGCTGCCGGTAACAGAGTCAATGGTGCTTTGATTGCATTGTTGAGACGGCAAAACGTCAGTATAGCTGCACGTTTGGCTGTACACAATGCAGTTTTGCTACCGACGCTGTTATACGGCAGCCAAACGTGGGTAACACAGAAGAAGAATGTAAGAAAGATGAATGCTATGGAGATGAGATCTCTTCGCAGAATATGCGGAGTCAGTCTAGCTGATCGAATCCGCAATGAAGAGATCCACAGAATGGCAGGTACTAGCGAAGATGTCACGGTGAGAATGAAGAAGAACGTTCTCAGGTGGTTTGGGCACGTTGAACGAATGAGTGATGAAAGAATGGTAAAAAAGATTTATATGGGAAAAGTGAGTGGTAAGAGAGACAGGGGGAGGCCTCGAGTGACCTTCGAAAACACAGTAGCTACGATACTGGAGGAAGGTCACGTAAAAAGCATGAGGACCTCCCGGAGGGCATGTATGAAGGGGTTGATGTCTGTGGCCGAGGCGAAAGAGGTATACAGAGACCGTAGCGTTTGGCGCTCCGTCGTCTCTGGCTACCCCGCAAGGGATATGGCGTGAAGGTAAATAAATAAATAAATAAATATATCTCTATACTCAGTATTTTCCTACTTAGTTGCTATTTCATCCTCATGGTGATTCCATGTAATAGGCCATCTATTATTATTATATTGTAGATATAATTAAAAGATTTTAGTTTGTAGTATTGTACCTGACTAATAATCAAAGATTTTTTTATGCTCTTTCGTGAAAATAAAAGTATTTAATTTTTGCTGTGAAAACAAAATTGAAATATTGACAATAAGCTAACGAGGTCTTTTACTTAAGTTGCATTTTAATCAATTTTATAGGTATAGACGAATAAACAAATATAACAATACCCATAGCAAAAGAAACATACTACAGTCTCAAACGTCATAGTTTAAAAAGTATAGTTTTAAAATACATGTTAATATATTAAATGATCCGTCTGATCTTAAATTAAGCGATGCCTCGAAAAAATATACATCAGGTGGGTACAGGCTTTGATGAAGTCGGAGAACACTTCCCAGAGCAAAAATGTGGAGTTTTGCAATTTTGGGCATTTCATACTAACAAAAACGTCTACTAAAACCTAGATACAGTCAGCGGTTTTTGTTACGTGTTCGCAAGCGAGGATAACTACTATCATCGCCTTGAGAATTATAAAAGTGAGGCCTTCAGAATTATAAAAATAAAGCGCTGCGTCAATATTTAACAAACTGCACTTTTATCATGGGAGTTGACTTGGTCTTTGAAACATGAATTTGCCCTGGCTATGCTTGCGTAACAAGAATTACTTTGTGTGTATTTAAATCTATTGTGTAATTAAGTAAAGAATTATGAATTTTATATTCTTTTATTATGAGTATACCTTGAATTTATTAGATATGTTACTTGGTATTGACTGTTTTCTTTTAATAAGTTCTAACTAATGTACTTTTGTATATTTTCTATTTACTAGCTATTGTAATAAAGCTTGATTAATAGATTTTCTTAGTTCTGTAGCCATTTTTATTTCTTAGAGTCTTAAATACCTACCTTAAATACATACCAACGCGCCAGAGTACAGACAGGTCCCAATCTTCATAACCTGAAGGCGATGGTAGCAGATATCCTCCCTTACAAACACAGATATCCCGGCTTGTGGTATGAAATGATCTTCAAGGATAGGTACACTGAGTTGCTAGGTTGAGATATTTGCGTCTTCGTAAAAAAACTCATGATTCTCTCACTCGCCAACGGAACATAACCGAATGGATTTGATTACTATACGTCGATTTTCTGTGAGAGAGTAGTCCTTCCCCAGTCGAGTCAGCTCAATAAGAGCTGCAGTCAAATCATGCATAGTTAAGGGATTGAGAGTGAGTTTCAACTATTGATTGCTTCAAACAATAAGTCATATATATAATACATAGTTTTAAGGTAATTTATATTTTAAAAACACGAAAGGAAAGTCGTATAAAATTAAAATGATGGTCTCAATTTTATAAATATTTTTCTTGAAAAAAAAAACAAAAAACATAAAATTCTCTATTCTTCTTTAAATAGAATTTTAACAAATAATTTTGAAACAGTGAACGCTGCCACCGCTATTATTGCGTAAATTTACATATATAACAGAGAGATTCGAACTTTAGCCATGGGGTTCCACAAGGTCCTAATGATGTTGTATAGATATATATTGGAATGAATTGGATGGCATCCGTATACATATTTATATGTGCTTAATTAAATCATGTTATTAAATTCTCTTTATAATCTCTTTTCGATTTCTAAATAATTTTCAAACCAATGAAAGGTGTCGTTGCTGAAACCCTAATATTAGTTGCTTCCAAATTTAATGTTGATTGCGTGTTATGGTTACTTTTAATGTCAACCACGTTCTCCTCACAACACTTAATTACATTTTCTCTTTGAAACAAAAAGAAACCTGCAATTTGAAAGCTGTTTAATGATTGCAAAACGAACTTTTCTATGAAGAAGAACTTTATGTTTAATAACTTTGATGAAACTGTTACAAGAAAGACTTATTCAAAGTAAAATTATCAATTACCAATAGATTATTTGTTTTTGCACACACAACATAGAGTATAATTATTTATTATTAGAGATCGACTCTTCATACTCGTATAAACTGATTAACATTGAGGGGTTAAAATAGTAGCTTTTAATATAGTTAATCCATCATCAAATGGTACTCAAACCTTGTCATTTAAAAAAATAAAATAAATAATAATGTAGAATAAGATTTCCTCTTGATTAAGTAATCCAAGTAAGCGGGTACAATTTGCCATAAACCGATCTATAAAACGGTAACGCGGTGGATGTTGTTTTTAGAGACTTCTCAAAAGTTGTCGTCCAAGGTTAGACTCTTGTTAAGGTCAGACCCCACTACATAATGACACTAAGTGAGTGAAGTTAAGACTTTTGTTTCTTTCTTCCTTAACATACTTTATCTCGTAACGTACGGATTATAATAAAATACTACCGTTAATGATATTCTTTAAATACAGATAAGGCAGCTAAGAGTTGATAGCAATGATTTCTAGAGTTGATCGAAGCATCCAGTTGTTTATCATAATTAGTTAGCATTACAAAATATAGTTCACAGACCTCTAGCAAAGTAATAACTTCTTTTTTCTTTATTGATTACTAAAAATATGTATAATTCGGATATATGTACCGGGAACACAATGGGAAACAATGGGAACACACGCTTATTTATCTCCTATGCTGTCTTCGTTAGTTATAAAACTGGGAGCTCACGTCCTTCATAAAGGGAACTTGCGTTGTCTTAAAGAATTCATTTTCGACACTTAACTTAATTCCTAGACTACTATACTTCTGTATGTAATAAATATAACCAAGTGTCTATTATCACTTACAATTTAGGTGATATTAATAAATAGGCATTGGCGGTTATCCGTCTCTAATTTAAACTAATTTGACACATCACTATGCTATCTCTCTCATATAATAAAATATTTAACTATTCATAATATTAAATGTAGTTTTGTAGTATATTTGTAATGTATGTTACTATATATAGTATAGTGTCGTTGGACATCTTGTGTATTACAAGACAATTTTCATCAAATCAAACATTATGTACAACACCATAATTATAACTAGATTTAGCTAAATTCTTTTATTTATAAGACTTAGTTAACATCACTTACTATCAATATTTTATGATTTTTAGTAAAACAGTATAATTATAATAATAAATCCGTCCAATTTAGATGTATTCATGAGACAAGATAGGAAGGAACATCTACGAATGTGTTATCAATTTAATAAATAAATGCAAATTATTTCAGGATATCATCGTAAATATGAGATATGTATGAAATTATCGTTCCACTGTCATTATCAGGATTCAGTAGCTTCTGGTGTATTATTAGTCGTTGACTTATTCAGGAACTTGTTAACGGCACGAAACTAAATAAACAATATTGTATATGCTAATAGCACGTGTAAGGCATGTCTTTGTATTACAAAAATGTTTATATTATTTTATTTAAATTTCATCGGCAGAGGAATATCTGTTGATGATTTATTTAATTTAGCACCAAGACGGTTGAGTAGAACAGGGTAACTGTAGAGTCTTATATATGCATTGCAGTTACCACAACAGTCTATTGCATAATTAAAACATCTGATTTAAACGTGGCCATAGCATCCTTTATAATACTAATACTAAAGAAAATTTATGACAGTGAATAATCTTTCTGATGGCGAAAAACTAAAGAAGAATATGATTAAACTGTAACTTTGACGATTAATTGATATCAACAAGACAATAGACAATAATTTAAATAATAATTATAATTTATTTAAAAAAGGGAATGAAAATAAAGTATATTTTTATTTATATATGGGAATAGTAATAATAATATATATTTTTTTATCGTTCTATTTATCGTGTCGTGACAAATTGTTTACGTTACTCAGGTAGGTATATAATGTTTAAAAGTTCGTTGCGAGTCTTTATTTACCTCAAAATATATTCGTAATTATTATTAATACTATACTTCATTTAATAATATTATGCGTTTAATAACTTTTAAATGAGGGTAACGTCCTGAAATAATATTGAATGCAAAGAGGGAGATTTGACCCAACTGTAATATGAAAGACCAAATAGGAAGTGCCGGAACTCAGATATATTATTATTATTTACATTATATATACATTATAAAAGACATTTTAAATATTTCAACGGGGATTTTTTTGTAATTGTGTTAACACTAAACCTACCGACAATTCTTGTATATAAGTTCCTACCGTACGCGGTCAAATTGATCAGTAATTAAAAGTTATTTTATTATATAACGCAGGTAATAATGGAAATAACTAAAAGTAAAGAGTGAAGACAATATTATATGCATATTCTAAAAATTGTCATGTAGTTTGATAACGATATTATAACGTTTAAAAATGTGTAAGTTTTACAAAAGTTTAATAACGGTCAATTTTACCGGTACTTGGTAGGTTTAGTGTTAATATATGATAACCGTTAAATCTAACAAAATAAATTTTAAAGTGTACTATGGGATTGGTTTGATTAATTGTTACAATTTCTGAAGAGATGTACAATCAACATGAGTGTTTTCTAACAACACAACGTGAATAATATTAAGAGCGTTATAATAATACGAGAAATTGTACTGAATATATTCATACGTACATACGAGTACAGTAAAAAAAACAACATTTTATGTCATATTAGTTATTTCAGCTAATAAAAATTCTTACTATGTTGTAATGTAATTGTAATGTAATTGTATTGTAATGTAAGTGTAGAAACTATAACGCTATTATGAATAATAAATATTATTATAACATTTAAAAATAAGCCCTTTTATGAGTAAATAATTAGCTATTTTTACATTACATAATGTTTAATGAGGCTTGCTTCTCTACAGTCAAATACTATAGTGACACAGAAACACACTACCGTTCTTTTGTAGTAATATCAGTAGTAGTATTAAAAATAAAGATTATTAATTAATAAACCCCAGTTAAAATATTGATGCTTACGTATTATTGTATATATATATATATATATATATATATATATATATATATATATATATATATATATATATACATATATATATATACTTACATTGAAAACCTTGTAATTAACGTTTAAAAATTCCGTTAACAGAATCACGACCGTTAATTCCACTATATATGTTAGTTTTATATTGGTGGAAGTGTGGGAGCACTCGCTCTGTGCCTGTAGGATGCAGCTCACCCTCTGTTGTTCGATGCACTCGTTGTTTCAACGTTCATATTTTTACCTCCCATTGTATTCTTTATAAAGCTTTGCGAGCCGTGAATAATGACAATAAATTTATATTTTCATTACTATTTTCTATTTCCGCATAACATACTCCGCTTCACTATGATTAAAAATATTACATGTATATTTTTGGAAAGGATTTCAGGATTTTTAATGGTTATTATTCAGTACTGTGACACTATTTGCAATAACTACCAGAATCACATAGACCTTTGGCAGAATTTAAAAAAGAATTTTAAAGTATTATTATTTGGTAGACACTTTACCTTTCTACTGAAACCGTAATAACTGCACTGTCGCTTTGTTGCTTTTAAATTATTTTATTAAAAAATCTGTGGTGAGAGGTCACTCCACCAAAGATTATGAAAAAGGTTTGGTTTTTTGACATTTAATAATAAAACAGAAAAAGAATTTCTATCAATATCATATCAACGTTCAAACGATTCAATTGAAGCTGCAATAATAAACGTATTTAGAAATATCTTTCAGGTTTGTGAGCTATCTAAATATTAACGAAGGAAATAATTGAATAAATGAGAAATTAATTCTTTCAGACAAATTTCACGTATTCATTGATCGGTTAAATTCTATTTCGATTAAAAGTACCGATGGATTTAATTACAAAAGTTAAGGGTATCTTATCAGTTACGTTAGTTAGGATTTCTTACTAGTTAAGCGTTACACAAACTTAAAGTTAAAAATAAAGTAACAAAAATATTTATATATCAAGCACAAGAATATCAAGTATGAAAACACGGGGCTTAATTAACTTGATGTTTGATTGTCTCATTACTCGCAAGCGGTTAACTTAATTACTTTAACAATAAGTTCTGTTTACGTTAATCAGTATTGTTATAAAAGGTTCGCTCTAGACGCTATGTTAAATCTCTTACATTAACTAATATTATTAGTTTCGAACAAAGTGATGTCGTCGTTTTATTACTGACTGTTTTTTTCTGCTGTTTTGACATCATATTGGAGGTATAAAGCATCGGAAAAGACATGTTGTTATATTTGCTAGGCTTTTTGAGGGTGGTCTTGAACACGGTAAAGCTTTGAATATTCTCAAAAATCAAATTTCAAGACTCCAAAGACAAAAAAACACAATTGTTATAATTTTAAACAATAAATCGTTTGTATTTATTATTATTTTATTTATCTATTAATAATGTAATAATATTTTTAATAATATTGAAATGGATCAAAAATAAACTGACTTCTGTCGTGACGTTTCGACCAACAATTAAATATCATTAAACAATAATCTCTGAATATTGCGATCAAGTAAATTTTAATTACATACAATTATTAAGAATAATTATAATTATATTATATTTTATATAATATTTACACTGCACTTAACTATTTAATACATAGCTGAATGTTTTTATTTTCATCTCTAAGGCGGAACAATATTGTAAATATAATCTATTATTAAATATAATGTTTAATATCCAATGTATTAAATTATATCACATCACTATATGAGAATTATAATATTATTATATGTATTATATGTATATGTAGTGTATATTATATAACAGATACTTAAGAATTTCCTAGAAATACCAAGTCCGATGTAGTTTAAAGATTTTGTGTTAAAGATACTGTGTGTTATTGAAACTGACTAACATCTGGAATGATTGCAACCGATTGATTTGAATGTGATAGAAAGAGCTCGTATTTCGTATAATCCTTTCATTTTAAAATATTTTTTTTTATTACGTCACTTTTGGTTTGGATATATTTAAAATGTATTTATAAAATGAAGTGTTTAATAGTTTCTAATGTTATTTTATCTTTCTAAAATAAACATTATTTTTCAATGTATGAATTTGAATGCACTTTTTACTAAGTCGTAAATAAATTTGACTCATAGGTTCTACATTTTCTTAATTTATCTAATGTCTTGTAATAATTTGGCAATAAAAAATCCGTGCCCGCAGGGGGACACGCGTGGGTAGACCTCGTGTGTAACTCGTTTAAACTATAACTCACTACCTAAGAATAACACATGATGCCGTTGCTTACATCAAAAATTTTCAAGCAAAAAGCGGTTTTTATTTTTTTTCTCGAAATAGGTATCTGTTTTGGAAATACTTTTGGTACTTAACTTTAGAGTAAGAAATAACCTTTCTATAAAAAATATTTGCGAGGAGGGAATGTTTACCAGAAAAAAGTTGCCGTAGTTTAACCTACCTTAAATTTTCAAGCTAAAAGTGGTTTTTATTTTTTTTCTCGGAAACGGTACCTTTCACGGAAATTAAATTTAGAGTTAAAAATAACCTTTCTATTAAAAATATTTGTGATGTAAGAATGTTTATCAGAAAAAAGTTGTGATTTTTTTTCCTTAGGTTTTCGGTTTATTTACATTAGTTATAGGTATTCTTTAAAGACATCATATAATATGAACGCGATTGATCTTCTTTGTATAGGGAAAAAGTTATGGCCGAAAAACTGAAATCAGAAAAAGTGAGGCCCTAGCGCCCCCTGTGTCCGGATTTCTCTGGTTAACGAACTTGACCTTTATTATTGGATGGTTGATTTTTGTGCAAAGTTTGAAAGCAATCCCAGCGAAACTGCGGCCGCTATCGTGCTGACAAAAGTCGAATCTGGACGCACGCACGCATATATATTATATATATAAACTTTTTGACCAATGGTCATTTCGGAGTCAGGGGGTCATATGACGACCTCCTGTGAAGAAATTTTTCCAAATTTTCAAAGTCGGGTACAAATGAATGGGCAGACCGAATTCTTCGAGGTCTACCCAAAAGTATTAGCTACATCAGACAAGATTACGTTACAGTAGCAGGAATTAACCCGCACATGATATATGTATAAAATTTTAACAAAATAAGTGTACATTGCTTCTGAGTCGACGCCGACGTCGACGCCGACGAGTCAGTTGTACATAGAATTTACTGAACACAACGTAATTATGCGACGGACAAGTGATGTTATCAAACACCATTAGTATGAATTAGTATGAGTACAACCATCGAAGACTTCAATTTTTTTATTATATTCTCTCAAAAATACAGTTTTGTGTGGTTCTTCTCAGACCAGGGCGCGTTTGGAAGCCTCGTAGCCTTATTTTAAGTTGGAAAGTGTCTTTTCAGAAGGGCTTATTTTAATACATACGATATCAAAATAGGCCCTCCTGTCACTTCCATTTGACGTACACAAGTGATCACTGGTATGGATTCAAAGTGGAAAATATATAAATAAAAAAAAATAATAATAATAATATAGAAGTCCTTTTTAATCAGCTTTTAATTTATTTATTTACTATTAGCAATAAATTTACTTTTTATAAAAGTTCTTAATTCACTACATTACTTTAATAGTATTTATTAAGACGAAGTAAACAATAAATATAAACTGCTAATTTTCAAATAAATAATAGATTATATTAAATATTTTCCATTATGTATTGCTTTCCTTTTATAAACTGTAGCACTCAATCTTACAACTTGGTATTCAATCACTGTGAACATAATTTGCTACCATTATACACGAATTGAAACGAATACGTAAAAACGACATATTGCGGATAACGCTTCTGATTTCATATTAACGACAAAATAACAGACACATTATAACTATAGCTATTTCCAAATATCATATCACAATTTTAACAATATAATTTTAGGAGTATTGTTTTTTTGGTCAGGGAGGAAAACAGTGTGTTTATCTTCCATATTTTATTATATTTTATTGTACTGTTTTCAAACTAGAGTTTCGCAACATTCCAAAGAATTTAACTTATATTTCCAAATTATAAGTCGTATCTTTTAAAAACAATGTCAAATACTAAATATAATTTTAATTTTAATCCCGCAAAGTGAAATAATTGTTTTAGTTCGTAGCGACTTATTTTGTAATCTTAACATGATTAATTCATATAAATATTAGATTATGTCCCACCCCACTACACAATCGTTAGTAGATTTATTGCCATATACACATAAATTACCAATTTAATCCTGTAATAAACCAGCAAAGCACTGCGATGGGATGAAATTATGGACCCCATAACTTCATCCCGTCACTGTGCTTTCTCTTTTTTTTTTATTGTAAGGTGAATTATTGTGACATTCAAGAGAGATTTTAATTGATTAAACTTTTATCTTTTTTATTGTTATAAAAACATCTCCATCATTAGAAAATCATGTCTCTGTCGGATAATAACGGACACAAACTACACTAAGATTAAGAAGAGCACAAAGTAGATCATATAAATGGATTACTAACTATTACACAAATACCATTAATGTATTTTTTTTAAAAGGAGGCCAACAATAACTCTTGTTTGAAAAGTACATGAAAAAAAATGCAGCAATTAAATTTGAGTATTAGTGTTTATAATTTAGGGTTCGAATTGTCTATTACTAAAGGCGTGTAACGACTTGTGCAAAAATAGAACAAAACATAAAATCGTTCCTTGTGGTAAGTAATTTTTTTTAAACTTTTATGAAACAATTTAGGGAATAGGGAAACAATTCAACTTTATAAATATATTTTTTCAAAACAATATAAAAACAAATAATTAATGAGATCGATTTCTATTAACAGTTACTAAACAAATGTTTAGTTTCCCCAATCCTCTTTCACGCACTCAATCCATATCCTTCGGTCGTCCTATTCTTTTGTAACAACCTACGTTCATAAGAAATAGCGCCTTACTTTAATTAATTGAGACAACACAATTACAATACTATTTAATAAGTTACTTGTAACAGTAGAATAAACAAAATCTTTGAAATTTTACACTAAACATTTACGTTACAGTTCATTCATTCATATTCATATTCACGATCCAATTATATAACCGAAGCAATAGTTCCCCTCCAAAATTTTTCTACAATCTGTTTATTACATCTTCATGATATTAATTCAGTTAATATCATGAATTCAGTTAATATGGGTAGTTTAGGTTATATTTTATCACATTAATATACATATCCACTTAAACAGTAAAACCAGCACCGCCGGAAATTTAACTTATGTTAAAGAAAACTTTGGTATGGTTTTAAATAATATTTTTTTTTAATAATTCACAATATATGTAGATTAGGCCGTGGCATAGGTACTTGTAATAGTTGAACACAGAGTGGAATTATTATATTTACCACTGGTACAGTTAAAAATAACAATATAATTAATTGATTTATAGTTATTTCTAGTATGAGATTTTCTTAATATATAAAATATCACGTGAAATATACTTTTAAATAATTTAGAATGGCTTTTTATCTAGTATATTTTACGAGTTTCGAGTTTGGCGTTGTTTCGGGCAGGCTGTAGATCCTTCTCAGCGGGGACTGGTAAAAACATACTATACTAGTAATATGCCGTTTATTAATGATATTACATATTTAGGAAATAATATTTTATATAAAAAAGGACGAAATTATTACCGAAGTATTGAAAATATCTGTCGTTTTTCAAATAACCGAATCCAAACAAAGCAATGACAAGCCATAAGCAATTAATTTCAAGCCTGTATAAACATAAGTTCTGACAACAATTAATATATTGTATCAAGTAATAGTAATACAATATTCACTTCACTAGCGCTGTATCTGGTTGTAATCACTATTGAACGTCGACTAGTTGTGTTACGGTGAGTAAAAATAATTTGATCACTGTCTTTTATGATATACATTACTTACAAATCTGCTTTTACTTTATAATTTTTATTTTACTTTAAATACGTGATTAAATAACGTAAAAAATGATAATGAAATGGTCATCAAACCTGCGTACAATTTATTATTTTTTTTCTTACGGGCCGACTCTTCATCTCCCTTTCTAAATTTTATCTAATTTGAGTTTCGTAGTTAATGTATGGCCGGATATTTGAAAGCATATACTGATATATCCAGCATCCATGTATTCTATAAATTGATAAATCGTGACAACTAGTTTGCACTTTTAAATTAGCCCCTCAAATTGGCTTGAATTTTAGAACAGATATAGAATACGTACGACAAACTAAAATACCTATAAAACCACCCAGACTCTTCTTTCATACACAACACAGGTTACAAGTTTTAGAGTTTCTTATAAATGTAATTTCAGAAGTTGACTTTTATTTATTTGAATATTTTTATATTCCCGATATTAAATTATTGTATTCATAGTTACGTAATTACATAATTTATATTAGTTAAATTGTGACACCACCAACGAGGTCTTAGGCCTTAGTATACGGTATGTATTTTTTTTATTTTATTTGAACAACATCTCTTGTTTTCGGTTAGTTTATGTACCAAATTAAATACCTATTTATTACGATTTAAATATTAATCAAATTTATACTATTACGTTAACTTCGTTATGATCTTTAGAACAGAGCAAGTGGGTACCATTTTAGTTAATCAGATAGTTAGACATGTCTTCATATTAAGGACGATCGATAAGTTTTGTCTCGTACACGAGAGATTGGTATTTAGTGTTTATTGTTAATATTATCGCTGTTAAATGGTTGTACAAAGCGACATCTATTATTTTAATTTCTCTCTAATAATATTAGTGATTATAAATGTGCAATATAAGAAAATGGAGTGGATGTTGCCTTAATGTAAACCTTATCACAATCCTGCTTCTATCTCAGATATTTGGGGTCAACGAAGTATGTCACTCTCTTCAATGCTATTCTATCATATGTTATCTCAGTGGAAACTCATATCTTTGCACTTTTAGTGTATATGTAATTCTTATATTATGGTAAACCTAACTAGAATGTATATTGGAAAAGAAGAACTTTTGTTGCATTTCCTGTCTGTAAGTAAATGTTAATTGGGTTTTTTTTTGGAATTGGTTTTGAATTATCGAACTTAGCAAACTGTCCTATTTGAATAACTTTTTGAGTCTTCAAGATTGATGTAGAGTCATGGAGAGTGGTGTGAACACAAAATGGTATATTTACTTTTTATTTTTAGGTATGCATTTTGCAAAGTTTGAGACGTGACTAATTCGAGGTTCAGCAATATTATTTTTTTTAACTTTTAATGAATTTGCTTGAGAGACAAGAGTGTCTCTAAAGACATATGAGTACACCTACCGTTTTTGAAATTGAAGTTGCAGACATAGTACATATTGACTTGAAATACGATGGAACCAGGAACACTTTTGGAACATCATAAGAAACGTTTAAGGAAGGCTGAAGCAATCAACTATTTAAGTTGATTCTTGCGATCAGAAATTGTCTCTTAGTTTTTCATGAGACAAACTTCTTATGCCAATATTAAATCATATATTTTTTATAAAAGAATAGAGAAAGAAACACTTCGAGGTTCATCTAAGTTCAACAAAACTCCAACACATTTATTTTCTGCTTCTTGAAGTTTCAAGACAAGGTGAGAAACAATGATTTTATACTTCGTCAAATGAATAATGACAGGCGTTTTCACATTTTCACCGTTTTTTTCATTATTTATTGATTTTTTGTTTACGCATAAAGTGTTTTTTCGTGGTGTCATTAAAAAGAAAATTATATTCAATAAAATTAATTAATGCTTAAATGATTGCATTGAAATTGTGTTTAGGAAAAGACGAGGTTTACCTACCATGGGGTTCGTCAGTTCTTCAATTAAATGAAGTCTTTTAAAAATAGTTTTACTTAAAATATATTCAAGATCGGCAATACTGTCAATGTAATAAAGTTATGTAAACACGATATGCAAATAATACATATTGTGTAATTTAGTGTACAAATAGGCTTCACTTTGCACAATGCAATCCAATAATCAATAGTGATTGTTATCAGACCCAGCGTTAGTACAGTGAAATATTGTAGCAGTAATTCAGTTATCACAATAATGCACGGGAGAATTACAATTGCAGTGGTTCAATGTTAGGTGTTGACATATTTAATACCTGAGTTGAATATTAAGTCTATCATTTTAATCAATATAGTTTTAAAGTTATTTTGACTATTTTGTCATTAGCGTATTTCACTCCGTTGTTTGCACGTAAATCATTCTAAATCAGCTTACCGGTTGTCTTGTAAGTAATATGTATGAATGAACAAACTTTATTAGCTTTACTTTAACTTTAACTTTAACTTTGTCGAATGACTGATCTCTGATCTCTGATCTGAGAAGGTATTAAATATTTTTTTCAGAAGCTGGGATGTAAATGGAGAATAAAAGTATGTACAGAGATTTGATTTTCGAGGAATCGTTTTATAAGATTTATATACTTTAAATTAATAATAAGAATACAATTCTTAAATCATAATTGTGGTATAGCACATTTTTTTAATAATTATCTGTTTCTTAAACCTTTTGTGGAAAATTATAAAATCAGACTTATCAGGCATAGGCTTATTGTAATGCTAACAAATAATCTTATTTAACATAATAAAAAATAAATAAAAATTAGATAGATAGATTAGATGCAATAATAATCTTAATTAATGCAATAAAAAACAAATAAAAATATTTAGATGCAATATTCAAGTTAAGAAGTTGGAGACGGCCATTACGGTACTATCTCGCAAGTAAGTTAACTATTGAGCCTAGTTTACATACAATTCTATAATTCTGAGTATATCGCGAATAATAACTTTAACACTATTTCCGTTTATTATATATTTTCATGTTTTTTCTTTTTACGTATTCTATGATATTCTAAGTTTCATGATGAAATCTGCGTACAAAATACTTTGATCCAAAAATTTATATTATCTAATATATTGTAATGTATTTTATTTAAAACGAAAGATGGAGAATGCTTGTCAAAAAGTAGATATACACAAAAGTGTAGTAGATTAAAGAAAATCATAGGAAGTCGATGAAGAAACAGAACATATGATTGTGCAGGTCTACTGAAAACTGAGAGCCTGACAAGCGCGGCTCAATAAAGTAATATGGGAACAAACAGCGCGTGTAGGGTTTTACTTAATTGTATCTTGGTCTTAGGATGACTTTTTAATTGCTTTTGCTTTAATAGGTGCAAAAGCACCATTGTTAATAATCAATAGGTACTATCTTTTATTGATTTTTAATCTGTATTAATCAATAAATATATTACGTTCTAGAACTACACTTTTTTTTGAGAAAGTAAGAACAAGCTTAAATAATCGAATTTAAACACAATTAAAATATAGGTAATGGTAAGATTTATACGAATATTAGACATTCAAATAAAACTATTCTAAACGAATTAACTCGTTGAATTACTTTTTGCAAATTGCAGTGAACCTATTGTGTTTACAAGAGGAGAATTTCTTTGGTTCAATAGTTTTGTGAATAATTTTAGGAAATAATTTTGGTTCTCGAGGAAGGTTTTGTAATACATCAAAGCTAGATTGCAATTGATTACTGTGTGTTCATCTTCTGTTGACTTCATCAAGACACATGCTACTTTCCTATTTATGCTTCAATTTTCAATTAATCCTTAGAAGAATTGAATTTAGCAACTTTTAATAATAAAGTTGCTGAAAAATCAAATTTAAAAATAAAAATGAGTCCCTGTAATATCAACAGTTATATATTTAAATAATATTTCTATGCACTTGAGTTATTTTCTCGTCATATACGACCCCGTTTATTTAAGTTATCGAAAATCTATTATTTCTGTCGTAATAAATCATAAATGTCAATGTATTGAAATGAAGATTTTATGGCTTTATATGTTGATAAACATTTCTGGCTTCAAAATAGAATATATAGGTCAAATGATTTATTTATTTGTGTTTATTTTTATTTTACTGTGGAAGTCATGTGAGTTAGGCTTGCGAGTAATCGGCGGAAGAGATGCACTGCAAGATGAATTTCCTTACGCCGTCCGTTTAGAGCTAAAAATAAATGAATGACTCACATGATATGTCTAGTGCGACAGTGTACTGTAGGAGGACCTATCGTGTACCCGGCGGGAATAGTGGGTGTAAATTCCATGTCAGAAGACGACTGTAACGAACATACCAAAGTTCTTCAACTGACTCCAGGTACTGCAGCATCTATACTATCACCAGTTAGCCCTATTATAGATTGGATCAGACATTATTGTTGCAAATAAACGAACCAATTGACTTTTAGAAAGAAACAATCACGAACATGGATACCCGTATTTAGTATAATACAAAAATCTAGTTATTTTAGTCATAAGAATGATAATATTAATAATCACACTCAGCTGTAAATAATATAAAATCGCATTTTCTAAATATAAGTAATTAATTATTTATATCTATTGTAATCTATTGCTATGTAGTTGTTCCAAAAAAACGTTAATATCATAATTAAAATCATATAATTAATTAAATATATTGTTTTTTTACAAATGTTTTAAAAATAACACAACGAAAAAAAAGGATAGTTATATTAAAGCATCGGAGGCACGGTAGCGAGTGCCTCTAAAACATCCTAAACATGAATCTATTACTAAGAATGATGTACATTCTATTCAATGAAATAAATTAGATTTTCTCACAATGGAGTCGCAAGTAAGTATATATATTAATGTCCTTCAAAACGAACCGACAATAATAAAGGTTATTTATTATTTTGCTTTAGGTTATTGCAGTTTCTATTAAAGACTTTATTTATGATAGTGGTAAAAAGATGAGATAAGTAATGAAGCAAATCGCTTTAACTTCTGAATGTGACCTTTACTTCGTTTCCTAATTCCTTTATTAGGAAATTAAATAAAAGTTACATTCAGAAGCATTCATCATTACAAGGCGTTTGTCATTGCAAGACAACATTTTGGATTAACCGAGGGCTGAACAAAGGATGGCTACGTTATTGTTGTTAGATCAGATGGTAAGCGCCAAAGAATAACCTCAATTTCGGAGCTTAACAATCTTTACAATGTATCTGGTGCCCGGGATCTAGTCGGATAAGCAGCGCCTGCTTCGCCTCGCATGACAACTGAGTCGAAGGTTAGACAACCTCAGATGCCTCGTACAAAAAGAACCATCAAAAAGTAATTTTCTTGCATGTAGTTCATACTATATATTTTAAGCCACTTATGTGTTGTATTTTAGCTATAACTTTGTTTTGTTGTTACCATTACTTTCAAATGAGCCTCTCCCTAATTATCCTAGTTACATATAGTTTGGAAATAGTTGAAGTACTTTGTATAAAATCACAAATAAATATTTAATATTTTTTTTAGTTATCACAGCAACTTGACAATACATGTCAAGTTGTAACTGTGACAAGTGCCAATTGACATTAGCTGTCATCAACTTGACGTTGTCCATCAATTTATAGATTTATTTATTTATTATTTTATTTTTTTTATATTTCTTATTTTTATATTTATGTTTTAATACTCAGGAGGGCATTGCAGTAATTTTTGTTTATGCCAGTTTTTACTAGATGTTTTTTTTTTCTTTTTTAATTTCAAAACTTCAATTTTATATACATATTTTGTTTTTTGTTTAAGTATTACCTTATCTCAAAATTATGTTTATTTACAAAGCTGGTGGGTTAGCAAACTGCTGGGTACTTTAATTTTATTCGTTATTAGTAATTTTATTATATAGACATACATTTATATATATTCTAAACGTCTTTATATTTGTATAATATAAAATTATTATTATAATTATAAACGTATTATTGATATTTATTTCATTTTTAAATAATTTATATACTGAATATTATATACACATTTATTAATTATGTCCTCAGCAGATAGTATTAGTAGTAACCAATTTCTTTCCCTTTCATCTTGTGACGAATCTTTAAGTGATGTTAGTTTTCACAGTACAGCCGCTCATCCCCTTAATTTCACTTTTAGTCTGTGTTTCTCAGATTGTCGGAAAAGTTTTAATGTAATCTATATAAATGCACAAAGTATCCCGGCTCATTACCCTGATATGCTTGCATCTTTTGAGTCTCCTAATATACATGCCATCTTAATATCAGAATCGTGGCTTAAGCCATGTTTGTCGTCAGCTCCTTATACACTGCCACGATTTCATCTCATTCATAATGATCGCGTTGGTAAGGGGGAGGGAGGAGTTGCGATCTACTTACGCACCCACTTACCCTTTAATATTATTAGTTCCACTCAGCCACCAGACCCTCAAGCCACTGAACATCTATTAATCGAAATATATTTAGGTAAATCTAAAATCCAAATAAATACAAATCAGGTGGTTTGGGCACGTCGAACGAATGAGTGATGAAAGAATGGTAAAAATGATTTATTCAGGAAAAATGAGCGGTAAGAGAGAAAAGGGGAGGCCTCGAGTGACCTTCGAAAACACAGTATCTATGATACTGGAGGAAGGTCACGTAAAAAGCATGAGGACCCCCCGGCGGGCATGTATGAAGAGGTTGATGTCTGTGGCCGAGGCGAAAGAGGTATGCAGGGACCGTAGCGTTTGACTCTCCGCCGTCTCTAGCTACCCCGCAAGGGGTATGGCGTGAAGCTAAATAAATAAATAAATAAATCTTAAATCATCCCTGGCGTATTTTAATGTCCCCCTTCAATTTTTAATTATTTTAATTTTTTAGAGACCGTTTTAGAAAAATATGTTGCTTACTACAATAATTCTATTATTATGGGTGATTTTAATACATGTATGAAAAAAGATAACTACCTCAGCAAAAAACTATTAAATGTTTCTGAAGCATGTAACTTATAGTTGCTGCCTCTTAATGCTACACACTTTTTCCCCGGCAGTGAACCCTCTCTTCTTGACCTTATTATGGTATCTTCACCAAATTTTGTTTTAAAACACGGTCAGTACTCTGCTGATGCGTCTTCCTATCATGATTTGATTTATATCTCTTATAATATACGTCCACCAAAATACAAACCCACTACACTTCTGCAACGTAAGTTTTGGAGGAATTGACAATAATCGACTGTGTGAGGATGCTGGTCAGTTAGACTGGAATCTTGTATTTAATTCTGAATCTATTGATAATAAGGTAAGGTAGAATTATATTCAATAATTTGTTGACCCAATTATACGACAGGCATGCCCCTGTACGACCAATTAAAATGAAACATCTTCCTGCATCGTGGTTATCTAATGAACTGAGGACTTTAATGGAGAAAAAAAATCAAGCAAAATATAAATATAAATTTAAAGACTCCGATACCAACCGCTCTAAATATCATAGAGATCGAAATCGCTGTAATGCTTCGTGTAGAGATGCCCAACGCCACCATATTTATAACTCAATCGAAGATGGCAAAACATCTAAAACATGGAAATTTCTTGAATCGGTTGTAGTTCGCAGAACTATGAATACTTCTATCAATATTGACATTGAACTTCTTTATAAACACTTTTTTTCTTCTGAAATAATGGACAATGCCGCTAAAGATCGCATACTTCATTATCTTTCATCTCTTCCAACTCCAGATTTCTTATCTTTTTCCTTTTGTTCTATCACCGAATGTGATGTTACTCGTAAGTGTGTATTATCCATTTCTTCAAATGCTGTTGGTGCTGACAGTATAAGCCGTAATATGATCCTACCCATCCTAGATGTTATTGCTCCTATTCTAAGTCACATCCTAAACTATTCCATTACCAATGGTAAATTTCCTGATGCTTGGAAACATGTTCAGGTGATTGCAATACCTAAGAAGTCGAAACACTTAAATATAGCCAATTTCCTCCTATCTCCATTTTACCCTTTCTCTCCAAAATCCTTGAGAAAATAGTTTATCAGCAGTTGAGCACATTTATCAATAACCATTATTTACTAAGTCCCTTACAATCCGGTTTCCGTCCCGGTCATAGTACGGTTACAGCACTAGTCAAGGTCACCGATGATATTCACTTGGCAATGGATAGTAAACAGTTGACTGTATTAACCCTGCTAGATTTTAGCAATGCATTTAATTCTGTTGACTACGATATTCTGTTAAGTCTGTTACGCACTCTTAACATATCTCCATCGGTGATACACTGGTTTCGAAGTTACCTTACTGGCCGGCAACAGCGCATCCGGCAGGATAAGTCCTCCTTATCGTGCTGCAATGTCTCGGCTGGGGTGCCTCAAGGCGGCGTTTTATCTCCCTTACTTTACGCAATTTTCATTAACTCCATAACTCAATATATATCTTCTCTCTTTCACATGTATGCAGACGATATTCAAATTTACCGCCATACTAACGCTGACAATCTACATTCCTCCATATATGCCATTAATGATGACCTGACTGAAATTTTAAAATGGAGTTATCTCTATGGTTTGAAAATAAATCTCACTAAATCACAGGCAATTATTATTGGTAGACCCGGCATGATTGCTAAAATTGATAAATTAAATCTCTCTTCGATCTTAAATGACGGTAAAGCAATACCATACTATGACTCCGCTAAAGATCTTGGGTTGTACTAAGACCAAACATTATGTTGGTCCGTTCACATAAAAGATCTCAGTAGGAAAACATTCATCGCAATGAATTCTCTTCAGCGACTAAGATATTTTCCACTTATTCCTACCAAAATTATGTTAGCACATTCTCTCCTACTTTCTATTCTAGATTATGCCGATGTAAGCTTTCTTAATTTGACCGAGGACCAATTAAATAAACTTGAGCGACTTCAAAACATAGCTATAAGGTTCGTATTTGGCTTGCGCAAATATGACCACATTTCACAATTTCGTCAGCAGCTCAAGTGGCTTACTATTCGTCGACGCCGGGATTTACATGTACTTTCTCTGCTGTACTGTGTATTATTCCATCCAATGACACCCTCATACCTAAAGCAAAGATTTGAATTTCTAGGGCCACAGGAAGATTTGAATTCGTCACAATTATTAATGTTAAAAATATTCATAATTAAAAATTTTATAAGCACTCTTTTACAGTGCTTGCCACAAAACTGTGGAACACTCTTCCTTTGTCTATACGGCAATCGAAAACATTAATTTTATTTAAAAAAACTGTAAAAGAATACTTTCTGAGTAAAGATAGTTAAAACAACTTCTGTATAACACTCACTTAACATCACTTATTTATTTATTTATTTTAATTATGTGGTATATAATATAAGTAGTGTATTGCATTGTTTAGTTTATTACGTTTTATTGTTCTTTTTTATTATATATTTATTAGTATGTTATTATTTATATGTATGTTTAGTATGTAATTTTACGCCACCTACCTGTACCAATGTTTTTTTTTTTTTTAATACTTAATGTTTGTAAGGTTGCCTGGAAGAAATCGCCGTTAGGTGATAAGGCCGCCTGTTGTACTTTTTATTTGTTATTTTGTTTATGTTTTTTTAAATATACGTTCCTACTAAGTTGCTATTTCATCCTCATGCTGATTCCTTGTAATAGGCCATCTGTTATTATTACATTGTAGATATAATTCAAAGATTTTAGTTTGTAATGTTGTACCTGACTATAAGTAAAAGATTTTTTATGCTCTTTCGTGAAAATAAAAGTATTTATTGTTTGCTGTAAAAAAAATTGAAATATTGACAATAAGCTATCGAGGTCTTTTACTTAAGTTGCATTTTAATCCATTCTATAGGTATAGACGAATAAACAAATATAACAATACCCATATCAAAAGGAACATACTATAATCTCAATCATCATTGTTTAAAGAGAATAGTTTTTAAATACATATTAATATATTAAATGATCCGACTGATCTTAAATTAAGCGATGCCTCGAAAAAATATACACCAGGTGGGTACAAGCTTTGATGAAGTCGGAGAACCCTTTCCAGAGCAAAAATGTGGAGTTTTGCAATTTCTGGGCATTTTATACTAACATAAACGTCTACTTAAACCTAAACACAGTCAGTGGTTTATGTTACATGTTCGCAAGCGAGGATAACTACTATCGTCGCCTTCAGAATTATAAACATGAGGCGCTGCGTCAGTATTTAACAAACTGCACTTTTATCATGGGAGTTGACTTGGTCTTTAACACATGAGGCTATGCTTGCATAACAAGTATTGCTTTGTGTGTATTTAAATCTATTGCGTAGTTAAGTAAAGAATTGTGAATTTTATATTCTTTTATTATGAGTATATCTTGAACTTATTAGATATGTTATTGACTGTTCTTTTAATAAGTTCCAACAAATGTACTTTTGTATATTTTCTATTTACTAGCTTTATTTTTTTTTATGTTAGAGGAGGGCAAACGAGCTTGCTGATCACCGCTGTATGTGATCACCGCCGCCCATGAACTCTTGCAACATCCGAGGATTCACAAGTAAAAAGGCTTGATTAATAGATTTTCTGAGTTCTGTAGTCATTTTTATTTCTTAGAGTCTTAAATATCTTCCTTAAATAAATACCTACGCGCCAGAGTACAGACAGGTTCCAATCTTCATAACATGAAGGCGATGGTAGCAGATATCCTCCCCTACAAACACAGATATCCCGGCTTGTGGTATGAAATGATCTTCAAGTTTATATCGGGGCAATGATAGGTATACTTGTTGCTGTTGCTGAGTTGCTAGGTTGAGATATTTGCGTCTTCGTTAAAAAATCTCCTGATTCTCTCACTCGCCAGTGGAACATAACCAAATGGATTTGATTACTATACTCGTATGTCGATTTTCTGTGAGAGAGTAGTCCTTTCCCAGTCGAGTCCGCTCAATAAGAGCTGCAGTCAAATCATGCATAGTTAAGGGACTGAGAGTGTGTTTCAACTATTGATTGTTTCAAACAATAAGTCATACATATTATACATAGTTTTAAGGTAATTCATATTTAAAAAACACGAAAGGAACGTCGTATAAAATAAAAATGATGGTTTCAATTTTATAAATATTTTTCTTGAAAAAAAAAACAAAACACACAAAATTCTTTATTCTTATTTAAATAAGATTTTTATTTATGAAACAGTGAACGCTGCCACCGCTATTGTTGCGTCAGTATATATATATATATATATATATATATATATATATTTACATAAATAATAGAGAGATTCGAACTTTAGCCGTGGGGTTCCACAAGGTCCTAATGTTCCGTTCTTGAGCTGATGTTGTATAGATATATATTGGAATGAATTTGATGGCATCTATATATATGGTATGATAGATGGTATACATATTCATATGTGCTTAATTAAATCATGCTATTTAATTCTCTTTGTAATCTCTTTTAGATTTCTAAATAATTTTCAAACCAATGAAAAGTGTCCTTGCTGAAACCCTAATATTAGTTACTTCCAAATTTAACATTGATTGCGTGTTATTCAAAATTCAAAAATTCAAAATTCAAAATATCTTTATTCAAGTAGGCATTTACACGCACTTTTGAATCGTCAATTATTACAATACAAAAAAAGGTCAGTGTAGTCCGTCCGTAAGCAAGCTACCACCGGCTCGGAATGCTGCTCTGTTGAGAAGAGCCGGCCAGAAACTCAACAGTTGCTCTTTCAAAAGAAATATAACAATAGGTGATGTATCTTATAATATAATATAAATCCTGCAAATGATACAACAACTTAAGTTCCACATATTTCGATCCACTAAAAACTCTTGAACGTTATAATAAGCTTTATTTAACAATAAACTTTTGATTTTAGATTTAAAACTAAGAAATGGAAGGTCTAAGATATCTTGTGGAACTTTATTATATATGCGTATACTCAAACCCATGAAGGTTATGGTTACTTTTAATTTCAACCACGAGCTCCTCACAACACTCACCTACATTTTCTCTTTGAAACAAAAAGAAACCTGCAAATTGAAAGCTGTTTCATGATTGCAAAACGAACTTTTCTATGGAGAAGTTAGAAATTGAAGTTTAATAACTTTAATGAAACTGTTACAAGAAAGACTTATTCAAAGTAAAATTATCATTACCAATAGATTATTTGTTTCTGCACCAACAACATAGAGTATAATTATGTATTATTAGAGATCGACCCCTCATATAAACTGCTTAATATTGAGAGGTTAAAATAGTAGCTTTTAATATAGTTAATCTATCATCAAATGGTACTCAAACCTTGCTATTTGCAAGATTCACTCTTGATTAAGTAATCCAAGTAAGCGGGTACAATATGCCATAAACCGATTTAGAAAACGGCAACGCAGTGGATGTCGTGTTTAGAGACTTCTCAAAAGTTGTCGTCCAAGGTTAGACTCTTATTACCCCACTACATAATGACACTAAGTGAGTGAAGTTAAGACTTTGGTTTCTTTTTTCCTTAACATACTTTATCTCTTAACTTAGGGATTATAATAAAATAGGTATAAATACTACCATTAATGATATTCTTTAAATACAGATAAGGCAGCTAAGAGTTGATAGCAAAGATTCCTAAGTTGAACTAAGCGACCAGTTGCTTATTATAATTAGTTAGCATTAAAAAATATAGTTCACAGACCTCTAGCAAAGTAATAAATTCTTTTTTCTATATTGATTACTGAAAATATGTACATTTCGGACATATGTACCGGTACAATGGGAACACACGCTTATGTATCCGTGACCCCCACGCTGTCTTCGTTAGTTATAAAACTGGGAGCTCACGTCCTACATTAAGGGAACTTGCGTTTTCTTAAAGAATTCAATTTCTACACTAAACTTAATTCCTAGACTACTATACTGCCGTATGTATAATACGTGTAAAATAACCACGTGTCTATTATCACTTACAATTTAGGTGATCTTAATAAATAGGTTTCTTTTCGGTTATCCGTTTTATTTTAAACTATTTTGACACATCACTATGTTATCTCTCTCATCTACTAAAATATTTAAATATTCATAATATTAAATTTAGTTTTGTAGTATATTTGTAATGTATGTTACTACATATAGTATAGTGTCCTTAGATATCTTGTGTATTACAAGACAATTTTCATCAAATCAAACATTATGTACAACACCATAATTATAAATAGATTTTAATAAAATCTGGTGGCGAAAATCTTAAATAAGAATAAGATTAAACTGTAACTTTGACGATTTATTGATATCAACAAGATAGTGGACAACACTTAATTAATAATTATCATTTAAGTACAGAAGGAATGAAAATAAAGTATTTCTTTATTTATATATGGGAATAATAATAACAATATTTTTTTATCGCTCTATTTATCGTATCGTGAGAAATTGTTTATATCACTCAGTTAGGTATATATTATATAATGTTTAAAGTATCGTAAAGTATCGTGTAAAATATATTCTTAATTACTATTTACTTAAAAATGTTACGAGTTTAATAAGTTTTAAAGTAGTTGCTTTTAAAGATATTGAGATATTCCAATTGCATTATGTATTGCTACATGTGTTTCAAGTATTTCATTAAACGATGGTAACGTCCTGAAATAATATTGAATGCAAAGAAGGAGATTTGACGGAACTGTAATATGAAAGACCAAATAGGAAACTTTGAAATGAACTCGATATCCATAATATTATTACAGTATCACTACTTTTTAGAAGATATTTTAAATATTTTATACGACAATTTCTTTTTTTTGCATTAAAATAACCGTCAAATCTACGAAAATACATTTTTAAATGTACTATGGGATTGGTTTGATTAATTATTACAATTTCTGAAGAGATGTACAATCGACATGAGTGTTTTCTAACAAAACAACGTGAATATATATATAACGATAATAATACGAGAAATTGTACAAAATATATTCATACGTACGTACAGTTTTATAGAACCAACATATTAACGCCATATTAGTTATATCAGCAAATAAAAATTCTGTAACGGTATTATGAATAATAAGTTATTATCCTTTGATTAATAAATAATCAACTATTTGTAAATTACATAATATTCAAGGAGATTTGCTCCTCTACAGTCAAAACCACGACAAATTAATTTAAAATTTTATTCAATTTAAAGTGTGCATACATAATGTAATTCATGCTGTAATTTAATATAAGAAAAATGAAGGAAGGTTCGAAGGAATAATAGGAAAAAGAATAAAGAAAGTTCTTCATTCAAAGTTGTTACGCGTTAGGGAAGTTCCACAGTTTACGGAAAATGCAGGCCTTGGATTAAAATAGTTACAGACGTTTGTTTCAAATACTACAGTATCACAGAAACTCACTACCGTTCTTTTGTAGTATCATGACTTAAAATATTAAAAATAAAGATTATTTAATAATAAACCCTTGTTTATAACATTGATGCTAACTTGTTATAGAATCTATATATACTTACAAAGAAAACCTTTTTATTAAATTTAAAACTGCCGTTTGAGAAGTTAAGTATATTGTAATTCAAATAACAGGATTACGACTGATAATTCCACTATAGGTATATGTTAGTTTTATATTGGTGGAGGAGTGGGAGCACTCGCTCTGTGCCTGCAGGATGCAGCTCACCCACTCCTGCTCGATGCACTTGTTGTTTCAACGTTCATATTTTTACCTCCCATTGTATTCTTTATAAAGCTTTGCGGGCCGTAAATAATGGTAATAAATTTATATTTTCATTACTGTTCTCTATATCTGCAAAACCGCAAAACATACTTCACTTCACACTATGATTAAACAGATATTATATCTGGTAAGGATTTCAGAATTCTTCAAATCTTTTAATGGTTATTATTCGGTGCTGTGACACTGTTTGCAGTAATTATCGGAATCAATCAGACATTTGGGACACTTAAAAAAGGAATATTAAAGCATATTATTTGGTAGACACTTTACCTTTCTACTGACACTGTAATTACTGTAGGTACTGTGGCTTTTATGTTCTAAGGTTATGTTGGAAGTGTACAATTATTTTATTGAAAAGGTACATTACTGAAATTATTTTTATTAAAACATTAATGAGTAATATGTACTTGTTACAAGTTCGTACAAATATTTCATTAAAACATTACTAACGCGTAGGAATCAAGCCGCCATTGTCACTGAATATAAGAACAGACAGAAAAATATAATGTCTTCCTAAACTTATTAGTCAGTTTAATATACACATTTTTGGGGAAACTGACAATAGACTGTTATTACAATAAATCTACACTGAGATTTGGCACCATTCTATAAGTAAGAAGGGAAAATAAGAAAATTAAATAAACACACGACATACTTTTTATATTATTATTGAACATTACATTATATTACACTTCAGACGGACAAATACAAATAGAAGCTTCTTTCCATAATATCTGCTGTAGAAAACGATCACACGAGTGACGTGACAGGTCGCTCCACCAAAGATTATGAAAAAGGTTTGGTTTTTTGACATTTCATAATAAAACAGAAAAAGACTTGCTCTGAATATCATATCCAATTCCTCAACGTTCAACTGAAGTTACAATAATGTATTTATTCAGAAAAATCTTCCAGTTTTGTTAGCTATGTGAATAGTAACGAAGGAATAATTGAATGAATAAGAAATTAATTATTTCAAACAAATTTGAAATTTTCATTGATCAGGTGAATTGTATTTCGATTAAAAGTACCGATGGATTTAATTACAAAAGTTAAGGGTTTCTTATCAATAAAGTACGTTAGGGTTTCTTAGTAGTTAAACATTACACAAACTTAATGTTAAAAATAAAAATATTTATATATCACGCAGAAGAATATCAAGTATGAAAACATGGGACTTAATTAACTTGATGTTTGATTGTCTCGTTACTCGCAAGCGCTTAACTTCATTACTTTAACAATAAGTTCTGTTTTCATTAATCAGTATTGTTATAAAAGGTTCGCTCTAGACGCTATAATAAATCTTTTAGACTAACTAATATAATTAGTATCGAACAAAGTGATGTCGTAGTTTTATTACATCTATCTTCACTTTGCTAAAATAAACTTTAAAAAATTGCAAGACCTTGGTTTTTTCTACTACTTTTAGACATTATATGAATATTATCAAAAATGATCTCATTTAAAGACTCCAAAGAGAAAAAAGAAATCAATTCTTATAATTTTAAACAATAAGTCCATTGCATAAATTATATATTTTTAATAATATTGAAATGAATCAAAAATAGAAAGACTTTTGTCGTGACGTTTCGACCAACAAGTAAATATTATAAAACAATAATCACTGATTATAGAGATCTACAAAATTTTTATTACATACAATTATTCTGAATAATTAAAATCATATTATATTTTATATAATATTTACACTGCACTTAACTATTCAATACATTACTTAATGTTATTATATTCATCTCTAAAGCTGAACAATATTGTAAATATAATCTATTATTAAATATAATGTTTAATATCCAATGTATTAAACTATATCATATCACTATATGAGAATTATAATATTGTTATATGTACTAGTATATATATAACAAATACTTAAGAAATTCCAAGAAATACAAAGTCCGATGTAGTTTAAAAATTTTGTGTTAAAGATATTGTGTTATTGAAACTGACTGGTCTGATTGTACGAGTAACCAATTGATTTGAATGTTAAAGAAAAAGCTCGAACTTCGTATATTCCTTTTATTTCGTTATGACGATTTGACGTAATAATATTAGCTTATATATATTTAAAATGTATAAATGAAATGAAATTGGAATCTCGAACTTAATATTGAAAAACTAGTGTTTAATAGTTTCTGATGTTACTTTATCCTTCTAAAATCAACATTATTTTCCAATGTTTGAATTTGAACGCACTCTTTACTAAGTTGTAAATACATTTGACTCATAGTTTCTTTATTTTCTTAATTTTTCTGTCTTATAATAATTTGGCAACAAAAAGTATTCGCTACTTCAGACAAGATTGCGTACAGTAGCAGGCATTAACCCGCACATGAAATATGTATAAAATTTTAACAAAATAAGTGAACATTGCTTCTGAGTCGACGCCCAATGTCCCGGAAAGATAAGATAGAAAAAGGAAAAAACTGCGTGACATCTAAATCATTCGGTATCACCATGACGGAGTGGAATAATTATTTTATAATGATATTATAGTGAAATATCTTTATATATATAATTCTCATGTTACAATTTTGTTAACAAAACTCCTTCGCTACGGTTCGACCGATTTTTATGTAGTTTATTAGATTAGAAGTGTAGGATGTATTCGCAGTCTATGGGCTATTTGAAGATCATGGTATATATGTTTCGACCGGAAGTACTGTTTTCAACAGTTCCTGTTAGTTGAAAAAGATAATACTGCAGTGGGTTCTCATAACTTTTGCATTATACATTTTAGAAGGAACTTATACACCAATTGCCTCTCAACTACCTGCGCAGTACGGTCAATGATTATACCACTATGGACTCTACCATATACTCTGACTATGTATTACACGAAACGTTCAACAAGCTCAATGTTTTAATATGCTTGCACCAAAGCTCCCTGACTCCCCCTACCGTTAATAGCTTTTTCTTATGATAATGGATGCTCTGAAATCGGACATACAAGAAAAGTCATCCTGGTGCACGCTGTTCGCTGATGACATTGTTCTTGTAGGAGAGGATGGAATTGAGGTACAGAGCAAGCTGGGAAAATAAGCAAAGTAAATAATCTAGAAATTAGATAGAACCATTTTTGTTACTTAAGTTTTGTTTTGTGCATTTTTTTATTCTTTTAATATTCTCTATTATTTATTTATTTTAAATAAAGATAAATATATTTCTTACGCAATCTTTTTAATATAAAATGTAAGTAAGTGTAAAAGAGATGAGAATAGATAGCTTTGTATCTATTTCGACTTTTTATTGTATTGATGTAATAATAGAGTGTTAACCAAAAGTATTGGACCACTATTGACAATGATTGTTTTATGTATAATTTATTTTAACATTATTTACTACCTAATAAAATGTTTATAATTGCAAAACTGGCTCTTATTACTATTACTTATTCATTTGCATTTGCTTTGTATTTCAATAAATGGTATTATAGTCTTAAGATTATAAAATTTTATGGGTGTCTATAAATAAATAAATCAATATGACGATCATATGGTATTAATAAAATATGTAATAGTAGATTTAAAGGCAAATTGAACTTTCAATTTCATAATATTTGTTAATAAATTTACATTTGACTATATTAAATAATAATAATAATTCACTAATTTGTGCGTATACATTTAAAAACAACAACAATAATCATAATATATAAAGCACAAAGACACTTACTTACTGACTCATTCATCGCCCTATAGCCCAAACCGTAGTACCTAGAAAGCTGAAATTTGGACACAAGACTCCTGACATATTGAATAGCCAGTCACTATGTTTATTCTCAACAAGCTGCGATGAGAGAAACAAGAGTGTACCTATAACCCAATAGGAATGAAACTCTATTTATCAAACTCAAGGCTTTCTCGCAATGATAGCTAGTCATGATGGGTTGGAGGATAGAGCGTGTATGTGAGAAGGGCCATGGTTTCAATACTCACGAAAGTCAGTTTTTTTTGTTTATTCCCGTCGCGAAGCACGGGTAACCTGCTAGTAAATTAATAAATATAACTATGAAAATATTTAGATTATATTCACTTCCCCTTTTTTTTGTATTCATCTCTCTCGTCAATTTAGAATGAAGGATTTAAAAGAAGAGCGTCACTGCTTTTTCTTTTAAAATCTTTTAAAAGATCGATTTTAAGAGTTTAAAATTTTAGATCTGTTAAATTATTTTACCAACTTAACTTTTATTTACGAAGCGTTACAAAGTCTTAGCCTTTCTAAAGTTCAGAGATAGGATACAGTATTAAATCAACAAATAATTGTTTTTATTATAGTTATTTATTTACTTATAACACATGTCAAAAAAAACATTGTTTGTAGTTTCGTTCCCTTCTCAGTCGTCTTATGGATTTTCAAACTTCAATATTAGAATTAGTTAAAAGATATTGACTTGATCTTATTCAGATTCAGAAATTTTTGAAATTAATATCGCGTGTGATATTTTGGATCCCTGTTAAGTTTTACCATTTTAAAAATGATAATACTTTTTTATTATTGAAATTATGTAAATTATGACAGATCCTTTTCAAATGTAATAATTGAATTTTTAAGTAAAATCTACTAAATAAGTTTATAATTCTCTCAATACTTGAAGGTCAATATTTTATATTCAAATATGATTATAATTAATGTTTTGTGTCAATCCATAACTAAATTTGTAAACAAAAGCTATAATCCAAAGGTATTTTTCTAAGAACTCGTACAGGGCGTTATATGTATTTATATATAAAAAGTTAATAAGTCTCTTCTAGAGAATACAATTTAAAATTGTATCGTTCACTGTGTACTGAAAGAGTTCCTCGACCCGGACGACGCGATTACGTTAGGGAACGCTACGTAAAAGCGGCAAAGCGAACATAAATACTACACATACACACACACAGCGTCTTCGCCGGCGAAGACGAGGCCCCCATCCAAGCACGTTGCTCCGGCGTTCTGCCGTCGGAGGACGTTAGTGTCAAATTCTAACCCACATCCAACCCTCGCTTCCCACCTAACGGCGTCCTGAGCCGTGGTCCGAGCCTCCTCCTCCTCACAGGAGGCGCCCTCAGGACGCGCGTTCCCCTGGGGCCCTTCAGGCCCCCCCTTGTCAAGGGCGGGTCTCTGCACCCGTCCATTACTCCGGTGACGCTGTCATGGCCAGTAGGGCTAACAGCAGAGACAAAAAAAAAAAAAAAAAAAAAAAAAAAAAAAAAAAAAAAAAAAAAAAAAAAAAAAAAAAAAAAAAGAGTTTCAAATAAATAGTTATGACAACGTTTCGCTACGACAGTAACGTTGGTACGTCTTGGAGATATATAAAAACGTGAGCTCACGTGTCTCGTAAACGCGACTCGTCTTGTCTCGAAAAATTAAATTCTTTTTATTTTACTTGTTTACTTCTTCATAAATATATTTTAATATTTTCACCACTACAGTTTATTTCAATTAAACAATTTCAATCTTTTGTCTTTAATTTATTAAATTATTGCTGATTAATTTTAACTTGCATGTTCAAATATCACTTTCTATGAATTGATTAGGATCAGTTAATTATATAATTTATATATAAACTACAACTTCAATTGGCCAATGTGTTCAAAAGTTAAAATACAGACTACAAGTTGGTCAATGTACTCGGAACTCGGAGCAATATTGAACACGTAATCAATAATATAGACATTTTACATATTTTCTGTGACAGACGACAGTTCATCTATTATCATGTATGAACTTCTCTAAACACAGCACAAATAAAATACATTTTATTAGGATAAATTAAATACAATAAATAGGAAACAAAAATAATGCTACAATGACCACACATTTTTGACTCGACAACAAAAGTAAACAATAAATATAAACTGCTAATTTTCAAATAAATAATAGATTATATTAAATATTTTCTATTATGTATTACGTTCCTTTTATAAACCACTCAACCACTCAATCTTACAGCTTAGTATTCAATCACTGTGAACTTATTTTGCTACCATTATATACGAATTAAAACGAATACGTAAAAACGACATATTGCGGATAACGCCTCTGATTTCATATTTACGATAAAATAACAGTTACATTATAACTATAGCTGTTTCCAAATATCATATCACAATTTTAACAATATTATTTTAGGAGTATTGTTTTTTTGGTCGAAGAGAAAAACAGTGTGTTTATCTTCCATATTTTATTATATTTTTGGAAATCAGAAGTAGATGTATTTAAAAAACCAATTTTACCACTTAAATAATTTATTTATTTCTTAAAAAGTAATTTTAATAATAATCAACTAAATAGAAGGAACAAAATCTTCATAATTAAACACTCTCACTAAACAACACGACCGGTTTGCACACTACGAACGCTACGAGCTAAGTGGCACGCGGCGGTCTGATTGCTCCTTTTATAGAGAAAGATGCAAGTATTCGTGAGGGTAGTAGCTGACTGCTTATACGGCCTCTCCTGACATAGTGTCGTCCTCGACACGAACCTCTTCAGTGGCCGCCACTTGATTCAGTGCCATCCTCTTCGACGTCCTCATCCAACAAGGTCATCGAAAGACCGACCTCAGCTTGCGGTACCAGACCGCTGGGACCAACGACGCCAACAGGTTCGGGATCTGGGTCTTCATTCAAAGGAAGCATCGGAAGACCTGTCCTCGAAGATGGTGTTCTTTCCGGTGACATGTGTTCGTTATTACTCTCATCTATAAATCAGTTACCGTTATTAGGAATTTAGTTTAGTTAGCCTATATGACACATTCAATCTTACAGACATTCAACACATCATCATTCAATCAATTCAAATATCATCTAACATACAATTTACATACACATCCACATCACACATAGAATTCACGTATTCTTTTAATAATAACAGAGACGTCTCTTAAAACAACAAGCTGAGTCTAGACGCTTTCCTTCACGGTAGTAGATTCCAATCAAGCCGGATCTCTTGCCCGCCAGCTGTGGTGCTAAAACTAGAACGCCAAGGCAATATACCTGAAGTTCCGTGAACGCCAAGATAGTATGTCTGTAGTTCAACGAACGCCAAGACAGTACGTCTGAAGTTCGACGAACGCCAGGGCAAATTGCCCGAAGTTCGATAATAGAACGCCAAGGCCTTACGCCTGAAGTTCGGAAATAGACGCCAAGGCCTTGAGCCTGAAGTCTCAACACTGAACGCCAAGACAGTATGTCTGTAGTTCAACGAACGCCAAGACAATACGTCTGAAGTTCGACGAACGCCAGGGCAAATTGCCCGAAGTTCGACAATAGAACGCCAAGGCCTTACGCCTGAAGATCGGAAATAGACGCCAAGGCCTTGAGCCTGAAGTCTCAACACTGAACGCCAAGACAGTATGTCTGTAGTTCAACGAACGCCAAGACAATACGTCTGAAGTTCGACGAACGCCAGGGCAAATTGCCCGAAGTTCGACAATAGAACGCCAAGGCCTTACGCCTGAAGTTCGGAAATAGACGCCAAGGCCTAAAGCCTGAAGTCTCAACACTGAACGCCAAGACCAAGGAGGCCTGTAGTTCTTACATCAAAAACTCGTACATATCCTCAAAGAAGGCTGCACATGACTCGGGACACCATTCGCCACGCCAAGGCTCCATGTATTGTGCCGCTGCTTGTGTGGTTTTCCCATAGCTGCCGCTGAGTAATTTGAGCTTATAGCGTCCATTCGGTAGAGCTTTCACAACTTGGTAAGATCCACGTATTCCTGGGTCGAGTTTTCCGGTGGACTGTGAGTAATTAATGACGAAGACCAGGTCGCCAAGTTTGAACTGGCGAGGCTGGCGTCTCAATCGGTTAGCGTAGTCGTCCTGTCGTTGTCGGTTTGTATCCATCAACTGTCTAGCTCGGTGTCGATGCATCTCGCGCAGCGCTTCTCTATTAGGATTAGTGCCTTCAACATCTATATCTTGGATGAGACTCTGAATCACCGGAGTATTTGCCTCCATCCTAATCATCAGGTTAGTGATATTTACATTCGGCTCCTTGTGTCGCCTTATTGAAATAAGCTACCACATGTTTACTACTGTTTCCATGCGTTTGCAATAAGACTGCACCATACCCAGCGCTACTCGCGTCCGTATGGATTTCTGTGGGAGCTGAGGGTCAAAGACAGACAGAATCGGTTTGTGAGTAAGGATGTCAATAAGCGTTTGGCGAACCTTATCCTGATTTGGGACCCAGTTAAACTCAACGTCTTTTTTATTCAGATTAGCAATGCACGCTGTTAAGGTAGCATAGTTTTTAACATACCGCCGGAAGTACCGCGCAAGCCCTAAGAACTGGCGCACCTGTCGTACATTTTCAGGGATCGGTGAATTTACGAGAGCTTCGACCTTACGTGGACTCGGCCGTACCTGACCCTGACTTACCACTCGCCCAAGATATTCAACCTCCGTAGTTAAAAACGAGCACTTACGTAGGTTTATAGAGAACCCAGCGTTAGTAAGCGTTTGAAGGACATCTCTTAAAAGGGAAATACCCTCAAAAATTGTGGAGCTCATGATGAGCACGTTATCGACATAAACCAGGACCTGGCCTGCTTTTATAAAGCGTTGGAGGGTTTTATTGATGATGCGTTGGTATACGATCGGTGAGTTCGTTAGTCCGCAAGGCATATTCACAATGACCTTCTGGGGTAACGAACCCAGTGAGTGGAATTGACTGTTCATTTATCGGGATCTGGTGGAACCCCGTGTTAATTTGAATCGGAGAATCGGTAGACCTAGTCAAATATTGATTATCTTTAGTGCGAATATACACGATACCATCGCGATTTAGTACGTCCGTTCCTAAAATAATCGGTGCATTCATACACGAAGAAGGGACTATAAGTAGATCCACCTCAATTGAAATTTGACTAAACTCAAGAGTAACGGTCACGTAAGCTTTGACTAATATTTCTTTGTCGCTTATACCCTTTAAAACACAATGGGTAGACTTTGGTTGGCAGGCAAGGTACCTCAGCACATCCGATGAAATGAACGACACGTTAAGAGCACCACTATCAATAATAGCGTCCATGGGAATGCTATCAACCACAACAACAACAATATCACTTGCACCTGCGTTTCTAGAATTATTCTCCACGCAAAGGTTAATATTTCTCTCGTTTCGCGGTTGAGAACGATTTTTAGCAAAACAATTTTCTTCCTTGTGGCCTGGCTTTTTACAAAAAGTGCAAATAATGCTGCTTGTGTTGCTAGAGGAAGGTGTTTCATTATCTGTGCTTGGCTTTGAGCGACAATAACGGCTGATATGTCCTTTACGACCACACGAGAAACACTTCTGTTCGTTACGATTCAGTTGATTAAAATGTTTATTTAATACTGAAGTGTGGGTACTAGTTTTTGCACGACCCGGTTTGGTATATATTGATAAAAACGAAACTATTGTTTCCGGATTCAAATTGGCATTAGCCGTGGCAGCTTTTATTTGAGGGTTGTCGATACCGGGGATCACTATTAAAGTTATAAGCTCGTCACTTAAACCATTAACTATTCGTAAACCTAAAAGAGTGTGTCGTGCATATTTCGCATATGTAACGTACTTATCGGATGTGGTATTCATGGTTTCAAAAAGAATGTTGGCGTAATCCAACTTGCGCGGACACAGTGATTTGAATTCGCGTTTGAAATTTGTCCACGTGCGGTCTGTCGTAACCCATTCGTTTAGCCAAATTTTTGCGTCACCCTTGAGACACGAACCAATACGCGATAAGCACTCAGAATCAGTCCAACCATTAGTCACTTGAGCACGATCAACCTCTTCGCACCATGAGTCTATGTTATGAATAGAAGGATCAAAGTTTGAGACAAAATAATTGTGTGACCTAATCGGTTGCAATAATTTTGAGAGCTATTCATGATCGAATTCAGTATATTCTGAATAGACACATCCGTGGTATTTTGCATGCGCGGGGATCGAGACCTATCATCGTGGCGATAACGATGGCGTACACGATCACGACGCGACGTGTTACGAGACTGGGCACGACTTTTACTTCGTATTCTGCTACGCGAACGACACCGCGACTGGCGGCTATGATTTGACACATTAGAATGGCTACGCGAGCGATATTGCGATCTACTACTCGTATGGCTGCGAGAACGATGTCGCGACCTACGCTTGTTATGGCTAGATCCGCCAGCCATGTTAAAATAAACACGAGAACTAAAAATGTGCACGAGACTTTGTTCCTCCTTTTTGTGGGCAAAAAGTTACTTATCCCACTTCTGATTTTGGAAATCAGAAGTAGATGTATTTAAAAAACCAATTTTACCACTTAAACAATTTATTTATTTCTTAAAAAGTAATTTTAATAATAATCAACTAAATAGAAGGAACAAAATCTTCATAATTAAACACTCTCACTAAACAACACGACCGGTTTGCACACTACGAACGCTACGAGCTAAGTGGCACGCGGCGGTCTGATTGCTCCTTTTATAGAGAAAGATGCAAGTATTCGTGAGGGTAGTAGCTGACTGCTTATAATATTGTTTTCAAACTAAGAGTTTCTTAAGAAAAGGACTCCAAGACTAACTATTGTTTGAAAAGTACATGAAAAAAACATGCGGTGATGAAATTTGAGTATTAGTGGTTAAAATTTAGGGTACGAACCGTGGATTATTAAAGGCTTATAACAATCTGTGCAAAAACAGAACGAAGCTTAAAATCGTGTCTTTCGATATTTATTTTATTTTAAATTTTATCAAACAACATAAAATGGAGGTTCCATTACTTAACTTATAAATATATTTTTACAAAACACATTATAAAAACAGATAAATAATGAGATGGAACGATCGATTTCTATTTCTAGTTATTACACAAATGTTAAGTTTTCTCAATCCTCTTTCACGCACCCAATCCATCTCCTTCGGTCGCCTTAATCTTTAGTAACAACCCACGTTCATAAGAAAAAGTGTATTACTTTCGTTAATTGAGATATTACATCTTCAACATATTAATTAAGTTAAATAATATGGGTAGTTTACATAATATTTTATAATATTAATATATATATCCACTTAAACCGTAAAACCAGCACCGCCGGAAATTTTACTTATGTTAAAGAAAAACATTGGCTCGGTTTTAAATTTGTTTTTTTATTTCTTAACAATAAATGTAGATTAGGCAGTGGCATAGGTACGTGTAATAGTTGGACACAGTAATAATTAATGGGGTTATTATATTTACCACTGGTACAGTTAGACAATAACAATATAATTAATTGATTTATATATATTTCGAGTATAAGAGTTTCTTAATATCTAAAATATCACGTTGTATATCCTTTTAAATTATTTAGAATGGCTTTTTTACTTGTTTATTTTACGAGTTTAGAGTTTTGCGTTTTTCTGTTTAGATAGAGAGTTAGTCTTTGTGTTGTTTCGGACAGGCTGTAGATCCTTCTTAGCGGGGACCCGCCAAAACGTACTATACCGTAAGTAATATGTCGTTCAATAATGATATTATATATTTAGGAAATAATAAATTAATATAAAAAGTACCAAATTATTAGAGAAGTATTAAAAATATCTGTTGTTTTTTCAAATGACACAATGCAAATAAAGCAATGAAAACCAATAAGAATATAATATCATGCCTGATTAAACATAAGTTCTGACATCAATTAATATATTGTATGAAGAAATAGTAATACAATATTTCACTTCACTAACGACGTACCTGGTTATAATTACTATTTAACGTCGACTAGTTGTGTTACGGTGAACAAAGTTTACAATCTTTATTTTACTTTAAATGCGTGAATAAATAACGTAAAATAATATTAATAAAATGGTCATCAAACCCGTGTCCAATCTATTATATTTGTTCTTACAGGCCGTTTCTGTCTCTACCTTTCTAGATTTTATCAAATTTGAGTTTCACAGTTAATGCATGGCCGGATATTTGAAAGCATATACTGTTATAACCAGCATCCATGTTTTCTATAAATTGAAAATTCATAATAACTAGTTTGCATTTTTAAATCAGCCCCTCAAATTGGCTTGAATTTTAGTACAGATATAGAAAACGTACAAAAAACTAAAAGACCTATGAATCGACCCAGACTCTACTTTCATACACAAAACAGGTTAAAAGTTTTAAAGTTTCTTATAAATATAATTTCAGAAGTCGACTTTTATTTTTTTGCATTTTTTTATATTCCTGATAGTAAATTATTCTATACATAGTTACGTAATAACATAATTTATATTAGTTAAATTGTGACACCACCAACGAAGTCTTAGGCCTTGGTATATACTATGTATTTTTTTAATTTTATTTGAACAACATCTCTTGTTTTCGGTTAGTTTATGTACCAAAATAAATACCTATTTATTACGATTTAAATATTAAACAGATTTACACTCTTATATTAACTTCGTTATGATCTTTAGGACAGATCAAGTGGGTACCATTTTAGTTAGTCTGATACATTTCATACTAAGAGGAAGATCATAAAGTTTTATCTCTTATAGGAGAGATTAGTGTTCAGTGTTTATCATTAAGATTGTCGGTGTGTTACGGTTGTATAAAGCGACGTCCATTATTTTGAAGATCTTTAATTGTTTAATTTCGCTCTAATAACATTATAGATTATAAAAAATGTGCAATATAAGAAAATAGGTATGTATAATAAATGTGCAATATAAGAAAATAGACTGAATGTATATATGTATATACCTCATCACAATCCTGCTCCTATCTCAGTTATTTACTGAATATTTATTAGAAACTCATATCTTTGCACTTTTAGTGTGTATGTAGTTCTAATGTTATGATAAACCAAACTAGAATGTAAATTGGAAAAGAAGGACTTTTGTTGCATTTCCTGTCGGTACGTAAATGTTAATTGGGATAGCGGAATTCTTTTTTGGAGTTGGTTTTGTATTGTCAAACTTAGCAAACTGTCCTATTTGAATAACTTTTTGAGACTTCGAGATTAAAGTAGAACCATATAGAGAGGTTTTGTAAACACAAAAAAGTATATGTAAATTTTACAAAGTTTGAGACGTGGCTAATTCTAGATTCAGCAAAACTTTTAATGAATTTGCTTGAGAGACAAAAGTATCTCTAATGACATATGAGTACACATAGCATTTTTGAAATGAAATAATTGATAGTGCATAATGACTAGAAATACAATGGAACGAAGTACACTTCTGGGACATCATAAGAAACGTTTAAGGAAGGCTGAAACAATCAACTAGTAAAGTTGATTCTTGCGATCAGAAAGTAACTCTTAGTTTTTTATAAGGTAAACCTCTATATATCTCTGCCTCTATATAAATATATTATATCATATAACTTTTGAAAAAGAATAGAGAAAGAAACAGGTCGAGTTTCATTCATGATCACAAAAATTTTAACACATTTATTTCTGATTCTAGAAGTTTCACGATAAGGTGAGAAACAATGATTTTTTATTTCGTCAAATGAACAATGTTCGTCGTTTTCTCATTTTCACCAATTTATTAATTATTAATTGATTTTCTTTATTACGCATAAGAGGTTTTTTCTTGGTTTGTCATTAAAAAGAAAATAATATTCAATGAAATCAATTAATGCTTAAATGATTGCATTGAAATCGTGTTTAGTAAAAGACGAGGTATACCTACCATGGGGTCCGTCAGTTCTTCGATTAAATGAAGTCTTTTGAAAATAGTTTTACTTAAAATATAAGTAAGATCGGTAATACCGTCAATATAATAAAGTTATGTAAACACAATATGCAAATAATGCGTACTGTATAATTTAGTGCACAAATAGGCTTCACTTTGCACAATGCAATTCAATAATCAATAGTGATTGTTATCAGACACAGCGTTAGTACAGTGAAATATTGTAGCAGTAATTCAGTTATCACAATAATGCACGGGAGAATTACAGTGGTTCAATGTTAGGTGTTGATGTTTAATACCTGAGTTGATAATTGAGCATTTAATTCTAACAAATATCAAAATCATTTCAAATCAGCTTACCGCTTGTCTTGTAATATATATATTATACGAAAAAACTTGACGAATGACTGATCTCATAAAGTATTAAATATTATTTTCAGAAGCTGGGATGTAAATGGAGAATAAAAGTATGTACAGAGATTTGATTTTCGAGGAATCGTTTTATAAGATTTATATACTTTAAATTAATAATAAGAATACAATTCTTAAATCATAATTGTGGTAAAGCGCATATTATTAATACTTATCTGTTTCTTAAACCTTTTGTGGAAAATTATAAAATCACACTTATCAGGCATAGGCTTATTGTAATGCTAACAAATAATCTTAATTAACATAATAAAAAATAAATAAAAATATTTAGATGCAATAATAATCTTAATTAATACAATAAAAAACAAATAAAAATATTTAGATGAAATAATTCAAGTTAAGGAAGTGGAGACGGCCATTACGGAACTATCTCGCAAGTAAGTTAACTATTGAGCCTAGTTTATATAATAGAATTGTGAGTATATCGCTAATAATAACTTTAAGACTATTTCCGTTTATTATATATTTTCATATTTTTTCTTTTTACCTATTCTATTATATTCTAAGTTTCATGTTGAAATCTCCTAACAATTTTGTACGATATATTGTAATGTATTTTATTTTAAAGCGGAAGATGGAGTATGTTTGTAAAAAAGCACACATACACAAAATTCTACTAGATTAAAAAACATCATAGGAAGTCGATGAAGAAACAGAATAAATACCTTTGCAGGTCTACTGAACACTGAGATCCTGACAAGCGCGGCTAAATAAAGCAATATGGGAGCGACCAGCGTGTGTAGGGTTTTACTTACTTGTATCTTGGTCTTAGGATGACTTTTTAATTTCTTTTACTTTAATAGGTGCTATTAATAAAAGATACTATCTGTAATTGATTTTTAATCTTTATTAATCAATAAATATACAACGTTATTGTGGTTACAGGAGGAGATTTTCTTTGGTTATTGTGTTGGTTTATTTATTTATGTTCATTGCTTTGGTTATTTGGTTAATAGTTATGCGAAATAATTTTAGGAAAAAAATTTGGGTTCTCGAGGAAGGTTTTGTAATATATCAAAGCTAGATTGGAATTGATTACAGTGTGTTCAACTTCTGTTGACTTCAACAAGACACATGCTACTTTCCTACTTATGCTTCAATTTTAAATTAATTCTTAGAAGAATTGTTTTTAGAAACTCTTAATTATTATGTTGCTGAAAAATCAAATATAAAAATTAAAATCATTCCCTGTAATATAAACAGTTGTATATTTAAATAATATTTCTATACACTTGAGTTAATTTCTGGTCATATACGACCCCGTTTATTTAAGATATCGAAAATGTATTATTTCTGTCGTAATAAATGTCGTAAATGTCAATGTATTAAAATGAATATTTTATGGCTTTATATGTTGATAAACATTTCAGGCTTTAAGATAGAACATATAGGTAAAATGATTTATTTATTTGTGTTTATTTTTATTTTACTGTGGAAGTCGTGTGAGTTAGGCTTGCGAGTAATCGGCGGAAGAGATGCACTGCAAGATGAATTTCCTTACGCCGTCCGTTTAGAGCTAAAAATAAATGAATCACCAGAAGACAAGATTGATAACTATGCACACTTTTGTACAGGTGCAGCTCTGACTCCTAAGTGGGTTCTATCAGCAGCACATTGTGCATTTGACTATGACTTTAATAAGATGTTCATAAGATATAACAGCTACTTACCAAACAACACCGGAGTTTTAGCACCATACCTTAATAGAATAGTTCATCCTGGATATGATCTACCGACAGCGAAATTTGATATTCTTCTTGTACGGAGTGCTGGTATAAAAGTTGCTCAGTACGGCAAAGTCAGTGCTGTTGATTACAAATCTCTCGTAGGATATGAAGCTCTGTCTCTCGGCTTCGGGAGTACTAATGCTAGTTTACTTGAAAAACCTCTCCAAGTTCTCAAGGGTATGTTGAGTAAATGTACCGATAAAGAAATGATTACGACTCACATGATATGTCTAGTGCGACAGTGTACTGTAGAGGCGACGATCTGTTCAGGAGACTCCGGAGGACCTATTGTGTACCCGGCGGGTATAGTGGGTGTAAATTCAATGTCAGTAGACGACTGTAACCAATATACCAAAGTTCTTCAACTGACTCCAGGTACTACAGCATCTATACTATCACCAGTCAGCCCTGTTATAGATTGGATCAGACATTATTGCAAATAAACGAACCAATTGACTTTTAGAAGGAAACAATCACGAACATGAATACCCGTATTTAGTATAATACAAAAATCTAATTATTTTAGTCATAAGAATGATAATATCAATAATCACACTCGGCTCTAAATAATATGAAATCGCATTTTCTAAATATAAGTAATTAATTAATTATGTCTATTATAATCTATTGCTACGTCGTTGTTCCGAATAAACGTTGTTACGTTGTACATGTAACATCAATAGTTGATATGTTTTTTAATGTCGTAATTAAAATCATATAATTAATTAGATGTATTGTTTTTTTTACAAATATTTTAAAAATAACACAACGAAAAAAAAGGATTATTATATGAAAGCATCGGAGGCACGGTACCGAGTGCTTCTAAAACATCCTAAACATGAATCTATTACTAAGAGTCGCAAATAAGTATATATATATTAATGTGCTTTAAAACGAACCGACAATAATAAAGGTTATTTATTATTTTGCTCTGGGTTATTGCAGTTTCTATTAAAGATTTTATTTATGATAGTGGTTAAAAGATGAGACTAGTAATGAAGCAAATCGCTTTAACTTCTGAATGTGACTTTTACTTCGTTTCCTAATGACCTAAACGGATGACATTCGATTGGCAATGGACAATAAACAGCTTACAATTCTAGCGTTGCTAGATTTCAGTAATGCTTTTAATACTGTTGACCATCATGTCCTGTTAGGCCTGTTACGTTCTATTAACATATCTCCATCAGTGATAGACTGGTTTCGAAGTTACCTCACAGGCCGTCGGCAGCGCATTCGGACTGATAATTTGTTATCATCCTGGTGTGACGTCCCGGCTGGGGTACCTCAGGGCGGCGTGTTATCTCCCTTACTATTTGCCATTTTCATTAATTCCATCACTCAATATATCTCTTCTCTCTATCACATGTATGCAGATGATCTTCAGATTTACCACCATTCACGTCTTGAAAATCTTGATAGTTCTGTTACCGCCATTAACAATGACCTCAGTTCAATTAGTAACTGGAGTAAGCAGTTTGGTCTCAAATTAAACCCTGAAAAATCACAAGCTATTGTTATTGGGAGTCCCGGTATGATATCAAGAGTGGACAGGTGAAACTTACCACCTATACAATTTAATGGCATTACTATACCGTATTGTTCATTTGTAAAAAATTTAGGCATCTATTTGGATCAGACAATGTCGTGGTCTATATAAATAAAAGAAATCAGTAGGAAAATATTTACTACTATGAGATCACTTCGTCGACTGCGTTATTACCTTCCAATTCCTACCAAAATTATGTTAGCATATTCACTTCTTCTGTCCATTCTAGACTACGCCGACGCAAGCTGTACTGATCTCACCGAGGACAAACTAAACAAGCTTGAGAGATTTCAAAACCTTGCTATACGGTTCATATTTAGCCTACGCAAATATGACCACATTTCACAATTTCGCAAAAAACTCAAGTGGCTTCCTATACGTCGACGCTGGGATTTACATTTAGTTTCTCTACTGTACTGTATACTATTTCACCCGAAAACACCTCTTTATCTAAAAGAAAAATTTGTATTTCTAGGTCAGCAAGATACTACGAGATCTTCACAAATTCTCACTATAAAACTGCCTATTCACAATTCCATATTTTATAAACGTTCCTTTATAATTCGTGCAACCAAGCTGTGGAATGCTCTTCCTTTAAATATTCGACGATCTAAATCCTTAGAAATATTCAAAAAATCTGTTAAAGAATACTACTACCTTTCTGACGATAATTAGTTACCTTTGCTTATTAGACATATATCATATTTATTATATTGTATTTATTAGTGTATGTTTGTTATGTATTATATATATATTGATAGTTTTGTATTATTGAAATGTATCTATGTTTAATTATTGGTAAGTATGTTTATTATAATAACACCACCATCCATTACCTAAGTGCCTGCAGTTTTCCTAAACCTAAGGTTGTCTGGAAGAGATCGCCATTAGGCGATAAGACCGCCTTTTGTATGGTACAATTTTTTTTCTATACATGTAACTGTAACTTTTTTTTTTATTTCATTTGTATTGTGGTGTACAATAAAGAGTAAAATAAAGAAATAAATATATATTTTAGGTCTACAACTTTGCTCCCGCCGTTTTTTTTTTAATTTTAAAAATTATATAAAAAAAATGGTATCTTATTTATGTTTCAAAGTATTGTCTGTCACTTTCTACTACTTTGGCCCATCTTCCAGGCAACAAACGAATCCCGCGTCGGAAAAATTCTTCATCCTTTGATAAGATCCAAGAATCGATCCATTCTTTCACTCTTTCAAAAGAATCGAAGCACTGGCCCGCCAGGCCGTGTGCCATCGACCTAAATAAATGGTAATCAGATGGAGCAATATCTGGAGAGTATGGCGGGTGAGGTAGAATTTCCCATTTCAGTGTTTCGAGGTACGTCTTGACTACTTTCGTCACGTGAGTCACGTCACGCATTGTCGTGTTGCAAAATTACTTTTTCGTGTCTATCAGCGTATTGCGGCCGTTTTGCTTTTAATGCCCGACTCAAACGCATTAATTGCGTTTGATAAAGTGCACCAGTAATTTTTTCAGAAGGTTTTAGCAGCTCATAATAAATTACGCCAAGCTGATCCCACCAAATACACAACATGACCTTGGATCCGTGAATATTCTGTCGAGGTGTCGCCGTAGGAGTGTGGCCGGGCAATCCCAATGATGTGCGTCGCTTAGGGTTGTCGTAGTGCACCCATTTTTCGTCCTCAGTAACAATACGATGAAGAAATCCTTTTCGTTTTTGTCTTTCAAGCAGCTGTTCACAAGCAAATAAACGTCGCTCAACATCTCTTGGTTTCAACTGATACGGTATCCAGTATCCTTGTTTTTGGATCATCCCCAGCTGTTCCAGGAGTTTTGATACTGCTTGCTGAGTTACTCCCAATGATTTTGCTAGCTGTTCTTGAGTTTGGCACGAGTCTTCATTAAGTAAAGCCTCCAGTTCATCATCTTCAAAAGTTTTTTCTCTGCCATCGCTGTGCCGATCCTCAACAACAAAATCACCGCTTTTAAAGCGCTGGAACCACTCGCGACACGTTCTTTCACTAATAGTATCATCACCATAAGTACTTAAATTACCCGATGAGCCTCAGCCGCCGATTTTTTCATGTTGAAATGAAAAAGTAAAATTTCCCGCAAATGACGTGAATTCCGTTTATAAGTTGACATATTTAATTAAGTGTAACTATATGACGCAAACAAAAATTAACTAATATCGATGTAAGGTTATATTTATAGATGTCAAAACTGATGGAAAACAACTGTGATTTATTTATTTGAACTATTACTGGCTACTAGCGCCATCTTTTGGAAAACGGCGGGAGCAAAGTTGTAGACCTAATAATTCTCATGTCACAATAAAACTCCTTCGCTACGGTTCGACCAATTTTTATGTAGTTTATTATATTAGAAGTGTAGCAAAGGATGTATTCTTAGTCTATGGTCTATTTGAAGATCATGGTATGTATGTTTCGACCGGAAGTACTGTTTTCAACAGTTCCTGTTTGTTGAAAAAGATAATTCTGCAGTGGGTTCCCATTACTTTCTGCATTACACATTTTAGAAGGAACTTATACACCAATTGCCTTTCAACTAGTTTCGCAGTACGGGCAATGATTATACCACCATGGATTCTACCATATACTCTGACTATGTATTAGACGAAACGTTCGACAAGATCAATGTTGCAGTATGCTTGCACCAAAGCTCCCTGACTCCCCCTACCGTTAATAGCTTTTTCTTATATAATATATATATAATGGATAATGGATGCTCTGAAATCGGACATACAAGAAAAGTCACCCTGGTGCACGCTGTTCGCTGATGACATTGTTCTTGTAGGAGAGGATGGAATTGAGGTACAGAGGAAGCTGGGAAAATAAGCAAATTAAATAATCTAGAAATTATATAGAACCCACAATTTTTGTTACTTAAGTTTTGTTTTTGTGCATTTTTTATTCTTTTAATATTCTCTATTATTTATTTATTTTAAATAAAGAGAAATATATTTCTTACGCAATCTTTTCAATATAAAATGTAAGTAAGTGTAAAAGAAATAAGAATAGATAGCTTTGTTTCTATTTCGACTTTTTATTGCATTGACGTAATAATAGTGAGTAAACCAATAGTGTTGGACCACTATTGACAATGATTGTTTTATGTATACTTTATTTTAATATTATTTTTTACCTAATAAAAAGTTTATAATTGCAAAACTGGCTCTTATTACTATTACTATTTCATTTGGATGCTTTGCTTGTATTTCAATAAATGGAATTATAGTCTTAAGATTATAAAATTTTATGGGTCTCTATAAATAAATAAATCAATATGACGATCATATGATTTTAATAAAATGTGTAATAGTAGATTTAAAGGCAAATTGAACTTTCAATTTCACAATATTATTAACCAATTTATATTTGACTTTATTAAATAATAATAATAATAATTTACTAATTTGAGCGCATAAATTTTAATTCAAAAACAATAATAAATTAATAAATATAACTATGAAAATATTTCGATTATATTCACTTCACTGTTTGTATTCATCTCTCTCGTCAATTTGGAATAAAGGATTTGAAAGAAGAGCGTCACTGCTTTTTCTTTTAAAATCTTTTAAAAGATCGATTTTAAGAGTTTAAAATTTTAGATCTATTTAATTATTTTACCAACTTAACTTTTATTTACGAAGCATTACAAAGTGTTAGTTCTAAATTTCAGAAATAGGATATAAATAAATCAACAAATAATTGTTTTATATTATTGTTATTTATTTACTTATAAAACATGTCAAAAAAAAACATTGTTTGTAGTTTCGCTCCTCAGTAGTCTTATGGATATTCAAACTTCAATATTAGAATTACTTAAAAACTATTGACTTGATCTTATTCAGATTCAGAAATTTTTGAAATTAATATTGCGTATGATGTTTTGGATCCCTGTTTAAGTTTTACCATTTAAAAATGTTTTTTTTTTTGTTATTGAAATTATTGAAACTATGACAGATCTTTTTCAAATGTAATAATTAAATTTTTACGTAAAAACTACTAAATAAGTTTGTAATTCTCTCAATTTTTGAAGGTCAATATTTTATATTCAAATATGATTATAATTTTGTGTCAAGCAGCACCCGTTCACGAGCATAACGCAAGAGCCAGCCATCATCCCCTTCGCCATATTCGAGGGAGGAGGGCAACCCGACTCCTGACGCTACCGCAAGTAATGACTTCTAAGCAATCGTTGTGATGCAACAGGTCGATAAAACGAAATTAATCTACAAAAAAAAAACAAATTGGGGAGATTACTAGTTATTCGCAATACAATACAATTCATTCCCAGGCCATACCGTCGTTGATGTAATCTTGTACACTATAGTAGGACTTTTTTATCAAATTAAATTTTATATATAATTTACATTTATTTAATGATAAACTTAAAGCTTCATTTGGAAGCTTATTATAAAAACGTATACAATTAATCTTAAAGGATTTACCTATTTTATGGAGCCTTGTATTGGTCATAGCGAGTTTATTTTTATTTCTTGTATTAATTTTATGAAAATCACATTTTTTTTAACTTAGAAATATTTTTATGAACGTAAATTAAATTTTCATAAATATATTGATTATAAACAGTCATTATTTTAAATTCTTTTTTAAGTCATTATTTTAAATTTGTTTCTTAAGGATTCTCTTGGTCTCATGTTACATATTGCTCGATCACCCAAAAGTCTCTTTTAGAGAATGCAATTTAAAATAGTATTGTTCACTGTGTACTGAAAGAGTTTCAAATAAGTTGTTATGACAACGTTTCGCTACGACAGTAACGTTGGTACGTCTTGGAGATAAATAAAAACGTGAGCTCATGTGTCTCGTAAACGCTACTCGTCTTGTCTCGAAAAATTAAATTCTTTTTATTGTACTTGTTTACTTCTTCATAAATATATTTTAATATTTTCACCACTACAGTTTATTTCAATTAAACAATTTCAATCTTTTGTCTTTAATTTATTAAAATATTGCTGATTATTTTAACTTGCATGTTCAAATATCACTTTCTATGAATTGATTAGGATCAGTTAATTATAGAATTTATATATAAACTACAACTTCGATTGGCCAATGTATTCAAAAGTTAAAATACAGACTACAAGTTGGTCAATGTATTCGGAACTCGGAGCAATATTGAACACGTAATCAACAATATGGACATTTTACATATTTTCTGTGACAGACGACAGTTCGTCTATTATCATCTATAAACTTCACTAAACACAGCACAAATAAAATACATTTTATTAGGATAAATAAAATACAATAAATATGAAACAAAAATAATGCTACAATGACCACACATTTTTGACTTGACAAGTTCCTGGCGAAGCAATAACCCCAAAACCAAAATCAATTAACATCAATATTGAGTCTCTTATTTTATAAGTGATGTAACACTTTATATAAATATTATTACGTCATATTTCATATAAATATTATTCAAATAGGTTTGACAAATAATCGTTCTGACCCTTACTCAACAGATGTTATTTGTAAATAATGACTGTGTGTGTAATATTAGTCTGTACGCAGTTGTAAATAGAATTCACTGAACACAACGTAACTATGCGACGGACAAGTGATGTTATCAAACACCATTAGTATGAATACAACCATCGAAGACTTCCATTTTTTTATTATATTCTCTTACAAATACGGTCTTGTGTGGTTTTTCTCAGACTAGGGCGCGTTTGGAACCCTCGTAGCCTTATTTTAAGTTGGAAAGTGTCTTTTCAGAAGGGCTTATTTTAATACATACGTACGTATTTATTAAGACGAAGTAAACAATAAATATAAACTGCTAATTTTCAAATAAATAATAGATTATATTAAATATTTTCTATTATGTATTACTTTCCTTTTATAAACTGTAGCACTCAATCTTACAACTTGGTATTCAATCACTGTGAACATAATTTGCTACCATTATACACAAATTAAAACGAATACGTAAAAACGACATATTGCGGATAACGCTTCTGATTTCATATTAACGACATAATAACATTATAACTATAGCTACTTTCAAATATCATATCACAATTTTAACAATATTATTTTAGGAGTATTGTTTTTTTGGTCAGGGAGGAAAACAGTGTGTTTATCTTCAATATTTTGTTATATTTTATTATACTGTTTTCAAACTAGAGTTTCGCAACATTCCAATGACTTTATCTTATATTTCTAATTTATAAGTCCTTTTAAAAACAATGTCAAATACTAAATATAATTTTAATTTTAATCCCGCAAAGTGAAATAATTGTTTTAGTTCGTAGCGACTTATGTTGTAATCTTAACATGATTAATTCATATAAATATAAGATTATATCCCACCCCAATACACGGTTGTCAATAGATTTATTGCCACATACACATAAATTACCAATTTAATCCTGTAATAAACCAGCAAAGTACTGCGATGGGGTGAAATTATGAACCCCATAACTTCATCCCGTCACAGTGCTTTCTCTTTTTTATATTGTAAGATTATTGTGACATTCAAGAGAGATTTTAATTGATTAAACTTTTATCTTTTTTATTTTTATAAAAACATCTCCATCACTAGAAAATCATGTCTGTCGGATAATAACGGACACAAACTACACCAAGATTAAGAAGAGCACAAAGTAGGCCAATAATAACTCTTGTTTGAAAAGAACATGAAAAAAAAATGCAGCAATGAAATTTGAGTATTAGTGCTTATAATTTAGGGTACGAATTGTCTATTACTAAAGGCCTGTAACGACTTGTGCAAAAACAGAACAAAACATAAAATTGTTCCTTGTGGTAAGTAATTTATTTTAAACTTTTATCAAACAATTTAGGGAATAGGGAAACAATTCAACTTTATAAATATATTTTTTCAAAACAATATAAAAACAGACAATTAATGAGATCGATTTCTATTAACAGGTACTAAACAAATGTTTAGTTTCCCCAATCCTCTTTCACGCATTCAATCCATATCCTTCGGTCGTCCTATTCTTTTGTAACAACCTACGTTCATAAGAAATAGCGCCTTACTTTAGTTAATTGAGACAACACAATTACAATACAATTTAATAACTTATTTGTAACTGTAGTATAAACAAAATCTTTGAAATTTTACAGTAAACATTTACGTTACAGTTCATTCATTCATTCATTCATATTCATATTCACGATTCAATTATATAACCGAAGCAATAGTTCCCCTCCAAAATTTTTCTACAATCTGTTTATTACATTTTCATAATATTCATTCAGTTAAATTATCATATTAATATATATATCCACTTAAACAGTAAAACCAGCACCGCCGGAAATTTAACTTATGTTAAAGAAAACTTTGGTACGGTTTTAAATAATATTTTTTTTTAATAATTCACAATATATGTAGATTAGGCCGTGGCATAGGTACTTGTAATAGTTGAACACAGAGTGGAATTATTATATTTACCACTGGTACAGTTAAAAATAACAATATAATTAATTGATTTATAGTTATTTCTAGTATGAGATTTTCTTAATATATAAAATATCACGTGAAATATACTTTTAAATAATTTAGAATGGCTTTTTATCTAGTATATTTTACGAGTTTCGAGTTTGGCGTTGTTTCGGGCAGGCTGTAGATCCTTCTCAGCGGGGACTGGTAAAAACGTATTATATAAATAATATGCCGTTTATTAATGATATTACATATTTAGGAAATAATATTTTATATAAAAAAGGACGAAATTATTACCGAAGTATTAAAAATATCTGTCGTTTTTCAAATAACCGAATCCAAACAAAGCAATGACAAGCCATAAGCATTTAATTTCAAGCCTGTTTAAACATAAGTTCTGACAACAATTAATATATTGTATCAAGTAATAGTAATACAATATTCACTTCACTAGCGCTGTATCTGGTTATAATCACTATTGAACGTCGACTAGTTGTGTTACGGTGAGTAAAGATAATTTGATCACTGTCTTTTATCATATACATTACTTACCAATCCGCTTCTAGTTTATAATCTCTATTTTACTTTAAATACGTGATTTAATAACGTAAAATAATATTAATAAAATGGTCATCAAATCTGGGTCCAATCTATTATATTTGTTCTTACAGGCCGTTTCTTCCTTTACCTTTCTAGATTTTATCAAATTTGAGTTTCGTAGTTAATGTATGGCTGGATATTTGAAAGCATATACTGTTATAACTAGCATTCATGTATTCGATAAATTGATAATTCATGATAACTAGTTTGTTCTTTTAAATTAGCCCTCAAATTGGCTTGAATTTTAGAACAGGTATAGAATACGTACGACAAACTAAAAGACCTATAAAACCACCCAGACTCTTCTTTCATACACAACACAGGTTACAAGTTTTAGAGTTTCTTTTAAATGTAATTTCAGAAGTTGACTTTTATTTATTTGCATATTTTTATATTCCTGATATTAAATTATTCTATTCATAGTTACGTAATTACATAATTTACATTAGTTAAATTGTGACACCACCAACGAGGTCTTAGGCCTTAGTATGCGCTATGTATTTTTTTATTTTATTTGAACAACATCTCTTGTTTTCGGTTAGTTTATGTACCAAAATAAATACCTATTTATTACGATTTAAATATTAAACAGATTTACACTCTTACGTTAACTTCGTTATGATCTTTAGAACAGATCAAGTGGGTACCATTTTAGTTAGTCTGATACATTTCATACTAAGAGGAAGATCATAAAGTTTTATCTCTTATAGGAGAGATTAGTGTTCAGTGTTTATCGTTAAGATTGTCGCTGTGTTACGGTTGTATAAAGCGACGTCCATTATTTTGAAGATCTTTAATTGTTTAATTTCACTCTAATAACATTATAGATTATAAAAAATGTGCAATATAAGAAAATAGGTATGTATAATAAATGTGCAATATAAGAAAATAGACTGAATGTATATATGTATATACCTCATCACAATCCTGCTCCTATCTCAGTTATTTACTGAATATTTATTAGAAACTCATATCTTTGCACTTTTAGTGTGTATGTAGTTCTAATGTTATGATAAACCAAACTAGAATGTAAATTGGAAAAGAAGGACTTTCGTTGCATTTCCTGTCAGTACGTAAATGTTAATTGGGATAGCGGAATTCTTTTCTGGAGTTGGTTATGTATTGTCAAACTTAGCAAACTGTCCTATTTGAATAAGTTTTTGAGACTTCGAGATTAAAGTAGAACCATATAGAGAGGTTTTGTAAACACAAAAAAGTATATGTAAATTTTACAAAGTTTGAGACGTGGCTAATTCTAGATTCAGCAAAACTTTTAATGAATTTGCTTGAGAGACAAAAGTATCTCTAATGACATATGAGTACACATAGCATTTTTGAAATGAAATAATTGATAGTGCATAATGACTAGAAATACAATGGAACGAAGTACACTTCTGGGACATCATAAGAAACGTTTAAGGAAGGCTGAAACAATCAACTAGTAAAGTTGATTCTTGCGATCAGAAAGTAACTCTTAGTTTTTTATAAGGTAAACCTCTATATATCTCTGCCTCTATATAAATATATTATATCATATAACTTTTGAAAAAGAATAGAGAAAGAAACAGGTCGAGTTTCATTCATGATCACAAAAATTTTAACACATTTATTTCTGATTCTAGAAGTTTCACGATAAGGTGAGAAACAATGATTTTTTATTTCGTCAAATGAACAATGTTCGTCGTTTTCTCATTTTCACCAATTTATTAATTATTAATTGATTTTCTTTATTACGCATAAGAGGTTTTTTCTTGGTTTGTCATTAAAAAGAAAATAATATTCAATGAAATCAATTAATGCTTAAATGATTGCATTGAAATCGTGTTTAGTAAAAGACGAGGTATACCTACCATGGGGTCCGTCAGTTCGATTAAATAAAGTCTTTCAAAAATAGTTTTACTCAAAATATAACTAAGATCGGTAATACCGTCAATATAATAAAGTTATGTAAACACAATATGCAAATAATGCATACTGTATAATTTAGTGCACAAATAGGCTTGCTTCACTTTGCACAATGCAATCCAATAATCAATAGTGATTGTTATCAGACACAGCGTTAGTACAGTGAAATATTGTAGCAGTAATTCAGTTATCACAATAATGCACGGGAGAATTACAATTACAGTGGTTCAATGTTAGGTGTTGATGTTCAATACCTGAGTTGATAATTGAGCATCTAATTCTAACAAATATAAAAATCATTTCAAACCAGCTTACCGCTTGTCTTGTAATATATATATTTTACGAAAAAACTTGACGAATGACTGATCTCATAAGGTATTAAATAATATTTTCAGAAGCTGGGATGTAAATGGGAAATAAAAGTATGTACAAAAACAAATAAAAATATTTAGATGCAATAATAATCTTAATTAATACAATAAAAAACAAATAAAAATATTTATATGCATTAATTAAAGTTAAGCAAGTAGAGACGGCCATTAAGAAACTATCTCGCAAGTAATTTAACTATTGAGCCTAGTTTACATAATAGAAATGTGAGTATATCGCGAATAACAACTTTAACACTATTTCCGTTTATTATATATTTTCATGTTTTTACTTTTTACGTATTCTATTATATTCTAAGTTTCATGATGAAATCTCCGCAATTTTTTTTACAATATATTGTAATGTATTCTATTTTAAAGCGAAAGATGAAGAATGTTTGTAAAAAGGTTCGTTCAACAGGGTCAATCATGTTAGGTAGATTCCCGTCACGCGTTTCTCGATATGCAATATGCGAAGGTAACAATGAAACCGAGAATGCGATACTGACCTGTCGTAAAACTAGTCAGTAATATTTTACTGATCAATACGAGTCTTTTGAGGGGTAACTCGGCATATATTGGGTGAACCACCCCCCACCCCTATCTCCGAAACGGGGGGTCGCATCAAAAAACTTTTCGGACAAAAAAGTTTCCTCTTTTAATTTGTTAATTTTTTAAGATTTTTCCGACCATAAAATTTTGCCTCATTCTGTCACTTTTTCGGTTTTTAACTTTCAACCCCCCCAGCTCCCCAACCCCCCGACCGATTTCCCCCGTTCAAGAACTTAACCTTCATTTTGTCCTTAAGAATGTGTATTCCGAGTTTAAAAATCCTCCGTTAATATTTGCGACCTGTAGCGTGTCTCAAAGGTTTGCACTTTCAAAATTTTGGTTATCGAGGAAGGTTTTGAAACATATCAATATATAGATTGGAATTGATTACTGTGTGTTCATCTTCTGTTGACTTCAACAAGACACATGCTACTTTCCTACTTATGCTTCAATTTTCAATTAATCCTTAGAAGAATTGAATTTAGTAACTCTTAATTATTAAGTTGCTGAGAAATCAAATATAAAAATAAAAATGATTCCCAGTAATATAAACAGTTATATATTTAAATAATATTTCTATGCACTTCAGTTAATTTCTCGTCATATACGACCCCGTTTAAATAAACGATTTAAAGATATCGAAAATGTATTATTTCTGTCATAATAAATGTCGTAAATGTCAATGTATTAAAATGAATATTTTATGGCTTTATATGTTGATAAACATTTCCGGCTTTAAAATAGAACATATAGGTAAAATGATTTATTTATTTGTGTTTATTTTTATTTTACTGTGGAAGTCGTGTGAGTTAGGCTTGCGAGTAATCGGCGGAAGAGATGCACTGCAAGATGAATTTCCTTACGCCGTCCGTTTAGAGCTAAAAATAAATGAATCACCAGAAGACAAGATTGATAACTATGCACACTTTTGTACAGGTGCAGCTCTGACTCCTAAGTGGGTTCTATCAGCAGCACATTGTGCATTTGACTATGACTTTAATAAGATGTTCATAAGATATAACAGCTACTTACCAAACAACACCGGAGTTTTAGCACCATACCTTAATAGAATAGTTCATCCTGGATATGATCTACCGACAGCGAAATTTGACATTCTTCTTGTACGGAGTGCTGGTATAAAAGTTGCTCAGTACGGCAAAGTCAGTGCAATTGATTACAAATCTCTCGTAGGATATGAAGCTCTGTCTCTCGGCTTCGGGGATACTAATGCTACTTTACTTGGAAAACCTCTGCAAGTTCTCAAGGGTATGTTGAGTAAATGTCCCGATAGAGAAATGATTACGACTCACATGATATGTCTAGTGCGACAGTGTACTGTAGAGGCGACGATCTGTTCAGGAGACTCCGGAGGACCTATCGTGTACCCGGCGGGTATAGTGGGTGTAAATTCCATGTCAGAAGACAACTGTGACGAACATACCAAAGTTCTTCAACTAACTCCAGGTACTGCGGCATCTATACTATCACCAGTCAGCCCTGCTATAGATTGGATCAGACATTATTGCAAATAAACGAACCAATTGACTTTTAGAAAGAAACAATCACGAACATGGATACCCGTATTTAGTATAATACAAAAATCTAGTTATTTTAGTTATAAGAATGATAATATCAAAAATCACACTCGGCTGTAAATAATATGAAATCGCATTTTCTAAATATAAGTAATTAATTAATTATGTCTATTATAATCTATTGCTATGTCGTTGTTCCGAATAAACGTTGTTACGTGGTACATGTAACATCAATAGTTGATATGTTTTTTAATGTCGTAATTAAAATCATATAATTAATTAGATGTATTGTTTTTTTTACAAATATTTTAAAAATAACACAACGAAAAAAAAAAGATTATTATATGAAAGCATCGGAGGCACGGTACCGAGTGCTTCTAAAACATCCTAAACATGAACCTATTACTATGATTGATGTACATTCTATTCAATGAAATAAATTATATTTTCTCACAATGGAGTCGCAAATAAGTATATATATATATTAATGTGCTTTAAAACGAACCGACAATAATAAAGGTTATTTATTATTTTGCTCTGGGTTATTGCAGTTTCTATTAAAGATTTTATTTATGATAGTGGTTAAAAGATGAGACTAGTAATTAAGCAAATCGCTTTAACTTCTGAATGTGACTTTTACTTCGTTTCCTAATGACGGTTATAATTCCTTCATTAGGAAATTAAATAAAAGTCACATTCAGAAGCATTCATCATTACAATATATTCAGATTATGTTCCCACTTAGTTGCGATTTCATCCTCATGGTGATTCCTTGTAATAGGCCATCTATTATTATAACATTGTAGATATAATTAAAAGATTTTAGTTTGTAGTGTTGTACCTGACTATAAATCAAAGATTTATTATGCTATTTCGTGAATATTTAGTATTTAGTATTAGTTGTGAAGAAAAAATGAAATATTGATCAGGACAATAAGCTATTGAGGTTTTTTACTAAAGTTGCATTTTAATCCATTCTAGACGTATAGACGAATAAACAAATGTAACAATACCCACATCAAAAGAAATATACTACAATCTCAAACATCATTGTTTCAAAAGAATAGTTTTAAAACACATACTGATATATTAAATGATTCGACTGATCTTAAATTAAGCGATGCCTCGAAAAAATATACACTAGGTGGGTACAGGCTTAGATAAAGTAGGATAACCCTTCCACGACTAAAATTAAATGTGGAGTTTTGCAACTTCTGGCCACTTTATACTAACTTAAACGTCGTCTACTAAAACCTAGAGACAGTCAGTGGTTTTCGTTACGTGTTCGCAACGGAGGATAACTAGTATTGTCACCTTCAGAATTATAAACATGAGGCAGTGCGTCAGTATTTAATATACTGCACTTTTATCGTGGGAATTGACTTAGTCTTTGATACATGAATTTGCCCAGGCTATGCTTGCATAACAAGTATTACTTTGTGTGTATTTAAATCTAATTTGTAATTAAGTAAAGAATTGTAAATTTTATATTCTTTTATTATGAGTATATCTTGATCTTATTATATGTTATTTGGTATTTTTACTTTACTAGCCAGTGTAATAAAGCTTGAATAACAGATTTACTTAGTTTTTTAGCCATTTCTATTTCGTAGAGTCTTAAATAATCTAACACACGCGTAGACTCTAACCGATGACATACCTACGCGTCAGAGTACAGATAGGTCCCAATCTTCATAACCTGAAGGCGACTGTAGCAGATATCCTCCCTTACAAACACAGATATCCCGGCTTGTGGTATAAAATGATCTTCAAGTTTATATCCGGAGCATGACAGATACACTGTGTTGCTAGGTTGAGATGTCTGGGTCTCCGTAAAAAATTCTCCTGACTCTCTCACTCGCCAACGGAACATAACCGAATGGATTGTATGTCGATTTTCTGAGAGAGGGTAGTCCTTCCCCAGTCGAGTCAGTTCAATAAGAGCTGCAGCCAAATCGTGCATAATTAAGGGATTGAGAGTGTCTTTCAACTATTGATTGCTTCAAACAATAAGTCATAAATGTAATAAGTTTTAAAGTAATTTATATTTAAGAAACACGAAAGGAAAGTCATGTAAAATAAAAATGATGGTATATTTTCACATATTTTTACTGTGAAATAACAAGAAACCTGTAAATTGAAAGCTATTTAGGGATTGCAAAACGAACTTTTTCTATGGCGAAATTAGAACTTTATGTTTAATAACTTTAAAGAAACTATTAAAAGATTGACTTATTTAAAAGCAAATTATCATTACTAATAGATTATTTGTTTTGGCACCAACATCATAAAGTATAATTATGTATTATTAGAGATTGACGCCTCATATATACTCCTTAATATTAAGGGGTTGAAATAGTAGCCTTTAATTTAGTTAAATAATCACTGGCACTCAAACGTTGCCACTTACATTTATTTATTTGTTTTTGGAATATTTTACTAAAATAATATTAAAGTATAAATAATTCAACGTTTTTAGTTCCTCAGATATATAGGGTAAAATGAGTTGTATATAAAATTCTCTTCACTCTTGTTTCAGTAATTCAAGTAAACGAGTACAATATGCCGTAAACCGATTTAAAAAACGGCAAAGCGAAGAATGTCGTGTTTAGAGACTTCTCAAAAGTCGTCCAAGGTTTGACTCTTAATACTGCACTACATTATGACACTAAGTGAGTGAAGTTAAGACTTTGGTTTCTTTCTTACTCAACATGCTTTTTTTTGTAACGTAAGTATTTAGAGATACAAGTGTTATTATAAATACTGCCGTTAATGATACTCATTAAACATACTTACTTTCGATATTTTATGATTTTTAAGAAAACAGTATAATTATATTAATAAGTCAGACCAATTTGGATGTATTCATGAGTTATTGTCAAGAAAGGAAGGAACGTCTACGAATGTGTTGTCCAATTAATAAATAAATGCATATTATGCAAATTATAAATAAATGCAAATAAATTTAATAAATAAATGCGATATCATCGTAAATATAAGATATGTATGAAATTATCCTTGCAGTGTCATTATCAGGATTCAATAGCTTCTGGTGTATTATTAGTCGTTGACTTATTCAGGAACTTGGTAACGACACGAAACTATATAAACAATATTCTATATGCTATTATCACGCGTAAGGCGTGTCTTTGTATTACAAAAACGTTTAGGTAATGTACAAAAATGTTTACATTCTTTAATTTTATATTATCGGCAGAAGAATATCTGTTGATGATTTATTTAGCACCGAGACATTTCAATAGATCATGGTAACTGCAATGTCTTACATATTGACAATTTATTGCAAAATTAAAACATGTAATTTAAACGTGGCCATAAAATCATTTAAAATCGTAATACTAAAGAAAATTTTTGATAGTGAATAATCTTTCTGATGGTGAGAAATTTAAAAAAAAAGAATTTGATTAAACCGTAACTTTGACGATTAATTGATATCAACAAGACAATGGACAACAATTTAAATAATAATTATAAAAGGAATTAAAATACATTTTTGTTTATATAATAATAATAATAATAATTTTTATCATTCAATTTATCGTGTCGTAACAAAATGTTACTCAGGTAGGTATATAATGTTTAAAACAACGTTGCGTTTATTTATTAATCTCAAAATATATTCTTATATACTATTTACCTAATAATATTATGAGTTGAATAAGTTTTAAAGTAGTTGCTTTAAAAGATCCTAAAATATTCCAATTCCAATTGCATTATGTATTGCTACATGTATTTCAAGTATTTTATTAAACGAGGGTAAGTTCCTGAAATAATATTGAATGCAAAGAGGGAGCTTTGACCGAACTGTAATATGAAAGACCAAATAGGAAGTTCCGGAACTCAGATATCCATAATATTATTACATTATATATACATTATAGAAGATATTTTAAATATTTGAAGCGGGCATTTTGGTATTTGCATTAATATATGATAACCGTTAAATCTACGAAAATCCATTTCAAAATGTACTATGAGATTGGTTTAATTAATTATTACAATTTCTGTAGAAATGTACAATCAACATGAGTGTTTTCTAACAACACAACTTGAATAATATTATAACGATAACAATACGAGAAATTGTACAAAATATATTCATACGTACGTACAGTGTAACAGAACCAACATATTACGCCATATCAGTTATTTCAGCAAATAAAAATTCTTACTAAGTTAGAATTGTAGAAACTATAACGCTATTATGAATAATAAGTTATTGTTAAAACATTTAAAAATAAGTGCTTTTATTAATAAATAATCAACTATTTGTAAATTACATAATATTCAACGAGGTTTGCTCCTCTACAGTCAAAGCCACAACAAATTAATTTAAAATTTGATTCAATTTAAATTGTGCATACATAATGTAACTCACGCTGTAATTTAATAAACGGAAAATTGAAGAAGGTTTCGATGTAATAATAGGAAAAAGTATTAAGAAAGTTCTTCATTCAAAGTTGTTACGCGTTAGAGAAGTTCCACAGTTTACGGAAAAAAATTGTGGGAGCACTCGCTCTGTGCCTGTAGTATGCAGCTCACCCACGGTTGTTCGATGCACTCGTTGTTTCAACGTTCATATTTTTACCTCTCATTGTATTCTTTATAAAATTTTGCGAGCCGTGAATAATGGCAATAAATTTATATTTTCATTACTCTCTATTTCCGCAATACCGCAAAATTTACTTCGCTTCACACTATGATTAAACAGATATTATGTATATACATATATATATATATATACAATATCTGAAAAGGATTTCAGGATTATTATTATTATTATTATAATGGTTATTATTCGATGCTGTGACACTGTTTGCAGTAATTACCGGAATCAATCAAATCTTTGGGAGACGTTGAAAAGGAATATTAAAGCATATTATTTGGTAGACACTTTACCTTTCTACTGAAACTGTAATTACTGTCTTGTCGGCTTCTTGCTTTAAGATTGTGTTGGAAATATACAATTATTTTATTAAAAAGGTCCGTTACCGAAATTATTTGTATAGTAACCATAATGAGCAATACACACTTGTAATAAGTTCGTATAAATATTTCATTGAAACGTTACTAATGCGTAGGAACCACCGAATATAACAAAACAGAGAGACAAATATAATGTTTACCTATACTTATTAGACATTATACACGTTTTTGGGGAAACTGACAATAGAGTCTGTTATTTCAACAAATTTACACTAAGATTTGGCACCATTTTATAACTGAGAAGGGAAAATAAGAAAATTTTATAAATACACGACAAACTGTTTATCTTATTATTGAACATTATATAATATTACTTCAGACGGCCAAACACAAATAGAAGCTTCTATTAATAATATCTTCTATATATGAAAACGAGAACACGAGTGACGTGACAGGTCACTCCACCAAAGATTATGAAAAAGGTTTGGTTTTTTGACATTTCATAATAAAACAGAATAAGACTTGCTCTGAATATCATATCGAATTCCTCAACGTTTAACTGAAGCTACAATAATATATTTATTTAGAGAAATCTTCCAGTTTTGTTAGCTGTGTGATATTAACGAAGGAATAATTAAATGTATGAGAAGTTAATTATTTCAGTCAAATTTTACCTCTTCATTAATTGGCTAAATTGTGTTCGATTAAAAAACCCGATGGATTTAATCACAAAAGTTAAGGGTTTCTTATCAGTAACGTACGTTAAGGGGTCTTACTCGTTATGCGTTACACAAACTTAAGATTTAAAAATAAAATAACAAAAATATTTATAAAAAAAATTGATTTAAGCAGAAGAATATTAAGTATTACACGGGGCTTAATTAACTTGATGTTTGATTGTCTCATTACTCGCAAGCGAGTAACTTAATTAATTTAACAATAAGTTCTGTTTTCATTAATCAGTATTGTTATAAAAGGTTCGCTCTAGACGCTGTAATAAATCTCTTACACTAAATAATATTATTAGTTTCTAAAAAAGTGATGTCGTCGTTTTATTACATCTATTTCAATTTGCTAAAAAAAAAAAATTAAAATTGCTAGATTTTGGTTTTTTTGCTTCTTTTGACATCATATTGGAGGTAGAAAGCATCGGAAAAACATGTTGTTACATTTGATAGGCTTTTTGAGGGTGGTCTTGAACATGGTAAAACTATGAATATTATCAAAAATTATCTCATTTCAAGACTCCAAAGAGAAAATAAAAACAATTCTTATAATTTTAAACAATAAATCCATTGTATAAATTATATATTTTGAATAATATCTAAACGAATCAAAAATAAAAAGACTTGTCGTGACGTTTCGACCAACAACTATATATCATTAAACAAGAATCACTGATTATTGCGATCAACTAAATTTTAATTACATACAATAATAATTAAAATCATATAATATTTTATATAATATTTACACTGCACTTAACTATTTAATACATCGCTTAATGTTATTATATCCATCTCTAAGGCGGAACAATATTGTAAATATAATCTATTATTAAATATAATGTTTTAATAATGGCTTATGTTCCATGTTTTCTTAACATTTAATGTATTCAATTATATCATATCACTATATGAGAATTATTATATTGTTATATGTAGAAGTATATATATAACATATACTTAAAAAACTTCAAGGAATGCAAAATCCGAGGTAGCTTAAGGATTTTTACTGTGTGTTATTGACACTGACTAAGATGTGGATCTTTTTCTATCAATTCAAATCAGTAACCGATTGATTTGAATTGATAGAAGAAACTCGTACTTCGTATATTCCTTTAATTTAATATATATATATTTAAGATGTATAAATAAAATGAAATTGGAACCTCGAACTTAATATTGAAAAACTAGTGTTTAATAGTTTCTGATGTTATTTTATCATTCTAAAATAAACATTATTTTCCAATGTTGTGAATAAATTTGACTCATAATTTCTTTATTTTTTAAATTTTTCTAATGTCTTGTAATAATTTAATAATAATTTGGCAATAAAAATTATTCGCTACATCAGACAAGATTGCGTACTGTAACAGGCAATAACCCGCACATGAAATATGTATTAAATTTTAACAAAATAAGTGAACATTGCTTCTAAGTCGACGACCGGAAATGTCCCGGAAAGATAAGATAGAAAAAGGAAAAAAACTGCGTGACATCTAAATCATTCTGTATCACCATGACGGAGTTGAATATTTATTTTACAATGATATTATAATTATGTTAAAAGTTTCTTTGTTCAGTGACATATCTTTATATATATATATCTCTATAGTCACTGAACAAAGAAACATATAAATATATAATATATATTATATAATATATATATATATATATATATAATTTTCATGTCACAATTTTGATAATAAAACTCCTTCGCAACAGTTTGACCGATTTTTATGTAATTTATTAGATTAGAAGTGTAGCACAGGATGTATTCTTAGTCTATGGCCTCTTTGAAGATCATGGTATGTATGTTTCGAGCGGAAGAACTGTTTTCAACAGTTCCTGTTGGTTGGAAAAGATAATTTTGCAGTGGGTTCCCATTACTTAGGAGGAACTTATGCACCAACTGCCTCTCAACTAGCTGTGCAGTACGGGCAATGATTATACCACGATGGACTCTATACTCTGACAATGGATTATACGAAACGACTGACAAGATCAAGAGCAGTATGCTTGCACCAAGGCTCCTGACTCTCCCTACCTCCAATAGCTCTTTTTTTTATAATGGATGCTCTGACATCGGACATACTAGAAGAGGCACCGTGGTGCACGCTGTTCGCTGATGACATTGTACTGCATGGACGTGAGATGCGGAGCAAGCTGGGAAAATAAGCAAATTAAATAATCTAGAAATTATATAGAAACCACAATTTTTGTTACTTAAGTTTTATTTTTGTGCATTTTTTTTCTTTTATATTCTCTATAATTTATTTATTTTAAAGAAGGAGAAATATATCTCTTACGCAATCCTTTTAATATAATATGTAGTAAATGTAAAAGACATAATAATAGATAGCTTTGTTTCTATTTCGACTTTTATAGTATTGACCTCATAATAGTGAGTTATCCAATAGTGTTGAACCACTATTGACAATGAATTGTTTTATGTATACTTTATTTTTTAAGTAAAATCTAATAAATATGTTCAGTTCAATGCTCTCAAATTTTGTGGCGGATATTTTACATCCAAATATGATTATAATTTATGTCTTGTGTCAATCCAGAAATAAATTAGTAAATAAAAGATTTAATCCAAAAGTATTTTTTAAGTATTTCGTACATGGCATCATACACATTTATATATAAATAGTTAATAAGTCTACTCTAGGGAATGTAATTTAAAATTGTATTGTTCACTGTGTACTGAAGGAGTTTCAAATAAATAGTTATGACAACGTTTCGCTACAACAGTAACGTTGGTACGTCTTGGAGACATATAAAAACGTGAACTCACGTGCATCGTAGTATTGAGTTATTGCAATTTGTTTTGACAACTTTTACTTCTTGATATTGATTGTAATATTTTCACCACTACAGTTTATTTAAATTAATCAAATATTTCTGTATAATTTTAACTTGCATGTCCAAATATCATTTTCTATAAATTAATCAGAATCAGTACATTATTGCCTTGCAACAAAATAAACCATTAAACACTTGATTTAGTCTCGTCAGTTATATCCTGATCGTCGGGTATCTTACGTAGTCGATCATGGGCGTACTTATAACTACGCTTAGAGTTTAACGCTTTCAAAGTGTATCGATCACCCTCTAGAACTTCAACAACTTGGAATGGACCTCTATACTTAAGGTCTAATTTGGTCTGATTGAGTTCCTTATTTTTTTATTAAAACGAAATCACCCACAGAAAATTTATTGAGCTTTGCCTTCGATTTGTCAAACCGTGATTTGTCGTATGACGCTGCGCTTTCGATATTGTGCTTACTCCGGTGACGCTGTCATGGCCAGTAAGGCTAACAGCAGAGACAAACAAAAAAAAAAAAAAAAAAAAAAGATATTGTGAACTGCTATGTCCCTAATGACTAAGTCTACTTCAGTCTCTATACTATCAGACGTCATCAGTGATAAAGGACGAGCTATTTTTCCTATAAGTACTTCTAATGATTGATTAATAATTGATTGCGAGCTGGATTTCACCTAAAGCGTCTTGCCAAAAACGAGATTGACCTGTTTCTACCGCTGTCAACATAGACTTTAAGACTGACATAACGCGCTCGATCTGCCCGTTCGCACGACATGAACCTGTGGCAATTAAGCGTAATTTTACGTTAATAGCGTCACAAAAGTCTTTAAATTCCCTACTCTTTCTTTAAATTGCCTACTCTTTAAAAGTCTTTAAATTCTAACTTCAGTCTAGACTCTGTCAAAGCGCAGTAACGTCACGCTTCCGTTTCGTAGTCAATTGCACTCCTGTACTAATAACCGTTCCGACATATGATTAAAGTAAAATATATATTATAAAATATTGATTTTTTTAAAGAATTCTAGGCAAGCCTTCGTTAGATTGTCTCGTCTAATGTTAAATTAATTTTTGATGATTAAAATTGTAAAATCATAATTCTGTAGAGAATCAAGAACTGCGTGCAGACTGTGATGATTATTAAAATTAATAAATGCTGCCTTCAAAATAAAATAGCCGCATACAAGACAAAGTTCCGTATTTCTTATTTCTTGTTATTTTCCTTCAAATGTCTAGGAAGGGGCCGATTTAAGTTTAAATGAGTTATCATGAGTTAGGGATTTCTTGAAAGACACATGTTATAAAATTAAATGCTTTGAATTATCCGACATATATTAACTACGAAAAGCCAATATGATATAATCTAAAAGGCAGAACACGAAGCAGTCTGAACTTACATTAACTACCATAACATTAAATTTATTTTACGTTATTTATTCACGCATTTAAAATGAAATCAAAATTATAAAGTATTGACAGATTCGTAAGTTATATACATTACTAGTTAATAAATGGAATACAGTGATCAAATTATCTTTACTTAGCGTAACACAATTAGTCGACGTTCGATAGTGATTATAATCAGAAACAGCTTTGATATAGTGAAATATTGGGGCAGTAACTCAGTTATAACAATAATGTAATCAAGACTTTGCATCGAGGCTTCCGGGGTTTTTTTACAAATGATGAACTACACCTGGGAGTATGACTTCATCTCGCAGGTTCTTATATAGACTGTCTTTTGAAGCGCTTTTCAAGCATCATAGTACAATGGTAGTATCAGGACAAACGAAATTATTCATCTACATTTAGTATTCTCTTGCACATACTTGTTAAATTTAAGTAACAATCGCAGAAAAATAAACACGGTAAAAAACTATTATAAATTATTTAAAAGGATTTTTCATATGATATTTTTATATTTTAGATATTAAGAAAATCTTTGGATATATAATAAAATAATTCCATTCTATGTTTAATTAAAAGAAAACATTATTCAAAATCGAACCTAAGTTTTTTTTCTTAAAACGAAAGTAACATTTCTAGCGGTCCTGTTATTGTTGTTTAACTAGAGATAAATACGAATAGCGACATTAATGGGATGAGACATAATGGAAATTATCAATATTATTTAATCTAATTAAGATATAATTAACAGATTGTTACAGATACAATAGAAGTAAGTTTGCTGCAGTAGTAAAGTTTGGGACGAGAGCTATTGCTTAGATTATATTTTTGGAACCATTGACTGACTTGACTTTGATCATTATTATATACTACTTATACTAGTACTCCCACCTCCAAGGCCGGCAACGCTCTTGCGATGTTGTGTGCGGGTGTTGGATGCGGACCCGCACGTTTATTTACCATCCTCTTCTTATATATATATATATATATATATAATATACATATATATATACATATATATATATATGTATGTATATTAATAACATGATATATAGCACGTTATTTAAATATTCAGCTTTTGAAATTAAATTGCAGTACTGAAAATAATATAAAAAATTCATTATAAAAAAATAAATTAATTACGGATTCCTAAAAATACCTGTATTCGTGATAAGAACTTTACAAAGAGCGAGGCTGTGTTAAACCTTTTATCTTTTTCCTTTCTCAAGGGTGGCAATAATTTCGATTGAGCATCTGGAATAGATAATACTAACCGGTTATCATTCAATGTCCTATAACAGACAATGCTGAGAAAATATGAGTAACAACCTAATATTCATGTTAACAACGGAGAATGCTACTGCAATCGCAATATAATATATTTGGCATTTTATTTCTAAAAAGACATTCTCACGTTGACACTAATGAAGTAAATTATCACAAAATTCTGAAGATTTCTTTTTCTATATAATGATTATAGTAATAGATTCGCGTGTTAAATATCAACATCACAATTTTACTTTTCATACTTTACTATGATATTATTTTTTATTTTTTTGCAATCTGTTTGTGAATGTTTAACTCAAAGTAGTGAACATATATATGTGATATTGATTTGGAAAACGTTACATAATATAAATTAGTATTTGTACGTGAATATTTATAATGTTATTTCATTAATAAAAATGTAATTGATTCTAATTTGCTTTCTAAAATAGTATTAACATTGAAACTAAACCAACAATGTCGTCTCAAAAGATTGCAATACTTAATAATTGCATCGAAAGATACAACAGTTACAAAATATACATAATATATAAATATAAGAGGAGGACCGCTTGTCTTGCCTTATCTTTTTCAGCCTCAAACAGAAGTTCAATAGATTTTCTTAGATCAGTTCTTTTTAAGACCAAAACTGGGAATATAGATATAAGAAATGCGCACTGAGTGATTTTCTTTTGGTTAAAACATCTTTATTATCTCTTTAAATACAGCTTGGTTGTCCTGTGTCAGTTGCCTCATCATTCCACACATCGTGTGCTTGAAAGTATTTGCAAAAACTTCCATAGTCAACTGTTTGCAGTAGACAATGGTTGTTGGCGTACATTCCTTCCCTCTTCTGCGATATATATGATCAGGGTTTATAAGAAATTTACTACAAATACATTCTTTAACCGCCAATTCAATCACAATCTTTATAGTCGTTTCCGGGAAACACATCATATGAATGTGTTTCCCAAGAAATATTAAAATTTAATACTATAAGATATATTTCTATACTACATATTTATGTTTCGTATTCGAGCTCTGCTAAAACTCTTTTATGTTTGTTGATTCTAATTGTTTTCTAACAATTATACTGATTTAATTTTTTTTCTGTTGTTTGATGTCTTTAAGGTTAAGTTGGACTCGACGAACTGTTTTTTAATTAGGCACCATTTTTCATATTTTTTTGTTTTTTCAAAAGTAGTTTGAAATTATAGATTATTAAAACGAGCTTGCCATTCATTCACTTCACTTGCCTTACAAACTACTTAAGAATATTTTTTTATAATTTAAATTTTTATACAAATACCAATTAAATATCAATAAGGCAGCTGGAGGCAAAATTTGACGTTTTGTAAAAAGCATTTATAGAAGACCGTATTTTTAAATCATTAAAATAATCGTAATTGCGTAGGTTGGTTCAGTCTAAATCAATCTTCAATCATAATGATCACGAAGTTCAACACTATCCGTCTAAACTGATTATCAAAAAGGCTTTTTGTAACCAATAATTAAGTTGTTGTTGTTTTTTTAAATATACTAAACGTTCTTGTTCTCCACAAAGTCATCAGACATTAGGGTGCTGATCGTGAATCCCCGTGTCTCTCAATCTCCGATATTACTAAATCTCATATAGGAAAACATCGCGCTATCTCCGCTCGCCTGAGATAATACTGACAAGCGCATTCGACTAATAACATTTGCATATCTTAATACAAACGCTTCGGATTCCAATACGTATCTAAAATTCAGTAATATTATTGGTTCAATAAACAACACACGAACAAACACTACGAAAGGGGAATAGTAATTATGAATTAATAATAATGGATCCTTAATTGACTGCGGTTGGATGTTGAACAAGTGAATTTAGAAAATTTAATTTTGATAATCTATACGGCATTACCTCTTGATACCGATAGAGGCCTATCATAAATTATTTTGTGTTGTCATAGTTTAAGATAATTCAAATTATTTTAAAGTTATATTAAAAAAATATTCATATGTAAAAGTTATTTTATTAGTCTCATACGTATTCGTTGTTTTTATATTGATTTGAAGTGCAAATTATTGCTTATTTTTAATGTTATATTTAGTCAGTTCAAAAAGAAAAATACAAAGTAACAATATAAAATCCGATTTCAAAATAATGAGGCTCCTAGTCTGTTGTCAGTTGCTTGCCCGTTATATAATAATTATTATATTGTTGTAAGAGTACTTACTATTCAATAATTATCTTTGAACATACAAACATTTATTCTATTTCTTGTGAGGGTCCAGGTGGAAGTGTTTCTGTCGCGAGGCACTGATTAGTTTCTCCTAGTTTCACTTTAGTCCTTCACGTGCACCTTGAAATCTATCAATACGAAGGTGAAAGAATGATTGTGGTGTTCTAAGGTTGAAAGTCGAGTCATTCCCATCGTGTAGTCAAGGAATTTAAACGGGTAGCTTGTGAGTAGCACATCTTTATGCGGTGGCAATAAAACTAAATGTACATGAATGTTAAGCCGATGCCCGCTTTCTATGAAGTTCGAAAACAAAACAAATATATGATAAAGTGTGTATTGTACATTCCAATAAATTTTGTTATTAAAATTACGATCGGAGCTATAAATTTTTTTTTCCCGTAAGTATATATAACTTAGTCAGCTCAGCTAAGTAATATCCCTACTCATCGCTAGAAGATCAACCCTTTTTCAGAGTACTAGGTACTGGGTACTGGTATCCCACGTATCAAATAGCTTTTGGTTGTACGCAGTCAAATGCTCAAAGCGAATATTGGAATGATTTGGGTTAGAAGTAAAAACAACATTGTATGTGTGACTCAACAAACAAAACAGTACGCATGGTATGGTGCAGGTTCAAAGAAGACAAAAAATTCAGTGTGTATTTGTAAAATTATCCTTAGAAAATCCTGAAAGAGTGCATTATACAGCATCCTCTTTTTTGTCATCCTCATAACACTTAAAGTTAGGAACATGTTGTTGAATAGGAATGTTGCATGTGCATTGCAGTTGGACATCATTGCTATGCATAAGAAACAGTGTCGGAGGTACCACACAGACTGGGAATCATCGGCGTTCACAGATTTGGGTTTGAGCAAAATCCGTCAAGAACAACATTTTAGCTCGACCTAGGAAAATAGATAATCCATTCTAAAAATCGTTTTAAACTCTCCAGAAACCTACAGAAAATCAGGAATAACAGCCAAGCTCACGCGTACCATATTTTTTATATTTATTTATATATAATTACATGGTCAAATTTCGACGACTTAGAACGACGAAGAATATATCTTAGACCGTCTAAAATCAAAATTTTTTAATAAATAAATCTTATTATAGCGTTCAAGAGTTTTAGTGGATCAAAATATGTGGAACTTAAGTTGTTGAATCATTTGCAGGATTTATACTATTATGTACATCTCCTAAGATTGTTATATTTCTTTTGAAAAGAGCAACTGTTGAGTTTCTGGCCGGCTCTTCTCAACAAAGCAGTATTCCGAGCCGGTGGTAGCTTACTCACGGACTGACTACACTGACTGTTTTTTGTTTTGTAATAATTGACGATTCAAAAGTGCATGTAAATGCCTACTTGAATAAAGATATTTTGAATTATATTTTTTTTTAATTTTATCGCTTTATTAGTATAAATACGGCTTTATGCCGTAATTTTCCTTTCCTTATTATATTTTCCCGGTGGTAGACCATAACATCGAGTCGCCGGCAAGGTTACCAACCATCGGGCAAAGTCGTGCTGCAAAGCGACCTAGTCGTGTTCCGGCACGTTGTTCGATGAAGCCGTCTATATGGGAAATGGGTCTGAACAGTTGCGTTGCGTTGGCGAACCGGTTTGGCGTTGAGTTGGTGCTTATTGTGTCGGGTGTCTAGTCGAGGTGGGTAGCGGGATCCGAAGCGACGGCTTTTCGCTGGCCGCCCGCAGCTATCCCTATCCCTATCTACTGAGACACCCGGCGGTAGATAGTCTGCAGCTGAACTACGGGTCAGCTGCTAAGATCAGGGTACTACGGGACCCCGGTACCTAAGCCCTCCGGTAGCGATGCATGCGCTTGCGCCTGTAAACTGCCGGGTTACCGGTTTTGGTGTTGGATTCGTAGTGGTAATGTGGTTAGCTGTAGAGGTTCGGCGCTGTTCGTCTGGGTTCCCACAGTTGTCGGGGGCCCGCTGATCTCGTGCGCAGCGAGAGGTAATTGACCTGCCTAAGGCGAAGGGCTGCTGCGGTCTTTTACTTCGGGGCTTGGAACGGTCCATAAGCAGAGATCCCTTCGGGGGTCACTGCAGTTCGGGTAGCCTCCTGCTTAGAGGTTAGATGGATGAGCTAGCATCTATCCGGTCACCCGACTTTAGTGTAGGGTAGGCTTGCGGCCTGACCGCCTGTCGGGAAGTGAGCGTGCCTTACAGCTTCGGCACCAGCTAGGAAACTGGTAGTTGGCCTCTCTGACGTTCTCAGCAAGTTTTGCTAGTGTGAGAAATCACACGGGAAGTGAGCGTGCCTTACAGCTCCGGAACCTTTCATAGAAAAAAGGTAGCAGGGTGGTCGCGATTGGACTTGTCTATGACCGATAGCCTTGCGTCCGTCTATGACCGATAGCGATCCGTCGAGTTGCGTGGATGCTATAACCGATGTGATACACCAGGCAATGGAGTACTTCATTCCTTTTGCTGACGTACCCATCAGTGGCAAAGCTCGCCCATGGTTTAATGCCGAATGTGGTCATGCTGAAGACCGAAAACATTCGGCATATCTAATTTGGGCTGATGCTCGAAGCCGCAAAGCTCCGGATGTAAGTTTAAAGAAGAGAGCCTTTAACCAAGCTGCCAAGTCCTATAAAAAGGCATTACGGAAGGCTCGTCGCGATCGTATCGCTAAGAATGGCGAAAAGCTCTCTGTCAGACCTACTGGCAGTCGGTCTTTCTGGTCTCTTGCCAAAGCGATCGAGTCGAACTTCTGCCAACCCTCACTACCTGCTCTGCTGAAGCCGGATGGATCTCTGGCCTATACAGCGACAGAGAAAGCGAATGTATTTGCTTCTCTGTTCCCTGATAATTCACATCTAGACACTGGCAATGCTTCTCCAGCACATCTTCCTCACTGCGGTATTTCGATGCCTGAAATCCGCATCACTAACAAAGAGGTATGGAGAGCATTGTATCGTCTTGATGTGAATAAAGCCAGTGGTCCTGATGGTATACCAGCCATTCTGCTCAAGATATGTGCAGCTGAGTTGTCTCCTGTATTGACACGTCTGTATCGTCTTTCTTTCAAATCTGGAATATTGCGAAATCTTGGAAGCTTGCTAACGTGCAACCAGTGCCCAAAAAAGGCAGTCGTGCCGATCCTGCCAACTATAGACCGATTTCAATCACCTCCATACTCTGCAAGATTATGAAGCGTATATTGAACTAGCGCCTTTTAGCGTACCTTGAAGGTAACGATCTCCTCAGTGACCGACAGTACGGGTTTCGCCGAAATAGGTCCACTGGGGACCTTCTAGTGTACGCTACGCACATTTTAGGCGAGGCCATCGAGAAGAACGGAGAAGCGGTCGCCGTCTCTCTTGACGTCTCGAAGGCATTTGACAGGGTCTGGCATGAGAGCCTTATAAGCAAGCTTTCAACATACGGCATATCTCCTGGTCTGATCGGCTGGGTAACGGACTTTCTGAACCAAAGATCTTTCCGAGTAACTCTCTTTCTGCTGCACATTAACGATCTAATGAAGCCCGGTATCTATGGGTATGCAGATGATAGCACAGTTGTTGAAAGATACCTGCCGAGTAGTCGGGCTAGTAGAGATCAAGTACAGTCTGAAAGAGAAGCCATGGTGCAACGTTTGAATGACAAACTTCAGGCAGTCTCCGCATGGGGCAAAGCCAATCTTGTCAAATTCAACCCCACCAAAACGCAGACGTGTCTGTTCACCGCCAAAAGGAGCCCTTTCACCTTGGCTCCTACTTTCCAGAGTGTATCTTTAGAATACAGTGATCGGCTTCAGTTGATAGGCTTAGAGACTTCCTCGAACCTCAACTTTGGTCGGTGCATTGAGTCCAGAGCAAGAGCAGCTGCAGGAAAGCTTGCCGTTCTTGCGAAGGTCCGTCAGTACTTTACACCGGGACAGCTACTTGTCTTATACAAAGCACAGATCCGGTCGTGTGTGGAGTACTGTGGGCATATATACGCTGGTGCCGCTAAGTCTCATCTTGCGGTTCTGGGGACTCAATTGAGAGGCGAGCAAAGAGGCTTATAGGCGACCCTGAATTGGTTGAAGCCAACCTCCACAGCCTTGAACACAGGCGTAGAATTGCTAGCCTCTCAGTATTCTATAGGATACATTTTGGTGAGTGTGCGAAGGAATTACATGATTTAATTCCTCCATCCCTCTTCCAATACAGGACGTTCCGACGCACGGCAGGTACCCATCCTTACGTTGTGGACATTCCCCCTGTCCGAACAAAGCGCTTTGCTTCGTCTTTTTTAGTTCGTACAGCGAAGGACTGGAACAGCTTGCCTGCGTCGGTATTTCCGTCCCAATACGATGTGGGTGTCTTCAAGAAAAGAGTGAATAGGTTACTGGGTTAATGCGCCTTACCATCTATGTAGTCAAGCACTAACCCAGAGGGTATAAAAAAAAATGGTTTTTAGAACACTAGGGGTGTTCTAAAAACTGTGTTCTGAAGATCTGTTAAGACAGGCATTGTTTAATTCTATTGTTATTATTTTTATTTTGATGTTATTATTTTTTAATTTATGTGTCGTGTGTAGTATTTTTACATTCATGATGACATCGAAATGAAGTGTTCATAATTAAATGGTATCTGCTAAACAAATTGTCCGAAGAAATTATCATGATGATAAAATACTTTTATTTCATAAGGATTCATATTATCACATAAAAATACATCTAAAGTATAATGTTTATTTAAATATAAACTGCTTTTTATAATTAAGCTGCTAGAGATTAACCTGTTTTTTGCATATATCTAAGTTTTTTAGAAATAAAATATAGCCTATGTTACTTCCCGGTAATGTAACTTTTTACTAGTACAAAAATGGTTAAAATTGGTACAGTAATTATGGAGCCGAAACAAACAAAAATTTTTTTTTTCTTAAAAATATTGGTAAAGATGGGGTCTCCAAACCCCACGACCTAATCTGATTATTTTGTTAAAAATCTTGTTTCTACGACGTACATTTTATTTATAATTCCATTAAAAATGCAAAATAGCACCGAAAAAGGTATATGAGCTTGTTTTTAAAATAGTGACTAATTACGTAATCACGAAGGTTCAGTGCTCCCGAGAGGTTCGCAAAAAATAGGTACTTTATTTACAGCTGAAGTTTAATTTTGTTTCGTTTCGTCTTTCAATCTGAGATGAGAAATATTACATTGTTTCCTGTTAGTGTAATTGAAAGGAGTCTATTTTACCTTTTTCTTCATACTCTTAAAAAGCTATAAAAATACATCTTAAATAAAGTATATTTAGATTGATGGGTCAAAAAATTTAAACCAAGATCAGACACGTATGTGTGGAAAAAATAATTTATAATTGCATGATCGTTTTAAAATTTTACTGGTATCTCAAGAATTCAAAATATAATGTAATAAAATAACATATAATTTTAATATTCACATTGTTTAAAAGTAAAGGCACTATTATTTCAACTGTCCTCGTTCTCGCAAGCATTCCAATTTATTTTTTTTAATCAACTGGTGAATAAAAAAAGATAATATATAAAAAATGTTTCAAAAGCAAATATCTATTTCAATTATGCTTAAAGTGCACTTATCATATGTCAAAATCAAGTTGCACTGGTCCGAAATGTGAAGAAAACCGACAAGAAACACCTTGAATAGTCTTTTAAACTATTCATTCATTTACAAAATGTTGTTTAACAAAAGAGTTTATGACTCTAACTCTAAATAAATAAAATAATGATAATGTAGTTTTGTATAACTGAGCTCAAATTGTTATCTGACAAAAAGAAATTGTTACAGTTAATACCTAGCTATCTCACAATATATGAAAATTGAACTAATTATAAATAGTTCAGTGATCATTTATAAAATTCAAATATTTTATGTTCAAGTCATTTTAATTTTTTTTATAAGAAATGGACGAGGAGTATCATAGTTATTGTTAGTGGGCATAACTAATTTTGACATGATCTAAGACGAAAAAAACATATTCTGTGTTAACTATTGAATCTTCCAATACCTCCCTTAAACAGAAATACTAAATCCTCGACCTACACCCTGGTAACGAACGAGCACCCTCATGACCACTACCGCGTTGTAACTAGACAGGCAGGACAAAACGAAACATTTTGCTTCTTCAAAGAGAATCATAGTACTTATTAATATTACGAGTAAAAGGAGAGCCGAAACGAAATGTTTCTAAAGTGTTGCTTGAGTATTAAAAATATTCTAATTTAAAGATTCTAGTTTAATATGATGTTCATTTTACGTTTAGAAAACACACATTATTTTATTTTAAAATACTATGAAATTCCGTTTGGTGTATAAAATACCAACATCATTTTACTTAAAATTCTATTATCTCGTAGTTATTTTACCCAAAGGCATGAAACATGAGACTGTATGTGGAATAGTATTGCAATTATATTTAATAGACACATCAAACAACGTGCCAAAAGTAACATAAACAGAACACGGCAGCTGCGTCGTTAGAAAACGCTAGTCTTCGTGAGTGTTACTTCAAAGGGATCTTAAATTATGTAGTTATTTACTTTCAACGTTTCCTTAATTATATAGCTGTATTTGATAATAAAAATAATTATATTACATTATATATAACTTTATATTATACATTCGAAAACGAAATATATATTATTAATATCTATGTATATATTAAAATGATTTTATTTATCTAATACATCATATATTTTTTAAGTTTATTTTCAATAGAGCACAGGTTCGGTTAATATTATTAGGTAATGGATTTCATATGTGGATATTTGAGGCAGTAAATATTAGTCTAGAGAGCAAAAAAAGTTAAATTTTCAATAATAAAAATGGTTGCTCTGACCCATAGTCATATATATATTATGTCTACCCTTAAGAAATGAGAAAGTTAACTTAGAAAGTACTGAAAGGGTTGGATGTTTGAGCCTCCGACTATCTCACTTGTCGTAAATCATCCTTACTATATATCCTTACTATATAATAATGACCTAATTGACTCTGTATGCACGCGCATCACTTATCACCCACAAATCACACAATAATGTGTAATACATCAAAAAAAAGCTATTGAATCAGGCTACAAAATAGGGTAGGTGCCAATCTCATACGTGAGCTTTGACCCTTCCTGGCCCGAAGGGCCGGGAAGTTCCCTTGTAGCTATATATCATAATCATAGCACATTGATCTCCTTTCGCTGGTACTACCGCGGTCGCGACAGCTAGCTGTATTAAAATGATTGCAATTACGTTCTAGCACTTATATTTCCAGTAGATTCTATCGTATATACTCAACTAGTTTTCTCAAAGGCTTGTTCCCTAAGTTTTAACCAAATTATATTGATTACTAATAATAATTTTAAGAAGAGTGAAGTCGTTGTTTGTTAAAGCGAATGAAAATTTTAGAAACTTCAAATATTTATAAAAATATTCCACATTCATATCGTATTTTAATTTTACCAAGTAACGCGAGTATACCGCCTCTGCTATGCCACATTGAGATACGCTTGGTGCGCTCGCCGCGTTCCGCAGACCTGCACAATCACAACATTATAAATTGTTTTTTCATTATTTTTTATATTATTTACAAAACTACCAAATGTGTTACTATACGTAACTTATAAGTTTAGTTACATGTTTAGATAAAGATTTTAGATATTCAGCTTGATTGTACGTTAAGATAATAAGTTTTAGAAAACGTTGACATTAAAGAGTTGCGACATTAGCTTATATAGAATATTATTTCTGTATTCCGTCTCCGTTTTATTTATAATTAAATTATAATTAGAAGTCTAAGTATAAATTCATTTCTCCAACTGCAAAAGATACAAACTTTATCAAGTTACCTCTTCTAAAAAAATTAATTTTAATAAATTTTAATAATTTTCTTTTTAAAAACTTAATTATTTGCTGGAATTGCGTAGAGACGTGGCTTGTTCTGAAGAGCTTTTTGGTCTGATGCCTGCCGCCGAATTTCATCACCGCACGTCACCCACCATCTCTATACTATCCGTATCACCTAGAAGCGTGTCGATCTTCCACTGTGACGGTTTCAAGGACTTTTCTTGCACGTACCACTCAAATGTGGAACGAACTCCGTTATAAAAGAGTTGATTAAGAGATTTTTTATTATGAGTAAAGTTTTACATAAATAGACTAATTTGAAGGTTGAAATATAACATATGTTATTGTTGAAATAATAATCTTATATTTATTAACTATTACTTCATATTAAATCACGAATACATATTTTTCTTCTGTATATTTCTCATACAATATTTGTTTGAAAAGCAAGTTTTTGGCACTAAATCTTAATTTATGCTATAAAATAAGATCAATGTCGAACATGTCTCGTATCTTAATAGAAACTCTTGTGTCTTGGTTATCTTTATCGTTTCTATTGAGTTGTATTGATTAGTTTTGTGAATAATATATTCACAACAGTACCTCCGTTATCTAACATAACCGAGTCTTTATGCTTGCAAATACATCCAGTATTTATTACTTAGATATAAATGTATGTTTATTTATCCTTGATGTATAATTTTATGTCTGTAACCAACTTACACTTTTCAATTTGGTTCCTTTTTCTTATATAATTATAATTTGTTAATTCCTTTTAAAATTATAATTATATAAATAAAAGAATATTTAGTCTGTCACTAAAAATTACAAATTATACTATTAGGTATTATCTAATGCAATGCATATATTTAAAGAAGTTTATAAAATGAAAAAAAATTTTAAACACATGATGCTGCTTCGATTGTAACAGACAACAAAGAATAAACAAAATAGTCGAGTGACCCTACTTAGAGCATTAACATAGATAGCATCAAGTGCCTCATTATAACGAGTTCTGCAACAAGTTGATATCTCAGTATCCTTTCCAACTCTGTTACTGCCTATATTCATCATTAACGTTATAAACCAGTAAACAAAAGTTGTTATTTATGTAATTAGATATATAATAAAGGACTCAATAAATAATCAAAAGTGAATATCTACTTAACTAAATCGATTCCAATACCAATCTTGATTACTATATATTAACGTGAAGATTTTTTTTAACATTTACTAGTTTGTAGTCTATTTTTGTTGTAATTTTCACTTAACGTTGACTATTACTTTAAAAAAGATTGTATTAAATAATTAAGAGTGATTACTTATACTAGAACCAGTGTGTTTCTATCTGAAAAAACCTCTCTAGGTCTCTGGAAACTTGTACTAGTATACGGAAACATCACTATGCATCTGTCCTCACACGTGGCAAGTGTCTTCCGAATCATTTTTGACGTCAGATAACTATCCGCTGTAATAGGCGAGTATCCCTCCTTTTAGAGGTCAAATAAAACAGTATTTATTCAAAACCAATATTATTTATATTAAAAAAGGGACTAATATAGAAGATTAATGACCAAAGTTTGAATATACATTTTGAATTTAACATTATTAAAAGTATAGATTTTTAATAACACAGCTTTTTTTAAAAGTGACGCAACTATCCGACTTTTACCCTACATTAACTTATAAATAAATGTCGGTCACACTACTCTGTGTTTAACATACACAAATGATTTAAATTTAAAATTAACTTTGTTAACACCACCAATTACAAATATACAAGTTGACTTAAAGAGTCTTGAGTGAGCCAAGCTTTGAATTAAGGTCGAGTTTTGGCAATGTGGAGATCACTAGTATAGAGAAATAGTTAATACGAGTATATCACAATGATAATACTTTGTCGTTGTTGAAACCATGTATTCAGTGCGTGATTTGTTTATAATTGTATATGCATATATTATATAATTATGTCACTATTCTTATATTCATGTAACAAGTAATTTAAATCTCTATTATATCTCTAGAGTTCAATGCTTTCAAGATTAGGTATTAGGTTGCTAATGATCATGAATCCCCGTATCTCTTAATCTCCGATATAGTAGCTTATAAACGAAAACATCGCGCTATCTCCGCTCGCCTGAGATAATACCGACAAGCGCATTCGCCTAATAACATTTGCATATCTTAATACAAACGCTTCGGATTCCAATACGTATCTAAAATTCAAAGTAATATTATTGGTTCAATAAACTACATGTGAACAAACATTACGAAAGGGGAATAGTAATTATGGATTAATAATAATGGATCACCTTAATTGACTGCGGTTGGAGTGGATTTTGAGTAACGCGTAGTTTTTGATGAAATCCAACAAAATTACTGTTAATCTTGATAATCTCTACGACAATGCCTGCCTTGGTTGTGTTTGTGATGTCTTATACTTATCATTTTGTATATAAAATATCAGTTATTTTTTTAACTCGTTACTTACTCAAGTTAATTATAATTAAAATTAACAAAAGAAAAAAACAATATAAACCCTTATAAAAAAAATAATAGGAATAATTCATACAGATATTAAAGAACATTAATTCATGCGACGGTTGCAACGACGCATGCACATCTGTGCTCAGGGGACAATATTTTCTATGAAAATCGGAAATTGAACTATTGAAGTGCACGTCGTATATTTCTCTGTCTTTTCTATTATTTGAAGAAAAAATGTTATATAATCATTGTTGTTTTTTCATTATGTATGTGAATCGGGCAAATATAATTTAATACCAGAATGTCAGGATAATTAATATATGTGTAATATTTTTCCGTTGTAAAGATATTTTATGGATACCTAAATGGCAAAGAAGGGAAGAAATCAACAGTTACAATTAAAAAATATATAAAATAGTCGAGTTGAGTTTTTGTATATTCTATATTTTTCAATCAGTGTATCAAAATATTACCGACCGACAAAAATTTGGACTATTTAATATTTAATTTTTATAAATACAATGCATTCGACTTTAAATTTTAATTTGACAGGGTACATCAGAAAAAAGTATCTTGCTTTATTCATAGTTAAATCTATGCTAACTCTAACATCCTACTAATAAACGCCGCGTTTTGAATTACTTTTTGAATTACTTTTTAATTTCGCGCTATTTAAAGAGTACGCATCAAATAATATAAATGTTGACGATCTCACAATCGCTTTTATCCTTTAAGAATCAAAATAATAATAATTTAACATTTTTTAAAAACTGTGTGCAAATATAATAATAAATTTTACTCCAGCAGGTTTTTTTAACTTTTAACTTGATTTTGATTCCTAACACTTTTTCTAAAGCTGTAGTTTTCATAGGGGTTGGTCTAATTTTTAAATGTTTTGATTGTGAAAACCTGTATTTGGTACATTTTTCGTAAAACTGGTTCACCGGAATCGCAGAAATTTAGGATGCCAGTTGGCTTGAATTCTGAAATAGATATAAAATTTGTACGATCAACTAACAGACTTATAAAACCATCCAGACTCTATTATCATACACAAACACAAGGGTCGTTGTTCAAGGACAAGTTAAACGTTTTAGAGTTTCTTATAAAAGTGTAGTCAGAAGTTGGCTCATAATTTTTTTGCATTTTTATATACTTGAATTTATGTTAAGTTCTTCTTTTCATAATTATGTAGTTAATTAAACTTTACGATTTATTCTTTTTTTTTTATTGAACCTAAGTCCCTGTTTTCAGTTAGTTTATGTCCTAAAGAAATACCTATCAATTTCAATTTAAATATTAAACAAGACTCATGTATTAATTTATTACGATATTACGATCTGGAAAAATAAAGCAAGTCGTTATCAACTAATTTAGTCTCATAAATTTCTTCATATTAACGGAGATCAAAGTTTTGTCTTGTGTAGAAGATCAAATCAAAGTTTATTTCTATTAATTAAGACATCTTTAATAGTTTAATTTATCTCTCACCAATATCATTATTTAGAAAAAATGTGAAATATAAGGAAATAGGTACGTGTAATGGACTGAATATCTCTTTAATGTATCACTTATGACAATTTTGCCCGTAACCCAATTATTTGGGGTCAACGAAATATGTCACTATCTTCCACGCTCTTTTATAATATGTCATCTCAGTGGCAAAGTATCTTTGCACTATACAAGTATTTAGATCGGTAATACAGTCCATGTTATAAGGTTATGTATACATAATATGCAAATAATGCATATTGTATAATTTAGTGTACAAATAGGCTTCACTTTGCACAATGAAATCCAATAATCAATAGTGATTGTTATCAGACACAGCGTTAGTACAGTGAAATATTGTAGCAGTAATTCAGTTATCACAATAATGAAAGGCAGAATAACAAGTTCAGTCGTTCAATTTTAGGTGTTGACATATTTAATACCCGAGTTGAATATTAAGCCTATCATTTTAATAAAATCGTTTTAAATGCATTTTGGCTATTTTGTCATTATCATATTTCATTCCTTTGCATGCACGGTCACTGTAAAAAATTCCAAATCAGCCTACCACTTCTCTTGTAAGTAATATATACAGACTTTACAAATGACTGATCTTTAAAGCTACTTATTTTATTTAGAAGCTTGATATTTTGATTTTAGATGTTCCTGACTAGGGATATAAAGATTTCGAAACTTTATTATATCTATTTATACAAAAATTCAGCTACTATGGAATATTTCCGCAGACGAAACTTAGAATGATTGGACTGAAGTAATGTATTTTATAACAGAATGGCAGGTACTAGCGAATATCTCACGGTGAAAATGAAGAAGAACGTGCTCAGGTGGTTTGGGCACGAAAGAATGGTAAAAAAGATTTATACAGGAAAAGTGAGCGGTAAAAGATAAAGGGGGAGGCCTCGAGTGACCTTCAAAAACACAGTATCTATGATACTGGAGGAAAGTCACGTAAAAAGCATGAGGACTCCCCGGAGGGCATGTATGAAGAGGTTGATGTCTGTGGCCGAGGCGAAAGAGGTATGCAGGGACCGTAGCGTTTGGCGCTTCGTCGTCTCTGGCTACCCCACAAGGGATATGGCATGAAGGTAAATAAATAAATAAATATGAAAGTATTTCGATTATAATAACTTCACTGTTTGTATTCATCTCTCTCGTCAATTTAGAGTAAAGGATTTGAAAGAAGAGCGTCACTGCTTTTTCTTTTAAAATCTTTTAAGAGATTGATTTTAAGAGTTTAAAATTTTTGATCTGTTAGATTATTTTACCAACTTAACTTTTATTTACAAAGCTCTACAAAATTCAGCGATAGGGTATAAGTATTAAATCAACAAATAATTGTTTTATATTATAGTTATTTATTTACCTATAAAACGTAAAAAAAACATTGTTTGTAGTTTCTTTCGCTTCTCAGTCGTCTTATGGATATTCAAACTTCAATATTAGAATTACTTAAAAGATATCTACTTGATCTTATTCAGATTCAGAAATTTTTGCAAAAAATATCACGTGTGATGTTTCGGATCCCTTTTTAAGTTTTACCATTTTAAAAATGATAACATTTGTTTATTATTGAAATTATTTAAACTATGACAGATCCTTTTCAAATGTAATAATTGAATTTTTAAGTAAAATCTACTAAATAAGTTTGTAATACTCTCAATTTTTGAAGGTCAATATTTTATATTCAAATATGATTTATATATATTATAATTAATCAAATATGATTTATATATATAATATATTATAATTTATGTTTTGTGTCAATTCATAATTAAATTTGTAAACAAAAGCTTTAATCCATTCATCCAAAGTACTTTTCTAAGAACTCGTACAGGGCGTCCTATGTATTTATATATAAATAGTTAATAAGCCTCTTCTAGAGAATGCAATTTAAAATTGTATTGTTCACTGTGTACTGAAAGAGTTTCAAATAAATAGTTATGACAACGTTTCGCTACGACAGTACCGTTGGTACGTCTTGGAGATATATAAAAACGTGAGCTCACGTGTCTCGTAAACGCGACTCGTCTTGTCTCGAAGAATTAAATTCTTTTTATTGTACTTGTTTACTTCTTCATAAATATATTTTAATATTTTCACCACTACAGTTTATTTCAATTAAACAATTTAAATCTTTTGTCTTTAATTTTGTAAATTATTGCTGATTATTTTAACTTGCATGTTCAAATATTACTTTCTATAAATTGATTAGGATCAGTTAATTATATAATTTATATATAAACTACAACTTTAATTGACCAATATGTTCAAAAGTTAAAATACAGACTACAAGTTGGTCAATGTATTCGGAACTAGGAGCAATATTGAACACGTAATCAACAATATAGACATTTTACATATTTTCTGTGACAGACGACAGTTCGTCTATTATCATCTATAAACTTCACTAAACACATCACAAATAAAATACATTTTATTAGGATAAATTAAATACAATAAATGGGAAACAAAAATAATGCCACAATGACCACACATTTTTGACTTGACAAGTCCCTGACGAATAATTTGCAATAAATCCAAAAACAAAATCACTTAACATCATTATTGAGTCTCTTATTTTATAAGTGATGTAACACTTTATATAAATATTATTACGTCATATTTCATATAAATATTATTAAAATACATTTGACAAATAATAGTTCTGACCCTTAATCCATAGATGTTATTAGCAAATAATGACTGTGTGTTATGTTCGTCTGTACGCAGTTGTAAATAGAATTCACTGAACACATCGTAACTATCCGACGGACAAGTGATGTTATCAAACACCATTAGTACGAGTACAACCATAGAGGACTTTAGTTTTGTTTTATTATATTCTCTTACAAATATATAAGTCCTTTTTAATCAGCTTTTAATTTATTTATTTACTATTAGCGTTAAATTTACTTTTTATAAAAGTTCTTAATTCACTACATTACTTTAATTGTATTTACTCGTAATAGGACGAAGTAAACAATAAATATAAACTGCTAATTTTCAAATAAATAAAAGATTATATTATTTTTTTTTTATTATGTATTACTTTCCTTTTATAAACTGTAGCACTCAATCTTACAACTTGGTATTCAATCACTGTGAACATAATTTGCTATCATTATACACGAATTAAAACTTATACGTAAAAACGACATATTGCGGATAACGCTTCTGATTTCATATTTACGACAAAATAACAGTCACATTATAACTATAGCTATTTCCAAATATCATATCACCATTTTAACAATATTATTTTAGGAGTATTGTTTTTTTGTCCGAAGACGAAAACAGTGTGTTTATCTTCCATATTTTATTATATTTTATTATACTGTTGTATTCAAACTAGAGTTTCGCAACATTCCAATGACTTTAACTTATATTTCCAAATTATAAGTCGTATCTTTTAAAAACAATGTCAAATACTAAATATAATTTTAATTTTAAACCCGCAAAAATGAAATAATTGTTTTAGTTCGTAGCGACCTATGTTTTAATCTTAACACGATTATTTCATATAAATATTAGATTATGTCCCACCCCACTACATGATCGTCAACAGATTTATTGCCACATACACATAAATTACCAATTTAATCCTGTAATAAACCAGCAAAGCACTGCGATGGGATGAAGTTATGGACCCCATAACTTCATCCCGTCACTGTGCTTTCTCTTTTTTATATTGCAAGGTGAATTATTGTGACATTCAAGAGAGATTTTAATTGATTAAACTTTTATCTTCTTTATTTTTATAAAAACATCTCCATCATTAGAAAATCACGTCTCTGTCGGATAATAACAGACACAAACTACACCAAGATTAAGAAGAGCACAGAGTAAATCATATAAATGGAAGCTGGAGTAGAAATTGATTCATAACCTTTGACTCAGTTGTTAGGATTACTAACTATTACACAAATACCATTAATGTATTTTTTTTAAAAGAGGGCCTCCCTTGATAATAATAACTCTTGTTTGAAAAGAACATGAAAAAAAATGCAGCAATGAAATTTGAGTATTAGTGCTTATAATTTAGGCTACGAATTGTCTATTACTAAAGGCCTGTAACGACTTGTGCAAAAACAGAACAAAACATAAAATCGGTCCTTCTGGTAAGTAATTTATTTTAAACTTTTATCAAACAATTTAGGGAATAGGGAAACAATTCAACTTTATAAATATATTTTTTCAAAACAATATAAAAACAGATAATTAATGAGATCGATTTCTATTAACAGTTACTAAACAAATGTTTAGTTTCCCCAATCCTCTTTCACGCACTCAATCCATATCCTTCGGTCGTCCTATTCTTTTGTAACAATCTACGTTCATAAGAAATAACGCCTTACTTTAATTAATTGAGACAACACAATTACAATACTATTTAACAAGTTACTTGTAACTGTAGTATAAACAAAATCTTTGAAATTTTACACTAAACATTTACGTTAAATTTCATTCATTCATTCAGTCATATTCACGATCCAATTATATAACCGAAGCAATAGTTCCCCTCCAAAATTTTTCTACAATCTGTTTGTTACATCTTCATGATATTAATTCAGTTAAATAATATGGGTAGTTTACATTATATTTTATCACATTAATATACATATCCACTTAAACAGTAAAACCAGCACCGCCGGAAATTTAACTTATGTTAAAGAAAACTTTGGTATGGTTTTAAATAATATATTTTTTTAATAATTCACAATATATGTAGATGAGGCAGTGGCATAGGTACTTGTAATAGTTGAACACAGAGTGGAATTATTATATTTACCACTGGTACAGTTAAAAATAACAATATAATTAATTGATTTATAGTTATTTCTAGTATGAGATTTTCTTAATATTTAAAATATCACGTGAAATGTACTTTTAAATAATTTAGAATGGCTTTTTATCTAGTATATTGTTTGGCGTTGTTTCGGGCAGGCTGTAGATCCTTCTCAGCGGGGACTGGTAAAAACGTACTATACTAGTAATATGCCGTTTATTAATGATATTACATATTTAGGAAATAATATTTAATATAAAAGACGACAAAATTATTACCGAAGTATTAAAAATAGCTTTCGTTTTTCAAATGATCGAATCCAAACAAAGCAATGGCAAGCCAAAAGCATTTAATTTCAAGCCTGTTTAAACATAAGTTCTGACAACAATTAATATATTGTATAAAGTAATAGTAATACAATATTCACTTCACTAGCGCTGTATCTGGTTATAATCACTATTGAACGTCGACTAGTTGTGTTACGGTGAGTAAAGATAATTTGATCACTGTCTTTTATCATATACATTACTTACCAATCCGCTTCTAGTGTATAATCTTTATTTTACTTTAAATACGTGATTTAATAACGTAAAATAATATTAATAAAATGGTCATCAAATCTGTGTCCAATCTATTATATTTGTTCTTACAGGCCGTTTCTTCCTCTACCTTTCTAGATTTTATCAAATTTGAGTTTCGTAGTTAATGTATGGCCGGATATTTGAAAGCATATACTGTTATAACTAGCATTCATGTATTCTATAAATTGATAATTCATGATAACTAGTTTGTTCTTTTAAATTAGCCCTCAAATTGGCTTGAATCTTAGAACAGGTATAGAATACGTACGACAAACTAAAAGACCTATAAAACCACCCAGACTCTTCTTTCATACACAACACAGATTACAAGTTTTAGAGTTTCTTATAAATGTAATTTCAGAAGTTGACTTTTATTTATTTGCATATTTTTATATTCCTGATATTAAATTATTCTATTCATAGTTACGTAATTACATAATTTATATTATTATAGTTAAATTGCCACACCACCAACGAGGTCTTAGGCCTTAGTATACGCTATGTATTTTTTTTATTTTATTTGAACAACATCTTTTGTTTTCGGTTAGTTTATGTACCAAAATAAATACCTATTTATTACGATTTAAATATTAAACAAATTTACACTCTTATATTAACTTCGTTATGATCTTTAGGACAGATCAAGTGGGTACCATTTTAGTTAGTCTGATACATTTCATACTAAGAGGAAGATCATAAAGTTTTATCTCCTATAGGAGAGATTAGTGTTCAGTGTTTATCGTTAAGATTGTCGCTGTGTTACGGTTGTATAAAGCGACGTCTATTATTTTGAAGATTTTTAATTGTTTAATTTCGCTCTAATAACATTATAGATTTAAAAATGTGCAATATAAGAAAATAGGTATGTATAATGGACTGAATGTACTCGTATATATGTATATACCTTATCACAATCCTGCTCCTATCTCAGTTATTTGGGGTTAACGAAGTATGTCACTATCTTCCATGCTATTTTATCATATGTCGTCTCAGTGGAAACTCATATCTTTGCACTTTTAGTGTGTATGTAGTTCTAATGTTATGATAAACCAAACTAGAATGTAAATTGGAAAAGAAGAACTTTCGTTGCATTTCCTGTCGGTACGTAAATGTTAATTGGGATAGCGGAATTCTTTTTTGGAGTTGGTTTTGTATTGTCAAACTTAGCAAACTGTCCTATTTGAATAACTTTTTGAGACTTCGAGATTAAAGTAGAACCATATAGAGAGGTTTTGTAAACACAAAAAAAGTATAGGTAAATTTTACAAAGTTTGAGACGTGGCTAATTCTAGATTCAGCAAAACTTTTAATGAATTTGCTTGAGAGACAAAAGTATCTGTAATGACATATAAGTACACATAGCATTTTTGAAATTAAATAATTGATAGTGCATAATGACTAGAAATACAATGGAACCAAGTACACTTCTGGGACATCATAAGAAACGTTTAAGGAAGGCTGAAACAATCAACTAGTTAAGTTGATTCTTGCGATCAGAAAGTAACTCTTAGTTTTTTATAAGGTAAACCTCTATATATTTCTACCTGTATATAAATATATTATATCATATAACTTTTGAAAAAGAATAGAGAAAAAAACAGGTCGAGTTTCATTCATGATCACAAAAACTCTAAGACATTTATTTTGTGATTCTAGAAGTTTCACGACAAGGTGAGAAACAATGATTTTTTATTTCATCAAATGAACAATGTTAGGCGTTTTCTCATTTTCATCAATTTATTCATTATTTATTGATTTTCTTTATTACGCATAAGAAGTTTTTTCTTGGTTTGTCATTAAAAAGAAAATAATATTCAATGAAATCAATTAATGCTTAAGTCATTGCATTGAAATCGTGTTTAGGAAAAGACGAGGTATACCTACCATGGGGTCCGTCAGTTCTTCGATTAAATGAAGTCTTTTAAAAATAGTTTTACTTAAAATACGAGTATAAGTAAGATCAGTAATATCGTCAATATAATAAAGTTATGTAAACACAATATGCAAATAATGCGTACTGTATAATTTAGTGCTCATAGGCTTCATTTTGCACAATGCAATCCAATAATCAATAGTGATTGTTATCAGACACAGTGTTAGTACAGTGAAATATTGTAGCAGTAATTCAGTTATCACAATAATGCACGGGAGAATTACAATTACAGTGGTTCAATGTTAGGTGTTGATGTTCAATACCTGAGTTGATAATTGAGCATCTAATTCTAACAAATATTAAAATCATTTCAAACCAGCTTACCGCTTGTCTTGTAATATATATATTTTACGAAAAAACTTGACGAATGACTGATCTCATAAGGTATTAAATAATATTTTCAGAAGCTGGGATGTAAATGGGGAATAAAAGTATGTACAGAGATTTGATTTTCGAGGAATCGTTTTATAAGATTTATATACTTTAAATTAATAATAAGAATACAATTCTTAAATCATAATTGTGGTAAAGCGCATATTATTAATACTTATCTGTTTCTTAAACCTTTTGTGGAAAATTATAAAATCACACTTATCAGGCTTATTCTAACAAATAATCAAATAATCTTAATTAATACAATAAAAAACAAATAAAAATATTTAGATGCAATAATAATCTTAATTAATACAATAAAAAACAAATAAAAATATTTATATGCATTAATTAAAGTTAAGGAAGTAGAGACGGCCATTAAGAAACTATTTCGCAAGTAATTTAACTATTGAGCCTAGTTTACATAATAGAAATGTGAGTATATCGCGAATAACAACTTTAACACTATTTCCGTTTATTATATATTTTCATGTTTTTACTTTTTACGTATTCTATTATATTCTAAGTTTCATGATGAAATCTCCGCAAATTTTTTTACAATATATTGTAATGTATTCTATTTTAAAGCGAAAGATGGAGAATTTTTGTAAAAAGGTTCGTTCGACAGGGTCAATCATGTTAGGTAGATTCCCGTCACGCGTTTCTCGATATGCAATATGCGAAGGTAACAATGAAACCGAGAATGCGATACTGACCTGTCGTAAAACTAGTCAGTAATATTTTACTGATCAATACGAGTCTTTTGAGGGGTAACTCGGCATATATTGGGTGAGGGGGGAACCACCCCCCACCCCTATCTCCGAAACGGGGTGTCGCATCAAAAAACTTTTCGGACAAAAAAGTTTCCTCTTTTATTTTGTTAATTTTTTAAGATTTTTTCGACCATAAAATTTTGCCTCATTCTGTCACTTTTTCGGTTTTTAACTTTCAACCCCCCCAGCTCCCCAACCCCCCGACCGATTTCCCCCGTTCAAGAACTTAACCTTCATTTTGTCCTTAAGAATGTGTATTCCGAGTTTAAAAATCCTCCGTTAATATTTGCGACCTGTAGCGTGTCTCAAAGGTTTGCACTTTCAAAATTTTGGTTATCGAGGAAGGTTTTGAAACATATCAATATATAGATTGGAATTGATTACTGTGTGTTCATCTTCTGTTGACTTCAACAAGACACATGCTACTTTCCTACTTATGCTTCAATTTTCAATTAATCCTTAGAAGAATTGAATTTAGTAACTCTTAATTATTAAGTTGCTGAGAAATCAAATATAAAAATAAAAATGATTCCCAGTAATATAAACAGTTATATATTTAAATAATATTTCTATGCACTTCAGTTAATTTCTCGTCATATACGACCCCGTTTATTTAAGATATCGAAAATGTATTATTTCTGTCGTAATAAATGTCGTAAATGTCAATGTATTAAAATGAATATTTTATGGCTTTATATGTTGATAAACATTTCAGGCTTTAAGATAGAACATATAGGTAAAATGATTTATTTATTTGTGTTTATTTTTATTTTACTGTGGAAGTCGTGTGAGTTAGGCTTGCGAGTAATCGGCGGAAGAGATGCACTGCAAGATGAATTTCCTTACGCCGTCCGTTTAGAGCTAAAAATAAATGAATCACCAGAAGACAAGATTGATAACTATGTACACTTTTGTACAGGTGCAGCTCTGACTCCTAAGTGGGTTCTATCAGCAGCACATTGTGCATTTGACTATGACTTTAATGAGATGTTCATAAGATATAACAGCTACTTACCAAACAACACCGGAGTTTTAGCACCATACCTCAAAAGAATAGTTCATCCTGGATATGATCTACCGACAGCGAAATTTGACATTCTTCTTGTACGTAGTGCTGGTATAAAAGTTGCTCAGTACGGCAAAGTCAGTGCAATTGATTATAAATCTCTCGTAGGATATGAAGCTCTGTCTCTCGGCTTCGGGGATACTAATGCTACTTTACTTGAAAAACCTCTGCAAGTTCTCAAGGGTATGTTGAGTAAATGTCCCGATAGAGAAATGATTACGACTCACATGATATGTCTAGTGCGACAGTGTACTGTAGAGGCGACGATCTGTTCAGGAGACTCCGGAGGACCTATCGTGTACCCGGCGGGTATAGTGGGTGTAAATTCCATGTCAGAAGACAACTGTGACGAACATACCAAAGTTCTTCAACTAACTCCAGGTACTGCGGCATCTATACTATCACCAGTCAGCCCTGCTATAGATTGGATCAGACATTATTGCAAATAAACGAACCAATTGACTTTTAGAAAGAAACAATCACGAACATGGATACCCGTATTTAGTATAATACAAAAATCTAGTTATTTTAGATATAAGAATGATAATATTAAAAATCACACTCGGCTGTAAATAATATGAAATCGCATTTTCTAAATATAAGTAATTAATTAATTATGTCTATTATAATCTATTGCTGTCGTTGTTCCGAATAAACGTTGTTACGTTGTACATGTAACATCAATAGTTGATATGTTTTTTAATGTCGTAATTAAAATCATATAATTAATTAGATGTATTGTTTTTTTTACAAATGTTTTAAAAATAACACAATGAAAAAAAAAGGATTATTATATGAAAGCATCGGAGGCACGGTACCGAGTGCTTCTAAAACATCCTAAACATGAATCTATTACTAAGATTGATGTACATTCTATTCAATGAAATAAATTATATTTTCTCACAATGGAGTCGCAAATAAGTATATATATATTAATGTGCTTTAAAACGAACCGATAATAATAAAGGTTATTTATTATTTTGCTCTGGGTTATTGCAGTTTCTATTAAAGATTTTATTTATGATAGTGGTTAAAAGATGAGACTAGTAATGAAGCAAATCGCTTTAACTTCTGAATGTGACTTTTACTTCGTTTCCTAATGACGGTTATAATTCCTTCATTAGGAAATTAAATAAAAGTCACATTCAGAAGCATTCATCATTACAATATATTCAGATTATGTTCCCACTTAGTTGCGATTTCATCCTCATGGTGATTCCTTGTAATAGGCCATCTATTATTATAACATTGTAGATATAATTAAAAGATTTTAGTTTGTAGTGTTGTACCTGACTATAAATCAAAGATTTATTATGCTATTTCGTGAATATTTAGTATTTAGTATTAGTTGTGAAGAAAAAATGAAATATTGATCAGGACAATAAGCTATTGAGGTTTTTTACTAAAGTTGCATTTTAATCCATTCTAGACGTATAGACGAATAAACAAATGTAACAATACCCACATCAAAAGAAATATACTACAATCTCAAACATCATTGTTTCAAAAGAATAGTTTTAAAACACATACTGATATATTAAATGATTCGACTGATCTTAAATTAAGCGATGCCTCGAAAAAATATACACTAGGTGGGTACAGGCTTAGATAAAGTAGGAGAACCCTTCCACAACTAAAATTAAATGTGGAGTTTTGCAACTTCTGGCCACTTTATACTAACTTAAACGTCGTCTACTAAAACCTAGAGACAGTCAGTGGTTTTCGTTACGTGTTCGCAACGGAGGATAACTAGTATTGTCACCTTCAGAATTATAAACATGAGGCACTGCGTCAGTATTTAATATACTGCACTTTTATCGTGGGAATTGACTTAGTCTTTGATACATGAATTTGCCCAGGCTATGCTTGCATAACAAGTATTACTTTGTGTGTATTTAAATCTAATTTGTAATTAAGTAAAGAATTGTAAATTTTATATTCTTTTATTATGAGTATATCTTGATCTTATTATATGTTATTTGGTATTTTTACTTTACTAGCCAGTGTAATAAAGCTTGAATAACAGATTTTCTTAGTTTTTTAGCCATTTCTATTTCTTAGAGTCTTAAATAATCTAACACACACATAGACTCTAACCGATGACATGCCTACGCGTCAGAGTACAGATAGGTCCCAATCTTCATAACCTGAAGGCGACGGTAGCAGATATCCTCCCTTACAAACACAGATATCCCGGCTTGTGGTATAAAATAATCTTAAAGTTTATATCCGGAACATGACAGATACACTGTGTTGCTCGGTTGAGATATCTGGGTCTTCGTAAAAAATTCTCCTGACTCTCTCACTCGCCAACGGAACATAACTCCATGGATTTGATTATTGTATGTCGATTTTCTGAGAGAGGGTAGTCCTTCCCCAGTCGAGTCAGTTCAATAAGAGCTGCAGCCAAATCGTGCATAATTAAGGGATTGAGAGTGTCTTTCAACTATTGATTGCTTCAAACAATAAGTCATATATGTAATAAGTTTTAAAGTAATGTATATTTAAGAAACACGAAAGGAAAGTCGTGTAAAATAAAAACTATGGTATATTTTAACATATTTTTACTTTGAAATAACAAGAAACCTGTAAATTAAAAGCTATTTAGGGATTGCAAAACGAACTTTTTCTATGGCGAAATTAGAACTTTATGTTTAATAACTTTAAAGAAACTATTAAAAGATTGACTTATTTAAAAGCAAATTATCTTTACTAATAGATTATTTGTTTTGGCACCAACATCATAAAGTATAATTATGTATTATTAGAGATTGACGCCTCATATATACTCCTTAATATTAAGGGGTTGAAATAGTAGCCTTTAATATAGTTAAATAATCACTGGCACTCAAACGTTGCCACTTACATTTATTTATTTATTTTTGGAATATTTTACTAAAATAATATTAAAGTATAAATAATTCAACGTTTTTAGTTCCTCAGATATATAGGGTAAAATGAGTTGTATATAAAATTCTCTTCACTCTTGTTTCAGTAATTCAAGTAAACGAGTACAATATGCCGTAAACCGATTTAAAAAACGGCAAAGCGAAGAATGTCGTGTTTAGAGACTTCTCAAAAGTCGTCCAAGGTTTGACTCTTAATACTCCACTTCATAATGACACTAAGTGAGTGAAGTTAAGACTTTGGTTTCTTTCTTACTCAACATGCTTTTTTTCGTAACGTAAGTATTTAGAGATACAAGTGTTATTATAAATACTGCCGTTAATGATACTCATTAAACATACTTATTTTCGATATTTTATGATTTTTAAGAAAACAGTATAATTATATTAATAAGTCAGACCAATTTGGATGTATTCATGAGTTATTGTCAAGAAAGGAAGGAACGTCTACGAATGTGTTGTCCAATTAATAAATAAATGCTTATTATGCAAATAATAAATAAATGCAAATAAATTTAATAAATAAATGCGATATCATCGTAAATATAAGATATGTATGAAATTATCCTTGCAGTGTCATTATCAGGATTCAATAGCTTCTGGTGTATTATTAGTCGTTGACTTATTCAGGAACTTGGTAACGACACGAAACTATATAAACAATATTCTATATGCTATTATCACGCGTAAGGCGTGTCTTTGTATTACAAAAACGTTTAGGTAATGTACAAAAATGTTTACATTCTTTAATTTTATATTATCGGCAGAAGAATATCTGTTGATGATTTATTTAGCACCGAGACATTTCAATAGATCATGGTAACTGCAATGTCTTACATATTGACAATTTATTGCAAAATTAAAACATGTAATTTAAACGTGGCCATAAAATCATTTAAAATCGTAATACTAAAGAAATTTTTTGATAGTGAATAAACTTTCTGATGGTGAAAAATTAAAAAAGAATTTGATTAAACTGTAACTTTGACGATTAATTAATATCAACAAGACAATGGGCAACAATTTAAATAATAATTATAAATTAATTGAAAAAGGAATTAAAATATATTTTAGTTTGTATAATCAAAATAATAATAATTTTTTTTTTCATTCTATTTATCGTGTCGTGACAAAATGTTACTCAGGTAGGTATATAATGTTTAAAACAACGTTGCGTTTATTTATTAATCTCAAAATATATTCTTATTTCCTATTTACCTAATAATATTATGAGTTGAATAAGTTTCAAAGTAGTTGCTTTAAACGATCCTAAAATATTCCAATTCCAATTGTATTATGTATTGCTACATGTATTTCAAGTATTTTATTAAACGAAGGTAAGTTCCTGAAATAATATTGAATGCAAAGAGGGAGCTTTGACCGAACTGTAATATGAAAGACCAAATAGGAAGTTCCGGAACTCAGATATTCATAATATTCTTACATTATATATACATTATAGAAGATATTTTAAATATTTGAAACGGGAATTTTTGTATTGGCATTAATATATGATAACCGTTAATTAAATCTACGAAAATCTGTTTCAAATGTACTATTAGATTGGTTTAATTAATTATTACAATTTCTGTAGAGATGTACAATCGACATGAGTGTTTTCTAACAACACAACGGGAATAATATTATGAGCGTTATAACAATACGAGAAATTGTACAAAATATATTCATACGTACGTACAGTGTAACAGAACCAACATATTACGCCATATCAGTTATTTCAGCAAATAAAAATTCTTACTAAGTTATAATTGTAGAAACTATAACGCTATTATGAATAATAAGTTATTGTTATAACATTTAAAAATAAGTGCTTATATTAATAAATAATCAAATATTTGTAAATTATATAATATTCAACGAGGTTTGCTCCTCTACAGTCAAAGCCACAAGAATTTAATTTAAAATTTGATTCAATTTAAAGTGTGCATACATAATGTAACTCACGCTTTAATTTAATAAACGGAAAATTGAAGAAGGTTTCGATGTAATAATGGGAAAAAGTATTAAGAAAGTTCTTCATTCAAAGTTGTTACGCGTTAGAGAATTTCCACAGTTTACGGAAAATGCAGGCCTTGGATTAAAATAGTTACAGACGTTAGTTCACACACCACAGTGACACAGAAACACACTAACGTTCTTTTGTAATAATATGAAAAATAGAGATTATTTATTAATATGAATATGAATTGTAATACATATTAAAAATAGAGATTATTTATTAATAAACCCTTGTTAAAACATTGATGCTTACAAAATATATATATACTTACAAAGAAAGCCTTGTTATTACGTTTCAAAATTCCGTTTAAGAAGTTAAGTACATTGTTATTCAAATAACAGAATCACGACCGTTAATTCCACTATATACGCTAGTTTTATATTGGTGGAAGTGTGGGAGCACTCGCTCTGTGCCTGTAGTATGCAGCTCACCCACTGTTGTTCGATGCACTCGTTGTTTCAACGTTCATATTTTTACTTCCCATTGTATTCTTTATAAAATTTTGTGAGCCGTGAATAATGGCGATAAATTTATATTTTCATTACTGTTCTCTATTTCCGCAAAACCGCAAAATATACTTTGCTTCACACTATGATTAAACAGATATTATGTATATACATACGAGTATATATATATATACGAGTATATATATATATATATATATATATATATACAATATCTGAAAAGAATTTCAGGATTTTTAATTTTTAATGGTTATTATTCGATGCTGTTATACTGTTTGCAGTAATTACCGGAATCAATCAGACCTTTGGGAGACGTTAAAAAGGAATATTAAAGCATATTATTTGGTAGACACTTTACCTTTCTACTGAAACTGTAATTACTGTACTGCCGGCTTCTTGCTTTAAGATTGTGTTGGAAATATACAATTATTTTATTAAAAAGGTCCGTTACCGAAATTATTTGTATAGTAGCCATAATGAGCAATACACACTTGTTATAAGTTCGGATAAATATATCATTGAAACGTTACTAACGCGTAGGAACCACCGAATATAACAAAACAGAGATACAAATATAATGTTTACCTATACTTATTAGACATTATACACATTTTTGGGGTAACTGACAATAGAGTCTGTTATTTCAACAAATTTACACTAAGATTTGGCACCATTTTATAACTGAGAAGGGAAAATAAGAAAATTAAATAAACACACGACAAACTGTTTATCTTATTATTGAACATTATATAATATTACTTCAGACGGCCAAACACAAATAGAAGCTTCTAATTATAATATCTTCTATATATGAAAACGAGAACACGAGTGACGTGACAGGTCACTCCACCAAAGATTATGACAAAGGTTTGGTTTTTTGACATTTCATAATAAAACAGAAAAAGACTTGCTCTGAATATCATATCCAATTCCTCAACGTTCAACTGAAGTTACAATAATATATTTATTCAGAAAAATCTTCCAGTTTTGTTGGCTAGTTAGTGATTATTAACAAAGGAATAATTGAATGAATGAGAAATTAATTATTTCAAACAAATTTGAAGTTTTCATTGATCAGGTAAATTGTATTTCGATTAAAAGTACCGATAGATTTAATTACAAAAGTTAAGGGTTTCTTATCAGTAACGTACGTTAAGGGGTCTTACTCGTTATTCGTTACACAAACTTAGAGTTAAAAATAAAATAACAAAAATATTTATTAAAAAAATATTTAAGCAGAAGAATATCAAGTTTTACACGGGACCTTATTAATTGATGTTTGATTGTCTCATTACTCGCAAGCGAGTAACTTAATTACTTTAAAAATAAGTTCTGTTTTCATTAATCAGTATTGTTATAAAAGGTTCGCTCTAGACGCTATAATTAATCTCTTACACTAAATAATATTATTAGTTTCTAAAAAAGTGATGTCGTCGTTTTATTACATCTATTTCACTTTGCTAAATAAAATTTTAAAAAATTGAAAGATTTTGGTTTTTCTGCTTCTTTTGATATCATATTGGAGGTATAAAGCATCGGAAAAACATGTTGTTATATTTGATAGGCTTTTTGAAGGTGGACTTGAACATGGTAAAACTATGAATATTATAATTCTTATAATTTTAAAAAATAAATCCATTGCATAAATTATATATTTTGAATAATTTTGAAACGAATCAAAAATAAAAAGACTTGTCGTGACGTTTCGACCAACAACTATATATCATTAAACAAGAATCACTGATTATTGCGATCAACTAAATTTTAATTACATACAATTATTCAGAATAATTAAAATCATATAATATTTTATATAATATTTACACTGCACTTAACTATTTAATACATCGCTTAATGTTTATATTCATCTCTAAGGCGGAACAATATTGTAAATATAATCTATTATTAAATAGAATGTTTTAATAATGGCTCATGTTCCATGTTTTCTCAACATTCAATGTATTCAATTATATCATATCACTATATGAGAATTATTCTATTGTTATATGTATAAGTATATTTATAACATATACTTAAAAAACTCCAAGGAATGCAAAATCCGAGGTAGTTTAAGAATTTTTACTGTGTGTTATTGACACTGACTAAGATCTGGATCTTTTTCTATCAATTCAAATCAATCGGTTACTGATTGTAAAAGCTCGTACTTCGTATATTCCTTTTAGTTTAATGTATATATTTTTTATATATATTTAAGATGTATAAATAAAATGAAATTGGAACCTCGAACTTAATATTGAAAAATTAGTGTTTAATAGTTTCTGATGTTATTTTATCATTCTAAAATAAACATTATTTTCCAAGGTATGAATGTAAATGCACTCTTTACTAAGTTGTAAATAAATTTAACTCAGAGTTTCTTTATTTTCTTAATTTATCTAATGTCTTGTAATAATTTAATAATAATTTGGCAATAAAAATTATTCGCTACATCAGACAAGATTGCATACTTTAACAGGCACATGAAATATGTATTAAATTTGAACAAAATAACTGAACATTGCTTCTAAGTCGACGACCAATGTCCCGGAAAGATAAGATAGAAAAAGGAAAAAAACTGCGTGACATCTAAATCATTCTGTATCACCATGACGGAGTTGAATATTTATATTACAATGATATTATATTAAAATTATTTTAAAAGTTTCTTTGTTCAGTGACATATCTTTATATATTCTCATGTCACAATTTTGATAATAAAACTCCTTCGCAACGGTTTGACCGATTTTTATGTAATTTATTAGATTAGAAGTGTAGCAAAGGATGAATTCTTAGTCTATGGTCTATTTGAAGATCATGGTATGTATGTTTCGATCGGAAGAACTGTTTTCAGACAGAACAGTTCCTGTTGCTTGAAAAAGATAATTTTGCAGTGGGTTCCCATTACTTAGGAGGAACTTATGCACCAACTGCCTCTCAACTAGCTGTGCAGTACGGGCAATGATTATACCACGATGGACTCTATACTCTGACTATGGATTATACGAAACGACTGACAAGATCAAGAGCAGTATGCTTGCACCAAGGCTCCTGACTCTCCCTACCTCCAATAGCTCTTTTTTTTATAATGGATGCTCTGACATCGTACATATTAGAAGAGGCACCCTGGTGCACGCTGTTCACTGATGGCATTGTTCTTGCATGGACGTGAGATACGGAGCAAGCTGGGAAAATAAGCAAATTAAATAATCTAGAAATTATATAGAAACCACAATTTTTGTTACTTAAGTTTTATTTTTGTGCATTTTTTTTCTTTATAATTCTCTATAATTTATTTATTTTAAAGAAGGAGAAATATATCTCTTACGCAATCTTTTTAATATAATATGTAGTAAATGTAAAAGACATAAGAATAGATTTGTTTCTATTTCGACTTTTATAGTATTGACCTAATAATAGTGAGTTAACCAATAGGGTTGAACCACTATTGACAATGATTGTTTTATGTATACTTTATTTTTTTAAGTAAAATCTAATAAATATGTTTAGTTCAATGCTCTCAAATTTTGTGGCGGATATTTTATATCCAAATATGATTATAATTTATGTCTTGTGTCAATCCAGAAATAAATTAGCAAATAAAAGATTTAATCCAAAAGTATTTTTTAAGTATTTCGTAAATGCCGTCATATACATTTATATATAAATAGTTAATAAGTCTACTCTAGGGAATGTAATTTAAAATTGTATTGTTCACTGTGTACTGAAGGAGTTTCAAATAAATAGTTATGACAACGTTTCGCTACAACAGTAACGTTGGTACGTCTTGGAAACATACGAGTATAAAAACGTGAACTCACGTGCATCGTAGTATTGAGTTTGAGAAATATTGCAATTTGTTTTGACAACTTTTACTTCTTGATAAATATATTGTAATATTTTCACCACTACAGTTTATTTAAATTAATCAAATATTTCTGTATAATTTTAACTTGCATGTCCAAATATCACTTTCTATGAATTAATCAGAATCAGTACATTATTGCCTTGAAACAAAATAAACAATTAAACACTTGATTTAGTCTCGTCAGTTATATCCTGATCGTCGGGCATCTTACGTAGTCGATCATGGGCGTACTTATAACTATGCTTAGAGTTTAACGCTTTCAAAGTATATCGATCACCCTCTAGAACTTCAACAACTTGGAATGGACCCCTATACTTAAGGTCTAATTTGGTGTGATTGAGTTCCTCATTTTATTATTAAAACGAAATCACCCACAGAAAATTTATTGAGCTTTGCCTTCGATTTGTCAAACCGTAATTTGTCGTATGACGCTGCGCTTTCGATATTGTGAACTGCTATGTCCCTAATGACTAAGTCTACTTCCGTCTCTATATTATCAGACGTCATCAGTGATAAAGGACGAGCTATTTTTCCTATAAGTACTTCTAATGATTTATTAATAATTGATTGCGAGCTGGATTTCACCTAAAGCGTCTTGCCAAAAACGAGATTGACCTGTTTCTACCGCTGTCAACATAGACTTTAAGACTGACATAACGCGCTCGACCTGCCCGTTCGCACGACATGAACCTGTGGCAATTAAGCATAATTTTACGTTAATAGCAACAACAACAAAAGTCTTTAAATTCCCTACTCTCTCTTTAAATTTCCTACTCTTTAAAAGTCTTTAAATTCTAACTTCAGTCTAGACTCTGTCAAAGCGCAGTAACGTCACGCTTCCGTTTCGTAGTCAATTGCACTCCTGTACTAATAACCGTTCCGATATATAATTAAAGTAAAATATATATTATAAAATATAGATTTTTTTAAAGAATTCTAGGCAAGCCTTCGTTAGATTGTCTCGCCTAATGTTAAATTAATTTTTGATGATTAAAATTGTAAAACCACAATTCTGTAGAGAATCAAGAACTGCGTGCAGACTGTGATGATTATTAAAATTAATAAATGCTGCCTTCAAAATAAAATAGCCGCATACAAGACAAAGTTCCGTATTTCTTATTTCTTGTTATTTTCCTTCAAATGTCTAGGAAGGGGCCGATTTAAGTTTAAATGAGTTATCATGAGTTATGGATTCCTTGAAAGACCCATGTTATAAAATTAAATGCTTTGAATTATCCGACATATATTAACTATGAAAAGCCAATATGATATAATCTAAAAAGGCAGAACACGAAGCAGTCTGAACTTACATTCACTACCATAACATTAAATTTATTTTACGTTATTTATTCACGCATTTAAAATGAAATCAAAATTACAAAGTATTGACAGATTCGTATATTATATACATTACTAGTTAGTATATGGAATACAGTGATCAAATTATCTTTACTTAACGTAACACAATTAGTCGACGTTCGATAGTGATTATAATCAGACACAGCTTTAGTACAATGAAATATTGGGGCAGTAACTCAGTTATAACAATAATGTAATCAAGACTTTGCAGCGAAGCTTCCGGGTTTTTTTTACAAATGATGAACTACACCTGGGTGTATGACCTCATCTCGCAGTTTCTTATATAGACTGTCTTTTGAAGCGCTTTTCAAGCATCATAATATAATGGTAGTATCAGGACAAACAAAATTATTCATCTATATTTAGTATTTTCTTGAACATACTTGTTAAAAATAATAACAATTGCAGAAAAATAAACACGGTAAAAAACTATTATAAATTTATTAAAAGTATTTTTCATATGATTTTTTTATATATTTTAGAAGAAAATCTTTAAATATATAATAAAATAATTCCATTCTGTGTCTAATTAAAAGAAAACATAATTCAAAACCGAATCTAAGTTTTTTTTCTTAAAACTAAAGTAACATTTCTAGCGGTCCTGTTATTGTTGTTTAACTAGATACAAATACGAATAGCGGCATTAATGGGATGAGACATAATGGAAATTATCAATATTATTTAATCTAATTAATATAATGGCTCGAAGATTTAATTAACAGATTGTTACAGATACAATAGAAGTAAGTTTGCGGCAGTAGTAAAGTTTCGGACGGGAACTATTGCTTACATTATATTTTTGGAACCATGGACTGACTTGACTTTGATCATCATTATATACTACTTATACGAGTACTCCCACCTCCAAGGCCGGCAACGTTCTTGCGATGTTGTGTGCGAGTGTTGGATGCGGAGCCGAACGCTTATTTACCATCCTCTTCTTTAAATATATATATATATTTGTATATTAATAACATAATATATATCATGTTATTTAAATATTCAGCTTTTGAAATTAAATTGCAGTACTGAAAGTAATACAAAAAAATCATTATATAAAAAGAAATTAATTAGGGATTCGTAAAAATACGTGTATTCGTGATAAGAACATTACAAAGGCGAGGCCGTGTTAAACCTTTTTTCTTTTTCCTTTCTCAAGGGTGGCAATAATTTCGATTGAGCATCTGGAATAGATAATACTAACCGGTTGTCATTCAATGTCCGATAACAGATAATGCTGAAAAAATATGAGTAACAACCTAATAATTATGTTAAGAACGGAGAATGCTACTGCAATCGCAATATAATATATTTTTGGCATTTTATTTCTAAAAAGACATTCTCACGTTAACACTAATGAAGTAAATTATCACAAAATTCTGAACATTTCTTTTCCTATATTATGATTATAGTAATAGATTCGCGTGTTAAATATAAACATCACAGTTTTACTTTTCATACTTTACTATCATATTATTATATTTTTTTTTGCAATTTATTTGTGAATGTTTAATTCAAAGTAGTGAACATATATATGTGATATTGATTTGGAAAACGTTACATAATATAAATTAGTATTTGTACTTGAATATTTGTAATGTTATTTCATTAATAAAAATGTAATTGATTCTAATTTGCCTTATCTTTCTCAGCCTCAAACAGAAGTTCAATAGATTTTCTTAGATCAGTTTTTTTTAAGACCAAAACTGGGAATATAGATATAAGAAATGCGCACTGAGTGATTTTCTTTTAGTTAAAACATCTTTATTATCTCTTTAAATACAGCTTGGTTGTCCTGTGTCAGTTGCCTCACCATTCCACACATCGTGTGCTAGAAAGTATTTGCAAAAACTTCCATAGTCAACTGCTTGCAGTAGACGATGGTTGTTGGCGTACATTCCTCCCCTCTTCTGCGATATATATGATCAGGGGTGTTACTTCCTTTAAGAAAATTATCTCGGTCAATCATAATAATTAATTATTACAGAATTCTACAATAACTTCCAATACAATAATTCCAACGATGGTAGAATGAATTCTTTATTAATTTAAGATAGTCCTTACCGCGTGTTTTATGGTCTTGTTTTTCTATTGCACCAATATAAATAAATTTTTACATTTTTTTTCCGATGAGCAAAAACATAATTTCAATAATCTTATTCTCACTTAAACTGATAAGAAAATAGAACCTGTTGAAATTTCTGTAATAAAGAATATGTATGTAACCTAAAAAGAAAAGCTTAATGTACGATTATTACCCTCATATCATATGTACAGTTGTGTGTGGGTGACATTGAGACGCACGCTGCGCCGCACGCATCCTCTAAAACATGATTTACATAATCCAAGAGTCTCGACCTCAGGGGAGACGATGTCATTAAAACTTCCCTGAACAATTAACATTAGAATAGAACTTTAGAATGTGATATATCTTTGTAAGTGTAAAGAGGATCCTAAAAGAGTTACGACATATTTATGTTTATACGAGCTAGATGACCAAGCGCCTATTATAATTTTATAAAAAGCTACAGTTTTTAACAGAAGTTATTGTAATTCAATAAATTTATCCGTAATCAAGAAAACTAAATTGTAGTTAACAAGTATAAGTACTTCATTATCGATGTGGTTGCAAAAAGATAAAAAAAGGAAAATTGACATTTTATAAGAAATTTACTACAAATACATTCTTTAACCGCCAATTCACTTAGAATCTTTATAGTCGTTTCCAGGAAACACATCATATGAATGTGTTTCCCAAGAAATATTAAAATTTAATAGTATAAGATATATTTCTATATTACTAATGTTTCGTATTAGAGCTTTGCTAAAACTCTTTTATGTCTGTTGATTCAAATTCAAATTCAAAATTCAAATTCAAAATATCTTTATTCAAGTAGGCATTTACACGCACTTTTGAATCGTCAATTACTACAATACAAAAAAAGGTCAGTGTAGTCAGTCCGTAAGTAAATTACCACCGGCTCGGAATGCTGCTCTGTTGAGAAGAGCCGGCCAGAAACTCAGAAGTTGCTCTTTTCAAAAGAAATATAACAATAGGTGATGTACATTATAATATAAATCCTGCAAATGATTCAACAACTTAAGTTCCACATATTTCGATCCACTAAAAACTCTTGAACGTTATAATAAGCTTTATTTAACAATAAACTTTTGATTTTAGATTTAAAATTAAGAAATGGAAGGTCTAAGATATCTTGTGGAACTTTATTATATATGCGTATACTCAAACCCATGAAGGATTTATTAACTTTTTGAAGCCGAAACTTTGGCGTTACGAGTTTGTTTTTATTTCTCGTATTTATCGCGTGTCTGTCACTGTTTTTTATATAACTATTTAAATTTTGACGTATATATAATATGTTATCAAATATGTATTGGGAAGCGACTGTAAGAATACCTATTTCTTTAAAAACATCTCTCAGAGAATCTCTAGCTTTTAAGTTATAAATAGCTCGCACAGCTCTTTTTTGTAAAATAAATATAGAATTAATTTCGACAGCACTGCCCCATAATAAAATACCGTAAGATAAAATACTGTGAAAATAACTAAAATAAACAAGTCGAGCCGTATTAATGTCCGTTAATTGTCTAACTTTTCTAATTGCATTGATTCTAATTGTTTTCTAACACTTATACTGATTTCATTTTTTTTCTGTTGTTTGATGTATGGCTTTTGGGTTAAGTTGGACTCGACAAACTGTTTTTTAATTAGGCACCATTTTTCATATTTTTTTAGTTTTTTCAAAAATAGTTTGAATTGATTGATTATTAAAACGAGCTTGCCATTCACTTCACTTGCTTTACAAAATACTGAAGAATATTTTTTTTATAATTTAAATTTTTATACAAATACCAATTACATATCAAAAAGGCAGCTGGAGGCAAAACTTGACGTTTTGTAAAAAGCATTTTTAAAAGACCGTATTTTTAAATCTTTAAAATAATCGTTATTGCGTAGGTTGGTTCAGTCTAAATCAATCTTCAATCACAATGATCCCGAAGTTTAACACTAACCGTCTAAACTGATTATCAAAAAGTGTTTTTGTAACCAATAATTAATTAAGTTGTTGTTTTTTTTAAATATATTGAACTTTCTTATTCTTCACAAAGTCATCAGACATTAGGGTGCTGATCGTGAATCCCCGTGTCTCTCAATCTCTGATATTACTATATCTTATATAGGAAAACATCGCGCTTTCTCCGCTCGCCTGAGATAATACCGACAAGCGCATTCGCCTAATAACATTTGCATATCTTAATACAAACGCTTCGGATTCCAATACGTATCTAAAATTCAGTAATATTATTGGTTTAATAAACAACACACGAACAAACACTAGAAAGGGGAATAATAATTATGGATTAATAATAATGGATCACCTTAATTGACTGCGGTTGGATGTTGAACAAGTGAATTTAGAAAATTAGATTTTGATAATCTATACGTCATTACCTCTTGATACCGATAGAGGCCTATCATAAATTATTTTGTGTTGTCATAGTTTAAGATAATTCCTATTATTTTTAAGTTGATTTTATTTAAAATATATTAATATGTAAAAGTTATTCTATTAGTTTCATACGTATTCCTTGTTTTTATATTGATTTCCAAATTAAAGCTTATTTTTAATGTTATACTTAGTCAGTTCAAAAAGAAAAATACAAAGGAACAATATAAAATCCGATTTCAAAATAATGCGGCTCGTAGTCTGTTGTCGGTTGCTTGCCCGTTATACAATAATTATTATATTGGTGTAAGAGTACTTACTATTCAATAATTATCTAGGAACATACAAACATTATTCTATTTCGTGTGAGGATCCAGGTGGAAGTATTTTTTTTCGCGAGGCACTCACTTTAGTCCTTCACGTGCACCTTGAAATCTATCAATATGAAGGTGATAGAATGAGTGAGGTATTCTAAGGTCGAAAGTCAAGTCACTCCCATCGCGTATTCAAGGAATTTAAACGGGTAGCTTGTGAGTAGCACATCTTTATGCGACGGCAATAACACTAAACGTACATCAATGTTAAGCCGATGCCCGCTTTCTATGAAGTACGAAAACAAAACAAATATATGATAAAGTGTGTATTGTATATTCCAATAAATTTTGTTAATAAAATTAAGTTCGGAGATGTATAATTTTTTTTCCCGTAAGTATATATAACTTAATCAGCTCAGCTAAGTAGAATAAAGTAGTATAAAGATTCGGTATCCCTACTCATCGCTAGAAGATCAACCCTTTTTCAGAGTACTGGGTACTGGGTACTGGGTATCCCACGTATCAAATAGCTTTTGGTTGTACGCAGTCAAATGCTCAAAGCGAATATTGGAATGATTTGGACTAGAAGTGAAAACAACATAGTATGTGTGACTCAACAAACAAAACAGTGCGCATGGTATGGTGCAGTTTCAAAAGAAGACCAAAAATTCTTTTGGTATTTGTTAAATTATCCTTAGAAAATCCTGTAAGAGTGCATTATACAGCATCCTCTTTTTTGTCATCCTCATAACAGTTAAAGTTAGGAACAAGTTGCATGTGCATTGCAGTTGGACATCATTGCTATGCATAAGAAACAGTGTTGGAGAGACCACACAGACTGGGAATCATCGGCGTTCACAGATTTGGGTTCGAGCAAAATCCGTCAAGAACAACATCTTAGCTCGACCTAGGAAAATAGACAATCCATTCTTTTAAACTCTCTGGAAACCTACAGAAAATCAGGAATAACAGCCAGGCTTACGCGTACCATATTTTTTATATCCATACCATATCGGTACTATTTTTATATATAATTACATGGTCAAATTTCGACGACTTAGAACGACGACGAATATCGCTTTAATAGTATAAATACGGCTTTGTGCCGTTATTTGGTTTTTAGAATACTAGGGGTGTTCTAAAAACTGTGTTCTGAAGATCTGTTAAGATAAGCATTTTTTAATTCTATTGTTATTATTTTTATTTTGATGTTATTATTTTTTAATTTATGTGTCATGTATAGTATTTTGACATTCATGATCATGATTTACTTCGAAATGAAGTGTTCATAATTAAATGGTATCTGCTCAACAAATTGACCAAAGAAGTTTTCATGACAATAAAATACTTTTATTTCATAAGGATTCATATATTCACATAAAAATACATCTAAAGTATTTTTATTTGATTATAAATGTTTATTTAAATATAAACCGCTTTTTTATAATTAAGCTGTTAGAGATTAACCTGTTTTTTGCATATATCTAAGTTTTTAAAATAAAATATAGCCTATGTTACTTCCCGGTAATGTAACTTTTTACTTACTAGTAAAAATGGTTAAAAGTGGAACAGTAAATGTGGAACAATATTGGTAAAGAAGGGGCCTCCAAACCCCACGACCTAATCTAATTATTTTGTTAAAAATCTTGTTTCTACGACGTACATTTTATTTATAATTCCGTTAAAAATGCAAAATAGCACCGAAAAAGGTATATGAGCTTGTTTTTAAAATAGTGACTTATTACGTAATCACGAAGGTTCAGTGCTCCCGAGAGGTTCGCAAAAAATAGGTACTTTATTTACAGCTGAAGTTTAATTTTGTTTCGTTTCGTCTTTCAATCTGAGATGAGAAATATTACATTGTTTCCTGTTTGTGTAATTGATAGGAGTCTGTTTTACGTTTTTCTTCATACTCTTAAAAAGCTATAAAAAATACATCTTAAATAAAATATATTTAGATGATGATGATGGGTCAAAAAATTTAAACCTAGAACAGATACGTATGTGTGAATAACATAATTTATAATTGCATGATCGTTTTAAAATTTTACCGGTATCTCAAGAATTCAAAACATACTGAAATAAAATCGCATATAATTTTAACATTCACTATGTTTAAAAGTAAAGGCTCTATTATTTCAACTGTCTTTGGTCTCGCAAGTATTCAATTTATTTTTTTTAACCAACTGGCAAGGATAAAAAAAAGGTTATATAAAAAAAAGAGTTTCAAAAGCAAATGTTTGTTTCACATATGCTTAAAGTGCACGTATGATACGTCATATTCATGTTGCACTGTTCCGAAATGTGAAGAAAACCGACAAGAAAGACCATGAATAGTCTTTTAATTTATTTATTAATTTACAAAATGTTTTTTCAAAGAGTTTATGATTAAAACTGTAAATAAATAAAATACTGATAATGTAGTTTTGTGTAACTCTGAGCTCAAATTGTTATCTGACAAAAAGAAATTGTTACAGTTAATGTCTAGTTATGTCAATATTATGAAAATTGAACTGATTATAAATAATTCAGTCATCATTTATAAAATTCAAATATTTTCAAGTCATTTATACTTTTTTTAATAATAAGGAGTGGACGAGGATTACCATAGTTGTTGTTAGTGGGCATAACTAATTTTGGCATGATCTAAGACGAAAAAAACATATTCTGTGTTAACTATTGAATCTTCCAATACCGCCCCTGATCAGAAATAATAAATCCTCTACATACACCCTGGTTAACGAACGAGCACCCTCATGACCACTACCGCGTTACAGCTAGACAGGCAGGACAAAACGAAACATTTTGTTTCTTCAAAAAGAATCATAGTATTTATTAATATTACGAGTAAAAGCAGAGCCGAAACAAAATGTTTCTAAAGTGTTGCTTGAGTATTAAAAATATTCTTATTTGAAGATTTTAGTTTAAAATGATGTTCATTTTACGTTTAGAAAACACACATTATTTTATTTTAAAATACTATGAAATTCCGTTTGGTGTATAAAATACCAACATCATTTTACTTAAAATTCTATTATCTCGTAGTTATTTTACCCAAAGGCATGAAACATGAGACTGTATTTGGAATAGTATTGCAATTATATTTAATAGACACATCAAACAACGTGCCAAAAGTAACATAAACAGAACACGGCAGCTGCGTCGTTAGAAAACGCTAGTCTTCGTGAGTGTTACTTCAAAGGGATCTTAAATTATGTAGTTATTTACTTTCAACGTTTCCTTAATTATATAGCGGTATTTGATAATAAAAATAATTATATTATATTATATATAACTTTATATTATACATTCGAAAACGAAATATATATATTATTAATATCTATGTATATATTAAAATGATTTTATTTATCCAATATATCATATATTTTTTAAGTTTATTTTCAATAGAGCACAGGTTCGGTTAATATTATTAGGTAATGGATTTCATATGTGGATATTTGAGGCAGTAAATATTAGTCTAGAGAGCAAAAAAAGTTAAATTTTCAATAATAAAAATGACTGTTCTTACCCATAGTCATATATATATTATATCTACCCTTAAAAAATGAGTAAGTTAACTTAGAAAGTACTGAAAGGGTTGGATGTTTGAGCCTCCGGCTATCTCACTTGTCTTAAAATCATAGCTATAGTAGCTATAAAAAATTGATCTCCTTTGGCTGGTACTACCGCTGTAGGGACAGTTAGCTGTATTAAAATGATTGCAATTAGGTTCTAGCACTTATATTTCCATTAGGTTCTATCATATATACTCAACTAGTTTTCTCAGTTTTTTTCCCCAAATTTTAACCAAATCGTATTGATTACTAATAATAATTTTAAGAATAATTAAGTCGTTGTTTATTAAAGCGAATGAAAACGTTAGAAACTTTAAATATTTATAAAAATATTCCACATTCATATCGTATTTTAATTTTACCAAGTAACGCGAGTATACCGCCTCTGCTATGCCACATTGAGACACACTTGGTGCGCTCGCCGCGTTCCGCAGACCTGCACAGTCATAACATTAGAAATTGTTTTTTTACTATTTTTTATATTATTTACAAACTACCAAATGTGTTACTATACGTAACTTATAAGTTTAGTTACATGTTTAGATAAAGATTTTAGATATTCAGCTTGATTGTACGTTAAGAAAATAAGTTTTAGAAAACGTTGACATTAAAGAGTTGCGACATTAGCTTATATAGAATATTATTTCTGTATTCCGTCTCCGTTTTATTTATAATTAAATTATAATTAGAAGTCTAAGTATAAATTCATTTCTCCAACTGCAAAAGATACAAACTTTATCAAGTCACCTCTTCTAAAAAAATTAATTTTAATAAATTTTAATAATTTTCTTTTTAAAAACTTAATTATTTGCTGGAATTGCGTAGAGACGTGGCTTGTTCTGAAGAGCTGTTTGGTCTGATGCCTGCCGCCGAATTTCATCACCGCACGTCATCATCTCTATACTATCCGTACCACCTAGAAGCGTGTCGATCTTCCAGTGTGACGGTTTCAAGGACTTTTCTTGCACTTACCACTCAAATGTGGAACGAACTCCGTTATAAAAGAGTTCATTAAGAGATTTTTTATTATTAGTAAAGTTTTACATAAATACTCTAATTTGAAAGTTGAAATATAACATATGTTATTGTTGAAGAAATAATCTTATATTTCTTAACTATTACTTCATATTAAATCATGAATACATATTTTTCTTCTGTATATTTCTTATACAATATTTGTTTGAAAAGCAAGTTTTTGGCACTAAATCTTAATTTATGCTATAAAATAAGATCAATGTCGAACATGTCTCGTATCTTAATAGAAACTCTTGTGTCTTGGTTATCTTTATCGTTTCTATTGAGTTGTATTGATTAGTTTTGTGAATAATATATTCACAACAGTACCTCAGTTATCTAACTTAACCGAGCCTTATGATTACAAATACATCCAGTATTTTTTACTTAGATATAAATGTATGTTTATTTAGCCTTGATGTACTTTTTATGTCTGTAACTCACTTACTCATTTCAATTTGGTTCCTTTTTCTTATATAATTATAATTTGTTAATTGCATTTAAAATTATAATTATATAAATAAAAGAATATTTAGTCTGTCACTAAAACTGACAAATTATACTATTAGGTATTATCTAATGCAATGGATATATTTAAAGCTTATAAAATGAAAAAAAAATTAAAACACATGATGCTACTTCGATTGTAACAGACAACAAAGAATAAACAAAATAGTCGAGTGACCCTACTTAGACTATTTACATAGATAGTATCAAGTGCCTCATTATAACGAGTTCTGCAACAAGTAGATATCTCAGTATCCATTCCAACTCTGCTACTGCCTATATTCATCATTAACGTTATAAACCAGTCAACAAAAGTTGTTATTTATGTAATAAGATATATATATATATATATATATATATATATATATACATATATATATATATATACTTTATTTTTTTTTCCTTCTTTTTATTTAAGGTTTAGTAAATTATGTTTTGGTGACGACGAAAAATACAATTAAAATAAATTTATTTTATAAAATTATTGTATTGTATTGTATTATTGTAGCTCAGTACAAATAAAATTTATAATTATTAAATATTAAAGAAAGGTGATTCTAGGTTAGCGATTGATCTAAAAATTTCAGAAGTGTCTAGCCCGTTTTCAACCGATGGTGGCAACGCGACCGGTGGAAAACATCTTCACTTAACACGAGGCGCAGCGTCAGCATTTGATATTCTGCACTTCTTTTGTGGGAAATTGAGTTAATGCTTATTATATAGATTGGCCCTGACTATGCTCGAGTAACAAGCAGGTAAGGAATAGTTTAGGGTAAAAGCTGGATAGTTGCCTCCGACGGTTGCATGCCTCAGTTTCGAATGCACTATGACACGCTTGTAGAATGTTTTAGTGGTTTATCATAATCGACACTGCCTCCAGCGTAGATCTCATGCTGCATAAGTCGTTAAATTAGGTATACGTATTTTGCCATTGTGAGCAAATATCTTCCGTGGCTAATGTTTGACGAACGTTGAAATGATATTAGTTAGTAATCTATGCTACTACTTTTACTACCGATTAAGATTTTAGTAAAATGTTTGTTTCTTTGCGTGCACAATTGTTTAAATTACACTGTTTATTACGCTTTATTGTAAAATAGTTATTATTTTTTCTCAAATAGAAAAGACAAGTATCTGTTTTAAAAAGGATAGTTGCCCTATTTACTTTTGCGGATAGTATTTTTAAAACAAATATTTATGTTTTATTAATTACGCCTTCACGAATTTTATAATTTAAAATATTAAAAGATGATAACATTTATAAATATTGATTAGTAACTAATTAGTACTCAATACAGAATCTCAATAAATAATCAAAAGTGAATATCTACTTAACTAAATCGATTCCAATACCAATGTTGATATATATTACTATATATTAACGTGATGATTTTTTTTTAACTGGTAAATACCAGTTTGTTGTCTATTTTTGTTGTAATTTTCACTTAACGTTGACTATTACTTGAAAAAGATGGTATGCTAGTACAAGTAGTACAAGTAGTAAAAAAAATTCTCTATGTCTTTGTAAACTTGTCCTAGTATAAGGAAATATCACTATGCATCTGTCCTCACGTGTGGCAAGTGTCCTCCGAACCATTTTTGACGTCAGGCAACTATCCGCTATAATAGGTGAGTATCCTTCTTTTAAGAGGTCAAATAAAACAGTATTTATTCAAAAACAATATTATTTATATTAAAAAAAGGGACTAATATACAAGATTAATGACCAAAGTTTCAATATACACTTTGAATTCAACTTTAAAAAGTATAGATTTTTAATAACACAGCTTCTTTGAAAAGTGGCGCAACTATGCGGCTTTTACCCTACATTAACGTATAAATAAATGCCGCACACACTACTCTGTGTTTAACAAACACAAATGAATTAAATTTACATTTACACCACTAATTACAAATATGTATAGGTATAAGTTGACTTAAAGAGTCTTGAGAGAGTCAAACTTTAAATTAAGGTCGAGTTTTTGACCATTTGGAGATCACTATTATAAAGAAATATTTAATATATCACAGTCCTTTGTCTTTGGTGAAACCATGTATTATTTATAATTATATATTCATATATATACTTATGTTATTATTCCTATATTTCTTTTCTATTCTTATTCCTATACAAGCAATTTAAATGTCTAGAATTTAATGCTTTCAAGATTAGGTATTAGGTTGCTAATGATCATGAATCCCCAAATCTTTTAATCTCCGATACAGTAGCTCATAAAGGAAAACATCGCGCTATCTCCGCTCTCCTGAGATAATACCGACAAGCGCATTCGCCTAATAACATTTGCATATCTTAATACAAACGCTTCGGATTCCAATACGTATCTAAAATTCAGTAATATTATTGGTTCAATAAACAACACGCGAACAAACACTACGAAAGGGGAATAGTAATTATGGATTAATAATAATGGATCACCTTAATTGACTGCGGTTGCAGTGGATTTTGAGTAACGCGTAGTTATTTGATGAAATCCAACAACATTACTGTTAATTTTGATTATCTCTATAATATTGCCTGCCTTGGTTGTGTTTGTAATGTCTTGTGTTTAGTATTATGTATATAAAATATCAGTTCATTCATTTTTTAACTCTTCGTTAATTACTGAAGTTGATTATAATCGAAATTCACAAAAGAAGAAAAACAATATAAACCCTTATCAAATGCGTTTGGGTTCATGAATGTAAAAATATTTAATATAAATATTTTATACAGATATTAAAGAACATTAAGTTACGCGACGATTGCAACGCCGCATGCTCATCTGTGCTCAGGGGATAATATTTTCTATGAAAATCGGAAATGGAACTGTTGAAGTGCACGTCATATTTTTCTATCTTTTCTCTTATTTGAAAAAAAAAATGTTATATAATCATTGCTGTTTTTTCATTATGTATGTGAATCGTCCAAATATAATTTAATATCAGAATGTCAAGGTAATTAATATATGTATTCTATTCTATTCCGTTGTAAAGATATTTTATGGATACCTAAATGGCAAAGAAGGGAAGAAATCAACAGTCGTATGCCGGCCACCTTCGTTTCAATACCATTACAAAAAAATATATATAAAATTGTTGAGTTTTTTTTGTAAATTCTATATGAATTTTTCAATCAGTGTATCAAAATATTACCGACCGATAAAATATGGACTATTTAATATAAAATTTTTATAAAAAAAATGGCATTCGACTTTAAATTTTTATTTAGAAAAAAGTATCTTGCTTTATTCATAGTTAAATCTATGCTAACTCTAACATCCAAATAATATACTTTTTAATACTTTTCTGTATTATTCATTTCTTCTAAAAATAAATAAATTTTAACAATTATATTTTTATCAAAATATAATCCAAAAAGTGTTCAATTCTGATATTTTCCACGTGACTGCCGATTTCAGAGCCTTTGACGACAAAGTCAATTCGAAATATTGACGGTGACGCATCAAATAATATAAATGTTGACGATCTCACAATCGCTTTTATTCTTTAACATTCAAAATAATAATAATTTAACATTTTTTAAAAACTGTGTGTTAATATAATAATTAATTTTACTCAAGCGGGTTTTTTTAACTTTTAACTTAAATTTGATTCCTAACACTTTTCTAAAGCTGTGCTTTTCATAGGGGTTGGTCTCATTTTTAAATGTTTTGATTGTGGAAACCTATATTTGGTACAGTTTTCGTAAATCCGGTTCGCCGCAATCGCAGAAATTTACGATGCCAGTTGGCTTGAATTCTGAAATAGATATAAAATTTGTACGATCAACTAACAGACTTATAAAACCATCCAGACTTTACTATCATACACAAACACAAGAGTCGTTGTTCAAGGACAAGTTAAAAGTTTTAGAGTCTCTCATAAAAGTGTAGTCAGAAGTTGACTCATAAATTTTTTGCATTTTTTATATATTCCAATTTATGTTAAAATCTTCTTTTCATAGTTATGTAGTTAAATATACTTTACGATTTATTCTGTTTTTTTTATTGAACCTAAGTTTCTTGCTTTCAGTTCAGTTCAGTTCAGTTTATGTCCTAAATAAATACCTATTCATTTCAATTTAAATATTCAACAAGACTCCTGTATTAATTTATTACTATATTACGATCTGGAAAAATAAAGCAAATCGTTATCAACTAATTTAGTCTCATAAATTTCTTCATATTAACGAAGATCAAAATTTTGTCTCCTATAGAAGATAAGATCAAAGTTTTGTTTCTATTAATTAAGACATCTTTAATAGTTTAATTTATCTCCAACCAATATCATTATTGAAAAAATGTGAAATATAAGGAAATAGGTAATGGACTGAATATCTCTTTAATGTATCACTTATGTCAATTTTGCCCGTAACCCAATTATTTGGGGTCAACGAAGTATGTCACTATCTTCCACGCTCTTTTATAATATGTCATCTCAGTGACAAAGTATCTTTGCACTATACATGTATGTAGATCGGTAATACAGTCCATGTTATAAGGTTATGTATACATAATATGCAAATAATGCATATTGTATAATTTAGTGTACAAATAGGCTTCACTTTGCACAATGCAATCCAACAATCAATAGTGATTGTTATCAGACACAGCGTTAGTACAGTGAAATATTGTAGCAGTAATTCAGTAATCACAATAATGAAAGGCAGAATAACAAGTTCAGTCGTTCAATTTTAGGTGTTGACATATTTAATACCCGAGTTGAATATTAAGCCTATCATTTTAATAAAATAGTTTTAAATCCATTTTGGCTATTTTGTCATTATCATATTTCATTCCTTTGCATGCACGGTCACTGTAAATAATTCCAGCCTACCACTTCTCTTGTAAGTAATATATATAGACTTTCCAAATGACTGATCTTTAAAGCTACTTATTTTATCTAGAAGCTGGAAATTTAGATTTTAGATGTTCCTGACTAGGGATATAAACATTTTGAATCTTTATTATAGATATTTATACAAAAATTCAGCAACTATGGAATATTTCCACAGATGAAACTTAGAATGATTATTTCTATTTATTTTATAAATTATCAAGGATGATGGTTACTATAAAACAAACAGAAATAACAAATCTGATTATTTTTTTTTAAAGTATGTATGTATTTATTATCCAAATGACATTTACAGATTCCACTTTACTGTATGTTTAAGTAATATCGATTCTAGTATTGACACTAACTAACACTAACTAATATATATCCTAGACGGTCGCTTCTGGAATTCGAAATCAATTAATTTTGTCGTTTGCAGAATAGTGTTGACTGCCGGTGCATTGTCGACATTCCTCACTGCCAGAGCTACGAGATAGATACGACCCTCTCTCAGAGACACACACCACAATTTAATATTATTGTTCTTTATTGATCGTAATAATTCAATAACCTTATTATGATTGTGTTTTCTTTTTAGAATATTATTAACGTTGTCATCGTTTAAATAAATAAAGTTTCCAGAAAGAAGATACTGCATCTTAAATTAAATTATACCAATATATTAAATTATATTAAGACACAATGTATAGTGTTGGTCTAATGGTGGTCTGGTTTGTCATCTCCGAGACCAGCAATAACTTTTCAAATACTTAGGATAACTTGTCTGCGACACATTTTTATCCAATGGTTTATAACACACAATGAAAATTTTGACAAAATAAAAAGCGATTGAACTGTATGTAGTGTAATTAATTCATAATTAATAATAGAAATGATAATAATGTTCTATTGTTAGATATTGATCTGCAGAAAGTAACGAACACAAAAGAAGCACGACAGTTTATTTAAAACTGATAATTTAAGTTATCACTATTCAGTGATTGATTATAGCTTCAGGCGCTTTGTCTAACTCACAATCAGAAGACAATAACTGTAATTAGAACTTATTATACAAGCTTCCGAGTTAAAGAATATGCGTTTAGAGCCAAATATTTCAGACGTCCAATGATACTGAAGCATGTTCATGTAGGACGGGAATGAGTGAGTGAATATGAGTGATGAGATTATTTAACTTTTATATTTGTATATTACACAACAGTTATGTTATGAGGTCCCGTGGTATTCATTCCTTGTATCTCATTTGCTTTATTATATTCCCTATGTTTAATATAAATGTTGAAAGTAGATACTTAAACCAACATTTATTTTTAATAATATCTTTATATAAATGAAGGTAATAAAAAATTAGTTTACAAATATTTCTTTCCATATATAAAAACTTCTTAGCTTGTATCTAAATAATAAGATGAGATGTAAGCTCGGTCTGGAACAATAGATCTTTTATTAAATGAGATAATTGATTCATTAATATTCAAATAGCTAAAAAGAATATTTTCTAACAAAGTTAAACTGAATTGTGAAGACAAAGAAAATAATATTATTAGTTTATGATAAAAGAATAAGAAATTTCAATACACTTAATTATTTATGAGATACACTTACTCATCTTTGTTTAGGACAGAGAATTATCCAAAAATACTAATTTATATTTCAATAATTATAGAAAAAAAAACTAGTGTTACTTTACTTATTCAGTTCTTCTTTAATGACCAAGATGTACCAACATGTGTACCAACTCGTATAACGGAATTTTCAAAAGACTGCAACAGATTTCGAAATTGTAAATAGTAGTTAAGTATGTGCCATCCTGCGTAGCTCAAGGATTGAGAGTGTCTCTCAACTGTTGCTTGCTTCAAATGTTGAGTCTTAAATAGAATAAGTCTGAAGGAAAATTATACTTTTTAAAAAGAAAAGGAAAGTCGTGTAAAATGGAATCAATTGTTTGAATAATAATATAACTCGAGAAATGTTATAGAAAAGAAGATTTTAATGAGTTAAAAAACGAAAAACACAAAATTCTTTATTCTTATTTTCACAGATAGTTATTAAACAGTGAATGCTGCTACTGTTATTATTGTGTCAGATAGAAATAGCTCTAGATGTAACTCGTTATCAACGTTTCACTTGCGCCTGAAATTTAATATCTTTTCGTGATTGAACAATAATAATGTCCCGATTCTGGCGGTCTTTATAGAAGTAGAACTTACTCGTAGCTTTAAAATGGATTCTTGTAAATATTTTTTGTTTTATTGGACTAAGTTATTTATTCGAAATAATTATTGCAATTGGAAATACGTATTTGTGTCTCATCTTTACTGTAATAATAATTTTTGTCTTTGTGTTAAATATATTTGTAATGAATCTACTACACCTTATATTTGTCTACAGTTGCAACACATTTTCTTGTCTTCTGACATAAAAGTCTGTGAGAAAGAACAATACTTGTAAAGTGTAATATAATTTTAATTATTTGTATTACATAAGCTTCGGCTACAATAAGCATATTATCATATTCATGGCACCCCAGGACCTCACACTCATTAGTAATACAAAACTGTGCTAGAGCTGTTGTAGGTTCCTCTTGAGGTTTTTCGTTGTACAAAAATATTACATTTTAGTTTATTTCTTAGTATACGTTAATAGCTTTTAGTTTAGTTAAAAGTTAAATAAGGGGCGGGCGCACAGATGTCGACCAGCTGGCCGTCTTTTTTTTTAGTGGATCGAAATATGTGGAACTTAAGTTGTTGAATCATTTTCAGGATTTATATTATAATGTACATCACCTATTGTTATATTTCTTTTGAAAGAGCAACTGTTGAGTTTCTGGCCGGCTCTTCTCAACAGAGCAGCATTCCGAGCCGGTGGTAGCTTACTTACGGACTGACTACACTAACCTTTTTTGTATTGTAGTAATTGACGATTCAAAAGTGCGTGTAAATGCCTATTTGAATAAAGATATTTTGAATTTTGAATTTTGACAAATATTTTTTATGTGGGTAGTGTAATAATTTCATTGTTTATATAACTATTTCATTCTACTAAATCTACGTAATATAAATGAGTTAAAGTGTATTACTATTGTATTAATTATATTTAAGACATTTACAATTACTTATAACTTATTACTAAACATATAATATTAAAGTGGTAAAAGTTATTGATTTGACTGTCTGGAAGTCATTTTTATGATATTAAAGTATTATGTTTGCTTCCTTAAATATGTTAAACACAAATGTTGAATGAGTTATGGTTACTAAAAAAAATAGTAAGGTATTAAGTATTGCTCAGAATAACTATTTTGTTTGTATATAACTTATTCAAATGTTTAAAGCTATAATTATGTCCAAATGCTATAAATGGCCGTTAGGGTCTGAACCAGTTAAATAAGTATAAATATGGCTACGAGTCCTCATTTGATTTTTAAGAATATCCCTACTAGATCTGATAAGATAAATACTTTACTTCTTTTGTTTTTAATATTTTATTTTGACGTCGTTACGTCGGACGTCTTTGTCCATATTTTAGTGTATTATGTAATTACTGAGTAAACTGTTACTGACTACTGTTATTGAGTAAAAAATTGTGAACTGTAAATTTTTAATTATGTGTATATTTTATACATATTAAATATGTTATTTAGAGTTGATTTCTTTTCTTTTCAATAAATCTTTACTATTAGTAAAGATATATTTAAAAGAAAAAAAATTATTAATCTAACTATATTAAACTGTATAATAGAAAATATACAAAAGTAGTAATGTACCAAGTAATTTTCTATATTTTCTATTATACAGTTTAATATAGTTTGACTAACAGATATTCTTAATTCTGTAGCCATCTTTATTTGTTGAGTCTTAACTAATCCAACGAGTACTTCTAAAACCCCTGAACATGAACTTGTTAATAAGGGTCATATATATTCTATTCATTGAAACAAATTAGTTTTTCTCACAATGGAGTAAGTTAGAGCCTGAACCGGTAAGTATATCTATAATTGTTCTTCAAAAAGAACCGACAATAATAATAAGTTATTTATGAGACGAAGCTTCTTAGCATTCTATGGATTCACAGTGCGGGTGCCGGGCCCATCGCGTTGCAAGAAGAGGAGCGCAAACAATGCCTGGGACTTGCGACCCAGATGTAGGTTTAACTTTACTATGCGCATACACGCTCACCTTCACTGTTTACGCTCCTCTCCCTACCTAACCAAATATCGTAAGAACCTACTAAAGCCGCCTTTGAAATACGTTCCAGAAATGAACTGATGATCGTTCTAGAAAGGCCGAGATCCTTAAATAAGTTGTAGAGAGATTTTGCTGTTATACCTCTCGCTCCTACTTCTACAGCATACAAATTAACTATAAATTTATTCCTGATCAGTTTGTTACATATGTAGTTCGTAATACTTGTTAAGCTTAAATGTATGATCTTTGGGTATGTTTGTTTCCTAGGGTACAGTAAGCTCCACAAGTATAACGCGCCTTAGTTGTTTTGAGTACAGGAATAAGTCCGGCCTAGATGACGAAACACAAACATCCCCGGGGATTTTGTATTGCCTTTCGTACGTGTACGTGTTTTAATTTAAGTTATAAGTTGTAAAATATGTTATAAATGTTATGAATCATTGTAAATATTACTATAACCTTAAAAACCTTATAAATTTTTAAGAAATTTTTTTACACTTAAAATAAAAGTCAATAACATCTCTAAGAACCCTTAAAATTGTAAACTACAATTAAATTAACACATATATCTAGGGTTGAATAAGAAATGAATAGGTGGGAATAGCTTTAGGGTCTACTCACCAAATCATATTCCGAGTGAGCTTGAAGGTAGTGATCTTTTCGGAAGCCAGATGTTACTTATTTTTATATCTGGTTCGGATTCCGTAGAAACGCATGATATCTTAAATTATTTTCTGGACGCGGAATCCTACCGGCTGCGCCAGTCAAGTTATACGCACGGCGTAAAAAATTATTGACTTTAATTAATAAGTAATTACTTAGGCTAACTTAACAAGACTAATTTACTTATATATTATGTTAATACACTGCCTTAAATACTATTGAGTCGACCACCCAGAAGGGTTTGTTCCCATCATTCGAATATGGGCGTGCGTACATTGCGAGACGCCGAGTCAGCGTTACGTACTGGTGTGACTGTCGGTTCAGCTGTTTGGACTGACGTAACTAGATATTTTATCTTACTTGTCAACTTTAAATATTTGACAAATTTCAAGTCTTGTTAATATTGACGTTTAGTTACAAAGTTAAATTGAATTTTATTATTTATTGCACAGACAAATGCATCATTGTAATGAAACCTTTATATAATTTTATCCTTAATGAAGCTTATCATTTTGTTTTATGTTATATTTGAATAAAAAATCAATTGGTTGTTTTTTTTATTTGCAATTATGTCTCATCCAATCTAGAACAGGGCTGATTGGCGATAGTATAGATGCTGCAGTACCTGGAGTCAGTTGAAGAATTTTGGTGTTTTCATCACAGGTGTCTTGTGACATGGAATTGACCCCCACTATACCTCCCGGGTGTACGATAGGTCCTCCGGAGTCACCTCCACAGATCGTCGCTTCTACAGTACACTGTTGCACTAGACATATCATGTGACTCGTAACCATTCTTTTATCGGGACAATTAATCAACATACCCTTGAGAACTTGCAGAGGCTTTTCCAATGAACTAGCATTAGTTCGCCCGAAGCCGAGAGACAGAGCTTCATGTCCTACGAGAGATTTGAAATCTACAGCACTGACTTTGCCGTACTGAGCAACTTTTATACCAGCACTACGTACAAGAAGTATGTCAAATTTCGCTGTCTCTAGATCATATCCAGGATGAACTATTGTTTCAAGAAATGGTGCTAAAACTCCAATGTTATTCGGTAAGTAGCTGTTATATCTTAAGAATATCTTATTATAGACGTTATCGACGTCACTTATACAATGTGCCGCTGATAGAACCCATTTTAGGAGTGAGAGCTGCACCTGTACAAAACTGTAAATAGTTATTAATCGTATCTTCTGGTGTTTCTTTTATTTTTAGCTCTAAACGGACGACGTAAGGAAATTCATCTTGAAGAGCATCTCTGCCGCCGATTACACGGAGGCCAGAATCGCACGACTTCCATAGCAAAATAAATATTACAAGAAATAAATATATCATTTTACTTAGATATTCTATCTTGAAGCTTGAAATGTTTGATAAGCATAAAAGTCATAATATATTTATTTTATTACATTGACATTTACGACTTATTGCGATAGAAATAATACATTTTCGATAACTCAAACTAAGCGGGATCGTATTTGCCGTTGAAACTAACTCAAGTGCACAAAAATATTATTTACTTTATGTAATACTTATCAAACCCACTCAGAAGTCGCAGGAATGCCACAAAAAAGGTTATAAGCCGTTATTCCTTATATATTTTCCCGCATACGAAGATGGGAAGACATGTATAAGTATTGGGTATAGGTTGGTACATAAAATAAATTAATATAGAATTTACTATTTAAACTATCATAGATAATTGCTCGGTGATGAACAATTAGCCTACTTAAACGAAGCGACCTCTTGGCATACTCAGATTAAGATGTACAGCTTCAGGTACCTTATCATTACAAGTCCCACACTAAATAAATTTTCCAGCATCCATTTCTCTGGTAATGTGTGCATTAAATCATGTACGTGTAAGTGTAAAAGTCAAACGAACTGAAACGTTGACGCAATTACATTTACCACTCTCTTTTTTTTTCTTTTACCACTCATTCCGATACACTCAATATTATTTTTCCTTCTTATTTTTTACTAGATCATTTATTTATATAACGATTTATTATTGCACTGACACATAATCAGAATGAAATAATTTAATTGTTTTTTTCCAGTTCAGTGCTCAAGGATGACTGGCTATTTTCTGGTTTGGCATTTATTATTTCATTTTGTTATAGTTGAACATTAACGTGCAATTGTACCGTGGTGTGACTTTCTCGTATTTGTTTAATGTTCAAATTCCTTACTATATTTATTTTATATAAAAGAGCTGTGCAGATTGTTTATAACTTAAAAGCTAGAGATTCAATAAGACATGTTTTACAGTCACTGCTCAGTACATATTTAATTACATAATATTTGTACGTTAAAATATTAATACTAATGACATCGGTCACAACCAGAGGATCTAAAGAAATACAAATTTATTAACTTAAAATTTAATACTTATATACAATTTACAAAGCTACATACGTGTTCCTAACTTAGAAACAAGAATAAAAAATAATAAAATGAAATTATAATAAAAAGAATACAGAAAAATGTATATGTAATAAAGGTTTCGGATGTTACATTCTGGGATTTTAATACGAGACAATGCACTGGCGTCTAGTCAGCGTTTCCTCGGTTCGTGAGAATATATTAAATATTAATTTAACAATTTTATAATAAATAAGACATATTTAATTAATGTTCACACATTATATATGAATTTAAAACCGATCTCCGTAGATCAGCAGCTATTCCGTGATTTTGAAATTCTTTGGGACAAGGCGAGTCTCGTTTACGATGCATGTGAACTTATTTTTTATATATTCCGAAAACGTAGCAACTACTTATTTTAAATCCTAATTTGCGGAAAAATTCTAAGAGAGCTCAGTTTTTGTATAGATGTTTTCTTGTACGGCGTTTTAATTAAAATGTGAAAAATCGATGTCGTGTCGTCTAAAAAAGTCAATGTAGATCATTATAAAAAATATTCGTTGTGAAATTTTTGGAGTACAGTGAGTAGATTAAACTCACATACGGTAGCGTATACTATACTGATTTGGGACGCCCTAACCGGCAAATTTATATTTTTGGAAATAGTTTTATGAACTTTGTAAACCAAAATATTACCAAATAAACATGAATATGAATATATCGTACACCTCAGCGTTAAATCTATTGGTTTTAGTTCAAGTTTTAAATAGCTTAAAAACTTTTATCTAATACTCAGTCATTTTGTGACAAATATGCTTATATGATTAAGGTTTCGAAATTTAGTAAAATCTACTATTGATATTTTATACAAAAATTCAGCTTCAATGGAAAATGTTCTCAGATAGAACCTAAAACGAGTGGTTAGTCCACGTTACTCTTGGACCGAAAAGCTTTATGACAATGTACATTATAATATTATTTATTTTATAAACTATAAAGAATTATGGTTACCATAGTAGAAACAGTAATATACAAATATGAAATATCATAAAAATTGCGAATATATCGACGGCCCAGAATTTTATAATACAAACATTTCAGTACATTAGTTATAAGAATTTAAATATCTATAACCACACTCCGTTGTAAATAATATAGGAATGTATTTTTTATAGATAAGTTATTAATTATATATATTATAATTTACTGATTATAGTAAACAGGATACTTAGTTGTTATGGAACAAAAACACTTTAATGTTGTAAGAAAATCGATAGTTGCAATAATATTTTTAATATCATAATTGAAAACATTTTCAATTCACAATTAATTAGATTTACTGCATTTTTTATAAATGTTTTCTAAAACAAAGAAACGAGAAGAAAAAATATATATATTACATCATCAAATGCAGGGTAACGAGTGCTTCTAAAACCACAAAACGTGAAGGCTCTAATGAGGGTTATAAATATTGATATATAAAGTAGATTCTCTCATAATGGACTTAAATTTCACCTAAAGCCATCCAAATATATATAAAAATATACATATCAAAAGACGAAAATACAACAATCTCAAACATTTTTGTTTAAAAAGAAAGCATTTAGTTATTAAATTTATTTCATACACAGAGCTTGTCAATTTGTAGTTTCAGTGCCATATATGTTTATTTAATTTCCAGGTCATAATATTTATGAAATAGATTTCATTAAAAAAGTGTTAAAGCATTTTTTTAAGCTTTTTCAACACGTCATATATATCTGTATATTATTAAAATAACAGTTAAGGCTTCCAATTTACTGCATTAATTAATGTTTAACTGATTTTGAATCTACTATTGACACTTACTTACACCAACTAATATATATTCTAGACGGTCGCTTCTGTACTTCGAAATCAATTAATTTTGTCCTTTGCAGAATAGAGTGTCGACTGCCGGTGTATTGTCGACATTCTTCACTGCCAGAGAGCTACGAGCTAGTTACGAGCCTCTCTCATTCTCTCTTTCCGAAACACACATACACAATTTAATATAATTTTGTTGGAGTTTATTTTGTCCTAAAAATTTAACGACCTTTTTATGACTGTGTTTCCTTTTTAAATATTATTATTTATTATAGGACCTTGTCATCGGATAAATTAAGAACAGTTTGTATCGTAAAAAATATTATTTCCAAAAGCATCAATATCTTAAATTCTTTTAATTTATCACGAACTAACTCTGTTCGTTCTGTATTGTTTTCACTTTTCTCGGAGAGATCAGTGGTCTAGAGGTAGAGGTAGTGTCAGACACATTAGGTACAGGTTGTAGGTTCGCATCCATAAAGGGGAAAAAAGTATAATGTAAAAATAGTTAATAATAGTAAATAGTAAAAAGTAAACAGCAGGCAGCAGGCAACAGGCAGCAGGCAGCAGGCAGCAGGCAGCAGGCAGCAGGCAGCAGGCAGCAGGCAGCAGGCAGCAGGCAACAGGCAGCAGGCAGCAGGCAGCAGGCAGCAGGCAGCAGGCAGCAGGCAGTAGGCAGTAGGTAGTAGATAGTAGATAGTAAATAGTACTAAAAGGACGTATATTAGTATTGAGTGTGTTAATACTGAACTATGTGTATTAGTATTGAGTGTGTATATAATAAAATATATGTATTAGTGTTGAGTGTGTAAACACTATAGAACGTGGTTTGAAACTGGAATAATTACAGTACTTTTGTTTGAACTAGTGAATTAAAAAGTTCTTAAAACGTTTTAAGTGTTAATAACACATTGCTTAAACAGAACAGAAGCCAATGTGTGTACACACGAGTTTCATTTATAATCTCGTCAAAGTTCGTTCGGGAAATACCGTGGGTATTTGCATCTTCACTGGTTTTCAATTATTTTTATTGTTAGTCTAGTGGTGGTCTGGTTTGTCATCTCCAAGACCAGCAATAATTCACTTTTCAAATACTTAGGACAACTTTTGAGCGACACGTTTTTGTCCAATTATCAAAACCACAAGCGCCTAAAATACAAGCAGAGATTTGATGAAACAAAAACCGATTATACTGTCTGTTAGTGTAATTAATTATTAATTATTATAAAATGGTAATAATATTGTTTTTTGTTATATATTGATGTGCAAGAAGTAACACTCAAAAGAAGCAGAATAGTTTGTTTAAGACTGATAATATAGACAATTATTCGTGATTAATTATAACGTCAGGCGCTGTACCACCTCACATCCAGAAGTAAATAACTGGAATTAAAACTTGTTATATAAGCTTTCTAATAAAAGAATATGCGTTTAGAGTCAAATATTTAAGACGTCCATTGATACAGAAGCGTGTACTTGTATGACGGGAAAATCCATAAGAGTGGTGAAATTATTAAACTCTTTATTTTTGTATATTTAACAATAGTTATGATACATGGTCCCGTGGTATTCAATAGTTGTATCTCATTTACTTTATTACATTCCCTAAGTTTATGTTACAGTATAAATGTTGAAAGTAGATATTTAAATCAACATATGTTTTTAATGATATCATTATACTCGTATAAGTTCAAGGTAATGAGATATTAAGTATTTAAATGAATTTCTTCCATTTCAAATAATTGTTAGCCTCTTACCTCGATCAATGAAGACGAGGTGTAAACTATGTCTGGAATAGTCTGGGATAATTGATCTGTTATTAAAAGAATTAATTAATTCAGTAATATTCAAATAGCTAAATAGACTATTTTCCTAACAAAGTTAAATTAATTTGATTTATATATGCATAATTTAATCCTTACTCTTCTAGCACCAATCGAGTAATATTGTTAGTACACATAATTTATTAAAACATTAGTATAAGTCGACTCGTACTCATTTCTAAAGGATTTTAAACGGAGACTTTGAACATATTTTATTATGAAAAATGACTTGACTTGCTGAATGACATCTACTCTTGTGTTTACATTAACAAACTCCTTGTAAAATTAGGAATATATTACAATAAATATTAAATCAGTTAACAAAAGTTATATGTGTATTTGCATAATAAACAAGTGTTAACTTATAGGACATTGAAATAATTTAATTATTTTGCCCACAGCTATCTTCATTAAGTTACCCTGAATTAATCAAGTATTATAAGTATTAATTCAAAGTTATTCTTTAGTATGACTTTAATTAATTAATCTATGCTATTTTGTGTTGATTTTTAAGAGTTATATAGTTGCGAATTTACGAACCTACAAATTAAGTGAAGCTATAACCGGATACCGAAGTAAATATTTGTAAAAAATGTAACAAAGAAGCAAGACTCCAATTATAATTTCAGTTTTGGTAGGAATGTAAACCATTACGGAACTACCTCACGGTAAACATAAAATAACATAACATTTAATTCCAATTCTGATTGTGTCGTGCAATCGGTTTATCAAATTGCCTGCCCAATGTTAGTTGCTTTTATCGGAATTAGATTCCAATATTTGTGAGCTTCCGTACAAAAAGATTACTAGTTACAAAATATAACAATGTATTAGAATTAACTATTATCAAAGTTAACAACTATTTAATTAAGTTCATAGACGGATAAGTCATTTGCATTATTTCTTTATGTGCACTGTGCAGACTACACACAAGTGCATTATTGTATATATTATGATATTCTTATCCTCTTTTACAGTGTCATACGAGGGTGATCAATGCTTCTGTAAAGAAAATATACGATTTTATAATTAAACTATTATTTACGGAATATTTGAGCGTTTCATCTAGACCAGATATAAATAATCCAATCAGATATAGACTTGTTATAACTAACTATGAAAGCATTATTAATTTTTTCTTTTTTCTTTTTCTTTGATTTTTCTGAAGTAGTTCTTTGTTTTGTTTATCTTTTTCAGCATTGAATGGGAAAGTATCTTCGGTTTTTCTTTTAGATTTTATAAATTACTCGATTATATAAATGTTGTTATAGTCGTTTTATTTATCACTGCAGTTATGTAGCCATCTGTGTTTTTACAATAATTTTCTTTGCTTTGTAATATTACTTTTTTAGTTTTTTTAGTAATCCTTGTGTTTGTACAGCATAATTGGTGAGATTATCCAGGTTTGATGAAACACTAACACTTTAAAAATGTTAGTGTTTTTAGTGTAACACTTTAAAAATGTTAGTGTTTTATCGGAACGACTATCCTACTCTACGTGGTTTTTTTTAAGATTTGAGTAAAACAAATGCAAAAGTCAATGATTTATTTCCAAATGTGTTCTCAATAAACTAATGCACATAATAATGAAATTAAAATTAAATGTAATTCATTAGTATGAAGATATGGAGCTGTGGATTTAGTTTATATTTGAAATTTTGTAGCAATAGTCCACTCCGCTGCAAACATACAGGATGGGTTCCAATTAGGTGGTTGTACATTTGACGCAAATTGCGTTATTTGTTAATTGGTTTCCTCGAAAGTAGGAGTCTATCTTATTGCGGTATTTCCCTGGATTTCTACTAATCTTTTTTTTTATTGTCAAGTAAACATTATAAAAAAAGTTTAACAACTCATTAACCTGCATTTGCTCGTCATACCAAATTTACTCATTTCATGCTCAGCATTTTACTATAATTCAAGAAATATAAATATAAAATCATAAAACCAGGATGAAGTTGATATCATCACTTTAAATATAGTGTATATAAAACTCATGTTATATTTGTAAAACACAGTAAGTAATTGGATTTGACTTAAAACAAACAACTACGTGTTCCAGATTTTTTTAATTTCCGTGTTCATTTTGATTAGATACATAGTCATACACAATATTGTATTGGATCTATATCTTTCGTTACATGTAAAATTTAAATTGTCGTTAGTAGATAAACTTTTGGTATTCAATCAAAGATTTGATTATTTTAAGATAAAAAATAAGTAACAATTCTGTTGACATAAAAAACCCTTAAGAAGCTACACAGCCTAAAAATATAAACTTTATTAAATTTGTCCATATATGTGGGAATATGTCGGTGTGGGTGTGTATGTGATTGTCCGGGTTGGGGGGAAGTGGAGGGAGGGAGTCTCATAGTTCCGGCAGTGAGGAATGTCGACAATGCACTAGCACTCGACACTACTGCAACCAATAATTAATTGATTTCAGATTGTAGATGTGATAGTTTACTTTTTGTTTGCGTCAATGATGAAATGTCGTGCGTTTGTTTTACTATAATATAATGACGATACTCGTAATTGGTTCAGGTACTCAGTATATTGACGATAATTGTTTCACATAGTCGATGTGCTCAACTAACCTAATACAAAGTACAATATTTAACAATCCTTGTAAAGCGCGGTTCTTTATAAAGGACAATAAAAGATACACTTTCCGCCTCCATTATGTAAGAATTTAATTTATATCAATATAAATAATGCATTTGAATAACACTAAGACAACGGATTTGTGATAGATACAATGTCTGTAAAATTATAAAGACGAATAAATAAATAAAGTGAGAATGTTTTACTTCTTTTAATCTTTTATTTTATTTTGAAAAACAATGTTTTTTTTAATATTGTAATGTCAGTCTTATACACAGAAGAATTATTATAAAATCCTTCTTCCTACATAACTATTGTATATTATATAAACTATTATGAAATGTAATTATATAACATGTAATGGAGTTACATATTGAGAAAAAACTACTCCCCCTGTCTATCAAAAACATAAAATTAAAATCAAGGTGTTTTGTACAACATTCCTAATGGTCAATAAAGTGTTGAAAATGAAAACTGATTGATTATCTCATAAGTTAAAATAATGTTCATTTAGTATAGTTTCTTGTTGGTTCTTCTTTATGAACGTAAACTTTGGCGCCGTGCTACTGAGTGTGTAATTCATGTGCCTACGAAAATGATAGAAGACCTGAATGTAGCTATAGGCTGATTTTCAGTATTGATATCAATAGAATTTCATGTGAATTTACTCCAATATATATTCATCATCTTACATAAGATTTGTAATCAATAGTTTAGTATTATTAAAAAATAATAACCTTTTAAAAAGATAGAATGGTAATTGATATCAGAATTCTCCGCTTAGTACACTAAATAATTCACATAATTATCTAGGACACATGTCGTCTCTTGTTGAAATATTATTAGTGTTGACAGTGGCCTACAAAGACTATTATCTTACATATTTAATATTATAAATAATGTTAAAATTATGCAAGCTGATTCAAAGGGTGTAAGTTTTTTTCCTTATCACATGATCTTGAGATGTCATATTCGCCATATTATTAATATGGCGAATATGGTTTAAAGTTTAAGACTTATTTTTCTTCTCGCCCATATTATCATCAAGTGACCCTTCAACTTTTCCTTTAGTCTACTAACATATATCGATAATATAAACGTAATTTATTCAAAAATAAGTCTTGGATATTTTTTTATATTATTATATACCATATATGAGAAGCTGGGTCAAAATGTATTGTTTACTAAATTAAAGGTTAATTCCTCACTTAATTAAAACTTTCATACTTTTATTTCTTTTTTTTATTGTTTAGAGGGGTACCTCAAACAATTCATAACAGTTCACTGTATGAGACGGAGATGTGCTGTTGTTTAAATTTTGTAAGTAGAAACTTACTTACTACTTACTTATAGTCGTTCGAGACATTGCATTGCAGACAGGCAGTCTGGTATCATGGAAGCCTCTATATCTCCGGAGGCTATTGGAGGCTTACCTACAGAACAATTAAGACTCTGTTGTGGGACCGGTTTCATATAGATATACATATATTGGAGGATGTTATCAATATACATACTATCATGATTTATAGCATTAAGCCTTGAGCTACTTCCTCTCATACTTAATTAAACTATGTTATTATTTAATTATCGCCATAATCTGTTTTCGGTGTTCCAATAAATTTCAGACCAATGAAAGGTATCATTGCTGAAACCCTATTTTTTTGTTGATTCCAAATTCAAATGTTGATTGCGTATTATTATTACTTTTTATACTGGATTTTATACTGGTGCGGAGCCAAAACCTAAATTTTAGTCTCATTTTTCAAACGGCCGTAGAGGTGAGGCGGTAGGTATATTGCTAAGTGTAAATTCATTTTCTGGGTCTATGGGCCAAGGGCTTTCTAAAAATACCACACTTATACCAGAAGGTCTCCTGTATAAAAAAATCGATATTGCGCGTATATATACAGAGTTAGACTTTCAGCACTATGGGTGCTTTCGTCACTCTGAGCTAGCTAACGCCCGCTTTGATAGTAAGGTACGAGTATTAATAGCCAAACCTTGGACGGACACTTTTAAGAAGTTGCCTTTTTGAGTTGAGTGTTGTAAGTAAAACCAAATTGCCTTGATCAATCTAATAAAATAAAAACAAAAATGCAATTTGTGCAACGTTTCGAGCACATTCACATTTTTTGTTTGTATTTTTTTTGTTTGTTTGTTTGTTTGTTTGGCAACGTTCCGAACACATTCACATTTTTTGTGTTTGTTTACGTTTGTGAATAAAAATGTTCGTGGTTTTTTTCGTCGCAAAATTCATATCAGGAGTTTTGTCAGTGGATTCGCTTTCGTCACTCGGTATTTACTTCGTTGAGAAGTTTTTGTTTTGATAATACATGACACTGAGTAAATAAAGTTAAAATTTTGGTTTCTTTCTGCCTTAACATACTTATTATCGTAACGTAAAGATTAAGAGGTAAAAGTAATATTAGTACCTTTAATGATAGTCTTTAAATATAAAACAATTGACTTTGATGGCAAAGATTCCTAGAGTTGACATGGAACTCGTTGTTTATCATAATTAGTCAACAGTACAAACTATACTACACTGATTTCTAGCAAAGTAATAACTTATTTTTACTATATTGATTATCGAAAATATGTGCATTTCAGACGAATATGTACTGGTACAATGGGAACACACGATTATGTATCTGTGACCTCCCACGATGTCGGTCTTCGTTAGTTATAAAACTGTAAGGTCAAGTGCTTCATAAAGGGAACTTGCGTTGTCATAAAGAATTCAATTTCCACACTTTAACTTAATTTCTAGACTACTAGAAATACTACTTCTATATGTATAATACGTGTAAGATAACCAAGTTAGTGATATCACTTATGATGATATGGTGATATTTACCAATAGGTGTTGCCGGTTATTCGTTATATTTGATTTAACTAAATTGACACATCACTGTGTTATCTCTCTCATCTATTATAATATTTAACTATTCATAATATTAAATGTAGTTTTGTAGTATATCTGTAATTGATGTTATTATATATAGTATAGTGTCGTGAGATATCTTGTACATAATACATTAAACATTATGTACAACACCATTATTATGTACATAAGACTTACTTTCGATATTTTATGATTTTTAGGTAAACAGTATAAATATATTAATAAATCAATCAATCACAGGGAATAATAACAAAATAAAATTGCTTATGTTACTCAGCTAGATATATAATGTTTGGAGTACCGTTGTTTTTCTTTATTAATCGCAAAATATATTCTTAATTACTATAAAGTTAATTAAAGTAAATATAAATTATAGATAATTAAACGATGTAAATTCCAGAAATAATATTGAATGTAAAGAGGGCGATTTGACCGAACTTTAATATGAAAGACCAAATAGGAAGCTTCGAAAGGAATTCAGATATGAATAATAATATTACATTATATATACATTGTATAAGATCTTTTAAATATTTTAAGCGAGATTTTCTGTGTTTGCTTTAAAATATGATAACCGTTAAAATTAGGATTGCTTTGATTAATTAGTAACGGCGTGGAAAGCACAATTTCTGAAGAGACGTACAATCAACACGAATGTTTTCTAACAACATAACGTGAATAATATTATGAGCGTTATAATAATACGAGAAATTTATAAAAACGTACAGAGTAATAGAACCGACATACTATGCCATCAATATTATTTCGGTAAATAAAAATTGTTAGCATTTATATAATTGTAGAAAATGTAATTCCATAAAATGGAACTATAAGTTGTAATTACAGCAACTACTTTTAAATTATATAAACAATTATAACAATTACAACTTTTTAAAATGTAATATTGAAGTTGTTAAAATCGTCAAGTTATTTATTACATAAAAGATATTTATTAATTGTTCTATAATAATCATAAATGTTGTGTGCCTCCGCACACATCGTTATTATAAAAAAATATTATTATTTTTTTTTTACTTTGGTGCATGTATAAGAATTATGTTGAAGGTTTAATCAAAATGAGCTCTAAACTTGAAATATATCACGTGAAGGAAGTTAAAGGGCTGTGTGTTCAATATATTTTTCTTTTCACTATATTCTTCAGTGATACCGTACGAGGCGACAGAAGGATCGGTTTTCTGGAGCAGCAGCGTCCCTTGCGTGGGATAACACTACACTGTGATCGCTAACCCGCCTGCCGAGCAATGCGACTATGGCATATCCCCTCGTGGATCGCGTTCTTTGTTGAGGACCTATTATACCTTGCCGTGGGCGTCTATAGGCTGACAAGAAGACGAATGTACTATGTAATTGATTCTCCAAATTTAAAACCACAATATTTAATTTTAAATTTGACTCAATTTAAAGTCTGAATACGTAATGAATCTGATGCTTTAATTCAATATATGGCCAAATGTTAGGAAATTTCCATAAATTTAATAGGAAAAAGGAAAAAAAGTTTTGCTTTCAAAAGTTATTACGCGGTAGAGAAGTTACAGATTTTACGGAACAGGCAAGTCTTGACAACACTACACTAACACAGAAACTAACTACTATTATTTTATAGTAATGTAACTTATAACATTAAAAATAAAGATTACTTTTTAACAATCCTTTTTTTAAACCATCGATGCTCACTTAATATTACGTTTAATAATGCTATTCGCGAAGATTAATATGATGTGTTTCAAATAACAGATACCACCGATAAGTCTACTATATACTCGTATGTTAGTTTTTTATATATTATAACTATAATTTATACTCATAACAAAAGAATATGAAAGATCACACGTTTTACTCAATTAATACAATAGGTACATATAAATACAGAAAAATTATTGATGTTAAATTTAAATCTAAAAACAATAAAAGTATAAAAATAACAGTTACAGAAGCGCCAGCAGCCATTTATGGCATTGTCATAATCATAACAAAATCAGCAATGTGACTCAAGTTTTAAATAATAAAGATAAGCTTACGAATACCGGTTGAAAGAATTTCAATGTGGGAATTGAAATTTAGGGTGCTGTTAATCGTAATATACAGGTACTTGATACTTGAGGCTAAAGGTGAGGCTGAGGTTATTTAAACAAGCACTAGTAGAAGAGTAAAAATGTGCCGTAATTGAAGAATTCTTATAGATCGACAGGTTGAGATTCGTAATTAGAGATGAAATAAATTTGGTTTTATCAACATTAATTGTTAGGACATTATCTATTAGCTGGGAAGAGAGTTTACTAAAGCCCTGCTAAGCTAAGTTGTAAGCCTGCTTCCATGTATTGTCATCAAATAAAAGGCGGCGAAGGTTACGTTTTGTCATTTACAACGTGATAGTTGCACAAATCATTGATGAAGGCTAGAAAGAGCGTGAGATGTAAAACCGTGCTCTGTGGAACTCCGTAGGTGAGTAGGTAGGGCGATCAGCACTAACGCTCTCTCCTACCTACATTCTTTGACGTCTGTTTGTAAGGTAATCCTGGAATAAATCTAGCTGAATACCTTGAATTCCTAATTTTTCCAGTTTGTTAAGTAAGACTGTGACAAAAGTCTTTGTCAGAACTAGAAACATATCTATGCTTTTTATTACTATTAATCTTACCAACTTTGTCATCAGTTAACTTATAGATGGCATCCGTAGGTGAAAATTCCAGCTCTCAATCCAATTTGAGCTTTGGACAAAAGATTCTCCGATTCAAGGTTGATTACCTTGAATCGGAGAATCTTTTGTCCAAAACAAGGCGTTTATTTAAAAGCTTTTCAGCAAATTTTTATAAGGTTTTTATTGAGATCGGTCTATAATTGTTGACCTATCCCCTGTTACCACTCTTATGGATAGGGTTTACTTCGGTAAATTTGATGACGTTAGGGAATGTGTCTTAAGAAAAAATAAAATTATGGATGTAGGTCAAAGGTTAGGTCAGAAAACAAGTATTTGGTTTTAATTAATTTACGTGGTGTAAATTCCAAACCTCTTTGGTTAGATGTACGTTGCAGAAAATTAGGCCGCTGGGTAAAATGCTCAAGAGATGCACTGGCTGGGCGCAAGGTGTAAGCGAGCGTTGTAAGCAAGTAAAGCGAGCGGGGATTCAGAAAATAACAGCTATCTCGCTCAGCGCTGTTATCCGAATAACACTGATTTCTTAACGATTGCTGCACTCCTGGTATGCTGTTGAATTTTCTAACACTGATTTTAGTTATTTAATTATAAATGAAAATGTAAAGAAATATAGTTTAGTATGCACACGTCCATACTCCACGGAGGTCCCAAGGAAGAGAAGTAGAATTATAAAGTTATAAAAACAATAATAATATTACAATATGCACATTACAGAGTATTTATTATATTGTGAAAGTTCAATATGTGGGTAATATTACATATGATACACTCGTTATATAATACTCTCATTGTATTCTTTACAAGTACAATTATTTATTTACAATAGACAGACAGAGTTTACATCTATGAAGTAAAAAGTAAAAAAAGTACTTATGGATATAATTACAAAAGTTAAGACAATCTTATTTCGTTCATTTTACTCAATAGTATAATGATTTATTATCGGTTACTGTCATAAATAATGTGTTATAAATACATTAAGCTCAAAAAATATATTAAGAAAAACCTAATATTGTTGTGTGACTCTGAGTAGATATTTATATATCAAGCAGAAGAATATCAATTATGAAAACGCGGGACTTAATTAACTTGATATTTGCTTCTCTCATTATTCGCAAGCGGTTAAATTAAAAGCAATCTAATTACTAAGACTATAAGTTCTGTTTTTATTCATCGGTATTGTTATAAAATATTATCAGTTTCGAGAAAAGTGATGTCATACTTTTATTATGTCTATCTTGACTTTGTTAAAATCAGGTTTATAAAATAGCTTAGTTATTATCTAAATGATAGTTAGTTTTTTGACATTTCACTTAGCATATAAATAATATATTTCTATGTTTGCTTCCTGTTTTGGACAAATGTATGAATACGTACGAGTAGTTTAATCTTTAAGATATTGTTTTTGTCTGCTACTTTTATCTCATCATGTTTGGTAGAATAGATTTGTTAAGGGTGATTTAAACATGGTTAATCATATATATTAACAACAATGATCTAATTTCAAGACTCCAAAGAGAAAAAATCAATTCTTATCATTATCAACATTAAATTCATTGTACATACATTGTACATACGTATATTGTATTGATTATATTGTATATACATTGTATACATGTATATTGTACATACATTGCTGTCATCTTATTTTTAAGAATATGTATTAAAAATAAAGATATAGCCTTGTATTGTTTTAGCCAATAACAAAATATCATTAATCAGTAACCACTAATTATTGCGGTCAACTAAATTTTAATTACACATAATTATTCTGAATCATTAAAGTCATATTATATTTTGATAACATTTAAACTGCACTTAACTATTTAATACACCGCTTAATGTCATTATTATGTTCATATCTGAAAGGTAACAATTTATGATATTGTAAATGTATTCTATTATTATATATAATGTTTTAATAATGGCTTATGTTTCATGTTCTCTTAAGATGCAATTTATTAAACTGTATCAGAATATGAGAATAATTATAGATTATTAAGAGTATTAGTAAAAATATTTATCAAATGCTTAAAGAAAGGTAAATCCAAGTTATTTTAAAGATTAATATTGAAATTAACTCAGATCTGGTATAAACATCACCAATTGACTTGAATTGATCGAATAGAATGATGAGGTGGAATTGAAATGAATGGTTTATTTCTTTTTGTTTAAATACGTTTATACGTTTTTAAAAGATAAAAATAATATGAAATTGGAACTTCGAACTTGATATTGAAAAACTGCTGTTAAATAGTTTCTGATGTTATTTTATTATTTACAAAATAAAAATACGCGGTTACGGATAATTATTTTTCATTGTATGAATTTAAATGCACTGTAAATTGAGCTAAAACTATTACCAATTTTACAAAGCCCTTCGAATTTGGACTCATATTTTTAACATTTTCTTCATTCTTCATGATGAAGATATTTGTAAAAATCTAATAGTTACCAAATATAATAGTTGTGTGTGGCCGAGGCGAAAGAGGTATGCAGGGACCGTAGCGTTTGGCACTCCGTCGTCCCTGGCTACCCCGCAAGGGATATGGCGTGAAGTTAAATAAATAAATAAATATTATAGTTACCAAGTCAGTTAGTCAGAATGTTTACCAGTTTTTATTATAGACGACGATTATAATATAAATAACATATAAAAGTTAGTTTATATTTATTTAGAATAAAGCTGACAAAAAAATGCCTGTTACAGTTTAAAAGAATTGGCCCAGGTTTTAAAAGAGGTATTTTTTTATATTATGATACGGCGTAGGTGTGGAATATGTAAAAATTTAATGTTTAAAAATATCTTCATAGTTATGTGTTTTTAAAATAAAATTAATATCTGTGCTATATATTTGTCAATGAATGAATTACATACATATGTCACATAATGTCATGCTTGTAGGACTTGTAAGTAAGTGCGATCTTTAAAATATATGAATATATGACATTTATTGAAGCTATAACTTTATATGTCCTTATATATGGTTACTTGTTGTCATTACAAAAGTATACACTGAACTTTCTTTTATTATTGAAAGATAAAAGATCTTTACATAGATTATAAGATCAGTTACTTACAAAAATATATCTATATTAGTCTAAAATTAAATTATGATGATTATTATTATTGCTTAAATAAGTTGTTTGTAAGATATAAATACAAAAAAATATATGTATTTCCAGGATATTTATTACTCCAGATGTTGAGTTGTGAAGATTTTAAGTTCAATGTGCTACGTTTTGGTATTTTTTAATATTGTATTGTATGAATTCCATATCAATAATTTTTAATGAGTCGAAATGCAAATAACACAATAGTTTATAAAATTAGTTACTATTAAAATCGTCTAAACATATAAATAAGCTTTTGTAATAAGCGGTTTGAGGTGAAATTCAGTTATAACTTTGAGAAGTGTGAGTGAGATAGAAAAAAAGCACTCAGGCAGAGAGTATGCCGACAATGTAGCGATACTACACTGCAGATGATAATTAATTGATTTCGGGTTCCAGACGTATGCCTCCAATATCTATTGTTAATGTGAATAATAACACCGAGAGTGGTTATATATTTCTTTGCTATAATAAAGATACAAGCATCAACAAGTTTCAGATATATTGTTTTCTTTATAATGATTATTTTTTAGTTATTTTTGGAGGCATTCCTTTAATTAAGAACATTGCAACTTTTTCTATGTTTTTTGTTTCTTATTGTTAATATGCAGTCATTCATATATATACATTTATTTCCAATGAAATGTTTCGAATGAGAGCAAATTTCAAACAAGTCAAACTAAATACGAGAGTGTAAATAAATACAAAGACTCAACTTTAAGAGTCAGGTAGTAAATGAACAATAAATATTCACTGCATTCTCTCATGAAGATATTCACAAATGCGTTACTTAAATATTTGTCGGTTAGGAGCACGACGAAGGGTTTCAGGAAGGCTATTCCACAGTTTAATGGCGTGTACTGTGAAGAAATTAGACATAAATCCAGTATGGTGCGAAGGGAAACATAAGCTTAAGTTCGATGATGAACGGAGATGAAAGTCATGAGTTGCACTCAATAGTTGAAATTTGGAATTCAAGTACAGCGGAGAAAATGAATCATTTAAAATAAAAAATAACTGACAGAGAGTTCTTAAAATTCTTCTTTTACGGATGGGAAGCCAGTCCAGCTTAGAACGGTATTCAGATATGTGATCATATTTACGTAAGTTAAAAATAAAGTGAATGCAATTATTGACAAGACGATCCAAATTATTTATACACAGTCAATAAGTGGAAGAATAAGAGACTGCACCAACAGAGTTTTGATTCGAATAGGTAAAATGTTTTTGTGCCAATAAAGTAACGTAAGTAAAAAGAACGTAATGAGTACGTAACTTTTCGACATAACTCAGTTATATGGACACTCCAACTGAGCGTATTATCAATATGAAGGCCGAGATTTTTTACGGACTGCGTGAGGGGTATCCTAACAGTATTATAAGTCACTGGTGTTAGGGCGATGTAGTCTATCTTGTTAAAACCATGCTTACTGCCGATAATTATCGCTTGACACTTTTATGGGTTAATATAAATTCCAAAGTTCTTACATCAATCATGGATCCGAATCAAGTCCATGTTAACACAATAGATAGCGGAGTTAATAGAGTCAGGTGTGGCATAAGCATAAATTTGTAGATCATCGGCATACAAATGGTAAGAGGAAGAGTGGTTTACAGTAATAAAGTTTATGAATACAAAAGAAGCGAAGCGAAGCGAAAGAAGCGGGGAGAGAATACCACTTTGCGGGACACCAGATACCAAGATGCACCACTCTGACAAAATTTTGTCAATGCAGACGGCTTGCTGGTGATCCCGAAGGTAAGCGGAGGACCAGTTTATTTCCTTGGAAGAAGTATTAAGATGTCTTAAAAAAGCCAGAAGTATGTCATGATTAACTGCATTAAAAGCGTTAGAAAAATCAATTAAAACTAAAACAGTTAATTGAGAATCCTCTATCGCTTCTCGGACATCTTCAGTAACTTTGAGAAGAGCTGTAGAAGTGCTGTGACCAGAACGAAAGCCAGACTGAAAACTACTTAGAAGATAGTTTTTTAAAATGTAGTCAGAAAATTGTTTGTGAACAATTGCTTTAAGGATTTTGGACAGGTAGGGTAATATAGATATGGGTCGAAAATAATTGCAAGCAGTGGGGTTAGAAACTTTTGGAAGAGGAAGGATATGGGCGCTCCGCCAAAGTTTAGGAAAATACCCATTAAATAAGGAAGAATTAATAATGATATGAGTCAGAATGGGTAAGATAAAATCAAGTAATGTCATAAGAGTCATACGCCGGCTAATATCGTCATCGCCAACAGCATTTAATTTAATTGACAGCAAAACTCTTTTAATTTCTTCATCGGAAACTAACTAAAAAAAGAAAATAGGACATAAGTAAGATTTGGCAGGGAAGATATATATGAAATGGTTTTGAATTTAATATTATCGTTTAGAGTAGAAACTTAAGAAAAATGACGATTTAATTCATCAGAAGAAAATGAGGTTAGACCCGTGGAACTTTTAGATGGCACTGCACCTAGAGTCTTAAGAAACTTCCATGTCACTGCCGAGGACGAAAATGATAATTGATTAAGGATATGGAGCCGTTTGGCAGCTCTTACCATCTGATTGCAACGATTTCTTAAAATTTTGTAATTGTACGAGTTAACTTCGTTTCGGTTTAGTTTAAATTTACGGAAAGCCCGATCCCGTCTCCGCATGGCTGCCCCCACATTATCGGTAAGTCATGGAGCAGGTGGACGTTTCTACTGTACAGTTTTTATTGGGGCATTTTTGTCAAAGAGACTCAAGATATTTTTGTTTAACATAGCAATATTTGCGTTGACGTTCGTCACGTCCCAAATGTCACTCCAGTTTATAAGAGAGGCATACCTTAAAATACTATCAATATTTAATTTAGAAAAACTCCGTAAGTGCAGTTATAAAGGTTTGAGTTTAGGAGGCTTAAGGTTATAAGAAAGAAATAATAGGTCGTGTCTAGAAAAATTTGGAGCGGTTAACTGACCATGATTTATCACCTTATCGGGAGAAGCGGTGAGCATCAGGTCAATCCGTGTATTAGGGACATTAAGGTTAAGGTGGGTAGGGTCCAAAGATAGAACATTTAAATTAACAGAACTGAGAACGGATCTTAATTTTTGAGAGGTAGAAGAATTCAAGAGAAGGTTAGTGTTAAAATCACCCATAATTATCTGATGCATTTACTCTGAGGTAATGCTTTCAAGAACAGGCTCTAAGTTAGAATAATAGTTAATAGAAGGAGGACAGTACACGACACCAAGAACAGCCTTTACTCCTACAAAGCTAATATGTAGGAAAAGAAATTCGGCTGAAGCAGAATAAGGAGCCTGTGACATGTTTAAAATTTTATAAGGTATTTCACTTCGAAGATATATCCCAACTCCACCGCCTCTTTTACCAATACGGTAATACAATTTTTTTATAAAATTCAAGAATACCAAAATCACAAAGAACAAATAAAAATAACACTGTGTTACAGCGGTGACTCTTTTTATTTAAATATTAAGGTATAATTTGTTTTTAATAAGACTAAAAAAAATTGCCGCACGTAGTTTTATCTTTTCGAAATTCAAAAGGTGAATTGTAAATTGGTGAGATTGTGTTTCTACCGGTTATAGATAAAATGTACAAAATTCAGGGATTAACAACGAATAATCTGGAAATTAGACTAAGACCTACATTTTTATTACTTCAGTTATGTTTCTTCTCTATATGCTTTCTTTATTTTTTTATATTTTTCAATATTTATCATTCATATTATATTTCTTTATATATATGTATACTATTAAATAATGAATGTTACATATGGTACATATTCGGAATATGTGGTACATATATATACTATATATAAGTATATATATATGTACCATAAATTCCGAAATACTATACTAATTAATGTAAGGATATTCAAGGGAACTGCGCGATGATGAACAATTAGCGTAGTTCAATGAAGCGACCTCTTGGCTTACTTCGGTTAAGATGGAAAGTTTCAAGTGCCTCATAATTACGACTTTCACAATGAATGATTACTGTAGAATACATTATCTCTCTTATTAAATACAAAATGCGTAAGTCTAAAACGTCGAACGAAATCAAACGATGATCCGACTACATTTACCACTCCTTTTACTCACGATATCTCTGTATTACAGTTTCTATTTTTTTTTACTGATTCTTTTATTTATAGTATAATTTATTATTGCTTTAACGTGATTAAATTAAGATTTACTAGTAATGTATTATTTGTGTTCAATAAAGGAACGCAACGTTTCTGGGGAATAAAAAAATTATTGAATAAATATCAGGAATATATTATAATCCGATCAAAGACGCCGTTTCAAAAGGGTTTCTGTCATAAGGAGTAATACTTACAAAGATCACATAAAATGTTTCTTTTTGTTGTACTTTTTAATTTAAGATAAAACCAATTTTAGGTAGTTTCCATAGATGAATCTACCTATTGCAATCGATGCGATGATGGGACCCAGACCCCAGAGTAGGGGCGCTACGCCGTTTATGAACTGGAGATTGAGAATCCGTCGAAATAAAAAAAATATATATCCCGGTATATATATATATATATATATATATATATATATATGTATATATGATCTATCAGTCCAAATTCATCGTAGGCGAAATCTGACTTCACAGTTCGATAGGATAAATTAGTAGGACAAACGTAGCATCTCGTTTTTTTGGAAAAAGTGAAAGAGGGGGCTGGGAGGGGGGGTGAAAGTGCAAACCTTTGGGACACGCTACAGGTCGCAAATACTGACGAAGGATTTTCAAACTCAGTGTACACTCATTCATTCTTAAAGTCAGTCATTCTTAAAGACAAAATGAAGGTTAAGTTCTTGAACGGGGGAAATCGGTCACGGGGTTCAGGGGCTGAGGGAGTTGAAAGTTAAAAACCAAAAAAAGTCATATAAGGAGGCAAAATTTTATGTTCGGAAATATCCTAGAAAATTAACAAATTAAAAGAGGAAACTTTTTTGTTCGAAAAGTTTTTTGATGCGACCCCCCGTTTAGGAGATAGGGGTGGGGGGTGGTTCCCCCCTCACCCAATATATGCCGAGTGACCCATCATTAGACTTGTAATTACCAGTAGAATACTGTTGGCTAGTTTTTCTTTGTCGATCCGACCAGCGCGCCCCCCACAACTAAAGTAAATCATTCATTCTAATCATACCTGCGAAGGTAACAATGATTAGAATGAATATTGCATATCCTATTTCCTAATTTTAACTTCTAATAAGCGTTTCTACGCAAACTTTGTCCAATAATATTTACATTTAAATAACAAGGTTTCAGATAACTATTTCACAAGTTATTAATAAATAGTGATTAATAATTATGATTATAATAATGGATCACCTTTATTGACTGCAGCTGGATTCGATTATATGTAGCGTTGAAATATTTGATGAAGCATAGTACAGTCAATTCTAAAGAATCGTCTTAAAAATATAAAATAAACGACTTAGATTTCGTCTATCTATCTATCTATCTATCTAAGTAATTTCTACGACACAACTATAAAAATGAATGTAGACTAATAGAAAGCTGTTTGAATATATTTTGGAATGTTAATAGACTCAAAGATTGCAATTAATATCGACACAGAATGGCAAAAAAAGCAAAATAAAAAACAGTTAAGAATTTATGACAACATAAACTGTAATTTCCGCTTACACGGAATGCATCGGCATTTACCACTGTTTGTTATTAGATTTATTTATAATATGTTATTTCAGCCTTGCAGTAGATTTATTCCAGTAAACTTGTATTTTTTATAAATTAATATTTCTTAATAGCTTCGTTATCTGCCAATACATAACTAGCGCTGTCATCTAATATGTATTTATCTCTATTAACAATACCAAACAAGAATTAATTTAATTCCTCAAAAAACTCACAATAGCCAACCGCATTTTTCACTGTTACTTTTATAACGACGAGTTATACTTAGCATTCTGTAGAATCTATACAACAGTGTTTAATGATAGATAGGTCTGAAACTCATAAGATGTACTTGTCATATTACTCGAAAGGCAGGCCGAATAATTGCAACTAATTAAAAATATCATAAAGGGAACACTACACTCCGGTAACACCCAGGAAACAAACAAATGATTTTACAGAAACTGTCATATTACTCACGATTCCAGGATACATAAATTCAAGCGACACTTGTCTTTAAGCCAAATAAGCCAAACCAATAGGTCTGACTGACTGACAATGATTGGACTAGTTGGTACGTCTTCGTTATATATAAAAATGTAAGCCAGATGCCTCGCACACGAGATTCGCCGAAGAATATTGCTATTTATTTTGAGAATCTAAACTGTTCTATGATAATATAATTAGCATTATAAATTAAACTTTTGGAAGGAAAACATTTTTTTTTATAAAATGTTGAAGTATCACTTTCGTGTAGTCGACAAGACAGAAAACTTTAAGTTGATTAGCTGAAACGTAGATAAACTTTACCAAAACCATAGTCCGAGCTCTGTGATTTGTTTCCTTCTTTTATCATCATACCACATGTGAGTAGGTACTAAAAAGTAGCAAAGTTTTATTGTGATCTCAATCTTTTTATTTAATTTAAATTTGTAATATCCATTTAAATTCTTAATAGTCTATGTACTAAAAGTATCTGTACCTGCCAGCAGCTCCTCCAAACAAGAATATCCACAGTTGAACATTATTACTCACTTCACTATCATTTCAGTAAGTACAACCACTTCTTATTATATTTATCTCATTTTGACCTAAAAGAATCATGGAAACAATTCGGGAATCAATCCAACATTTCACTTAGCATTTTAATATGAAAATGCCTGAGTTTCAACAAAATTGTGTTCAGCTTTCCCGGCAACAAGTCCAACATCCAACATTGCAGCAGAATTTAGTATGTTTAGGACTTTTGTTTTATCTACACTTTTAACGACAGATAAATAGTCTTGATATGAGACGCCGGAGGAAAATGTTGCTTATCCTTGGTGTACCATAAGATAAAAAAAATATATATTATCTAAAGCAACAAGAATTATTACCGGTCATTTTAAAATTCCTGGAGTTTCTTCAGAGGATGTGAGCCGTTGTCATCGCCAGGGTCAAATTTTCAGATAAATCAAGATCACTTTTTATAAAATTCAGAGATCTGTCACTTGATGCGACAGAGCATTTATTAGTCGAAATGATTTTACCTCAAACTAAACTCCTTCTCGGTATTTTCTACTGTCCTCCTTCTATCTTAAATTGTTTTGAATGTTTTGAGAGTTTATTAGAAAAGTTTATTTTATTTTTTATGAGCATACCATTTTATGGGAGTTTTTAACATTTGTATTATAAAAGATAATAATCGTAGTAAAAAACTTTTGAATGTCATTGAATAATGTAACTTGCATGTATTACCACTTACAATTAAACCCACCACAGTTCTGCTGCGTAGTTTTAAAGGAATTAATAAGTACCGCCTGTGTGTGGATGCTCAGAGGTTAGATTGGTCTGTGGTTACAAACTTTGACAAGCTGTGTGTGACAAAGTTGAGATATTCAACGATCTATTAACACAACTTTACGACAAACATGCACTTGTTACGCTAATAAATATTAAACATCTTTCCTGCGCCCTTGTTAGCCAAACGAATGAAGATGTTAATGGAAGAGAAAGTCTCGTTCTAGATACTATAAAGCTCGAAATGGAAGCAAGAAATACATCGTGTAAAAATGCACAACGACGCCATATTCATAAATCCGTCAAAAATACCGATAGAGCCAGAATATGGAAACTTTTTGTAACCTTTGTGAGTTGGTAAATTACGCCACTCAACTTCTATAAATGTCGATGTCGAACTCCTTAACAAACATTTCTCTTCTTCTGAGCTTATTGACAGCGCTGATAAGGAAAGAACTCAATTATCTTTCATTTCTCCCAACTCCGGAGTGTAGTATTAAGTAAATAGCATCAGCCGTAATGTGATCCTACCCATTCTAGATATAACTTTACTTATATTCTTAACTATTCCATCATCTCAGTAAATCCCCAGATAATTAGAAACATGCCCCCATTAATGCCTTACCAAAAAAGACTAAGCCACTCCTCTCTATCACATGTATGCAGATATTATTCAAATATATCGTCATTCAGAACTTAAATATATTTCTTCTGCCATATTAGCTATTAATTATGACTTAACTGCAATCTAAAAGTGAAGAAAATTATATGGATTATAAATAAATCAAGAAATCAAAAGTAATCATTATCGGCAGTCCCGACATGATAGTGAAGATAGACTTGCAAAATCTAACTCCGATTATATATAACATTGCAACTATACCTTTGTGTTCCACCGTTAAAGATCTTGGTGCCCACTTGGATCAAGCGTTATGCTGGTCTGTCCAGGTTAAAGAACTTAGCAAGAAAACTTTCGCGGCACTAAGTTCTCTTCGATATCCACGTTACTCTTCCGATTCCTACAAAAACTTTGTTAGCACGTTCTCTCCTCCTCTGTGTACTTAATTACGCGAATGCAAGTTATCTTAATCTAACCGGGGACTATATAATAAGCTTGTGCGACTTCGAAATATATAGCAGTATTTTGAAGTCGATCAAGTCGGTTTATATTTGTTTTCCGTAAATATAAACTTTTCTAAATTTCTTCCTAAATTCAAGTGGCTTTCCATTTGCAGTCTCCGAGATTTACAAGTTTTTTGCTCTTCTGTATTATTTTCTTCAAAAACTCCTTGTTACCTTGTTAGGAGAAATTTCCGTTTTTAGGTTTATCAGCTGACTTGCAAAAATCTCAACAACTTAATATTAGAATATATACATAATACAAAATTTTATAAATACTTTTCTACTACACAAGCCTCGAAATTATGGAATGCACTGCAGGTAAGAAAATCTAAATCCCTGAATATATTTTAAAAGTCCTTCAAATATAATAAAATAAGAATTACTACTTGTCAAATGATAACTAAAACAATGCATTTACTGGCTTGATATTATGTAAAACTTTTTATATTTACCTATACATTGTGTATATTTTGTTATTTTTATGTTGTTTAGTTTATTATTAAGTACATATTTATTTTATATAAATATACATGTATAAGATTAACGTATTAGAGTGTAGTTACGTGTATGTAGGTATGTTGTTATAGCTTTTACATCGACCCATATCATTCGATTTTGTCTACAATTTTTTTAACCCTAAACTTGTCTGGAAGAAATCGCCGTTTGGCGATAAGGCCGCCTTTTGTATGGTTTTTTTGTAACTATGTTTTTCGTGTGGTGCACAATAAAATATATAAATAAATCCGTTTTACCAAACATCAACACATTACAGTTAGATTAATTTAATTAAAATGTTGCTAAAAATTGAATAATATTTTTACACGTATGCAATAAAAAATTCCAAGGAAACTGAAGATTTATTTTTGAGCTTATCATTTTGATTTTTAAGTTTATCATTTTGTTTTTATGTTATATTTGATAAAAATTTAATTGGTTGTTTTATTTGCAATAATGTCTGATCCAATCTAGAACAGGGCTGATTGGTGATAGTATAGAAGCTGCACTACCTGGAGTCAGTTGAAGAACTTTGGTATTTTCGTTACAGTCGCCTTGTGCCAAGGAATTTACCCCCACTATACCCACTGGGTGCACGACAGGTCCACCGGAGTCTCCACCGCAGATCGTCGCCTCTACAGTACACTGTCGCATTAGACATATCGTGTGACTTGTGTCAATTTCTTTATCGGGACAATTACTCAACATACCCTTGAGAACTTGAAGAGGTTTTCCAAATGAACTAGCATTAGTACCTCCGAAGCCGAGAGACAGAGCTTCATGTCCTACGAGAGATTTGAAATCAACAGCACTGATTTTGCCGTACTGAGCTACTTTTATGTCAGAACTACGTATTAGAAGAATGTCTAATTTCTCTGTCACTTGATCATATCCAGGATGAACTATTGTTTCAAGAAATGGTGCTAAAACTCCGGTGTTGTTTGGAAAGTAGCTGTTATATCTTAAGAACATCTTATTACAGATGTCATCGTCACTTACACAATGTGCTGCTGATAGAACCCATTTAGAAGTCAGAGCTGCACCCGTACAAAACTGAAAATAGTTATTAATCGTGTCTTCTGGTGATTCATTTATTTTTAGTTCTAAACGGACGACGTAAGGAAATTCATCTTGAAGTGCATCTCTTCCACCGATTACACGGAGGTCAGACTCGCACGACTTCCACAGAAAAATAAATATTACAACAAATGAATAAATCATTTTACCTAGATGTTCTATCTTAAAACCTGAAATGTTTGATAAGCATAAAAGTCATAATATATTTATTTTATTACATAGACATTTATGATTTATTGCTATAGAAATAATATATTCTCGATAACGCAAACTAAGCGGGAGCGTATGTGTCGATGAAACTAACTCAAATGCTTAAAAATATTATTTACTTTATGTAATACTCATCTCCTATCAAACCTACTCAGAAGTCACAAGAATGCCAGAAAAGATATTATAAGCCGTTATTCGTTATAAAAGTTCCTGCAAACGAAGACAGGAAATCATGCATAAGTATCAGGTATACGTTGGTACATAAAACAAGTTTATATAGCATTTACTATTTAAAGTACTATATATAACTGATCGATGCGGAACAATTAGAATAGTTAAATGAAGTGATCTCTTGGCTTACTTAGATTAAGATGGACAGCTTCAGGTACCTTATCATTACGTGTCTCATAATAAATAGATATTTCAGAATGCACTCCCTGTTAATGTGTATATTAAATAAAATTTGCGTAAGTGTAAAAAGTCAACTGAATTCAAACGTTGATGCGATTAGATTTACCACTCTTTTTTATTTTTTCTCTTAACCATTCATTTCGATATTAGTTTTCTTCATATTTTTTACTACATCTTTTGTTTATTTTACGATTCATTGTTGCTCTGACATATAATTAGAATGAAATCATTTAATGTTAATTTTTTCCAGTTCAGTGCAGTCCTTCTTGGACTGGTTACTATCTGGTTTGCCATTTATTATTTTATTTTGTTATAGTTGAACATTAACGTGCAATTGTGCCGTGGTGTGACTTTCTCATGTTTTTGTAAAAGTTCAAATCCCATACAGAGTTCCACAGAGCAGCGTTTTAGATCCCACGCCTTCATCAATAACTTCTGTAACTATTATGTTGTAAATGACAAAAAACGTAACCTTTGCCGATAACATGGCTGTCTTATTTTATGGCGATACATGGGAGGAGGCTTACAACTTAGCTCGACACGGCTTTAATAAACTCTCTTTCCAGCTAATAGATAATGTTCTAACACTTTATGTTGTTAAAATCAAATTAATTTTATCTCTAATTACTAATCTCAACTTATCGATTCATAAGAATTTTTCAATTACGGCACATTTTTATTCTTCTACGATAATAGTACTGTGTTTGAATAATTCACCTCACTTTAGCCTCAAGTATCAAGTACCTGGGTGTCACGACAGCACCCTAAGTTTCGATTCCCATCTTTCAACCGAAACTCGTAAGCTTATCTTTATTTTTTAAAACTTGAGTCACATTGCTGATAATACAATAGTTAGATTGGTATATGTAGCCCTATGCCTATCTATTTTAAACTATTACTTCATCATATGGGGAAGTGCATCAAAAATCAATTTTCTCAATTGGAAAGGGCACAAAGAGCAGAGCAGGAAGTCATTTGTACAATAAATTAAACAAAAACCTAGCCATGCAAAGTGGTCATATCCGCCTAGTTAAATACTCTAACTTACGTCCAAACTAAAAACCTACTAGCTATCCCCTTCAAATGTACCACAGAATTTATCTTGTTGCATATTGTTGTTATAAAGACACATACATACATCAACACATACCTACACACATACTCGCACACACAAACTTGCTACGCCCTCTCTACCACACTCAAATAGACAGATGTTTATAAACATTATTGAAATTGTTAAAATGAAATATACATAGTATTTCATAAATATAAACAGTACTTATCATTGTACCCAATATGGTCCAGATTGGAGAGGTTGGTGATCTGTCGACAGATTTCCTAGTATGGACACCAGTTTCCCACATAGATAATAAATTTCATCTGTACAGTTATCATATACTGCAAAACTAGTACGTGGCTTTGCCTGTGCGTCAGAAGAATAAAACATTCTTATTCTTAAACTAAAACTACGTAATGTATTAAAGTGTATTATTGTTGTATTCATTATATTTAAGAATTGTAAAAAAATGTATATAATTATAACTTATTTATTTATTATATAGTATTATAGTTTCTACAATTATAAAATGGTAATAATTTTTATTTACTGAAAAAAATATTGATGACATAATATGTTGGTTCTATTACACTGTAAGTACGTTTAAATTTCTCGTAATAATAATATTATCCACGTTATGTTGTTAAAAAACATTCACATTGATTATCTATTTCTTCCGAAATTATGCTTTCCACGCGGTTAATATTTAATTAAACCAAACCTAATTTTAACGGTTTTCATATTTTAAAGCAAATACAGAAAACCTCGCTTCAAATATTTAAAATATCTTATACAATGTATATGTAATGTAATAATATTATGGATATCTGAATTCCTTTCGAAGCTTCCTAATTGGTATTTCATATTACAGTTTGGTCAAATCTCCCTCTTTGCATTCAATATTATTTCAGGATCTTACCTTCTTTTAATAAAATACTTGAAACACATGTAGCAATACATAATGCAATTGGAATATCTGAAGATCTTTAAAAGCAGTTAATAAACTCATATTATTAGGAGTTTAATTAACTATTTAATAATTAAGAATATATCTTGCGTTTCATAATGAAAAACAACGATATTTTAAACATTATGTACCTACCTGAGTAACATAAACAATTTTAGTTTATTATTATTCCCAGTAATTGATTGATTGATTAATATAATTATACTGTTTACCTAAAAAACATAAAATATTGACAGTAAGTAATGTTAAGTACGTCTTATGTACAAAAGAATTTACCTAAATCTAGTCATAATTTTGGTGTTGTGCATAATGTTTGATGTGTTACAAGATATCTCACAAGACTATACTATATAAAGTAACATCTATTACAAAAGTAATACAAAACAACATTTAATATTAGGAACAGTTAAATATTATAATACATGAGAGAGATAATATAGTGATGTGACAAATTAGTTTAAATTAAATACGGATAACCGCCAATACTAATTGATTAATATCACCTATATTATAAGTGATGAGACGAAGCTTCTTAGCATTCCATGGATTCACCGTGCGGGTGCCGGGCCCATCGCGTTGCAGGAAAAGGAGCGCAAACAATGCCTGGGACTTGCGACCCGGGTGTAGGTTTAAGGGGCCCCTTTACTATGCGCATACACGCTCACCTTCACTGTTCACGCTCCTCTCCCTACCTAACCAAATATCGTAAGAACCTACTAAAGCTGCCTTTGAAATACGTTCCAGAAATGAACTGATGATCGTTCTAGAAAGGCCGAGATCCTTAAATAAATTGTAGAGAGATTTTGCTGTTATACCTCTCGCCCCTACTTCTACAGCGTACAAATTAACTATAAATTTATTCCTGATCAGTTCGTTACACAGTTCGTAATACTTGTTAAGCTTAAATGTATGATCTTTGGGTATGTTTGTTTCCCAGGGTACAGTAAGCTCCACAAGTATAACGCGCCTTAGTTGTTTTGAATACAGGAATAAGTCCGGCCTAGATGACGAAACACAAACATCCCCGGGGATTTTGTATTGCCTTTCATACGTGTCCATCATGAGAGTCCAATCAGGAGACGCGTCCAAGATGGAATAAGGTTTTAATTTAGATTTTTTGGACGAACCTGCCTTTACGAACTCTATTGATTTTTTGGTGGTTGTTATACCCCTCTGCGCTCTTGCTACAGAAAGACTAACCGCTTCTCGTATGATTTCTAATACTTTATCGTGGCGACGCGAGTATTTACCTCTATTTAATAGTACCCTACACCCTACTAGCAAGTGTTTCGCGGTTCCTACTGCCTCCCCGCAGATGTTGCAAGATTTTTCGGTGGCTTTGCCCCATCTTACTAAGTTACTTTGATCTGGGAGAGTCATTTGGAATGCATTAAGATAAAATTTTAATAATGCTGGGGACCAATCATGAAGCAGGGTGCGCCATCTCAAAGCTAGCGGAATACAAAAATCTCCTATGGTCACCCATTCATTTTGCAATTCTAGGCTCATCGCGTGCAACCGGTAATTATCGTTTTCATCTTGCCGAATAAAGGATTTTGTTATTTCTAAGTCTTGTTGTTTCCTACTTGATCCTAACCCTGATTTATTTGTTTGAGCACCTATCATAAATTGTTTATAGAATTGAAGTCGTGACTCTAGTTCTGCGGCAATTTTATCTTTTGGGAGAGACGTTATAGTATCATCGTTCGATTTTGAGATGATATGTCTTTTGGTCACTCTTAGGTGTTTATAGAGTTCCGATGGTTTCTTTAATTTTAACCCAAAATTGTGTCGGTCTCTAAATAAGGTAGAAGAGTCCGCTGGATGCGCTAACCCGAGCCATGACTTCAATGTCTTTATGACGCTTGCATCTAACTTCAACAAAAGGGTCTTATTGATATCGTAAACGAGGAAAGGCCAATTTAGACGAGATGTTAAGTAATTATCGTATATCCAAGTCTTTTTGATGTTACTTATTGGTTGATTGTCTACCTTTTTTAGATCATTCAAAAAGCTATCGACTATTATATATAAACGATGGAGTGCGCCCTTGGTAATCGATTTTTTTGCCTAAGAATTTGAACGGAGCTGCGTCGGTAATTGTAGTAACGCACTTACCGCCTATTATAAGACCCGGATCGTAAGAGGTATATCTGGTGTTCCGCCTACCCAGACATAGACTGTAGCATTTATTTGGTTTTGTCCTCAATCCATCCGTCCAAGCACAGAAATCCTCCACAACATTTAAAAGTAGCTGACATTGTTTTGGATTACGTGTCAGTATCGCGAGATCGTCTGCGAATGCTAGTATGGATTCTGTATATTTATTGTTAAACTTGAACCGATAACCCCATTTCTTTTCGTTTTTAATTAATTTGTCTATTAAAATATTGATTACTATGTTAAATATTATTGGAGAAATACAACAGCCTTGAAATAAACCAATGTTGTAATTTAAGGGTTTGGAATGATTTTCATTTGTAATTATGGAAAATTTTAATTTTGAATAATATGATGCAATCATGTTACTAACTAACGTTGGAAAGTTATACCACCTTAGCGCGAACATCATCAGTTCATGTCGTACCGACCCGAAAGCATTTTCTAAGTCTATCCAACATACCGTTATTTGTCTTTCACCAATTCTGGCATCTTTAAGGCTTTCCGATAGTAACGTGTTATGTTCGAGGCATCCAGAAATGCCAGGCAAAAACCCTTTCTGGTGATTAGGCCCGAAATATTTGTTATTTATCATGAATTGCGTCATTTTCGTTTGTAAAAAGGAAAAAAATATTTTTGATATTGTGTTTGTAAGAGCTATCGGTCTAGTGTCCCTAGGATCCGAGACATTGTCACGTTTGGGAATGAGGACAAAAAGAGCATTTCCGAAAGTTACCGGTGTTTGTCCTCTTGACCAGATTTTACCGAATATATTCAATAGATGTTTATGAATCGACGGACATTTTTTATAAACTATATAAGGGATACCATCCGGACCTGGTGCTGACTTAGATGGTTTCTTTTTAATTATTTTATTGATTTCCTCCAAAGTTGGAGGGTTGGCATGAAAGTCTATGGAAGGACTCTCAGGTTTTCGTTCGTTGGGATCCCCATACAGCCTTTGATTTTTTGGCACTTCGTATGTGCTTTTATAATAATCAAAAATTTGCTCGTTGGTCAAGAGAAGCTTACCTTTTTCGTCTTTGAAAATGTTTTTGGAGTACTTAAAAGGATTTTTGTCAAAGTCTACTTCGTGTTTTGCCCGGTCAAAGCTATCACGGTTTTTTGTTATTTGTTGTGATATGCCTTGTATTAATTTAAGAATTGACCTTAATGCCCTAGACAGTTGGTGACTAAGTTGGTTGTCGCCCAAGGCTTTGGCCCTACGAAGATTCTTTATGAGGTCTCTTTTTTTCCTTCTCATTTTCAATTTAAAACTGTTTTCTTTATTCTTGTGAGCATAACGATTCGAAGGTGGATAGTGCTCATTGAAGTAATCAAAAATAGTGTTTTGTAGTGTCTCTACTTGCGCGTCGAGTACCTGGTTTGAGCCCGGATGCTCTAACAGGTCCGCTATATTTTGGTCGTGTATTTTCCATGTTGATTGTTTAATATTGGGAATGCTAAGACGCGTCCTGATGGTCATGGACTCCTGGTGATTCGCATTCAATGGCTCACCATGGGATATATGAGGGTAAACTCTATCCGAAGTGATAACTGAAGATATTACCGGCGATTGCCGCGCTTCAGCACCATCGTGTGTTTTGAGATGTTTAATGAACCAGGCTCGTCTTTTGTAAATTTTCCCGCACGTAGGGCATTTCAATTCCGTTTTCGCGCCGTTTTCGTCGTTAATATCAACCGATGGACAGTTCTTCCGCCCCTCCTCTCGGACTGTCCCAGGGGTATTTTTCTTATTTGGACTTTTAGCTTTGAACGAAATTCCCGGGCTTGGCTTGCTAGGCCGTCGCCCTCGGCTGTCTTTCCAACAGTCATCTGTCTTTCCAGCTGCCATCTGTCTTTCCAGCGTCATCTGTCTTTCCAGCGTGACCAGAGACACGTGGTTATTTTACACGTATTATATATATGGAAGTATAGTAGGTAAGTTAAAGTGTCCAAATTGAATTCTTTAAGACAACGCAAGTTCCCTTTATGAAGGACGTGAGCTCACAGTTTTATAACTAACGAAGACCGGCAGCGTGGGGGTCACGGATACATAAGCGTGTGTTCCCATTGTACCGGTACTTATTCGTTCGAAATGTACATATTTTCGGTAATAAATATAGTAAAAAATGTTATTATTTTGCTAGAAATCTGTGAACTATAGTTTGTACTGTTGACTAATTATGGTAAACAACTAGTTCCATGTAAACTCTAGCAATTTTTGATATCAACGCTTAATGGTCTTATTTATATTTAAAAAATATCATTAAAGGTAGTATTTATAATATCACTTTTATCTCTTAATTTTTACGTTACGAGAAAAAGCATGTTAAAGCAGAAAAGAACCAAAATTTTAACTTCACTTACTCAGTGTCTTGTAGTGAGGTATTAACAGTCAAATCTTGGACGAGAACTTTTGATAAGTTGCCTATTTTTAAATCGGTTACAGCATATAGTACTTGCTTACTTTGTTAAGAATAAACATAATTTAATACTCCACTAATTGCCTCTACAGCTGAGGAACTAAAAAGTTTGAATATTAATAATATTCAATTATTCAAAATTGTAATCTTACTTTAGCAAAATATATCAATAAATCTGAATTGATTATCAATGGCGACGTTTGAGTACTGATGGGTGACCAGCTGAAATATATAATAGATACAATTTCAACCCTTTAATATTAAAGATCGACGCCTCATATATAGGCGTCGATCTCTAATAATACATAATAATACTCTATAATGTTGGTGCCAAAACAAATAACGTATTAGTAATGATAATTTTCTGTTAAATAGGTCTTCCTTGTAGCAGATCTTTGAAGTTATTAAACATAAATTTCTAACTTACTTCGAACTCTATAGAAAAAGTTTGTTTAGCAATCCTTAAACAGCTTTGAATTTCCAGGTTTCTTTTTGTTTCAAAGAAAAAATATAAGTGGGTGTTGTAAGTAAAACGTAGTTGGTATTAAAAGTAACCATAATACGCAATCATCATTTGAATTTGGAATCAATAAAAAATAGGGTTTCAGCAGTGATACCTTTCATTGGTCTGAAATTTATTTTGAACACCGAAAACAGATTATGGCGATAATTAAAGAACATAGTTTAATTAGGTACGACAGAAAGGAGCTCAAGGCTCGTATACTATAAATATCACATGCGAGTATGTATATTGATAAAATCCACCTATATATGCATATCTATATGAAAGCGGTCCCACAATGGAGTCTTAATTGTTCTGTAGGTAAGCCCCCAATAGCATCCGGAGATATAGAGGCTTCCATGATACCTGAGCGCCTCGAACAATGTCTCGAACGACAATTATAAGCGGTGGCAAAACCTGCGAAAGCGCCAGGATAACGCACCACCCTCATACCCAACACACATCCCTCAACATGATGATAATATGGGCGAGAAGAGAAAGAAGTCTTAAACTTTAAACCTTATTAATATGGCGAATATGATATTTCAAGATCTTCTGATAAGGAAAAAAACTTACACCCTTTGAATCAGCTTTCATAACCTTAACATTATTTATAATATTAAATATGTAAGATAATAGTCTTTGTGGGCCACTGTCAACACTTATAATACTTCAACAAGAGACGACATGTGTCGTAGATAATTATGTGAATTATTTAGTGTTCTAAGCGGAGAAGTCTGATATCAATTACCATTCTATCTACCTTTTTTCAAAACCTTGATAAGTGTGTTTGAAAAACGTAGAAATACACATTTATCTTGATTTTATAGAAAAATTGAAATTTTCACCCCCTGTAAGGGGTGGTAGGGGGTGATAGTGGTCATGAAATTATTTTTAGTTATCATTTTCGTTTTCAGTATCCCAAAAAACCTAGAAATACACATCTTTCTTGATTTTATACAAAAATTTAAATTTTCACCCCTTAAGAGGTAGTAAGGGGGTGCTAGTGGGAAAACGGGCAATTAAAATTAGTTTTTAGTGTCATATTCAGTTTCAGCGATCCTAAAAACCTAAGAATAATGGGGTCTCCCCTCTGGTTCATGATGTTTTTTTTTTTTGTGTGCCTGTGTTATTGGTTGCAGAAGTGTCGAGTGCTAGTGCATTATCGACATTTCTCATTGCCGGAGCTATGAGACTCACTCCCTCTACTTTCCCTCCAACCAGGACAAACACATACACACCCACACCCGCATATACACATACATGGACAAATTTCTTAAAAACATGAAATCTTTGATTGAATACCAAAAGTTTATCAACTAAGGATAATTTAAATTATATATGGAACGAAAGATATAGATCCAATACAATATTGTGTATGACTATGTATCTCCTCGAAATGAACCAGGAAATTAAAAAATTCTGGAAGACGTAGTTGTTCGTTTGAAACCAATGACTTACTGTGTTTTACAAATGTAACATGAAACTAAGGAAGTTTTATATACACCATATATAAAGTGATGATATCAACTTCATGCAGGTTTTATCATTCTATATTTATATTTCTTAAATTAAATTGAAATAATATTATAAAAGAAATGTGTTAGTCGTGTAGGAGTAGGTACGTAAGTCGATCATTTTCCTCGTTTTATCGTTTGGTTATTATTATATGGTAAATTTTAACATAATATCAAATATTTAAAATCTAAAAATGAGTTTCATATACATTAAATATATTTCGATTTTTTATAATATAATGTGTCACCCGTAGATGGCATTAATTATGCAAATTATATCTTGTTGTAAATTGCATATTAAGCTGCAAGTCTGTCCCAATTATTATTATTCCTTCATTCAATAAGAAATATAAAGAAAACATGATAACTTTATCTAATCTCAATCACTTTACTAGTTTGCTTATACAATCTCTAAAGTTGCCCGACTCTACTTATTTATCATATTGCTATTACTACGAGTATGTTAATAGTGATAATTTCGATTTACAAGAACACGAATTCTGACGATCAATATTGCATAAGCATTAAATGTATATATTTCAGGCTTTTGTGTTTATTGAGAAGCCGTGAAAGAAACATTATTAATACGTATTTATACGTGAAAAGAAACCGGTTATGCGAGTATGAATTTATTATCTCCATTTTGTGGAACGTTATTCGAATACACGGATTGAAAAATATTAAAAGTAAAACAAAGCATAGCATAATTGTAGTGTAAGATGTAGTTAATTTAAATCACTATTATACTTTTTGAATATACATATGTATATTTATATATATAAATACTATATTAATAGACTGAGAAAGAGTAAAAACCTGTTAAAAATGGATTAATGGTATTTATACTCTTAATTTAAAAGTACACCTCAGTATAGTATGAAATATCACGCATACTTTGAGACATACATATATTTCACGTTTCCTTAAGGGATTGCCCTTATGCCTTAAATATCTAGCTAGTCAAGTCAAAGCGTGCATTTGAGACTAAAATTACATGAAAACATCCGGTCTAAAACGGATTTTAGAAATATTATTTAAGTGATTCGGTAAGTACAATTTCGGTGAAAAACGAAAAATTTACAAAAAAAATCTTTAAAAAAACATAGGAGGTCAGGGATTTTTTTTGACCAACTTGTATTCTCTAAATAGGTACCTAAACACGCTCACTTGGCTTGTAGGACCCTCTACAAAACACCCTGTACATTTATGGGTTTATTAATAGTTATAATATAGGTTTATTTACATTTAGTGTATTATTATTTTACAACTTAAGAACTTGCTTTGCATCCTGACTAATATTTCTCGAACATTGCGAGTTACCTAGTGAAATAAGCCGTTAGCTTTAAGTGGACAATTCGATTCAATTCGATTCGAAAGAAAACAAATATAATGCATCAAACATACTTACTCGTATGTCTATTTATGACTGAACTGAAACTATATTTGTCGTTTCTAGTAACAATAATTTGTATTTTTTGGGTGTACAATAAACTAGTTATTATTGTTGATATTATTTAATACCAACCTTTTTAAAAATAAAACATCATGTTTCAATAAGTAATGGAATATTAAAACTTCCATCTTTTTGTATATATGTCTACAGATGTCTCCAGTCTATTAAAATGAGAAGCTTACATACCTAATATCTTAAAGAACCTTACTATCAAGTATTATACTATTCAACATTTTTACGTAGGTATGGTTACTAGCTTCTATAGTTAATAGCTAATACTTAATATTTTTTTTAATATATATTATTCTTATTTCTCATATTCTTATTCAAATAGCAGCTGAATTTATCAAAAATATTCTATGTTATTGCCGATTATTATAAGACCCATCCACTCATATATATAAAACTTTGTGTGTGGATCCTCTACACACCCACACACGGCAGACCAATGAACCTAATTAATATAAAAAAAAGGTGAAATAACAAATAATAAAGTAATTTTAAAGATGAATCCTAGATACAATTTTAACCTGTATTCCGTTCGATAACTTTATCCGATTTTCAAGATACCTTGTATTCTATAGACACGTTAGTGTACTGTAACATTCACATGACGATAACAATACTGATCAACATAAGAACCATACAAGCACAGGCGCCAGAATCGTAAGAATCTGTAGTATAGTAAGAAGAATTAATTTTTTGGTGCTTCCTGAACGCCCACAAACTCTTTTCGCAAGTGAATAATAATAGATACTTTTATACCTCTAATTGTTCTCTAGGATTCGAAAAAGGTTTGGGTGTGCACAATAAACCACGATGTATACCTATCCTACAATTATTATTATACATATAAAAACTTTTTTACATGTAATCGCTAGCATATATTTAAAAATTAGACAGCGTCCAACGCTAAAGATAATATTCAATTTATAAGAGTAAGTTAACTCTGCAACGCGCCAAGCATATTTCGATTGCTTTAAATATTTAATGCTATAGAAGTGGAATGTCACATATTGGCACACTTTATGAAAAATAGCTGCCCACAATAAAAAGATATAATTATCATACTCGTAGATAAACAAAAAAACGCAAACATAACCTGAAAATATAAAATGAACGTTTTACCAGGTAAAACTTTATGTTAAAGCACTGTCTGAAGCGCTCCAGTAACTTGTGCTTGTATGACCTCCCGGTGAAAGATCAGTGGCGCGGTATGTGTAGTGAGGTGATTTTTAATTGTCTTGTGATATGGCTACTTTTATAAAGTTTAATAAATTTTGTTTGAAAATTATAACTTAAGCTTAAACTCGAAAGCAATCATTAGTTTCTTCACTTACCCACACAATATTCCTTCACCCATAGTTGTTCGATAAGATAATATTTAACTTGTATATCACATTGCCACGTCGTTACAAGAGTAGAAGGGCGGTAAAACTATGTGCTTTGATCGGGGGAAAGATTTGTGAGTGATTTTCAGTCTACAAGCTAGGGTTTTTGATGTTATATGCTCTGTCGGAGTCACCGGGGCCAAGCCAATTTCTATACTATCTTGACTCCAAATTAGATTCACCACAGTTAATAGGATGAAGCAGTGAACCTATTGCTTCGTTAAAACAGCAGCTTGAATGTAAAGAAAAATAATTATTTGTGGTTAAGATCTAAGTAAGAAAATAGAGAAGAAGCAGCTGTGGAGGTACCTGTGTAAGGTTACAACGCAGCACGTAATGGCAGTGTGGACGCATTGGGTGGAGCCGCGTACTACACACGTAGTATTGGGACGACCTCTCGCCTACGGTGGTGGTCAATGCCACGACCACGAGCGAAGAGGCTTGGAGTGCGGTGCGCTCCTTTTCAGAGGATGTGATGTCGTAGAAGGAAGCAGCGGTGTAACTCATTGAGAAGGACGTAGCCGCTCTCCCGATGTGCTTAAAAATGGTAAAGCGTAAGCGTGTCGCTGACAAGCGCTGCCTGCCGCCATAGCTCGAGTTCTGGGTGGTCGATTGCGAAGTCCACCACTTGCCACAGTCCCCTTTCGGGGCTTGGTCTCAAGTGAGACGATTCTCACGCTTGATGTTCGTCTCCGTGAAGAAAATTGTCCAGATCTGGCTCAGTCGGCTTAGGCGGGGAGCAAGGGAGCTCTCCGCGTCAAAACAAGCCACCGGAGTGGGGCATATACGTATCAACTGTTTGCGCCGTTTCATTGGGGAAATGGTGGCCGCTCACATGGCCTGCCGTTGCAGCAATGCGGGTGTATGCGCAAGCTTTGGTACTCCTCTGGTGTCTTAGGATTATTCCAAGTCCATAGAGTAGGAGAGGACACTATAAGTCTTAAGTCAGGTAATCTGTTCTACTTCCGGGAGGGTGACCAACTATCCCAGAGGCCCCTCTGGGATAGTTGGTCACCCTCCCGGCGTTGGCGTTAATTTTCTCTTGTCAACAACGTTTTCAAGATTGAGAGTGTGTTGACTAGATTTAAGTACCTGATGGGGGGCCATGCTGGAAACCTCCTCGTGTGCCCGTCCGCTACCAATGTTGTCCGGATTCGTCCGGCGGGATTGGAAGCGGTACAGGCCGGTGCTCCCTGGGGGACGGTTAATGCGGTCTTTCGGGATCGCGTTAGCCGTCTGCTAATGTCCAGCGCGGAGTTGTCAGCCATGAGGTGCCCGAGTCTGGCTCATGGTTGGCAAGGGGGGTTCACGCGGTGGTCTGCCCTAAGGGGTGGCCCGTCTGCGGCGGCGGGCTCGGGCCCCTTTCCTTCGGCCTCAGCCGTTGGAAAGTGGGCCTGGGCGTTTCGGTGGGAGGGCACAGGCCCTCTTTTCCGGGGGACAGCCGCGGGGTCATTCCGGGTACTTCTCTGTTTGCAGAGTTGACCTTGGGGTGGCGTCGTGGTTGCGGGGGTTTTAGGGGCGTTTAGGACTTGGGGTTCTTCCTTTCGAGTCGCTCTCTAAGGAGCGGTTCGGACGGTTGTTTCCCCTTGCAAAAGATGGTGCCCGGATTAACCTTCGTGGAGCGTGACACCACGGTCTTGCTCGGCGATCGTTAGTCTCGGCTTGGTGGGTTCCCGACTTATGCCTCTTTCTTGCTGGACTCGGTTGACCACCGTGTTCGGCGGTAGAGGCCTGTCGGGTTCGAGGTCGGGCTCCCTTTTTGAGTGGTGGTCTTGCGCGGCGGCGGTCCGTTGGCAGTCCTCCCTGCCAGCCAGCCGGGTCGTGCTTGGCTATCCGCTCATGTGGGGTCCGAACGGTGGTCTTCCTTCGGGGAGATCACCGCCGAGGGCGCTGGGCCTGGACGAGGTCCTCAGGCGTCTTGGGGTTGAGCATAGACTCCCCCGGGCGTTTGGGTTCCGGACCGGGCCTGGCTAGAAGAGGGCTTCGGCCTTCTTCTTAAGGTGGGCTTGGGTGGGGGGGAGGGGATCCCCCCGCGATCTATCAAGCCTGCCGACTATGGAGGGGGCCTCTCGTTGAGGGGTGCCCTCTACGTGGTGTCCGTCGGGGCGCCGCGGTTGTATGCGCAAGCGTTCCCGCGGTGTCCCATCATGACGGCGACGGCAACCGTCTGGTTTAGTGAGTAGGAGTCTCACATACCCAGCGCCTTCCTCCCCTGGAATGCGGTGGGACCCATGATGGGTTCCAGACGTTAAAAAAAAAAAAAAGGTTTAAGTACCTGATACTCAGAATTACCAAACGGTATTCTTTGAAAGTTATACAAGTTATACAATACTCAACCTTGACACATTCCGAAGATGAGGTACAGACAATGTCTGAGATAAGGACGTTAATATAGCCACACGTGCCTCCTAAACTCACTACATCGTTGTCATGGGAGACTTTAATGTAAGTTTGAGCATGAGTTGCGGTGACGAGTAAATATGGTGTGATGAGCAAATGCAGGTTTATAAATTATTAAATTTTTTTTTATAATGTTAAGTTGACAATTAAAAAAAAGATTAATATAAAATGAACGAATGCGGCGTTGGGGACCGCCAACCAATACGCCATATTCCGAACGGCGGGAGGTGGAGGACGGAGCTACAAATAGATACGTGGAATGTAAGAGCAGGAATAGAACAGAAGATGAATGAATTATTAGATGTGATGGATGACAAAGATCTGGATGTTGTGTTTCTGAAACCAAACAAAAAGGCAATGAGGCGACCGATTCGCCTGGCAACCGAGTCGCTTTCTGGGCTGGGGTTTCAGAGTGTGAGCGAGGTTGTCCTCTCGAATGGTTAATGTAATGGTAGAATAAAAGGCTAACAACCCGAGGCTTCTTTGGGTTCGCTTTAAGCTGGGAATAACATGAGTATTCTTGTTGGCCATTTATGCGCCAGTATCCTCAATTCCAGTGAGCGAACTTGAGGAGTTTTGGGAGAGTGTCAGGGATGTTCTAAGTATTGTCAGAGAAAATGAAAAGTAGAGAGTATGTGGAGATATGAATGGATGGGTTGGAACCGCGTGAAGTGATTACGAAAGCGTGCTAGGCAAGTACGGTGATAAGAGAGTAAATGAGGCTGGAAAGCTTATTTTGGAATTTTGTAAGGAGAGAGATTTGTTTGTGGCAGACACGATGTTTGATCAGAAACAAATTCACACATACACATGGGAGCGAGCTGAAGAAAGAAGTATGATTGATTTATTCCTAGTGGATCAGCGTATTTGAAGCTAAGTTATGGACACGCTAGTGTTTAGGGGTGCTGATCTGGGAACGGACCATTATCTAGTCGTCGCTAGAATGAGAGGTCTGTTTGCAGGTTGGCGCAGCCGCACGACGTGTCCTAGTTTGGAGTTGAATTATCGCATAAGAAGCTGGAAGCTTCAAGATCCACCGATCAGAGAGGAATATCAAGAAAGGGTTTCCAAGAAGCTTGAAAGCTGTGATTCTGGAAATGAAAGTGCTGAAGTATGCTGACAGAATTAGGAATTTAGGAATAGGAATGGTATGGTGAAAGTAGAGACAATGGTATGTGGCGAAAGGAAAAGAGGTTTTATTAAAACCCGCGATGAATGGTGAGATGATGAAGTGAAAGACGCTGTGGAGTTAAAGAAGAAAGCATAGCTGGATTATAAAGCCTCGGGTAAGGATAAAAGTATGAGAGAGATAAGAAAAAGAAAGTACAAGCTGCAAAAGCACAAAACGAAAGCACTTATATAGATGAAGCGTAAAAATTTTGAGAGAGAAAGGGACGAAAGGTTGACGGAAAACTTACGGGAAAACACGAAGCTTTTCTGGCGAGAAGTTAGTGATTCCCGGGGTTATTCGGTAACCTGTAGAATGAAAGGGGTGCTTTCGATGAGCGGTGATATTTTAACCGAACAAGCACACGTTTTGCAGCGGTGGGTGGATTTCTACAAATAGACGTATGACTGTGAGGACGCCTTGGCCTCGAGTGCCAGCGCAATGCTGAGTCCCGATGTAGCCGATGGTGAAATCAGTTTGGAAGAAGTGGAGTCAGATCAGAGATCAGTGGATCAGAGACTCAGCTTGGTTGTTCAATTTGTAGTTGGATATTTGTCTCCAAGGCGTAAAAGGCAGAGACACGGGAGTGAAAGTAGGTGCCCTTAAGGACAATTGCTTGCTATATGCAGATGATGCAGTGCTCATTGCATCATCAGAATGCGATTTGCAGGCATTTGTCACCACCCTGAAAGATGGTATGAAAATAATGGTCTAAGCTTGAATGCAGATAAGACGAAGGTTCTGATATTTGAAAGAAAAAAAGAACAGAATGTAAGATCAACGTGAATGGTAAGATAACAGAACAAGTGAATGAAGTGGTATATTTGGGAAGTATGTTTAGCAGAGACGGAAGATACGAAATGGATGTGGAAAGGCGTATTGCTGCCGGTAACAGAGTCATCGGTGCCCTGGCTGCATTGTTGAGACGGCGAAACGACAGCATAGCTGCACGTTTGGCTGTACACAATGCGGTTTTGCTACCGACGCTGTTATAGTGCAGCCAAACGTGGGTAACACAGAAGAAGAATGTAAGAAAGATGAATGCTGTGGAGATGCGATCTCTTCGCAGAATATGCAGAGTCAGCCTAGCTGACCGAATCCGCAATGAAGAGATCCACAGAATGGCAGGTACTAGTGAAGATGTTGCAGTGAGAATGAAGAAGAGCGTGCTCAGGTGGTTTGGGCAGATCGAACGAATGAATGATGAAAGAATGGTAAAAAAGATTTATACAGGAAAAATAAGTGGTAAGAGAGAAAGAGGGAGGCCTCGACCTTCGAAAACACTGTATCTATGATACTGGAGGAAGGTCACGTAAAAAGCATGAGGGCATGTATGAAGAGGTTGATGTCTGTGGCCGAGGCGAAAGAGGTATGCAGGGACCGTAGCGTTTGGCGCTCCGTCGTCTCTGGCTACCCCGCAAGGGATATGGCGTGAAGCTTAATAAATAAATAATAAATATTAATTTTAAATTATTTTATTATAAACAATGGTTTATTGAGATCACATTTAGAAATAAATCATTGATTTTTTTGCATTTATTTTACTCAAATTTTAAAAAAGCACGTAGTAGTAGAACAGCCGTTCCGATGAAACACTAACGTTTTTAAAATGTTAGTTTTTTATCAAACCTGGACAAAACCCCACCAAATATGCTGCAAACAAACACTTCCTGTACATCAATGATATGTTGGATATTCCCAACATACATTATTATGCGGATGACAGCACTGGGGATGCGGTATATTCCGGTCGTGCAGGTCTCTCTCGGTAAAAAGTCGACGAGCGCCGAAAGAAACTTGTATCTTCTGTAGAGACCTCCCTGGAGATAGTCTCTGAGTGGGGTGAACTTTACCACGTTCAGTTCAATCGCCTGAAGACACAAGTTTGCGCGTTTACCACTAAGAAAACCCTATTTGTCGTATCACCGCTCTTCGAGAGCACTCCTCTTATTGCCTCGCCAAGTATCAGAATACTTGGTGTCGACATTTCGAGCAATTGTCAGTTTCGTGGTCATCTGGAGAGCAAGGCCAAGTTGGCCTCAAAGAAATTGGGAGTAATCAATAGAACGAGACAGCATTTTAAACCGGGCCAAAGACTTGCGCTCTATAAGGCGCAGGTCAGGCCACACATGGAGTGCTGTTCTCATCTCTTTTCCGGATCACCTCAACATCCGATTCTAACATTTGACCGTGTACAACGGAGAGCCGTTCGGATTGTCGGGAACCCCGGTGCTCTGCGACTGGCTGCGGCTGGACTCTTTGGCATTGCGTAGAGACGTGGCTTCTTTGTGCGTCTTCTACCGCATTTACAACGGGGAGTGTTCCGAAGAACTATTTGATCTGATGCCGAATTTCATCACCCCACAACTCGCCATCGCCTCCTTTGCCATCCATACCACCTGGATGCGTGGTGATCTTCCACTATGCGGTTTTCAAGGACTTTTTTCCCACGTACCACTACCACACGAATGTGGAACGAACTTCCTTCGGCGGTATTTCCTGATCGATATGACAGGGGTTCAAAAAAGGCATATATTCTAATCTCCAAAGCCAGCAACGCTCTTGTGAATCCTCGGATATTGCAAGTGTTCATGTGCAGCGGTGATCACACATCATCATCATCACACGCAAGCTCTTTTGCCGTCCTCTAACATTAAAAAAGGAGCACTGAAGAAATAATTTAAAAAACTGAAAAAGTAATAAAAAAAAGATCACAAAACAAAGAAAATTATGACAATTTTTGTAAAGACACAGACGGCAACATGACTGAAGTGATAAATAACACGACTATTACAACATTTATATAATCCAGTAATTTATAAGATGTAAAAGTGAAACCAAAGATACTTTCCCACCCAATGCTGAAAAAAGATGAACAAAACAAAGGCCTACTTGAGGTAAAGCAAATAGAAATAAACAAGAACAAACTAATAATGCTGTATATCATTGCTACTTATAACAAATCTATATCTTATTGGATTATCTATATCTGTATCTGATCTAGATGAAACGCTCAAATATCCCATAAATAATAATTTAATTATAAAATCGTATATATTATTTACAGAAGCATTCATCCACCGCCTATGACACTGTAAAAGAAGATAAGAATATCATAATATATACAATAATGCACTTGTGTGTAGTCTGCACAATGCACATAAAGAAATAATGCAAATAACTTATCCGTCTATGAACTTAATTAAATAGTTGTTAACTTTGATAATAGTTAATTCTAATACATTGTTATATTTTGTAACTAGTAATCTTTTTGTACGGAAGCTCACAAATATTGGAATCTAATTCCGATAAAAGCAACTAACATTGGGCAGGCAATTTGAAAAACCGATTACACGACACAATAAGAATTGGAATTAAATGTTATGTTATTCTATGTTTACCGTGAGGTAGTTCCGTAATGGTTTACATTCCTACCAAAACTGAAATTACAATTGGAGTCTTGCTTCTTTGTTACATTTTTTACAAATATTCACTTTGATATCCGGTTATAGCTTCACTTACTTCGTAGGTTCATAATTTCGCAACTATATAACTCTTAAAAATCAACACAAAATATCATAGATTAATTAAAGTCATACTTAAGAATAACTTTGAATTAATACTTATAATACTTTATTTATTTAGAGTAATTTAATCAAGATACCCGTGAGCAAGCTTAATTAAATTATCTAAAATTTCCCATAAGTTAACACTTGTTTATTATGCAAATAAACATATAACTTCTGTTAATTTATTTAATATTTATTGTATTATATAGCTAATTTTACAATGAGTTTGTTATTGTAAAACATAAGAATAGATAGTCATTCAGCAAGTCAAGTTCTTATTCATAATAAAGAAAATTCAATATCTCCGTTTAAAGTCCTTTAGAAATAACTATGATCCGCATTACACTAATGTTTTAATAAATTATGTATTAAATAAAAACGTGTCAGACAAAAGATGTCCTAAGTATTGGAAAAGTTAATTATTGCTGGTCTTGGAGATGACAAACTAGACCACCACTAGACTAACAATAAAAATAATTAAATATAAAATAAAAGGTAATTAAGATGTTGCTGCTTTTGGAAATATTACAAAACATATTTTTTATGATGCAAATTGATCTTAATTTATCCGATGACAAGGCCTATAATAAAATTTAAAAAGGAAACACAATCATAATAAGGTTATTAAATTATTAGGATATAATAAACTCCAATCAGATTAAATTGTATATGTGAGTTTCTGAAAGAGAGAATGAGAGAGGCTCGTAACTAGCTCTCTGGCAGTGAAGAATGTCGACAGTACACCGGCAGTCGACACTCTATTCTGCAAAGGACAAAATTAATTGATTTTGAAGCCCAGAAGTGACCGTCTAGAATATATATTAGTTGGTGTTAGTAAGTGTCAATAGTAAATTCAAGATCAGTTAAACAATAATTAACTGAGTAAACTGGAAGCTTTAATTATCATTTTGATAATATACAGATATATATGACGTGTTCAAAAAGGTTAAAAAATAATGTTAACACTTTTTTAATAAAATCTATTCTATAAATATTACGAGCTGGAAATTAAATAGACATATATGCCACTGTAAGTACAAATTGACCAGATCGCTGTGTGAAAAAAAATTAGAGATATTTGAGATTTTTGTATGATTTACTTTTGTATGTATTTATATTTTTATATATATTTGTTTGTATGCTCTTTATTGTACATAAATAATATGAAAGTACATAGCTTAATGAATAACATGAAAAAAAAAAAATATGCACAAAGGCGGACTTATCCCCTGAAGGGATCTCTTCCAGTCAACCTCTGGATGAATGGACAAATAAAACATATCACATGGTAAACTAAAGTGAAAGAACACATTAAAAAAAGCAATAATATGAAAGAAAAAGAAAATAACTATAAAGAACTAAGTAACTAAAACTAATTTGATCTAAAGTGCTATTCATAATAATACAATATTGCCCACATGGGCTTGTTTTGTCGAAATATAACCAATACTTATATAAAAATATATAAAAATATACCTAAAATATATATATATATACTCGTAAATCTCAACAAGTATTTATTATTCGTTTTCGTTAAACCTGCGGACGTTTTTTTTAAAGGAGTCTAAAGAAGATGACTCACGAATGAATCTCGGCAGGCTATTCCATAATTTCACTGCTTGAGCAGTGAAAGACCTTGAGTAGCAACGTGAGTTGCTAATAGGAACAGCAAGTGTTAAATTAGCGCCGGATCTCAAGCGATCTTTACTTAGGGAGGACAAATATTTAAAACGCTCTTTTAAATATATTGGTGACGCGGGGTTAAAAAGAATATTGTACAGGAGTGAGAGTATATGCGTATTTCTTTTAAATTTAATCGGTAGCCAATTAAGTTTCTTGCGAAATTCAGTTACGTGGTCAAACTTCCGCAAACCGAAAACAAATCTTATTGCTACATTTTGAAGACGTTCAAGCTTTAATAACAACTCCGAAGAAGGATCCAGGAAGACTACATCACAATAATCAATGAGAGGTAATAATAACGAATTAGCCAACATAGCCTTGGTCTTTATTGGTAAAAAATGTTGTAATCTTTTAAGCGAGTGAAGAGAAAAAAATAACTTACGACTGATTTCATTAATATGCGGTGCCCAGGACAGAGTTTGATCAATTATGATACCTAGATTTTTAACTTTAGTAGTAAATGGGATAGGAATACCATCAAAAACAATATTAGGTAACACCATTTCGCGCGACTTAGAGATATGGCTCCAACTACCCACGATAATTGCTTGAAATTTGAGCGGATTGACTGCAAGACCAAAGTTTCCTGCCCATTTTGAAATTAAGACAAGGTTATCATTTACTTGTTTGATAGCGTCATCAATATTAGTGATCGAAGCCGCAGCGTAAATTTGCAGATCGTCTGCGTAAAGGTGGTATGAGCAAGTGAGAATCGAAGTTATGTAATTAATAAAAAAGGAAAACAATATGGGTGAGAGTACTCCTCCTTGAGGCACACCTGATGTAAGATGACACGGTTTAGAGTGACTATTATTATATTGGACTAATTGTTGACGGTCATAAAGGTAGGTCTTGAACCATGATAAAGCAACTTTTGACATGTTTATTCTTTCCAGTGAGCCGACAAGTACGTCTAGATCGACAGAATTAAATGCGCTACTAAAATCTAAAAGTACCAAAATTGTCACCTTTTTCTCATTGATGTTTAGACGAATATCCTCGGTAACTTTTAACAGAGCAGAAGTAGTACTATGCCCAGAACGAAAACCAGATTGGAAAGGGCTAATTAAATCAAATTTACGTAAGTGGTTAGTAAGGGTACGACTGACAATATGCTCCAATATCTTAGAGAGAAAAGGAAGAATGGAAATAGGACGAAAATGAGTGAAGTCAGTGGGATGCGAACTTTTTGGAAGGGGAATAATATGAGCAAGCTTCCAACTTGCAGGGAAAACGCCGAAATGAAGAGAGTAGTTAAATATATGAGCCAGAACCGGAGAAATTTGTTCATTTATTGGTAAGATCATTTCCAATCCGATGCCGTCACTTCCTATTGCTTTAGATTTAAGAGATTTAATAATTTTTGTCACTTCTGAGGCTGACACTTCGTCAAACTCAAAAGGCGGCAGATGTTGTTGCTTCTTCTGCAGGCTAGCAAGAGTTAGTTTTTTTTGTTCTGAAGTGAGGAAAGCTGGACATGTACTAAAATGGACATTAAGTGCGTCTATATCAAGCGCTGGTTGCCAACTGCTGCAGTCTTTTCCTACCCCTAGACACTTTAGAAAACTCCATAATTTTTCAGGCGGAGAGTCCTCAATCCTCGTATGAATATAACGTCTTTTAGCTGCACGACACATTTTGTTGCATTTAGCCCTTAAGGATTTATATACTTCATGGTTAGCATCAGTACAATCGTGACGATATTTTAAATATGCTTTATCACGAGACGCCATCAGATTCTTTAGGGTAGGTGTGAGCCAAGGGGCTGGATAATGCTTAACTCGCACAGTTTTTAGTGGAGCATATTTGTCATATAATGCCAAAACGATTTCGTTTAAAGCTGTAATCTTTGTTTCGACATCAGGGGCAGAGAGAACCGATCGCCAATCCGCATTACAGAAATCAATCCTAAGCTGATTATAATCAATGTTTCGGTAATTACGCATGAGAATCATTTTATGTCTACGTTTTGGTGGTCGTATTTTGTAGGAAGCAAAAATTAAATCATGTCGGGAGAACTCACACGCGCTCATCTGACCGTGTGACTCACAAAATTCCGGACAAGCGACAATAATTATATCAAGGAGAGAAGGCGGGCCGTTATGTGAGAAATGTGTTGCTGAGAGCGGTAAGGAAAACAGATTTAAGGAATTTATAATCGAAAGTAATTTTTGGGAGCGATGGTCATCTTTAATAAGGCACGTATTGAAGTCACCCATAATTATTATATGGTTATACAACGGACGAAAATTAGACAAAATGGTTTCAAAAGATTCAAAGTAATTAATGTTCGGATTCGGATTGTAGACTACACCAAGTAAAATTTTTGTATGATTTAAGATTATTTCAAGAAATAAGAATTCAGAGCAATTCTCTGCAGCTGTTGATTTGAGTACAATACTACAAGGTATGTTATTACGCAGGAAAATGGCCACTCCACCTCCTCCAACAGTTTTCCCGTCATTTGATCGATGATATGTTCTATCGTTTCGTATCAGACGATAGCCAGGTAAAGAGAAAGAGGCAGAAGCCAAGGAAGGCTTTAGAAAAGTTTCTGATATTAAAATTGCATGAATGTTCTTATTTTCAAAATTTACTTGCATCTCTGAAAAATGAGCTGGTAGGCTTTGAGCATTCATATGTACCACATTAAGATTACCAGGATAAGCCACGAAAGTCTCACGCAGTCTTTCAGATAGTAACGGCATAGCAGGAGAATTGCTTTCTGCGTCTAATAGACTGTCCGAAGACGAACATATTGAGAAATATTCACTATCCGAGTTGTCACTTAAGATATCAGGCATTGTGGTGATGAATTAAACACCGTACAAATAAAGCGAATAAAACACTTAGTTATATAACTAATATATAAATTGATAATAAAAGATTATTTGTCTTAAATAAAAAAAATATATATATATTAAAATTAAATAAAATAAGAGTAAAAAAAAAAATAATAATAATAAAATAAAATAAAAATAAAAATGAATTACAATAATAAAATAAAACAAAATTAAATTAAATTAAATTAATAAAAATAATAACACCAGCTGCTGTAAATAGTTTTGTAAAAAACACACACACAATATATTTAAGCTTTCACTACATTAACTAGAACAAAATAAAATTCATAAGGAATACACATATTTAATACCTTGTAAAAAAGTAAATAAATATTAATATTTAATTAAATATTAAATATTAATATTTAATTCTGCCTACTATTTATATTTTAATGCATAAATTAATACCTTTGACAATTCATGTATCTGTAGTGACAGTTTATAAACAGTCTAATTTCCAGACGAAATGACAAGCTTGTCAGAGTGACAGAAGTCATACGTCAACAATAATATTTACACATTTTGCAATTTATAAAATATAAATCATAATTGTCACTAATTAGACTTGGAATTTACATAGAAATTTCGACTTTATAAATAACGAGATAAGAATATAGAATAAATCAAAGTTAATAAAATTCGGCATACTTTACTTATTTTTGTTAAAAACACGACCAGAACGAGATTTTGAGACCTTGAGCACATCCACAGTCATTGCGTTGGCACCCATGGAACTTGAGGCACTAGGAGATGAAGTTGGCTTGGAATTAATCGCGTTAAGTTCTTCCAGCGAAACTATCTTTCTACGCGAACCATCAGGACACAAAATCACAATCTTGCCGTCACACGTCCAGCAACTCTTCACACCAAACAATTTGCGTGCTTCAATGAAGACCTGATGTCTGGGGCTCGTTAAAAATTCAGAAAGAGTTAAACCACTGTTCTTAAGTTTACTTTTATTAGACCAGACTTGACCACGGCTTTGCTGATCAACAAAGCGGAGCAAAATTGGTCGAGGCTTGTTAGCGCCAGCACTTTTACCAAGTCTCATACAAGTAATGATTGCTTGTCTTAAAAAATTACATATATTAAGTTTGTTTTTACAAACATTCACGGAGAGATCCAACATATCTTCATTTGCTGTCTCCGGTTCACCATGTAGAAGAAGAATATTGGACCTTGACTTCATCTCCAGGGTATCCAGATATTGAAATATAATGTCTAATTGACTCTTCAAATTGGAAACTGTTTTCCAAATTAGTGATTTAAACGTATTGAAATCACTTGCTAATGAAGAAACATCCGGAGTCTTGGCAGTGGAAATTGAATCTTCAAATGCTGACATTTTAGAAGAAAACATCTTAGTTAAAGTATCCATTTTATGCTGCAGTTCCAAAATTGGATCCATTTTGTTTATTTAATAGTTTAAAAACGAGAACAAAAGAAAAAGTGTATTTTTTAATAAGTGATGTTTGAATATTGTGATAATCAGCTGGTAGTTAATTTAAAAACTATTCCATGTAAGTAATTTGGCAACACAGTATAGAAAACTTATAAAATTTTATATTTATGGAAATAAATATATGAGATAGCTAAAAACACGTCTTTACACTTTAAAGTCTACCCACCAATATTTGGATGGATTTAGGCGAAATTGAAGTCCATTATAGGAAAATATAATTTATATATCAAAATTTCAAATTCTAAATGCAAAATATAATATTCAAAATTCAAAATTCCTAATTCAAAATCCGAAATTCGAAATTCGAAATTCAAAATTAAAGTTACGAGTTTATTTTTTTTCTTATAGGGGAGACCGGGGATGGTTGACCAATTTTCAGTTTAAAAGTTAATATTTTTATTGCTTTAATGATTATTTTTGTGAAAAGCAATTCCATTGATAGTGACACTATTCAGCTCTAGAAAAAAATTACAATAAGCTCGATATCAATCAAAACATAGTATATAGGCTCGATTTTATAGAACGGGAAAAACGAGTCAACCTACCCCGTACCTGGGGCAGGTTGACTTGTCACTAGGGGTAAGTTGACCTAAGAAGTAATGAGTACCAAGACTACGAAGGAACAAGATTAAAATACTAAAGTAAATGCAATCATCATTTTTAAGAACATCTTCAACAATATTAAACATCGTTAAGAACCTATCGGTCCACCTCCAGTCTAAAATAGTCTTTAATAGTCCTTTAGTCTAAAATAGTCAAAATAGTATTTATAGTGGGAAAACGAAGAACGGAAGGACCATATTGCCGAGGCCGAGATAGCAACTGCGACTGTCACCAGCGAACCTCGGACGTCTGCTGACGTCATTTTTCCCAATTTTTTGGTGCCAAGATGAGCTATGTCTCTATCAGGAATGTGAACCGTTGTCAATCCTGTTTCATCTACATTCCAAATATACGTAGGGCTTAAATTTAAACGTAGGTAAACGATTATTAGGTAATCAAAGAACAACTGCACTTTGTTTTTGTTGAAAGAAGTGGCTCGAAATAAACTCGTAGCTTAAGGAGATCGAATAGAGAGAATAGGATGACGTTTAAGCAAACTTCCTACCCAATCTTCATCAGCAATCTGTTTTTTATCCCTTGATTCAGGAATAGATTTTTTTTTTCGCAAATTCATTCATTCATTTGCAAATTTTCGGGACTCGTAAGGCGTTAATCCATAATAAACATCAGCAGCTCCCTTATGGGCAATCTTCTGATGCAAGCTCTTCCTCGTCACTGAATATTTGTCTGTTTTTTATGTAGCCAACGCTTTCCAAGGTCAATTGAGATCTAGACAGTCCGGGATTGCATTCTTTTTTTTTCATATTTACTACATGGCGATATTTTATATGGTATAGCACATTCTTTTGCTGGATTTGATACTTCGGCGAAAATAACTTGTCGATATTCTCTCTCCAGTATGTCTTTATGTCGATTTGACTTTCGTTTATAGATTCTCATCGTTCTAAACTGGAAATGTTAAGTTAAGAACAATAATTTTTATACCAATTTATATCTAGTATATCCAAAATTGTATGGGGCAGGTTGACTAGATAGTCAACCAACCCCTTTATAAATGAGTCAACCAACCCCAAACGACCTAGTAATTTTTAACTACGTGCCTAAACCTTAAAATGGTGTCGTAATTAAAAATAATAAGGAAGCATACAAAGTTCGGAAATCAAACATTCGTATTAAACAGTTTGACAAGCAATCAAAACAAAATGAAAAGAGTTATAACAAATAGAATTAGGAAAAAAATTGTTACTTTATTGTCTTGTTTTTGAGCAATAGGCTCTAGCTGACAAACGGTGTGCGTCTGCTCCGCGGTTTTTCTGATGATTGTGCGCGGGGGAATAATGGATACACTCACCTAGTCGGTCGATGCAAAAAGTTTCCCTAGCTCTCGTTTTTGACAATTAGTCTACCTGCCCCTATACTCAACCATCCCCGGTCTCCCCTACTTATCGTGTGTCTGTTACTGTTTTTTATATAAGTATGTAATAAATTCAAAAATGTCTCCTCTATTTCCAGTTAATTTAAATAAACTAAAAGATCAAAGTGTGTTATATCTTACGACCACTCTTGTTTATTTAATGCTTTTTGGAGCGAGCATACTCTTCATATATCTGGTGTATAGAAGATTCGGTATGCAACACTTTAAAAGAAGTAATTAACCTGAAATTAGTAGTATTCATGATAAAAATTAAATTCATCGGAATAGTTGCTGATCTAAGGAAGTAGGTGTTATATTCACATATAATTTGTGATCATTCATGAAATATTTCTTATTTATCATAAAATTGTTAAATTTACATTTACATATTATATTCTCACGTAATGTGGAAATGCTGATTAGACACAGGTGCAGTTAATATATTTGTATTTGTTTGGATCCTCTGGTTGTGACCGACGTGATTAGTATTTAAAATTTGACGTATCAATATTCTGATATTAACTGTTTACTGAGAAGTGATTGTAAGAAGACCAATTTATTTAAAAACATCTCTCATTTAATCTCTTGCCTTTAAGTTATAAATAGCCTGCACATCTCTATTTCGTAAAATGAATATAGTTAGATAAAATGCTATCTATGATTACTTCAATCGTAATATCCTCAATCACAATACAATTACTTTGTTTGCCAAGTTGCTTTATTCATTAAATAAAGAAGTTAATATTTATATAATTACCATAACATGTTATAAGTAAACTAACAAGCTATCACTTCTGACGAAGCGAGACTTGGTATTTTTTTACATGTTATGCTTTTGATGGCACATAATAATTATCTTATCTTAGGTAAATTATACTCATATCTTCCGCATCAGCTTCGGGATTCCTCAAAATGTCCTGTCTTAGGGAAAATTTTTTCGAGGTATCGATATTTTGATTGTAAATAGACAATGCTTAGCAGACGTAACTCAGCAAGTTTCGAGTTTTGTAACAGTTTAAAGAAATATGTTTATTACATAATTAAAAAGCCTTAGTATTTACTATAAGCCATACATAACAATAATCTATAAGCTACGCATTATATTATTTAATTGAATGCATTTCCGTTTTCCATATCTTATTTTTTTATATATCAACAGATAGTGCTTATAAGACTGAATAACTTTTACAATGGCGGCATTTCCTTATGTATGATAATTTAGCTGTGCTATGGTTCTATTCCTAATTAAATACTCCACATCTTCGGTATTCAACATTTTGATACTTATTACTTTGCTTAGATACTAAAACCTAATTGTAAATCAAATTTTGGCTCTCTAAGTTATCGAAATGTACTGCTTCTATATTTATGATCGGTAAATCAGTAAATCAGTGACGAATTAAAAAAAAATACTTACAATAATTCCTAAACAAATGATTCAAATAATATAAATAACATTGCAAAAATAAAACATATTCAGTTTTTTAAAATCCCCTCCTTGGTCACCGAAAGTTTGAACCTTCTAGATTTTTTATAAAGAAGTTACTCACTCGTACAGAGGTTTGAAAATAAACCGAATTTCTTTGAGATAAAGATAGTATGGCCGTGTCTTTTTGATCGACTTGGCGGGCGGCGATTTTCTCTAACGTCCCGTTTAAATTAAAATATAATCAATGTCCGCCAGTTAATTCCGCAATATTTTTTTTTTATTATGTACTTCTCGTAAAAAATATTCTGTAAGGGATTTAAACTTTCAAAAAAATGCGAGAAAGTCACACCACGGCACAATTGCACGTTAATGTTGAACTATAACAAAATGAAATAATAAATGCCAATCCAGAAAATAGCCAGTCCTCCTTGAGCACTGAACTGGAAAAAAATAATTAAATTATTTCATTCTATATACGTGTCAGTGCAATAATAAATCGTTATATAAATAAATGATCTAGTAAAAAATAAGAAGGAAAAATAATATTGAGTGTATCGGAATGAGTGGTAAAGAGAAAAAAAAAGAGTGGTAAATGTAATGATAAGGTACCTGAAGCTGTACATCTTAATCTAAGTAAGCCAAGAGGTCGCTTCGTTTAACTAGGCTAATTGTTCATCACCGAGCAATTATCTATGATAGTTTAAATAGTAAATTCTATATTAACTTATTTTATGTACCAACCTATACCCAATACTTATACATGTCTTCCCATCTTCGTATGCGGGAACATATATAAGGAATAACGGCTTATGACCTTTTTTGTGGCATTCCTGCGACTTCTGAGTGGGCTTGATAAGTATTACATAAAGTAAATAATATTTTTGTGCACTTGAGTTAGTTTCAACGGCAAATACGATCCCGCTTAGTTTGAGTTATCGAAAATGTATTATTTCTATCGCAATAAGTCGTAAATGTCAATGTAATAAAATAAATACATTATGACTTTTATGCTTATCAAACATTTCAAGCTTCAAGATAGAATATCTAAGTAAAATGATATATTTATTTCTTGTAATATTTATTTTGCTGTGGAAGTCGTGCGAGTCTGGCCTCCGTGTAATCGGCGGCAGAGATGCACTTCAAGATGAATTTCCTTACGTCGTCCGTTTAGAGCTAAAAATAAATGAATCATCAGAAGATACGATTAATAACTATTTACAGTTTTGTACAGGTGCAGCTCTGACTCCTAAATGGGTTCTATCAGCGGCACATTGTATAAGTGACGATGACGTCTATAATAAGATATTCTTAAGATATAACAGCTACTTACCGAATAACATTGGAGTTTTAGCACCATTTCTTGAAACAATAGTTCATCCTGGATATGATTTAGAGACAGCGAAATTTGACATTCTTCTTGTACGTAGTGCTGGTATAAAAGTTGCTCAGTACGGCAAAGTCAGTGCTGTAGATTTCAAATCTCTCGTAGGACATGAAGCTCTGTCTCTCGGCTTCGGGCGAACTAATAGCAGTTTATTTGAAAAACCTCTGCAAGTTCTCAAGGGTATGTTGAGTAATTGTCCCGATAAAAGTATGGTTACGAGTCACATGATATGTCTAGTGCGACAGTGTACTGTAAAGGCGACGATCTGTGGAGGTGACTCCGGAGGACCTATCGTACACCCGGTAGGTATAGTGGGGGTCAATTCCATGTCAGAAGACAACTGTGATGAAAATACCAAAGTTCTTCAACTGACTCCAGGTACTGCAGCGTCTATACTATCGCCAATCAGCCCTGTTCTAGATTGGATGAGACATAATTGCAAATAAAAAAAACAACCAATTGATTTTTTATTCAAATATAACATAAAAACAAAATAATAAGCTTCATTGAGGATAAAATTATATAAAGGTATTTTCATTACAATGATGCATTTGTCTGTGCAATAAATAATAAAATTCAATTTAACTTTGTAACTAAATGTCGACATTAACAAGACTTGAAATTTGTCAAATATTTAAAGTTGACAAGTAAGATAAAATATCTAGTTACGTCAGTCCAAACAGCTAAACCGACAGTCACACCAGTACATAACGCTGACTCGGCGTCTCGCAATGTACGCACGCCCATATTCGAATGATGGGAACAAACCCTTCTGGGTGGTCGACTCAATAGTATTTAAGGCAGTGTATTAACATAATATATAAGTAAATTAGTCTTGTTAAGTTAGCCTTAGTAATTACTTATTAATTAAAGTCAATAATTTTTTAAATGTCATAAATTTTAAAAAGTCATTCGTCGTGCGTAGAACTTGACTGGCGCAGCCGGTAGGTTTCTACGGAATCCGAACCAAATATAAAAATAAGTAACATCTGACTTCCGAAAAGATCACTACCTTCAAGCTCACGCGGAATATGATTTGGTGAGTAGACCCTAAAGCTATTCCCACCTATTCATTTCTTATTCAACCCTAGATATATGTGTCAATTTAATTGTAGAGTTTACAATTTGTGGAGCTTACTGTACCCTGGGAAACAAACATACCCAAAGATCATACATTTAAGCTTAATAAGTATTACGAACTATGTAACGAATTGATCAGGAATAAATTTATAGTTAATTTGTACGCTGTAGAAGTAGGAGCGAGAGGTATAACAGCAAAATCTTTCTACAACTTATTTAAGGATCTCGGCCTTTCTAGAACGATCAGCAGTTCATTTCTGTAACGTATTTCAAAGACGGCTTTAGTAGGTTCTTACGATATTTGGTTAGGTAGGGAGAGGAGCGTGAACAGTGAAGGTGAGCGTGTAAGCGCATAGTAAAGGGGCCCCTTAAACCTACACCTGGGTAGTAAGTCCCAGGCATTGTTTGCACTCCTCTTCTTGCAATGCGATGGGCCCGGCACCCTCACGGGGAATCCATGGAATGCTAAGAAGTTTCGTCTCTCAGAGCAAAAATAAATCATAAAATAAAAAAAAAGATCTAGTAAAAAATAAGAAGAAAAAAAACAATAATGAGTGTATCGGAATGAGTGGTAAAGAAAAAATAAATAAAAAAGGGTGGTGAATGTAATTGGATATTTTTTTGAACGTTTGAGTTCGTTTGACTTTTTATTTTATTATTTATTTCTGGAATATCTATTTATTATGGGACTGTAATGATAAGGTACCTGAAGCTGTCCATCTTAATCTAAGTAAGCCAAGAGGTCACTTCATTCAACTAGGCTAATTGTTCATCATCGAGCAGTTATCTATCTATAGTACTTTAAATAGTAAATGCTATATAAACTTGTTTTATGTACCCACGTATACTTAATATTTATGCACGATTACCTGTCTTCATATGCGGGAACATTTATGAGGAATAACGGCTTATAATATTCTTTCTGGCATTCTTGTTACTTCTGAGTAGATTTGATAGGAGATGAGTATTATATAAAGTAAATGATATTTCTGTGCACTTGAGTTAGTTTCATCGGTACATACGATCCCGCTTAGTTTGAGTTATCGAAAATATATTATTTCTGTCGCAATAATTCATAAATGTCAATGTAATAAAATAAATACATTATGACTTTTGATGAATTTAAGATAGAACATCTAGGTAAAATGATTTATTCATTTGTTGTCATATTTATTTTGCTGTGGAAGTCGTGCGATTCTGGCTTTCGTGTAATCGGTGGAAGAGATGCACTTCAAGATGAATTTCCTTACGTCGTCGGTTTAGAACTAAAAATAAATGAATCACCAGAAGACACGATTAATAACTATTTTCAGTTTTGTACGGGTGCAGCTCTGACTCCTAAATGAGTTCCATCAGCAGCACATTGTGTAAGTGACGATGACATCTATAATAAGATGTTCTTAAGATATAACAGCTACTTTCCAAACAACACCGGAGTTTTAGCACCATTTCTTGAAACAATAGTTCATCCAGGATACGATCAAGTGACAGAGAAATTAGACATTCTTCTAATACGTAGTTCTGATATAAAAGTTACTCAGTATGGCAAAGTCAGTGTTGTTGATTTCAAATCTCTCGTAGGACATGAAGCTCTGTCTCTCGGCTTCGGGTATACAAATGCCAGTTCATATGAAAAACCTTTGCAAGTTCTCAAGGGGATGTTGAGTAATTGTCCCGATAGAGAAATTGTCACAAGTCACACGATATGTCTAATGCGACAGTGTACTGTAGAGGCGACGATTTGTGGAGGAGACTCCGGAGGACCTATCGTGCACCCAGTGGGTATAGTGGGGGTAAATTCCATGTCACAAGACAACTGTAACGAAAATACCAAAGTTCTTCTACTGACTCCAGGTAGTGCAGCATCTATACTATCACCAATCAGCCCTGTTCTAGATTGGATCAGACATTATTGCAAATAAAACCACCGATTAAATTTTTATTCAAATATAACATAAAAACAAAATAATAAACTTGATTGAAGATAAATTTATATAAAGATATCTTCATTAAAATGATGCATTCGTCTGTGCAATAAATAATAAATTTCAATTTAACTTTGTAACTAAACGTCAACATTAACAAGACTTGTAATTCGTTAAATATTTAAAGTTGACAAGTAAGATAAAATATCTAGTTACTTCAGTCCCAAAAAGGTGAACCGACAGTCACACCAGTACATACCGCCGAGTCGGCGTCTTGCAATGTACGCACGGCTATATTCGAATGATAGGAACAATACCATTCTGGGTGATAGACCCAATAGTATTTAAGGCAGTGTATTAATATTAAATTAGTCTTGTTAATTCAATCTAAGTAATTACTTGTTAAATAAAGTGAATTATATTTTAAATAACATATATTTTTTTAAAGATATCATGCGACGAACGTTTTCAAGTGTTTCTACTGAATCCGAACCAAATATAAAAATAAGTAACATGGAGCGCGTGTGTCTGGCCTCTGAAAAGATGGCTACCTTCAGGTTCACGAGGGATATGATTTGGCGATTAGACTAAAGCTATTCCCACCTATTCATTTCCCATGCAACTCTTGATATATGTGTTAATATAATTGTAGAGCTTAAAATTTAAAATGTTCTTAGAGAAGTTATTGACTTCCGTTTTAAGTGAATTAAAATAAAAAAATATAAGATTGAATTGAATGGCAATTAAAATGAATTAAAATATTATAAAAGAAAAAGAAATATATAATTGTCTGTAGCGTAATCAATTATTAACTAATAATAGATAATAAATAATAAACATTATTATATTTTGTTGGATTAAGTGTGTTTTTTTTTACTTTGAGAATCCTTGTTTCTAATATCTTTTTATTTAAAATTATATTAAGATATTAAAAAAATATATATTTTTCATTTATTTTACCCTGTACAATTTAACCCTTCGAAGGTATTTCTAGATCGATACGCCATGGGTATCTTCAAAAAAGGTACATAATCCCACCTCCAATGTCGGCAGCTCTCTTGAATCCTCGGATGTTGTAAGAGTACGTTGGCGGCGGTGATCACCTACCATCACAACGCACACAAGCTGCTCCTCTAACATAAAAAAATTTCGTAAAAAATTATAAGGTTTTAAGGTTATAGTAATATTTACAATGATTCATAACATTTTTTAATATATATTATAACTAGTAACTTAAAGTAAAATAATAAATAATCTTTATTATTGCCGGTTCATTTTGAAGAACAATAATAGATATACTTACCGGCTCCGGCTCTTACTTACTCCATTGTGAGAAAATCTAATTTGTTTCAATGAATTTAAATAGAATATATATGACCCTCATTATGAGGTTCATGTTCAGGGGTTTTAGAAGCACTCGTTGTATCAGTTAAGACTACAAATAAAGATGGCTAAAGAATTAAAAATATATGTTATTCTAACTATATTAAACTGTATAAGAAAAGTACTTGGTATATTAGTACTTTTGAAAAGAAATCAACGCTAAATAACATATTTAAAAAGTATAAAATATACACATAATAAAAAATATAAAAGTTCACAGTTTTTTACTCAAAAACAATAATTACATAATACATTCAAATATGGGCAAAGTAACGACGTCAAAATAAAATATTAAAAACAATAGAAGTATAAATATATTTAGCTTATCAGACATCCAGTAGGGATGTTCTTAAAAATCAAATAAGGCATCGTATTTATACTAATTTAACTGCTTCAGACGCCAGCGGCCATTTTATGAGCATTAAGCATTTAGCATTTGGACATAATTATAGCGTTAAACATTTGAATAAGTTAAATACTAAGAAAATAATTATTCTGAGCAATACTTCATTCCTAAATATTTTTGTAGTAACCATAATTCATTCAACATTTGTGTTTAACATATTTAGGTATGGAAATATAATACTTTAATATCCTAAAAATTATTTGAGATAAATAGTCAAATCAATAACTTTTACCATTTTAATATTATATGTTTAGTAATAATAATTGTTGTAAGTAAATGTAAATCTCTTAAATATAATTAATACAATAGTAATACACTTTAAAACATTTATATTTCGAAGTTTTATTAGAATGTAATAGTTATTTAAACAATGAAATTATTACACTTCCCACATACAAAATATTATCTTATAAAAGTTAAATATGTATGTAATAATACGTATAATATAATACACTCGTTACCCTGCTTCTGATGCATTAATATAATGAAGCTATTATTATTATGGTATTTATTATTTATCTTCACGCCATATCCCGTGCGGGGTAGCCAGAGACGACGGAGCGCCAAACGCTACAGTCCCTGCATACCTCTTTCGCCTCGGCCACAGATATCAACCTCTTCATACATGCCCTCCGGGGGATCCTCAAGCTTATAATGAAGCTCTTACTTTTTATACTTTTTCCTCGTCACTTTATATTAAGGATTTATATTTATTCTTTATTGTACACCAAAGAATATTTAAAAAAACACATAAAATAACAAATAAAAAGTACAACAGGCGGCCTTATCACCTAACGGCGATTTCTTCCAGGCAACCTTACAAACATTAAGTAATAAAAAAGAAAAAATATTGGTACAGGTAGGTGGCGTAAAGTTACATACTAAACATACATATAAATAATAACACACTAATAAATATATAATATAAAACAACAATATAACGTAATAAACTAAGCAATGCAATACACTTCTTATATTATATACTACATAATTAAAATAAACAAATAAATAAGTGATACTCAGTGAAAGTTATTCAGAAATTGTTTTAATTATCTTTACTCAGAAAGAATTTTTTTACAGATTTTTTAAATAAAATTAATGTTTTCGATTCCCGTATAGACAAGGGAAGAGTGTTCCATAGTTTTGTGGCAAGTACTGTAAAAGAGTGCTTATAAAATTTTGATTTATGGAATGGCATTTTTAATATTAATAATTGTGACGATCTCAAATCTTCCTGTGGCCCTAGAAATTCAAATCTTTCCTTTAGGTATGAGGGTGTAATTGGATGGAATAATACACAGTACAGCAGAGAACGAACATGTAAATCCTGGCGTCGACGAATAGTAAGCCACTTGAGCTGTTGACGAAATTGTGAAATGTGGTCATATTTGCGCAAGTCAAAAACGACCATTTAGCTATGTTTTGAAGTCGCTCAAGTTTATTTAATTGGTCCTCGATCAAATTAAGAAAGCTTGCATCGGCATTATCTAGAATAGAAAGTAGGAGAGAATGTGCTAACATAATTTTGGTATGAATAGGTAGAAAATATCTTAGTCGCTGAAGAGAATTCACCTTGTAAACTAGGGGCGCCAACAGACCCTCAATTTCAACTCGTTGCGCTCGCGAAATCTCGGGTGCTGTTTGCATATTGACCGATGCGAGCCACAGCCAACGGGACATACAATTCGAAAAAAAAAAATCACGCGCTTGTTATTGTAAAGCTAATTTTTCGCGCGATTTTTTTTCCCCATTGACTTCAATGGGATATCAGTTTTTTGACGATTATTCCTCAATGACATGACATTTTTATTTTTTTTTTTAAACCATCACCTAATGTGTGTCTTTTTGATTGCAAAATTTTATAATTTTCCGTCAAGTAGTTTTCAAGCTTATTGGTGACAAAGAATGTGAAAAAGTCTTCAGTAGAGCGCTCCTCTCGCTTCGCTCAAATATTTACAAGAATCTAATTTTAAGGCTACGAGTAAGTTCTACTTCTATAAAGACAGCCAGAATCGAGTCATAATTGTTATTCAATCTTCGACGGACGCAATTACGAAAAAATATTAAATTTCAGGCCCAAGTGAAACGTTGATAACGAGTTATATCTACAGTTATTGCTATCTGACACAATAATAACGGTAGCAGCGTTCACTGTTTAATAATTATCTGTGAAAATCTTTCTGAAAATAAGATAAAAGAATTTTGTGTTTTCGTTTTTTATTTCATTTCTATAATATTTTCTTTTCTTTTCTATAATATTTCTCGAGTATTTCTATTATTCAAACAATTGATTCTTTTTTACACGATTTTCCTTTCCTTTTTAAAAAAATAGTTTCTCTTACCGACTTATTTATTACGTTTAAAATTCAATACTTGTAGCAAGCAACAATTGAGAGACACTCAATCCTTGAGCTACGCAGGATTGCACACATTTAGCTATCATTTACAGTTTCGAATTCTGTTGCAGTCTTGTGAAAATTGTGACATACACGTTGGTATTTTTTGTTTATTAATAAGTAAAGTAACACTGTTTTTTTTTCTATGATTATTGAAATATAAATTTGTATTTTTTGGATAATTATGTGTCCCAAAATCTTTAGAAGTTAAATGAGTAAGTATATCTCATAAATAATTGAGTCTATTGAAATTTCTTATTCTTTTATTATAAACTAATAATATTATTTTCTTTGTCTTCACAATTCAGTTTAACTTTGTTAGAAAATATTCTTTTTAGCTATTTGAATATTAATGATTAAATTAACTAATTTAATAAAAGATCTATTGTTCCAGACAGCGCTTACATCTCATCTTATTTTAGATACAAGCTAAAAAGTATTTATATATGGAAATAAATATTTGTAAACCAAATTTTTATTACCTTCATTTATATAAAGATATTTTTAAAATAAATATTGATTTAAGTATCTATTTTCAACATTTATACTAAACATAGGGAATATAATAAGGCAAATGAGATACAACGAATGAATACCACGGGACCTCATAACATAACTGTTGTGTAATATACAAATATAAAAGTTAAATAATCTCATTACTCATATGGATATTCCCCGTCCTACACGTACACGCAGTATCATTGAATATCTGAAATATTTGGTTCTAAACGTATATTCTTTAATTCGAAAGCATAATAAATTCTAATTGCAGTTATTTTCTTCTGAATGTGAGGTAGATAACGCGCCTAAAGCTATAATCAATCACTGAAAAGTGATAACCTAAATTATCAGTTTTAAACAAACTGTTTTGCTTCTTTTGTGGTCGTTACTTCCTGCATATCAATATCTAACAAAATAACATTATAATCATTTTTATTAATAATTATTAACACACAGTTTAATCGCTATTTGTTTCGTCAAAATTTTAATTGTGTGTTATTTATAACAACATTGGATAAAAATGTGTCGCAGACAAGTTGTGCTAAGTATTTGAAAAGTTAATTATTGCTGGTCTCGGAGATGACATACCAGACCACCACCATTAGACCAACACTATACATTGTGTCTTAATATAATTTAATATATTGGTATAATTTAATATAAGATACTGCTTCTGGAAACGTTGTTTATTTAAAAGATAACAACGTCCAAAAATAATATTCTAAAAAGAAAACACAATCATAATAAAGTTATTGAATTATTACGATCTATAAAGTACGATAATATTAAATTGTGTGTGTGTCTCTGAGAGAGGGTTGTATCTACCTCGTACCGCTGGCAGTGAGGAATGTCGACACTACACCAGCAGTCAACACAACAGTCAAACGACAAAATTAATTGATTTCGAATTCCAGAAGCGACCGTATAGGATATATATTAGTTAGTGTTAGTTAGTGTCAATACTAGAATCAATATTAGTTAAACATTAATATACATTAAAGTGGCAGCTTTAAATGTCAGTTGGTTAATAAATACATATATATTTTAATATTTTTTTAATCAAATTTGTTACGTATAAATTATGAGTTGGATATTTTTTAATATTATATATGACACAATAACTACAAATCGACACAATCTACAGATTTAAAGATCTACTCGTATATATTATTATTTTTTAAACAATGATTTTTGAGATTATTTTATGTTCTATGGTTTTAAAAACACTTGTTATTCGGCTTCTGATACTTTATCTAATCAATAGATTATAATACTGTATACCGTAGATGAGTGCATTTGCACGACGAAAAATTTGTATAATGACACATATTGAGCTGTGAAATATTCGCCAAAAACTGATTTTCGTGATTTTTTGACCCTTATAACTTTTTTAGACACGATATCAATATCGTTTTTCTAAATTTTCAAAGTTATATAGAAAAACTCAGGTTATTTAGAATTATTCCGCAAATCAGGGTTTAAAATGACTGGATTACTGGTAAATCTTTGTTATATATAAAAACGTAAGCTCAGATGCCTCGCACACGAGACTCGCCTTGTCCCGAAGAATATTGCTATTTATTTTGAGATTTTAAACTGTTCAATGATAATATAAATAGAATTCTAAAATAAAAAATAGAAAGCATAACATTTTTTGTTATAAAGTATTTGATCTTTATTTGCTAAAACGCAATGAATAAAATCTACCACAACCACCGTCCAAACTCTGTGACTTGTTTCCTTCTTCTGTCGTCATACCACAATCCGTTTTAACAAATATCAACAAACTACAGTTATAATTTATAAACTTCTACAGTTGCTAAACTTACTAATTTAATCTAAAATGTTACTCAAAAATAATATTTTTACACTTATGCAATATGTTTTTTATTCCATGGGAATTGAATATTTATTATTAACGGATTGATTCTTAAGCTTATCATTTTGTTTTTATATTAAATATTACACGGTTGTTTTATTTGTAATTATGTCTGATCCAATCAAAAACAGGGCTGACTGGTGACAGTATAGATGCTGCAGTGGAACCTGGAGTCAGTTGAAGAACTTTGGTATGTTCATTACAGTCGTCTTGTAACACGGAATTTACATCCACTATATCCGCCGGGTGCACGATAGGTCCTCCGGTCTCCTCAACAGATCGTCGCTTCTACTATACACTGTCGCACTAGACATATCACTTGATTCCTAATTATTTATCTATCGGGATAATTGCCCAACATACCCTTGATAGCTTGCAAGGATTTTTCAAATAAGCCCGAAGCCGAGAGACAAAGCTTCATGTATTGCTACTTTTATATCACAACTACGTATAAAAAGAATGTCAAATTTCTCTGTCAGTAGATATCATATCCAGGATGAAGTATTGTTTTGAAAGAATACTTTATTTCTTCCTTGAAGAATAGTGCTAAAACTCTGGTGTTGTTTGGTAAATAGCTGTTATATCTAAAGACCAACTTATTATAGACGTTATCGTCAATCACACAATGTGCTGCTGATAGGTCCCACTTAGGAGCTGACTCCTGAATTTTGAACTCTGAAGTTGCAAGTTAAAATAGTTATTAAAATTTTACACATGTCTACCATAGTGTTAATGCAGAAATGGATCGATTCTTGAGCCATGTTCAAACGAAGATTGACTTCCTACTCGGGGACTTCAATGCTCATAATATCAATTGGCTAAGGTCTCGTGCCACCGACTACGCGGGGAGATCTTTTTAACTTTTGCCCTGGCAAATTATTGGTCCCAGCTGGTTAAGACGCATACCCGTCTACCAGACGTTTACCGCCATATGCCCTCCTTGCTGGATCTTCTGCTGACTACACATCCATTAAAGTAACTGGACGCTTTCTAAGGCCACACTGGACAACTTTTGTCAGCCGTCCCTGCCGCCACGGTAGACTGGGAATGAGTCTCCGCCCTGCAAGGCAAAAGAGAAAGTCTTTCGAAAGATACCGCCCACAGTGTCAAAGCTCAATGCCAGAAATAATTTTTATGCAAAAGACTATTCGACAATCTCTATTTTCCTTGGACGTCCATAACTCGATGATGCCGAATTGAGAGCACTCCTCTCAATTCTTCGCAAAGTATCAGAATACTGGGTCTCGACATTTCAGTTTCATTGCATGTGATTGTCCGCTTCGAGATCATCTGGAGAGCAAGGCCAAGTTGGTCTCAATGAAATTGGAGTGGTCAATAGAGCGTGGCAGTATTTTAGGCCTAGCCAGACTCGCGCATATAAGGCGCACATCCGGTCACAAATGGACAAAACTGTATTCATCTCTGGTCCGGATCCCCCCGATTTCAGCTTCTACCGTTTGATGGCGTACAAAAGAGAAACCGTTTCAATTCTCGGGAACCTGGTGCCCTGCGAACGGCTAAACTCTTTGGCATAGCGTAGAGACGTTGCTACTCTGTAGGTCTCTACCGCATTTATAAAGGGGAGTGTTTCAAAGAGCTATTATATCTTATGCCTGCCGCCGAATTACTCATATTTTATTTATTTTTAAGTTGCTTTCGGGTATTTCAGCCCATTCTTACTTTCTCAAAAAAGAAATATAATCTAGTCTACTTAAGTGTAGCTTTGTTAATAGAGATCAAAAATCAATAAGAATATTAAATCAAATCGCCGCATTGCCATAATGTAATTGCCTCATGCCATATGCTTGGTGTTGCTGTGTTCAGTACACCTACACAACCATTTGGTATGATGTGCTTTAATGTTTTGTGAATTTGTATGCTTTTCAAAAACGAACATTCTGTCTGTGTGTTTTAGAATATAATACATTAGAATGATATTCTTATTTTATGTGCAGTATTCGTCGTGAAACTTAGAATATCATGGGACAAGTGAAGAAAAAATATTCATGAAAATATATAATAAACGGAAAAGTCATAATATCGCTTCATAATCTCATTTCTATTATGTAACCAATGCTCAACTGATTTGCGAGATAGGTCCCTAATAGCATTCTTTACTTCCTTAACTTTAATTTCTGCATCTAAATATGGCTTCTATTATGTAGGTTAGAAATAGGTTTATTTTATATTTTTTAATACGTCTATTAAAATTTTTTATGAGCAATTGAAATTATACTGTCTTAACTTTACTACAATATAATATTAACTTTATTATAATAATATGGTTTTTACTCAGACTCGAGTGTGAGTGTGATTTCAATATTTTCCACAAGAACTATAATCAACACATATGGTAGGTATTAAAATGTGCGTTTATGGTCTACAGGTATAATTTAAGAATTGTATTCTTATTGTTATAATCTAAAGTATAGAAATTTTATGAAACGATTTCTGGGAAATCAAATCTCTAGACAACCTTTTATTCCCTGTTTACATCCTCTAGTCAGGAACATCTAAAAATCTAAATAACAAGATTCTAAATAAAAAAAGTAGCTTTAAAGATCAGTCAGTTATTTGTAAAATCTGTAAATATTATTTACAAGAAAAGTGATAGACTGATTTAGAATTATTTATAGTGACCGTGCATACAAAGGAATGAAATATGATAATGACAAAATAGTCAAAATGACTTTAAAACGATTTTATTAAAATGATAGACATAATATTCAACTCAGGTATAAATATGTCAACACCTAAAATTTAACAACTGGTCTTGTAATCTGCCTTGCATTATTGTGATAACTGAATTACTGCTACAATATTTCACTGTACTAACGCTGTGTCTGATAACAATCACTATTGATTGTTGGATTGCATTAAGCAAAGTGAAGCCTATTTGTACACTAAATTATACAATATGCATTATTTGCATATCGTGTGTACATAATTTTATTACATGGACGGTATTAACGATCTTAGTTATGTTTAAGACACGTCGTGCGGTTGCGCCAACCTGCAAGCAGACTTCTTATTCTAGCAACGACTAGATAATGGTCCGTTCCCAGATCAGCACCCCTAAACACTCGCGTGTCCATAACTTGGCTTCGAATACGCTGATCCACTAGGAATAAATCTATCATACTTCTTTCTTCAGCTCGCTCCCATGTGTACTTGTGAATTTATTTATGATCAAACATCGTGTTTGCCACAAACAAATTTCTCTCCTTACAAAATTCCAAAATAAGCTTTCCAGCCTCATTTACTTTCTTATCACCGTACTTGCCTAGCACGCTTTCGTAATCACTTCGCGCGGTTCCAACCCATCCATTAACATTCCCACATACTATCAACTTTTCATTACTTCTGACACTACTTAGAACATCTCTGACACTCTCAGAAAACTCCTCGAGTTCGCTCACTGGAGCTGAGGATATTGGCGCGTAAACGGCTAACAAGAATACTCCTGCTATCCCCAGCTTAAAGCGAACCCAAAGAAGCCTCGGGTTGATAGCCTTGTATTCTACCATTGCATTAACCATTCGAGAGGACAACAACACCTTGGCAACCTCGCTCACCCTCTGGAACCCCAGCCCAGAAAGCGACCAGGTTGCCAGGAAATTCGGTCGTATCATTACCTTTTCGCACAAATGACATCCACATCTTTGTCATCCATCACATCTAATAATTCATTCATCTTCTGTTCCATTCCTCCTCTTACATTCCACGTTGCTATTTGTAGCTCCGTCCTCCACCTCCCGCCGTTCGGAACATGGTGTGTTAGTTGGCGGTCCCCAACGCTGCATTTGTTCATGTTATAGTAAATTAAATATTTTTAATACATGACATAACCATTACAAAAATTAAATAACAATAACAACAACAATCAATTAAATATTTGCTATAAATTAATTAATAACAATTACAAAAACGAAATAACAATTACAAAATAATAATAATAATATTACAATAGATTATATTAAATAACCATTATAAAAAATTTAATTATAATAAAAATAATAATAATAATTAAAAATAATATTGAGACTTTAAAAACGCCAGATATAAAAGTAAAAACAGGGAACAGCTTGGGGCTCTGTTGGAAGTGTTGTGAGTGCAGTTGATATCGGTGGAGCTGTTCGGCTTGTAGGCCAGCAGTGAGACGTTAACCTCGGAGTCCGCGCGTTCGTCCAAGCGGATCGACATACCGGCCACGCTGTTAAAAGGCGTAGTCAGAATCATCTGAGAGACTTTTGATACCTGTGCTGCCCTCTGTTGGCACGACTAGGTACTAGATGGCTCGACAATTGTAAGTTTCAAGTAATTCCCTAGATGGAGTTGTTTTATTGATCAGATATGCAAAGTCAATCGATGATTTTATTCTTATGATTATTTTTATTTTATTTTGTACGTTCCACGCTCAAATATCTTAATTATCGTATTTACACATCTATTTTTATAAAGGTCCACTGTTATAAATGCAGTACGGGAATTCTCACTTTTGGTCACTCGATTAGTCACTCACTTGAGGTCTTTTATACTTCACCGATTTTCGTTTTTTAAAAAAACTGTTTTTGGTCGTTGTCCACAATGTATTACGATAGTTAGTAGTTTGTAATTCCACTACACTTGTTTTAATTATTAGATATCACTTGTTTATATTTTTACTTTGCAATTTTATACGGTGCCGGTGATTATCGTGATGTTTGACGTTGACGTTGACGTTTATTTATTAAATATGGTTTTCGTTTTTATTACAAATCACGATTCATTAAAAAACTTAAAAATATACTTCAATCTAGAATTAGCCATGTCTTAAACTTTCTAAAAGGAAATCCGAAAAATAAAATATATATTTACTCTTTTGCGTCTATAAAAACACTCTCCCTGAGTCTCCTGTAATCTTTAAGGCTCAAAAAGTTATTTCAATATAGGAATAAAAGGGTGTACCAAGTTCGACAATACAAGACAAAACTCCAAAATAGTCTGTCCTATCAGTATGATACAGTATTCACAACTGCAAACAGGAACTGCAATGAAATAGTTTGTAGTTTAAAGTATCATAACATAAGAATTACTAAATCGTAACAATTTGTAGTCAACGGCAATTTTGGCATGAATTCAGTATATACATATACAAATATATATATTCATAGCTATATAGTGCAAAGATACTTTGCCACTGAGATGACATATAATAAGAAAGCGTGGAAGATAGTGACATATTTTGTTAACCTCAAGACAGAATTGTGATGAGACATACATTAAAGAGATATTCAGTCACATACCTATTTACCTGTATTTCACAGTTTTTTATAAATAATGATATTGATTAGAGATAAATTAAACTATTAAAGATGTCTCAGTTAATAGAAACAAAACTTTGATCTGATCTTCTACACGAGAAAAAACTTTGATCTCCGTTAATATAGAAGTCTCGTTTAATATTTAAATTGAAATGTATAGGTATTTATTTGGAACATACGAGTAAACTAACCGAAAGCAAGAAACTTAGGTTCAATAAAAAAAACAGAATAAATCGTAAAGTATATTTAAATACATAACTATGAAAAGAAGAACTTAACATAAATTGAAGTATATAAAAAATGCAAAAAATGTATGCGTCAACTTCTGACTACACTTTTATAAAAAACTTTAAAACTTTTAACTTGTCCTTGAACAACGACTCTTGTGTTTGTGTATGATAGTAAAGTCTGGATGGTTTTATAAGTCTGTTAGTTGATCGTACAAATTTTATATCTATTTCAGAATTCAAGCCAACTTGCATCGTAAATTTCTGCGATTGCGGTGAACCGGTTTTACGGAAAATGTAACAAATGCAGGTTTCCACAATCAAATCATTTAGAAGTTAGACCAACACATTTGAGAGGCATAGCCTTAGTAAAAGTGTCAATCAAATCATAATCTAGTTAAAAGTTTAAAAAACCGCTCGAATAACATTAATTATTATATTTACATACAGTTAATCAGTCAATCTTTTCAGTTTAATTTTTTTATGTCCTTCTTGTAGATCCTCACGAACTATGAACTTCTTGTTAGTTTTCGATTAAAAAATTCTTTTCGTTACTGAATACAGAGAATACATAAAATTAATTAATATTTCAAATTGACTTTGTCGTATTGGAACAAAAGGCTGTAAAACCAGCAGTCACGTGAAAAGTATCAGAATTGAACATTATTTGTTTTTTATTTTGAAAAATAATATATTTATTAAGATTTATATATTTAGGAATTAGAAATAAAACAAAAAAAGTATCATTAACAATCTTGTACTCTTTAAGTAACGAGCATCGCAGTTATAACCATTTAAGATGTGCCGTTTATTATTTGGATGTTAAAATTGGTGTAGCTTTAACTATGAATAAAGCAAGATACTTTTTTTCTGATTTATCGCGTCAAATTCAAATTAAAAGTCGAATGCATCGTATTTATAAGAATTAAATAAAAAAGACTATATGTCTGTCGGTAATACTTTGATGTACTGATAAAAAATTATGGAATTTACACAAATTATTTTGGTAAAAGGTTAACAAACTCAACAATTTTATATAATTTTTAATGATGTTGAGCAGAACGTGGCCGGCATACGACTGTTGATTTCTTCCCTTCTTTGCCATTTAGGTATCCATAAAATATCTTTACAACGGAAAAATAACTCACATATATTAATTACCTTGATATTCTGATATTAAATTATATTTGGCCTATGCACACACATACTGAATAAATGTCGATGATTATATAACAATAATTATTTAAATTTTGTCTCATATAGGAGAAAAGATAGAGAAATGTATGACGTGCACTTTCTTCAACAGTTCCATTTCTGATTTCATAGAAATACTATCCGCTGAGCACAGATGTGCATGCGGCGTTAATTAATGTTCTTTGATTTTTGTATGAAATATTACTATTCAATATTTTTTACATTCATGAACCCAAACGTAACTGATAAGAGTTTATATTGTTTTTTCTTTTGTTTATTTTAATTATAATTAACTTGAGTAATTAACGAAGAGTTAAAAAGAAATGAACTGATATTTTATATATATATATATATATATATATATATACATCACAAACACATCCAAGGCAATATCGTAGAGATTATCAAGATTAACAGTAATTTTGTTGGATTTCTACAACTTCTTCAAATAACTACGCGTTACTCAAAATCCACTCCAACCGCAGTCAATTAAGGTGATTCATTATTATTAATCCATAATTTCTATTCACCTTTCGAAATATTTAAACTTTAAATTTTAGATACGTAATGGGATCCGAATCGTTTGTATTAAGATATGCAAATGTTATTTGACGAATGCCGCTTGTCGATATTATCTCAAGCGAGCAGAGATATCGCGATGTTTGCCTTTATAAGCTTCTGTATTGAAGATTGCGAGATACAGGGATTCGTGGTCATTAGCAACCTAATCTACCTACCTAATCTTGAACAACAACAACAAGGTACTGTGGTATATCATCTATTTCTTTATGTTAGTGATCTCCAAACGAAATTTATTTTAAGTTAATGTATATTCTTTATCTGCTTGTTACGCAAGCATAGTCAGGGCAAATCTATAAAATATAATTACCAACTCAATTTCATACAACAGAACTGCAGAATATCAAATGCTCACCCTGCACCTCGTGTTAAGTGAAGACGTTTTCGACCGGTAGCGTTGCCGCCATCAGTGAAAAACGGGCTAGAGACTACTGGCATTCTGGGATCAATCGCTTACCTTGAACTTACCCACCTCACTATGATAGAAATAAATATAAGCTTTATTTGTAGCTCACTACTTAATGTTTACTGGTTTATAACGTTAATGATGAATATAGACAGTAACAGAGTTGGAATGGATATTGAAATATTGTTGCATAATCTTTATTAATGCTCGAAGTAGGGTCACTTGACTATTTTGTTTATTCTTTGTTGTCTGTTACAATGGAAGCAGCATCATGTGTTTTAATTTTTTCATTTTATAAACATCTTGAAATAAATCCATCGCATTAGATAAAATACCTAATAGCATAATTTGTAATTTTAAGTGATGTACTAAATATCTTTTATTTATATAATTACAATTTTCCTTTAAAAATTAAAAATATAATTATATAAGAAAAAGGAACCAAGTTAAAAGGAGTAAGTTAGTTACAGACGTAAAATGTGCATCAAGGATAAATAAGCATACATTTATATCTTAGTAATAAATACTGGATGCCTACTTGTACGCATAAAGACTCAGTTAAGTTAGATAACTGAGGTACTGATGTGAATATATTATTCACAAAACTAATCAATACAAACGATTAAGATAACCAAGACCCGAAAGTTTCTATTAATGTCAAAATTTTGATAAGAGACATATTTTTGTGTAAAAATATACTAATTGAGCGAAGCGAGCGGAGCGCTCTACTAGAGACTTTTTCGCATTCTTTGTCACGAATAGGCTCGAAAACTACTTGTTACGAAATTTTGCAATCGAAAAGACACACATTTCATTATATGATGGTATTAAAAAAATATATTTTTAAAAATTTCATGTCATTGAGGAATAATCGTCCAAAAACTGATATCCTATTAAAGTCAATGGGAAAAAAAATTAATTACTCTGTATCTTTCTGTATCTATAGGTAATTATGTTATTCAATTTCAGCTTTCAGAAAACTAGTTGAGTATATACGATAGAACCTAACAGAAATAAGGGTGCTAGTACCTAATTGCAATCATTTTAATACTTCTAGCTGCCTCGACCGCGATAGTACCAGCCAAAGGAGATCAATGTGCAATAGATACTATAGCTATGATTTTAAAACAAGTGAATTGCCGGAGGCTCAAACATCCAACCTTTTCAGTACTTTTTAAGTTAACTTTCTCATTTCTTAAGGGTGGACACAATATATATATGATTATGGGTCAGAGTAACCATTTTTATTATTGAAAATTAAACTTTTTTTGCTCTCTAGACTAATAATTACTGCCTCAAATATCCACATATGAAATCCATTACCTAATAATATTAACCAAACCTGTGCTCTATTGAAAATATACTTATAAAATATATGATCACTAAAAAGTCATAAAAGTAAAAGTATTTGATAGGTAAAATTATTTAGATATATAAATAGATATAGAGAGACGAAGCTTCTTAGCATTCCATGGATTCACCGTGCGGGTGCCGGGCCCATCGCGTTGCAAGAATATATATTTAGTTTGGAATGTATAATATAAAATGACATATAATATAATATAATTGTTTTTATGATCAAATACCGCTATATAATTAAGGAAACGTTGAAAATAAATAACTACATAATTTAAGATCCCTTTGAAGTAACACTCACGAAGACTAGGGTTTTCAAACGTCGCAGCTGCCGTGCTCTGTTTATGTTATTCTTGGCACGTTGTTTGATGTGTCTATTAAATATAATTGCAATACTATTCCAGATACAGTCTTATGTTTCAAGTCTTTGGGTAAAATAATTACGAGATGATATAATTTTAAGTAAAATGATGTCGATATTTTATACACCAAACGGAATTTCATAGTATTTTAAAATAAAATATTGTGTGTTTTCTTAACGTAAAATGAACGTTACTATAAGCTAAAATCTTTAAATTGAAATATTTTTAATACTCACGCAACACTTTGGAAACATTTCGTTTCGGCTCTCCTTTTACTCATAATATTAATAAGCACTATGATTCTCTTTGAAGAAGCAAAATGTATCGGTTTGTCCTGCCTGCCGATCTGCAACGCCAAATCATGAGGGTGCTTGTTCGTAAACTAGGGTGTATGTCGAGGATGTAGTATTTCTGTTCAGGGTATTGGAAGATTCAATAATTAACACAGCATAGGTTTTTTTCATATAAAATCATGCCAAAATTAGTTATGCCCACTAATAACAACTATGGTACTCCTCGTCCATTCCTTGTTATTAAAATAATTAAAAATAACTTAAATATAAAATATTTGAATTTTACAAATGATCAGTGAACTATTTCAATATGCATATATTGTGAAATAATAGGCATTAACTGTAACAATTCCTTTTTGTCAGATAACAATTTGAGCTCAGTAATACAAAATTTTATTTATTTACAGTTAGAATCATAAACTCTTTGTTAAACAACATTTTGTAAATGTAATGAATAATTTAAAAGATTATTTATGGTGTTTCTTGTCGGTTTTCTTCACATTTCGGACCAGTGCAACTTGATTTTGACATAATATCATAAGTGCACTTTAAGCATATTTGAAATAGATATTTGCTTTTGAAACATTTTTTTTATATTATCTTTTTTTATTTACACCAGTCGATTAAAAAAAATTAATTGGAATGCTTGCGAGAACGAGGACAGTTGAAATAATAGTGCCTTTACTTTTAAACAATGTTAAAATGATATGATATTTTATTACATTATGTTTTGAATTTTTGAGATACCAGTGATAAAGTACTTGCGAAAAGAATCCTGCTGGATCCACACACGTAATAGAATAAATGTTTGTATGTTCTTGGATAATTACACGAAATCAGTAAGTACTCTTACAACAATGCAATAATTTTTGCATAACGGGCAAGCAGCCGACGAAAGACTACGAGCAATATTTTGAAACCGGATTTTATATTCTTACTTTGTATTTTTTTTAACTTAATGCTGTATGTTAAACAACATTAAAACAAGTTTTAATTTTCAGTTTAAATGGATACAAAAAGAAAGAAATAATTACGAGTCTAATAAAATTACCTTTCTTACAAATATTGATATTTTTAAAATAAAATCAACTTAAAAATAACAGAAATTATCTTAAATTATGACAACACAAATAATTTATAATTAGTCCTCCATATATATCAAGAAGTAATGCTGTATAGATAATCAAAATCAAATTTTCATCATTCAATCATTTGTTGGTTATAACGTAATAATAAATAATGTCGATATACATTAATTACTTGGATTTCATCAGATAACATTTCATCTAAGTTAATCAAAATCCACTCCAACTGCAGTCAATTAAGGTGATCAATTCTTATTGACCCATAATTACTATTCGCCTTTCGTAGTGTTTGTTCGTGTGCTGTTTATTCAACCAATGATATTACTTTCAATTTTAGATACGTATTCGAGTCCGAAGCGCTTGTATTAAAATATGCAAATGTTATTAAGCGAATGCGCTTGTCGGTATTATCTCAGGCGAGCGGAGATAGGGCGATGTTTTTTTTTATAAGCTACCTATCGGAGATTGAGAGATACGGGGATTCATGATCATTAGCACCCTTATGTCTGATCACTTTGTATTGAATAAGAAAGTTCCAAATATTAAAAAAACATCTACTTATATATTAGTTATAAAAAGCCCTTTTGATTATCAATTTAGACGGTTAGTGTTGACCCAACCAACTTACATCATTACAAATGTTGTAAAGTATTAAAAACCTAGTCTTTCATAAATGCTTTTAACAAAAGGCCACTTTTGCCACCAACTGCCTTACTGACATTTTATTAGTATTTGTATAAAACTTAAAATTATAAAAAATGTTCTTAAGTAAATTGTAAGTCAAGTCAAGTGTTTTAGCAATGTAACAATATATCTTATACTATTAAATTTTAATATTTCTTGGGAAACACATCCATATGATGTGTTTCCCGGAAACGACTATAAAGATTCTGATTGAACTGGCGGTTAAAGATTATATTTGTAGTAAATTTCCTTTTTTTTATATTTTTGCAACCACATCGATAATAAAATACTTATACTTGTTATACTTGTTAACTACAATTTAGTTTTACTTGACAACGGATCAAATTGACTGGATAATATTAACTTCTGTTAAAAACGTGTAGATTTTTATAAAATTCTAATAAGCGCTTGGTCATCTAGCTCATATAAACATAGATATGTCGTAACTCTTTTAGGTGCCTCTTTACACTTACAAAGGTATACCAACAATTATAAAGGTATATCACATTCTAAAGTTCTATGTAATGTTGATTGTTCAGGGAAGTTTTAATGACATCGTCTCCCCTGAGGTCGAGGTTCTTGGATTATGTAAACCATGTTTTAGAGGATGCGTGCGGCGCAGCGCGCGTCTCAATGTCACCCACACACAACTTTACATCTGAGATGAGGGTAATAATTGTACATTGTACAATAAGCTCTTCTTTTTAGGTTACATACATACTCCTTATTTAAGTAATTTCAAGTAGGTTCTATTTTCTTTTCAGTTTATGTAAGAAAAATATTTTTGAAATTATGTTTTCGCTTATCGGAAAACAAATATGAATTTATGTCGGTGCATGAGAAAAACAAGACTATAAAACATGAAGTAAGGACTGTCTGAAATTAATAAAGAATTAATTCTACCACCGTTAGGGTTTAATAAGTTATTGTGGAATTCTATAATAAACAATTATTATGATTGACCGAAATAGTTTTATTAAAGGAAGAAGCACCCCTGGTCTTATATATCTCAGAAGAGGGGACGAATTGCCTCTTGCAAGCAGTTCGACTATGGTACTTTTTGCAAAAATAACTAATCAACTAACACAGGATAACCAAGCTGTAATTACAGAGATGATAAAGATGTTTTGACTAAAAGAAAACCACTCAATACGCATTTCTGATATCTATTTTCCAGGTTTTGGCCTTGAAAGGAACTGATCTATGAGGATGGGTTGCACTCAAGAATGAGAAGGCTGAGAAAGATAACGCAACACAAGAGCTCCTCCTCTTATATTTAAATATTTAGTACATTTTGTAAATATTTTGTCTTTCGATGCAATTATTAAGTATTGCAATCTTTTGAGACGACATTGATGGTTTAGTTTTAATGTTAACACTTTTTTTAGTATTTATATATATATATATATATATATATAAATTTTTTAGCAATATATATATATATATATATATATATATATATATATATGCTATATATATATATATTGCTGAAAAATTATGTGTAGCAACATAAAAGGTTTTTTAAAAACGGAGACATGCCACTCCAATCTCTATAAAATAATTTTTTTGGCGTTTTATTTCTAAAAAGACGTTTCCTTGATACCAATGAAGTAAACCATGACAAAGTTCTGAATTTAGTTTTTTTTCATATAATGGTTATAGTAATTGGTTGTATAGATTCGCGTGTTAAATATAAACATCACAACTTTACTTTTCATACTATATTTTCATATTAATATTATATTTGTTTACAATTTATTTGTGAATGTTTAATTCAAAGTATTGAATATATATATATATATATATATATATATATACAGGAGAGGAGGGCAATTAAGCGTACGGGTCACTGATTGTAAGTGATCACCGCCATCCAACAACTCTAACAACATCCGGGGAACCGCGAGAACATTGCCGGCCTTGAAGGTGAGAGTATAAGTAGTATATAATGATGATCAAAGTCAAGTCAGTAAAATGATTCCAAAGCCATGTAAGTAACAAGGAGATTGTGTTTGAACATATATACGCTCCCGATGTACAGTTTGGGTAAAAAAATAAATATAACTTTAATAAAAATAATGGGTACGTAATTTCTTACGTACCCATTATTTTTATTATTATCGTATTACCTCATGCAGGTATGTGGCGTTTTTTGGTAACAGCACTAGCATTTAAAAGAAAGTTTTTATTTCTATAAATAAAGTTTCAATAAAATCTAGGCAAGCCTTCGTTGAATTACCTCGTGTAATTTTATATTAAATTTTCGATGATAAAAATTGTAGAATCCTAGTTCTGTAGAGAAATCAAGAACTGCGTGCAGATTGTAATGATTATTAAAATTAATAAATACTGCTTACAAAATAAAATAGTCGCGTAAAAAACAAACTTCCCTATTTTTTTGTTTCTTGTTATTTTCCTTCCAATGTCTAGAAAGGGGCCGATTTAAGTTTAAAGGAGTTATCATGAGTTATGGATTTCTTGAAAGGCACATAGTTATAAAATTAAATGCTTTGAATTATCTGATAATATAGAAAGGCAGAATAGAAAACAGTCTGAACTTGCATTGATTACCATAACATTAAATTTATTTTACTTTTTTTATTCAAGCTTATGAAATAAAAATTATAAAGTATTAACAGATCCTCAAATTATATACTTAGTAGTTAGTGTATAAAATACAGTGATCAAATTATCTTTACTTAGCGTAACACAATTAGTCGACGTCCGATAGTGATTATAATCAGACACAGCTTTAGTACAGTGAAATATTGGGGCAGTAACTCAGTTATCACAATAATGCAATAAAGATTTTGCAGCGAGGCTTCCGGGGTTTTTTTTACAAATGATGAACTACAGCTGGGAGTATGGCCTTATCTCGCAGTTTCTTATATACAGACTGCTTTTTGAAGCGTTTTTTAAGAATCATAGTACGATAGTAATATCATGAAAAATAAAATTATTCATCTACATTTAGGATTTTCTTGAACACCATTGCAAAATATGACTACTACAAAAGTAAACACGATAAAATGCCATTCAAAAATTCTTTTAAATATATAAAAGAATTTTTCATGTGATGTTGATGTCACTCTCGGGAAAACTTCGACGAGTGCCGAAAGAAACTTGTGTCTTCTATAGAGACTTCCCTGGGGATGGTTCCTAAGTAGAGTGAACTGAACCACGTTCAGTTTAATCCCCTAAAGGCACAGGTTTGCGCATTTACCACTAAGAAAACCCCATTTGTCGTATTAGTTTCGTGGTCATCTGGAGAGCAAAGCCAAGTTGTCTTCTATGAAATTGGCAGTGATCAATAGGGCAAGGCAATACTTCAAGCCTGTTCCAAGACTTGCGCTCTATAAGGCGCAGGTTCGCCTACTCATGGAGTACTGTTCTCATCTCTGGTCTCGATCACCCCAATATCAACCACGGAGAGCCGTTCGAATTTTCGAGGACCTGCGACTCTGCGAACGGCTGGACTCTTTGGCATTGCGTAGAGACTTGGCTTCTTTGTGCGTCTCCTACCATATTTACAACAGGCAGTGTTCCGAAGAGCTATTCGATCTGATGTCTGCCGCTGAATTTCATCACCTATCACATATATATCACCTGGATGAATGTCCATATTTCACTGTGCGGTTTTCAAGGATTTTTTTTTCACGTATCATTCGTACGTGGAACGAACTTTCTTCGGCGGTATTTCCAGGTCGATACGACATGGGTATCTTCAAAAAAGACATGACTTCCTACCTCCAAGGCCGGCAACGCTCTTGTGAATCTTTGAATGTTGCAAGAGTTCATGGGTGGCGGTGATCACACATCAACTATGACCCGCAAGCTCGTTTGCCCTCTTACATAAAAAACAATAAAAAAAAGTTTTATTAGTGCTATGTTTAGTGAAATTTATAGATATATAAACGAACTGTCATCTGTCACGGAAAATGTGTAAAATGTCTATATTGTTAATTACGTGTTCAATATTGCTCCGAGTTCCGAGTACATAGACCAATTTTTAGTCTGTATGTTAAGTTTTGAACACATTGGCCAATTAAAATTGTAGTTTATATATAAATTATATTATGTACTGATTATAATTAATTCATAAAAAATGATATTTGAACATGCAAGTTAAAATTAATCAAAAATAATTGTTTGATTTAAATGAACTGTAGGGGTGAAATATAACAATATTTATAAAGAAGTAAAAGTTATCAAAACAAATTGCAATAATACGAGACACGTGAGCTCACGTTTTTATATATCTCATAGACGTACCAACGTTACTGTTCGTTACTGTTGTACCAAATACGAGTCTTTTTTAAAATAAAATATGATATTTGAATAAGTAATGGAATATTAAAACAGCATAAAATAATCAGAGCAGTAAACGTTATTATACAAAACAGATGCATTAAAATCAGCTTCTCTCTGAAGGACGGAGGAGTTATGATAGCATAAGAATCCCGCTAATGCGGAAAGCATCAATCTCCTGATTCGCCATCTATCATTATTTGTTATTAGATTTAATTATAACATGTTATACTTCAGCCTTATAGTAAAGTTAATCCAGTAAATTTGTATTTTTCATAAATTAATATTTTTTAAAAACTTCGTTGTCTACCAATACGTAACTAGGATCATATAGGTATTATATTATAATAACTATTGCCTATTTATTGAACTTTCACTATATAATATTTTGTAAAGAGGGTAATGCAATAATATCATTGTTTATATAACTATTTAATACTAGTAAAACTACGGTATATAAAGGTGTTAAAGTTTATTATTATTGCATTAATTAGATTTAAGAATTTAAAATTACTTGAAACAATTGTTATTACTAAACATGTATTCAAGTGTTTACAGTTATTGATATTACTTATTGGCTGAATTTTTATGATATTACATTATTATGTTTGCTTACATAAATACGTTAAACGCAAAGGTGTGAATAATGGTTGCTACAAATACATTTAGGAATGTAGTGTTGCTCACAATAATTAGTAATTTGTTAGTATTTAACTTATTCAAATATTTAAATGTTGACAAAATATTTTAAATAGTTGTTAAATTAGTATAAATACGGCTACGAGACCCATTTGATTCTTAATATGCTAATACGTTTGATAAGCTAAGTATTTTATTTTTACACTTATATTGTAAATAAAATTATTATTTTGTGTGTATTAAAAATCTATTGTGTAATTAATAATTGTTAAAAAAATTGAACTTATTTTCTTATAACTATATATATATCTATATATTTTTAAATAAGTTCCAACTAATGCCCTTTGTATCTTTTCCAATTACTAGACAGTGTAATATAGGTTGATTAATAGATTTTCTTTATTCTTTAGCCGTCCTTATTTGTAGAGTCTTAAGTAATTTAACACGGGTGAGCTACTTGCGCTTTTTAATCAAAGAATATGGAACATGTATATATGCATATAACAGAAAAATTCACGTGTAAATATCCATATTCCGTCACGGCGACAACAATGCTTCATGTTCAGCCGATGTGCGCTTTCTATGAAATTGGAAAATGGAACGAATGTAGAAGAAAGCGCGAATCATATATTCTGACTTGTTTTGTTCGCGGAAGTACAATACCGACATTCGTTTTTATATAAATTTATTTCAATTTATTAGATAAAATTGGGAATACCATTTTTTATGCCTTTCCTTCTGCATTTGCTGATTAATTTTGTATAGTTTTCAAATAACCAAATCCAAGGCCAAGACCTAATATCAATATTAAGATAATCAATACACCTGGTCTAAGTTTTAGTTTAGCGCTTTCACTTCTAGTCTAGCACCAGGTTTGGGACTGTTACAAGTAATTATTTATTATTCCCATATATTAAACATCAGCGACGAAGTAGGGACATTTGAGTTTATATTAACATAGAGACAGTTAAATTTCTAATATTTTTTAGTTAAGTTAATTTAATAATCCTTTAAAAATATAATGGCGAAGATTGCGGTTTCGGGTCTTATCTTTGATGATAAATATAAATAGATACTAATAGAAAAAATATATGTACAAATATATAAATTTGTTGGTTAAATTTTGACAAATAAGTAACTTAGAACCAACCATAAGGCTTGAATTGCGTGAACGAGTTGCGCCTGTTCCTTAATTTTCAGTGTATATTTATTTGTCGATAACAAATGTTACTTTATTGCGCAATTATTTTTTTGAAATAGAGTAAATTTTTTGTTACATATTTTATCAAGATTAAACTTTCAATGTTATAACGGTACTATGGAATATCTATTAATATCGGTATTGAAACCAAATTCCAAGTAACTCCTAAATCTCAATTTGATTTAATTGCTCAAATCTTTATTGGTGAGTTTATAAGTGATTTACTAGAACTACTACTCGACATCTAAACTTGGAAATTTAGTTTCTCTTTACTACGAAAATTGGAAACAAGTGTCCTATATCTGAATTTCAATGCAATTCGTAATGTTCTCAACAGATAAAAACAGGAATTAATTATTATAATTGATTTATTTATTTAATTCTTTATTGCGCAATACACAAAGAGCGAGTTGAATGTAACAAAGACATTCTCTATCTTACGATGTACAATTTAGAACGTTGGTAGGCGTGCAAAGAAAAGAAAAAGCTTAAACATAAATAAATCACTTAATCATATAAGCACTTCATTAGCATCGACATAGCATATACAAACATACGACATAAACATAGTCAAGGATAGAGAGTAGTGACATTTTATATATTTGTATCTTCGCTCGATAGGGTGGAAAGTTTTTGAAACGTAATAGTGGATGGCAATGTTTTATAAAATTTACGAGAAAGTACTTTAACTTGACGATGCTAACCAAGAGAGCTATCCAAAAAGACTCCAAAATTTTTTACTGAATCACATACGGTAAAGAATTTGAATCAATAAGGGTCAACTAGCGTTAACTACCAACAATGATTAATTGACACTTACATAGTTAATTTCTATACCAAAATCATTAGAACAATGCAATATTTGCTCAAGTGTTGCGTTTATTAAGTGAATTGAATGCTAAATTATATTTAGTTTCATTAAATTAAACTTAATAGAGAAGTTAATTAAATTTTGTGTCCAAATAAAGCTGCAAATCTTCTGTGTAAAGGAGATAATAACAATTTAAATTAGAGGTAATGGAGTTAATAAAAAAAAAAAAAAATAATAATTGGACAACACCACAAGTTACAGGTCTACGAGCACAACAACGGTAACACGTTAGTTTTCTATTCCTTGGCGATGTCTTTGGTGACCTTTAAAAGTGCTGTACTTGTGCTATTTCCAATGCGGAAACCTGATTGTAATTAAACTTAGAAAGAAATAGGGAAAGCTGGGAACAAACGAAGCAATTTATCTTGGACAAAAACGGTAATATTTAAATGGGACAATAATAATAAGTTAAAAAGGGGTTAACGATCTCTTTGGCAGTAGTAGAATGTGAGCTTAGCGCCACAAATAATAGCAAAGAGCTCTCCAAATGTTGAGATGTGCTAATAACCAGTCTTAAAGAATTTTAAAGATTCCGCTACAGCTTTGAGTTTACGACATAATTGGTTACACTAATTTCACCGGGGTGAAACGGTGCCTTCCTTTTATTTTACGAAGAGGTGTATGTCGGGCGAAGAAATTTAAAATTAATGTATTTAAAAGTTGAATTATTTTTTTGATGATTCCTAATTCATCTACAGCGGTCCAATTTAAATGAGAGGAATCCAATGCCATTGCATGTTTATCTATATTAATTTATCTATATTATTATCTATTACATTTCGTTTTAGATACTTTCGCTCGATGTGAGAGAAATATCATGTCGGGATGGGAAAAAACAGGCGCAGGTATCTGATTAAACTTACTGACACTGTGTGTACTAATAAGGTCTAATAAAGTAGACAAGGAGGTAGTATGATGTATAAGACCAAATGCTAAGATTTCCAGGTTGGAGAATCAGATAGTTGCCGTAGTTGATTACACCTGGAATCTTGCCTGAGCAGAAAAGTATTAAAATTACCCATTACTATAAGGTGTCTGCTGTGTGAAAGCAGATCTTTAAGAATGTCATCGACTATAGAGAAGTAGGTTATGTTGGGAGGGGATAGACAACGCCAATGACGACCTTTTGTATTAACAAATTATTTTATTGAGGTGAATATTAGTTCACCTCAATAAAAAGATACTCAATCCAATCATGGAGAGAAGGAGATTGAGGAATGATTTTGTATTGAAACTGACTATGAAGATAAATGCAAACCCCATCACCGGCATTAACAATGCGGTCGTTTCTATTAACGATGAAGCCAGGAAGTGAAAAGAAAATAAAAAAAGAGATTGTTTTAACTACAATTCGGAAACTAGTATAGCATAGCATAGCATAGCATAGCATAGCATAGCATAGCATAGCATAGCATAGCATAGCATAGCATAGCATAGCATAGCATAGCATAGCATAGCATAGCATAGCATAGCATACCATAGCATAGCATAGCATAGCATAGCATAGCAACTGAATTATGCTTTAAAGTAGTCAAAAGAATGTTCTTTTTTCTTGTCAAAAATTTTTGGCCCACCTTGTATTATGATGTCATAATACAAGGTGGGCCAAAAATTTTTGCACTTTTGAAACATGTCTAGAAATAAAAGTACAAATGTTATTTTGTTTATGATTTATTTAACGTAATTATCATTTATTAAAATTTATTTTTTGAATGACATCGTCGAGATGTGCTCCGTCTCGTCGTTGGCACTCCTGCAATCGACTACGTAAACTTTGGAAAACTCGTTGACACATGCTGCGAGGAATTGCGGCTATCTCCTCGTGGATGTTTTCTTTTAATTGGGATATGGTCGTCGGTTTATTAAGGTATACTCGACTCTTCAGATATCCCCACAAGAAAAAATCGCAAGGTGTAAGGTCCGGGCTTCTGGGAGGCCATGGGATATCACCTCTGCGAGAAATCAATTTGTTAGGAAACATTTCTTTGACCACCGGTAAAGTCACGTTTGATGTATGGCATGTTGCTCCATCTTGTTGCATCCAAGTCCGGCTATTGTATCCTTCAAATTCATGCAACTGTGGTGTCAAAAACTCTCGCAACATTTTCACGTATTCCACTGAGTTCACAGTTACGTTATTTCCTTGATTATTTTCAAAGAAGTATGGACCGATTATGCCCTTTGCGGATATGGCAGCCCACACTGTCGTTTTTGGTGAATGAAGAGGCTTTTGGTGTATATAGTGAGGGTTTTCCGTGCTCCAATATCGACAATGATGTTTATTTACGTGACCATTAATGTGAAAATGGGCCTCGTCCGTAAACAATACATTCTCAAGGCTAGAGAATCGCTCCAGTATAGTGTCAGCAAATAACTTGCGTTGAATGTAATCGTTTGGTTTCATCTCCTGTACAATTTGAAACTTATATGGGTGCAGTTTAAGGTCCAAATGCAAGATTCGCCGCAGACTAGTTCTTGGTATAGCAAGAGCCGCCGACCGCTTACGCGTAGATGATTCTGGATCGTCCCTTACAGAAATTTCAACCTCCCGAATGTTCTCTTCGCTTCTTCTTGAACGTGGTCGCCCAGTTTGTTTAATATTCGTTATCGATCCCATTTGCTCAAACTTTTTAACCCAAGCTTTAATTAAATTAACACTTGGACACTCACTTACACGTTGTAATCCGTATTCAACTCTAAAGAGGCGTCGTACAGTAATGTAGGAATCGTTGTTTTTGTAAAATTGTTTTACGCAAAAAACACGCTGTTGTCCCGTGAAGCGCTCCATCGTGACTAAAATTGCATTAAACGACGCACAACTCCCCGCCACCCGCGCGCCCCTTGCTCTCACGGTGTTGGAGAAATCAAGTGTTGCTATTTGCAAAAATTTTTGGCTCACCCTGTATATATACTCATCAGCTGTGTGACCGCCAGACTCCTTACTCAAACAAAAAAGTAAAACAATAATTTAAGAAAAAAATAATATTAATAAATATATTTAATACAAATTAAACTGAATTTTCTAAAAGGTGTATTTTAAAACTAAAATAAAGTTAAAAATATAAATAAAAACGATTTAAACCTATATGAAATAATAATAACACACTTACTTGCACATTTTAGCAGGCTAATAAACTAAGAAGTATAAAAGTAAAAAGCAATAATCACTCACTAATATGTAATATTCTATTCAATTAATATATGTTCAATTAATGCAAATAAGTTTAAAACATAACCGAAGCTGTAAAACAATGAACAGTTGACTTAACATACTTGTTAAACTGTCAATTGTCAGATATTGAACAAAAAGTAAGGTTAAATCTTACATATTATGTTTATACATTACTAGCAGCCTGCCCCGACTTCGTCCGGGTTTTGTTGAGACTTAAGCATTTAGTGAGTTAGTTAGTCAGTCAATATGACCGGAAATTTTTGTTTTACTCATTAAATATATATTTTTTTGTAGTGTAAATAGCGATTCTTATTTACATTAAATGCGTTACGTATCTAAAGTTTTTATTTGAATAAAGATTAATACTGTATTGTAAAAAATAGGTTCGTAAACAACCTATAATTTTATTGTAATATGTAAAAGCAAAAAATGGTTATTGTGGTTTATCCTTGAGAGATAGACATATACAATTGTAGATTTATTTGTGATCTATTAAAGAGGGAAAATCCCAATATACATAGTTTTGTGATAACTCCAAAATGTTGGCAACGTTTTCAAGGAAAGTTCGCGATTGGCTTAATTATTTCCGACATGTTGAACTAATATCGCCGAAGTACTGTTAGTTTGCTCAAAACCTAAACTTATTATACACTAAATTCTTCCTCAGGGATCACTTTGCCTGTTGTTGAAAATAGTATGGAAATTAGTTCAGTAGTTTTCGAGTTTATCACGAACAGACAAACAGACAGACAAACGCGGCGGGGGACTTTGTTGTATAATATGTAGTGATAATAATAATAGCAATTGAATCTAAATTGAATTGGTATTTAAAAATTTTGAAAATACTAGGACTACATTTTGTATATGGATACAAAAATTGACTTGAATGTTTTCTCAAACCTGTGTATGAGTGACTGGCCGACTGATGAGCTTCGATGAGGCTGCCGGGATCAACTTACGCAGCTACAGTGCAGTAACAATGCCTTGGACTGGTCTGAGTGAAAGTTGTAAGAAGAATTGGGTAAAATGCTGGAATGCTTCTCCATCAAGTCTTCTAGAAGTCTTGAATCTCTGACTGTGACTGTGCTGTACATCGTTATTTGGAAGCTTTAAAAAACAGTACTAGAACGCTTAAAGTATTTGATTAAACAAAAACAGATCTTGTCGCAGTTTGATCAGGAATTCACTAAGTATGAAGTTTCATAGAATATCTGAACTTATCCTACCGACACTTATCCGACCGTAAAGAAAATCATAGCTTTAACATGTTTCAATTTCCAGTAGTGAATGTTTTGTAGAAATTTTTAAAAATTATAAAATAACCTGTGACTAAAAAACTATCAAAATCAAACTAACGTCTTCCATCAGTTGTCATAATAGAGTAAAACATGAATAGAGACTACTGCCTCCGGCTTAACAATCTTTGTTTATGTCAATCATGGCTCGTTATTATTTTTATTTGTAATTTATTTTCTAAGTCTTTTGAGTCATAGAGACAAGACTACAATTATTATAATTTCAGTCGATGTCGGCTCCGGTCACTTTTCCACAGCATGAAGCAAAAAAGTTACTATAAACCTGAATGTTATACGCTATATTTCATAAAAAGATTTAATTTGGTTTTGAAATATTTTAAGTCTTTTGCTCTTAAACAATAGATTAACGTGCCAAATTGTTCAAAATTGCAAAAGCAACTTAAAATAAATACTAAGCAAAATATAAAATAGGACATGGGTATAAAATAATCAATCTTGTTTACTATCGTTGTATTGCAAAAACTAAATTTTAATTACTTTATGTCAAGGTTAATAGTACTTTAAACATAAGTAAAGTATTATGAAGTAAAATTTGACTACCTCTTTGTATAATTTAGTATTCTCTCTCATTAGGCACCACGCCCGTAGCAGTAACAAACTTTATGACGAACGCAACGTGCCTTACTTACTTCTACTCACTTTTACTCACTTCTACAATAATAATACGTTTAAAATATTTTACCTTAGATCATTTTCACTTTTTATAAATTTTTCATAAGAAAGTTTTAGATAAATATAAAGGTTTAAAGAGATTATTTGTTCAATTATATGTTTGTTTGTAATCTGAAATAATAGATATAATTATTAAAAATTATGAATAGTTATATACAAATAAAATTACGACGGTATCCTCAATATTAGGATTTTATTTCACATTTAGGAATTAAAAACCTTTTATTTAATATTTATGTCCTATATCTGAAGGTTCAAAGAGGTTCCAAAGAAAAAAGCTGAGATTTATTCCTAAAGAGAAACACCATTTCCAGATTCAATAATTGAAATAAGTTACAACTGTTTTATGTTTGTTTCTATTGCAGTATATATATATATATATATATATATATATATATATATACACACATACTAAAACATTTGTTTTCTGCATACAAGTGTGATATAAAAGTTTACAACAGTGTCGTGTGCATTTCTAACTTTTGCTCTAAAACTTGTCTTTTACAACTATTATAAAATATCATTCCATTATTTGAATTTTGATATTCCTTCTTCACATCATTTATGGAACATACAAAGACTATAGAGTTTTCACTACTCACTAATCAAAGAATAAAAATTTTATAATAAAATCTTAATAATGTTAATAAAAAAAAGTGGATTCAAGTTTAAAATTTTAATAAATGTAGGAGGCAAAATTAAAAAAAAATTGCTTACTGACTAGCAGAAGAGACCAAAGTAAAACTAAAATTCTCTTTATCGACAATAACACATTCCATAGCGCTTGATTAGTTTTATATAAATGTTTTATTGACGCATTGGCAGTCTCATTTCAAAGAAAATTTCAATAAAATATGTGAGCATTGCTTTCGAACTGACGCAAACTATGAAAAAAGACGACGGCTTGCGAGTTCTAATACCTACATGACCCTGAATAAAGGGAAGGTGCCCTCTGTGTCTCAAAGAGGGCACCGTCAACGTTATATTCTCTACTACTATAATCAATACCAATACAGATTATGTCCTTGGATTTTTTTTTTGTCTGATTAGTCAATTCTAACTTTATAATTTACAATATTGATAATTTTTCTTAATCGAGTTTAATTTATTTAATTTATTTATTTAGAGTTTAGTTTATTAGTAATTCTGTAACTGTTTGCAAATGCCTTTTTAGTCACACAATTTGAATATAAAACTTAAAATTTATTAGTTTGTACATTTATTCTAAAAATATGAATTTTACATGATCCTTTTCAATTAAATATACCCTAAATTATTGTAGTGAAAGCTTTGCAAAACTGGTGTTGTTCGTCAAAAGCTACGCTGCGAAAAATCGCGGCTCATAAATAAAGGTATTTCCACACTCGCTGTTATCTGCAGCTGCAATGATCGCGTTGTTTATAGCGCTTAGTGTGTTAGAGCTACGACTATCACATAAAAGAATATAGGTTTTTACTTACACATTTTTATATATTTTTTATTTAATCTAATCTAGTTACTTTTTTATTGTAGACTTTATTATTTTTAAATATTGTGGAAGACTATTAATGATATTTTAATTGTATCATAACAAACGATTACTTATTTTTTTCTAGAAATAACAGATTATATTTTTTTAAATTATAGTGGTAAACTGATTGATGTAATATCATATTTGTGCTATTTTCAATATTTTTTAATAATGATTGTTTCCCAAATATGTAAATAGTTGTTTTTGGCGACACGCCCTCATACGAGAACATTACATAAATGTTATTAAATGTACTGTGTAGTTGGAACTGTTATAATCACCAACTTGTCCTGCCGCACTGGTATGGTCACTGAAGAGTAATGTCAGTTCAAAGAAAATATTTTTTTTATTGTACGTTACTTTTATTACTGTTAAAGTGTTTTAGTTTAAAACATAAGTGGTCTCCATTGGCAAACAATACAGACCTTTAAACGTAGAGGTCAGTTATCAATAGTACGCACTCTATCTATCTATCTGCAAATTCTACACTGCATATCGTATGGATTGTTTTAGAGATTCCAAATTATCATAACGTTTAGAGCAAGTGTAACTCTTAAAACTGTTCATAAATCATAATCCAGTGGATGAAGATCAGGACTAGCTGATGGCCAGTATTCAGTTCTGATGAAATCTGGAATGTTCGTTTCTAACAAGATAGGGTGGATCAAGCTTTATGACCCGGTGCCCAGTCTTGTTGCCAAGACCATTCGTGGTTATTGAACATGGTCTTGTTAAGTGACTCAACTACCTTCTCAAGAACACTATCTTGATACACTTGTGTCGATGTTTTGATACCAAGCGTACGGAGGAGATTACAAATTATATTTGGCACCATACCTACTTAATGTAAAGCAAACACAGTGATTCAGTTCTCTTTACCACCGCACTTCATTTGAATATCACTAAATATTTTACAATATATTGGCGCAAAAATGAGAACACAATGAACAATCCTATAAAAATGACAGATAAGATAAGAAAGTTAAGTAAACTAAATATTACATTTGATTTTGTCAAGTGTAATATTTAGTTTACTTAACTGTAGCAATTTTTATGGTCAGACTAATAGAAGATATTTAGAACATTGATTTAGACTAAAAATGTATGACAAAAAAATGTATCATCACTTAAAATCCATTCATTCAACAGATTTTACAAATGTATATATTATATTTCAGTTATGGGTAACAGAAGGTATATTTTAATTATGTAGTGAATACTTCTGACGAGAGATCAGCAGCCATATTTTACTAAACTGTAACGGGTAATAAAATACTATCAGATCCGAAATATGATTGGTTATTATATCTATTATTTATATAATATAGTTTTTGACACCTTGTTTTGATTACAATTTTTTGATAATTTCAAATACATTATAGGTCATGTGTATCAAATTATTAAAAACAAAATAATAAAAAAAAACTCCATTTGAGGCCTTCTGTTTTGAAGGGCATTAATAGATATACCACCTACCCGGCTCAGGCGACTCCATTGTGAGAAAATCTAATTTATTTCATTGAATAGAATGTATACGACCCTCATTAACAGCTTCATTTTAGGAGATTTTAGTAGCATTTGCTACCTTTCGTCCGATGCTTTAATATAATGTTTGTTTTTGTTATATTTATTTCCTTTCTATTGTCTCGTCTCAGGATATATTCATTTATAAATGTTAAACATTGAAATACATTTCTTTATGGACCTATAAAATATAATAATTTTATAGCTTTAAGATGGAAATAAAAATTAGTAGGTGCCCAAGACTAAAGAAACCTACCTATACTTAAAAAAGTATTTTTCTCATACCAGTGGGTTAGACTATGTACACTCAGTAGTAGTTAAGTCCCATTAAAAACAAAAATTCTAGATACGATAACAAGATTGATTTGCAGCGCACTACGGTGTAAGAAATATACATCGATGTTCTAATGTCATGCCGACCATACCGTAGTTTTCATTATAGCTTAGAAATAATATAATTGCAGACCAAGTATGTACAAAATCGCATTTTTTCAAATCGCTCTGTGTTGATCTCAAAATTGAGTTCGACCTAAAGTTTTCGATTTCCCGATAGCTTACTCATTTTCCTTTAAGTAACTATCTACTAATATACCGCTGTTCTAACTATCAGATGTGTTTCTCGTTGTGTAATTTCCGTAAAGATTGACAGGTAGATAATAATAGTATATGCTGAGCAGACCGAGCGTATACTGCATCCTATACTAAATAAATTTGAGTATAGGTTTCTAAAATTACGGGTCTTCGAGATTCTGGTTAAATTAAATTAAAACCACTTCTCGACGATGTTACCGATACTTCAAATCTGTTGTTCATTTATACGTAAAAAACATATTGATTATAGTTTCTTCAAATTCAATATAAGTTATATATATTTATTTATAAATAGTTAATAAGTTCCCTCTAAGGAAAGTAATTTAAAATTGTATTGTTCACTGTGTACTGAAGGCGTTTCAAATAAATTGCTATGACAACATTTCGCTACAACAGTAACGTTGGTACGTCGTGGAAATATATAAAAACTTGAATTCACGTGTCTCGTAAACGAGACTCGTCTTGTCTCAAAATATTTAATATTGTAAATTATTTACTTCTTGAAAAATTTATTTTTTGTTTTCATCACTACAGTTTATTTCAATTAAACGATTTAAATATTTTGTCTTTAATATATTAAATGAATATCTGATTAATTTTAACGTGTTCAAATACCTCTTTCTATAAGTGGATTAGAATCAGTTAATTATACAATTTATATATAACTTATTACTTTTATTGGCCAATGTGTACAAGAGTTAAAAAACAGACTAAAAGTTTGTCAATTTAATCGGAATTTGGAGCAATATTGAACACGTAATCAACAATAGACATTTTACATATTTTTTGTGACAGACATTTCATTTATTATTATCTATGAACTTCAGTAAACATAGCACAAAAAAAACCTTCTATTAGGATAAATTAAATACAAAGGGTACAGTAATAATGAAAAAAAAAATAAAGCTACAATGACCACACATTTTTGATTTGTCAAGTTATTGACGAATAATTTGCTATAAATCCTAAAATAAAATCACTTAACATCATTATTGAGTTTTTTTTAAAGCTGGGGCACACTTAATATAAATGTTATAACGTAATACTTTATGAAAATGTTATTAAAATAAATTGGCAAATAATTGATGTAATGAATTGCATAAGCTTAAATAATGGTAATAATTTTATGTAAAAAAGCCAACAGTAATTTCGAAATAATCGGAAAACCATACATGTTATTTGCAAATAATGACTGTGTGTGTTATGTTGGTCTGTACGCAGTTGTACATAGAATTCACTCGATACAACGCAATTTTCCGACGGACAATTGATGTTATCAAACACCATTAGTACGAGTACACGGCAGATTTTTCTTTTGATAGTAATATAAACAAACAAAGAATTCCGTTTTGTATCTCTTATAAATGTATTTTTCATGTTTCACTCATATGTTTATATTTTCGCACATCTGTCATAAAACAGCTTTATTGATATAATTATGTTTTGGTGGCAGCTAAGATTGCAATGAAATACATTTTTTTTTAATTAATGAGTTACAATTAAAACTTATAACTACTTAATACTTAAAAAGGTGATTGCAGGTCAGCGATTGACCCAAGAATGCCTGTAGTGCCAGTAGTTTCAAGATCATTTCCCACCGATCACTGCAACGCGGGCGGTGTCATCTTCGTTTCATATGAAGGTGCTGCATCAGTATTTTAATATTGTGCACTTTTATCGTGAGAATTGATTTGGTCTTTAATAAATGAATTTGCCCTCGTTATACTTGCGCAACAATATTACAGTTAATAATAATATATGTATACATTTATTTTTACTAATTTCTCTTTAATTTCAATACATTACTTTAGTTGTATTAAATAAGACGAAGTAAACAATAAAAAAAACTACTATTTTTCAAATAAATAATAAATTTTATTAAATATTTTCTATAATGGATATTATGTAGTCCTGTTATATGCAACACTCCATCTTTTAGATTGGTAATTTATCACTGTGAACATAGTTTGCTTCCATTTTACTCTTACTAAAACATATGCGTATGTTAAAAATGGCATATTGCTAATAACTCTTCTAATCTCATATTTAAGGCAAAATTACAAACTCATTAGAACTACAGGTATTGTTTTTGATCAAGGAGAAAAGTTTTAATGTTATTTTACATATTTTATTATATATGTGAAAAGTAATTCTGTTATGTTTTAAAAACAATGTAAATGCTAAATACTTATAATCATTATTTTAATACTTATTTTGTTAGTATATCATATATGTCACACGGAAATCAGAAATTTGTATAAGTATTTTTAATTGAGGGTATAAACGCTCTATTGCTTGTATACAAAACAAATCAAAGTTTAAAATCATGACTTTTAATAAGTGTTTTCTTTTAATCTCTTATAAATCTCGAACAATATAAGCGAATACAGCTGGCTGTACTTGTTCTTAGAAACAAACTGATGAGACAATCCGAAATTATAAATATAAAATTTTTTTTCAAAGTACGTTATAAAAATATATTTAATAAGATCGATAGTTTTCGGTTGCTTAATACACAAATTAGTTTTTTCTCAATCCTGTTTTACGCACTCAATCCATATCCTTCGGTCGCCCTAGTTTTTTATGAAAAGGCATGCTCATAAGAAATAGTACATTACTTTTGTAATTTTTTATAACCTTATTGTTATATAAAGTATTAATAAAAGCTTTGAAATTTTACAATAAACATTTACTTTACAGTTCCTTATCTTGTTCATATTCGTATTCACGATTCAATTCTATAATCCAAGCAATAGTTTCCTTCCAAAACTTTACTACTGCAACAAACTTACTTCTATTGTGTCTGTAACAATCTGTTTATTAAATTTTCGAGCTAATATATTAATGAAATAATTTTATAGATAATTTGCATTACATCTCATTATATTAATGATACTTCTCGTATGTATATCTACTTAAACAGTAATAGCAGCACCAACAACCACGACATATCACTGTGCTAAAGTTGTGTCCAATTATAGTCACTATTAAACGTCAACGAATTTTGTTACGTAAAGTAAAGATAATTTGATACTTTAATATTCTTATTTCACTTTAAATGCATGAATAAATGACATAAAATAAAACGTTCAAACCTGAGTGCTTACTTTTCATTTTACCTCTTACGGATAGTTTCTTCACTTGTTAGATTTTGTCACATTTGAGATTGGTAGTTATGTTAACTACTATCGATATAAAAAAGCATATACTTTTATTCATACCTCATGATAACTCATTTTTAAACTTAAATGGGTCCCCTACTAGAATTTTTTTAACGTAAAAAAATTAAAAAATAAAGTTATGTCTCTGGTATGCAACCATTTTATTTTGTAAGCAGCATTTATTAATTGTAATAATCATCACAATCGGCATGCAGTTCTTGATTTCCCTACAGAATTGTGGTTTATCAATTTTAATCGCCGAAAATTTATTGAACATTACACGAGGTAGTTCAACGAAAGCTTGTCTAGATTTCATAATTACAAAGAATATAATTTTGATATTAATACATTAATTATAGAAATAAAAAGTAACAATTTTTTATGACAGCAACATGCCGATGCCATTAGAAGAATACGCTACAGACTTGCATTAGCAATATGTTGTATGTTATGTGTTGTATTCGATAATATTAATTACATATAAATTATTTATATTAAAGTTACATTTATTTTCACCAACCTGTACACCGGGAGCGTTTATTTATGCAAACATAATATTATTGTTACTTACACGGTTTTGGTACTAATTGACTGACGTGACTTTGATCATCATTATTTATTACTTAAACCTGCACCTCGAAGGCCGGTATCGCTCTTGTGATTCCACGGATGGGTCACCAATGTGTTAGGTGTGGGTGGCCAATGCAGTGTTGTAGTTTGCCAATGTTGTGGTTATAGCGTTGCTCTACCTTATGTTTCGAGATAGGTAGGAATAGTTCAGCGAAACACAGTTATTTCCACGGATATAGTTTATTTTGCACAAACACACAAAAATCACAAATACTACAATTAAAGAATAATAGGAGTGAACGGAAGAATAACAAAAACAAGTAGATGAGGTATAAAAGTAATTAGTAAGCATAGCCACGCGAATAGGTGAGAATATGAGTTGAGAGCATTTCGATCCTGACTTACTAACTGTAGGAACTCACGAGTGTATCGAGCGGGTGGGAAGAACGCGACACAATAGACGGCCAGCCGGTCGACACCTTTGCACCCGCGTCCAGCAAGAACGATAGAGGGCTAGTTGGTCGACAGATATGCGCCCGCTCCAGCGAAACAATAAGCTGCCAGTCGGTCGTTAATTCCAGTTGTAAAGTAATAACAATGTAGAAAATAATAAAAATTCAACTTAATTAAAAACAATTTAAATATACAAAGCAATAAACTAAAATTTAGATTGGTAATAAAATAACATTACTTCAACAATAGTGGCAGTACGCCACAAGCTCTTGGACGGCGGTGATCACTTACTATAAGTGACCCGCACGCTCGTTTGCCATCCTCTCCCATGAATAAACATATTTATCATGTTATCAGTATTCAAATACTCAGATTTACGTAAATTGCAGTACTGGAGACAATAAAAACAATTTATTATAAAAAAAATAAATTAATTACGCAATAGTAAGAATACGTGTACCCCTAATAAGACTATTATACAGAGTGAGGCAGTGATAAGCCTTATATACTTTCTTCTTCCTTTCCTTTCTCGAGGGTGGCAATATTTTTGATTCAGCATATGCCATACAAAATACTAATTATTATACAATTGCCACAAAATTTGTGCAGTTTTATTTCTAAAAAGACATTCTAACTTTGACACAATGAGGTACGCCAAGTTCTTCAATCAATCAGTTGTGATTTTAAAATTATTTAACAATCTTTTGATTAGGTTGTTAAATAATTTTAAAATCACAACCTTACTCTTTATACATTATTAATACTATATACTATAATACTAATTATTTTTAAATTAAAGACTACTTTTTTACAATTTATTTGCGATTTATTTGCAAACGTTTAATTTAAAATAGTAAACAAGTATATGTGATACTACTTTGGTAAACAGTACATAAATTCTACATAAATTAAATTAGTATTTGTACTTGAATGTTATTTCATTAATAAAAATTTAATTGTTTCTAAATTGTTAATAAAAAAAAAACAAAATTTTACCTTTTATTTATATATACTAGGATCCAGAAACCGTGCGCGGCGGGTGTTAAGCTGAGCCCCTCACCTTTCTTCTTCTTCTTCTTGATAACTTTTGAATGGCTGAACATTTTTTCAATTTGTTTTCGCTATAACATCCGCGTTCGGCTCAAACGTACATGAGAAAATTTTTAGCTAATTAATAATCTCTTCGCATTCTGGAGACAACTAAACACAAAAAAAGCTCTCCCAAACGGTTAAGAGCTTCGCTTACGAGAAAGTCGAGAAATATGAGAGAAAGAGTACTTATCATGCCTTATCTTTTTCAACCTCTTCGGTCATCCTTTATACCATCCATATTTTTTAGTTATTCTTTGAGAAAAAAAAACCTCTCTTGCCAGTCAATAATGCAATCAGTTTGTCTAGTGGTTTTTAATATTAGTATAGTGCAGTTTACAGTTAACTGCAGTTTAAAGTTAATAAGAGGAGACGTGCATCTTTCTTCAATAAAATCATGTAGGTCACTTACAATAATTGTTTATTGATTTCCACAATAATACAACGGTTGTTGAATGAATTAATTAATTTTTGGGTTAAATTCGACTCGTCAAACTGTTTTTAGCTATCCGACATTTTTCTATTTCGATTTGAATTTTTCAAATAAAACATATTTGAATTGAATAAATATTAAAATGAGCCTACCATTAACTTGAACTTAAATGTACTTATTTTTTTTTTCTAATTTTAAGTTATATACAAATACGAATTAAATATCAGTAAGGCAGTTGGAGTCAAAACGTGGTCTTTTGTTAAAAGCATTATAAAAGACCACGTTTTAAATTCTTTACAACATTCGTAAAGGCGTGGGTTGGCTCGGTTTAAATCTATCTTCAATCACGATGATCACGAGGTTTGGCAATAACGTGTAGGTTGATAATCGCTGCATTATCGAGAGGATCTTTTTATAACCAATAATTAATTAGTTTGTACTAAAGTAAAAATAAAACTGGATTATAGTTACTTTTAAACATTTTTTGAAGTGTCTGATTTAACACAAAGTGATCAGATATTAGGGTGCTAATGATCAAGAATCCCAGTATCTCTCAATCTCCGATACAGTAGCTTATAAAGGAAAACATCTCGTTATCTCCGTTCGCTTGAGATAATACCGACAAGCGCATTCGCCAAATAACATTTGCATATCTTAATACAAACGCTTCGGATTTCAATACGTATCTAAAATTCAAAGTAATATTATTGGTTCAATAAAAGCACGCGAACAAACATTACGAAAGGGGAATAGTAATTATGGATTAATAATAATGGATCGCCTTAATTGATTGTGGTTGGAGTGGATTTTGAGTAACGAGGATTAAATGTTATCTGATGAAATCCAAGTAATTAATGTTTATCGACATTATAAATATGATAACGTTATAACAAACAAATGAATTTACAAAATTAGATTTTGGTTATCTATACGGCATTACCTCTTTATACCTACTGATATGGAGGACTATTGATAAATTATTTCTGTTTTACTATGAATATCAGATACGAAGAACCTTGATATTATAAGATTTAAGTTATCGGTATGTTTTTTCTTTAATATTCAATATATTATATATTTCTTAAAAAAGTTTATAAGCTCTGTGCCTTATTGTCTTCTATTGTTTTTCAGTTGACTTTAATAAATAAAAAAAAACAAATTTTAATTTAAAGTATTTTTTTTAAAATATAATTTCTCAATTTTCAATAATACAAAGTAACAAAATAGAATATGGTCTCTTATCGCGTGCCTTTCCGTTATACAACAATGTAATACATCATTTTGAGAGTACTATTCATCATTGTGTAATTATCAAAGGACATCCATACATACAAACATTTATTTTATTTTATGTGAAGACCAAGGAGGAACTGTTTTTTTTTTCGCTAGGCACTCGCTGGTTCCTCGTCTTTTAATAATAAGTGTCTTAAGTGAAGAAAAAAATATAAAAATGTGCGTCTGCACCATATGTCTTGTGACTTTATTTGGTCCATTCATGAAACTTCGCACCAATCCTTTGAATATAAAGTATTTTATAATATATTTCTAATTTAACATTTTTTTAGAGGCTATATAATTTAACAAAAAAAAAAAACAAATGAAATGAACAAACAAAAAATTATGTTATCCTTGTATTATATTTTGTTCAAATTTCATTTCTTAGATTCACTGGTTGGTGTATAATTTAGTAATTATATTCTAGACCTTGTTATTGTACATAAACTATATCTTAAACCAAAATAATTAATAATTAAACATTGGAATGTTTTAAACATTGGAATGAGTTAAATGCTGACAAAATGATTATTTTGAATAATTGTAAATTCTTAAATGTATTTCGGGTAACCAAATCTCTCGTAAGGGTTTCCAAGAAGCTTGAAAGCAGTGAAATGCTTGAAATGAAAGTGTTGAAGTATGCTGGCAGAACCTTAGGAATGGTATGGCGGGAACCTTAGGAATGGTATGGCATGTTCGCGGGGGGGAGGGGGGGGGGGCCCCCTCCCCCCCGCCAAACATGAATGCGATGCCGAAAACAAAAATACCCCAGGAGGGTACCGGCTTTGATGAAGCCGGGGAACCCCTCCCCGAGCAAAATCGGGGAAATGATTCTCGGATTTTGCTCGTGCTGCCCGTCGTATCTGGGGCGGGCAAAGTATCGCCTTTTGTTTTTTGTTTGTTCTTTTTGAGGGCAAACGACGAGTCAACGTAGCGGCACCTCGACCCACTCTAAATGTGGACTTTTACAACATCCGGGGACTTCATTCCAACTTGAACGCCGTCCACTATCACCTAGAGACGGCACAGCCGGCCTTGTTGTTTCTGACGGAGATGCAGATATCTCAACCTAGCGACATAGTGTACCTGTCATCCCCCGGGTATAAACTAGAACACCATTTTATACCACACGCCGGGGTATCTGTGTTCGTAAGGGAGGATATCTGCTACCGTCGCCTTCTGGTTTTTGAAGGTCGGAACCTGTCTGTACTCTGGCTGCGCTTGGACATGGACGACCACGTCAGAGTCTACGCGTGCCTTTACAGGTCCAATAGTACCACTATGCAGAAACGGTTCAACTCTTGGGGCATGTTCAGGCGAAGATTGACGATCTGCTTTCACAGATTCCCTCCGCCGAAGTCGTAGTCCTCGGGGACTTCAATGCGCACCATGCCGATTGGCTAGGGTCACGTGCCACCGACTACACGGGGAGATCTTTTTCGGCACACTCCCCGTTGTAAACTCGATAAAAGACGCACAACAAATAAATTATAGCCTATGTTGCTTCTCGATAATGTAGTTTTATATTAGCGAAAAAATGCTTAAAAACGGTCCAGTAGTTTTGTTGCTTATTCGACATAAACAAACAATTATTTTTCCTCTGCATTATAACAGTATAAATGGAGCCAGCAAACCCCACAACCACCAATCATTAATTTGTTAAAAAAATTGTTTATGACATACATTTTATTAATAATTCCACTAAAAATGCCAAATAGCACCGAAAAAGGTATCTGAGCTTGTTTTTCAAAAAGTAACTTATTAAGTAATCACAAAGGTTCAGTGCTCCCGAGAGGTTCACAAAAAATAGGTACTTTAGCTACAGCTGAAGTTTAATTTTGTTTTCTTTCGTCTTTCAATCTGAAAAGAGAAATGTAATATTGTTTTCTGTTTGTGTAATTGAAAAGAGTCATAGCTGTTTTTTATATACTTAAAATGATATATAAAAACATTTCTTTAATAATATATATTTAAATTAATAGTCAAAGTCAAAAAATATTTAACTAGATCACATATGTATAAGTGTTAATAACGTACGAGTGGGATGTATGAATTTAAAACTGCCATGTTCATTTTATAAGTTTACTGGTATCTCGAGAATTTAAAACAAACCAAAATTTTTATATCTCATAAAATTGTAACGTTTATAATTTTAAAAAGTAAGGACATCATTATTTTAACTGGTTTTGTTCTCGCCGATATTCACATTTTTTTTAATCTACTGGCAAAGACAAAAGTAAAATAAGAAAATATCGTTTCAAAATACATATTTTTTGATATAAGCTTTAATTTCACTTATGATACGTTAAATTCAAGTTGCATTGTTTCAAAATATGGCGAAAACCGCAAGAAACCTCATGAAAGTCTTATTTATTAATTTACAAAATGTTGTTAAACAAAGAGTTTACTATTATCAGACAAAAAGAACTAAATACTTTTGGCTCACAACATATGCAAATTATTTCAATTTATATTTATACTTTTGTAGAGTTCAATATGGGTAGATATTTTTAATTTAATAACAATAAAGAATGGACAAGGAGTATATATGTTGTTATTAATGGGTCATAACTAATTTCGGCATGATCTAAGATAAAAGAATTTATGCTGTGTCAGTTGTTGAATTTGACTTCTAGCAATATGCTAGAAGTCCAAGATTCAACAGCTGACAGTGTCATGTGCTATTGAACATGACATTTTATTACTATTTAATTCTTTATTGCACAATATAAAATAGTGTACAAAAGGCGGGCTTAATGCTAATAGGCATTCTCTACCAGCCAACCTTAGGATGTGAAAGAGAAGAAGTCCGTAGGCGTGCAAAAGAAATAAAAATAAAATACAAATAAAAAGTGTTGATAATATCAATATGGAAATATAATATAATAAATGATATAAGTTATATATAATTATGTATATTTTTAAAAGATTGGATGTGTTATTCTTTAGTAAAATAAAAATCTTTCACCTGACGTTTGAAGGACTCTCGAGACCGGGCTTTTCTAAGAGACTCAGGTAATTCATTCCACAGTCGAACTGCAGTAACAGCAAACGAGTTGGACACAAAACCAGACCGATGAAGAGGAGTACTGAGCAATAAATTGCTAGAAGAGCGGAGTGATCTGTCATGTGAATCAGATAAGAAAGAGAATTTGCATTTAAATTACGAAGGAGTGGAAGGATTAAACAAAAGAGAATATAGTAGACACAGGATTCTGACATTCCTGCGAGAGCGAATAGGCAACCAATTTAATTTGGATCTAAAATTCGAAACATGATCGAACTTACGCAGGCCGAAAATGAAACGAATGCAGGTATTAAGTAAACGTTCAAGCTTATTAAGTAGATCTTCGTTGGCGTCCAAATAGCACACATCTGCATAATCGATAATAGGCAGTAACAATACGTTCACTGCCTGTAATTTCGCATTGAAAGGGAGAAATTTCTTAAGCCGTAACAAGGGGTGAAGTGTTTTATAAAACTTTCTTGATAGTTCTCTAACATGGACATTCCAACTAAGAGAATTATCTAAAAATATTCCTAAATTTTTGACGTTAGATGTGAACGGTATTATACTATTATTATAAATAACATTTGGTAAGGAATTAAAGTCAGTCAGTCAGTCAGTCAGTCAGTAATTGCCAGTTGGCGTGTGCTACCTATAGTGATTGCTTGACATTTACAAGGATTGACTTCAATACCATAATTTTTAGACCAAAGTGATAGGCTGTCCAGAGCGGTGTTAAGTGAGGATATTGCGGATGCGATTGAATTTACTCCAGTCTGTATATAAAGTTATAAGTCATCAGCGTAGAGATGATATTTACAGTTAAAATTAGAAGTAATAGAGTTGATAAAAATAGAAAACAGTAAAGGAGACAAAATACCGCCTTGAGGGACGCCAGCAACCACCTCGCACCAATCGGAAAGGCCCTCATCAGTGCGAATTGCCTGCTTGCGTCCTCGAAGATAAGAGGAAAACCACTTGTCAACAGAGACGGAAGCATTACACTTGGACAGCAACGATAGTAGGAGGTCATAATCTACAGCATTAAATGCATTACTGAAATCAATCAGCACAAGAATGGTCACAAGTTGATTTTCCATGCCATGTCTAATGTCTTCAGTAACACTCAATAAAGCGGTAGTTGTACTATGCCCAATGCGGAAACCTGATTGCAACGGGTCAAAGAGATTGTATTTATTAAGAAATTGGGAAAGTTGGGAATGAACAACAGATTCAATGACTTTAGATAAAAATGGGAGTATTGAAATAGGACGATAGTGGGTTGGTAAAGAAGGGTTGGAGACCTTTGGAAGTGGGAGAATAAGAGCCTTACGCCATAGATCAGGGTAAGTAGCAGCGGATAAGGAGAAGTTTATGAGGTAGGTGATAGGATATATGATGGAGTCTATAATGAACATTATCATTATACGATTGATTCCGTCACAACCGGTAGCCTTAGATGTAATAGCTAATAAATATTTCCTTACTTCGGTCTCGTTGACAGGTGAGAAGTTAAAAATTGGAATGTCGGGTTTAGGCAAACAATGGATAACTGAAATTGTATCAGCTTTAATTTTGGGATCAAGTACAGCGACGGAAGAAAAATGTTGATTGAGATGATTCAAATTAGGAAAAGAGCAATTTAAAAGATTTTGAGATTTACCAATACCCAGGCTTTTAAGAAATTTTAAAGTTTCTGACACAGATGCACAAGATTTTTCGTGGATATAGCGGCGTTTAAGGTTACGACATAATTGATTACACCGGTTCCTAGCAGCCTTATATACAGTCCAGTTTAATTCGGAGCGGTCAGCTTTGAATCTTCGAAACGCATGGTCCCTCTTTGCCATAGCTTTTTTAACATCGTTATTGAACCATGGTGCAGAACGATGGCTCAGTTTTACTTTTCGAAGAGGGGCGTGTTGATCAAAAAGAGCTAAAATTTGTTTGTTAAAAAATGTAACCTTTTCATCGATGGTTCCTAAATCTTCTATTGCTGCCCATTCAATTATAGAAGCGTCTGAAATAATAGCGGGTCTATCAATATTGTTAAAGTTTCTGAGCATCAAGTAATTAGTTTTGTTTTTAGGCACTTTTGCCCTGTAAGAAATAAATATTAAATCATGGTGCGAAAAACCTGGAGCTTGTAATTGGCCAAATTTACATATATGTTTAGTGTCCAAGCAGATAATAAGGTCTAAAAGACTTGATGACGTGGTAGTATGGTGTGTTGGACTAAGATTTAAAATTTCTAAGTTAAGGGAGTCCACTAGGTGACGCAAGCGATTTGATCTGGAGTTCTGTTTGAGCAAGCAGGTGTTAAAGTCGCCCATGATTACAAAATGTGTACTATAGGAAAGTAATTCTTCAAGGATAGACTCAATTGTCGAGAAGTAATTAATGTTCGGAGGAGAATAAACAACTCCAATGACTATTTTTATCCCAATATTAACTTCGAGAAATAAATATTCCGGACAGTCGTAAACAAGAGAAGGCGATTGACATACAATTCTGAAGGGTATGTGATTACGGAGATAAATGCAAACACCACCACCGCCTTTACCAATACGATCATTTCTGATCAGGGTAAAGTCGGGGAGGGAGAATGAAGTAGAAGTAAGAGAAGGTTTGAGCCAAGATTCAGACACAAGAACAGCGTGGACAGAATTGAGATTGAACGTATTAAGGAGATCAGAATGATGCGCAGGAATGCTTTGAGCGTTAATGTGACAGATATTGAAGTTATTTCGGAATGGTTCCAACTCGTTTGATAATAACTGATTTAAAGAGGCAGATTCGTTATCAAGACTCTCAAAGGAACTATTTTCATCAGCTGTGTGATATGAATTGGAGCTAGAATCCATGTAACTTTAATAAATAGACGAATGTATATATATATATATATATATATATATATATATGAAATGTAAAATAAATATATAAGTAAATACTTTTAATAAATAAATTATGTTAAAACTAAAGGTGTTGAAAATTTTATATATAAAAATAAGAACTTGCTTTCTTGCACACCCTGCTGGCGGCTATTACATTGAGAATAACAATTAAGTAAAATAACAATTTTAAAAATCACAACAAAAATAAAAGCAAAACAAACTGAATAAAATATCACAAAAAAAAAAAGTACAGAAAACAACACAAAAACAAATTCAAAGATTACAATCCCGATAATAACAGTGAAAAAGAGGAAAAAAATTAAAAATAAAATAAAAACTAATTAAAGACTAATTCATTACGTATATCGTATACTGTCAAGTTCCGTTGACACATGTGCAGTGACTTAACGTTACGGCTGTATGATTTTAAACCTTTGCCTCACTATTACTTCAATTTTATAATGACTGATCTTATGACAGTTGACAGAAAGCAAAAAGTTTAAAACTAAAAACATTGCATTATAAAATTATCAAAAACAATATGTTGTCAATAACAATGTGTAGTTAACAAAATGCTAATGAAATATAAACAAATTATTAGAACTTGACTCGGTTCGAATGTAAATGTGAATGTTTTTTAAAAGTGTTAAAGTGGTAAAGAACATAATGAACTATACGAAAATGAACATTTAAAAGTTATACCTATCTTATGATATTAAACTTTTTTCACTGTATGCTTACGAGTGACTGGTCGCATACTTGACTTCGTGACTGAAACTGGAGTCACCTTATGCTGGAGCTGCGGCTGATTATTTTCATTTTCGATGTACTTTAGCTTTTAATACTTATCCGAACTCGACAGAACTTCAAGCTAATCGCACGTTAAACAATACTTTCTGAAACTTTACTCTCTAGGATATGTACTTATTATATTTTTTTTATACTAACTGAAAGGTGGTAGAGCCTAGCTGTAGTTATTTGACTGCAGCTCGTATTAGGCGTGCGTGACCGAGGAAGCACCCCCTCATAGAAAATCGACATGTAGTAACCAAATTAACTTCGTTATGCTCCGTCAGTGAGTGAGAGAATCCGGAAGCCCAACATGAAGCCCCCGCCAAACATGAAGGTGACGTCGCAAAACAGCAGCACCCCACTCAACTCTAAATATGGACTATCACCTTGAGACGGCGTAGACGGCTTTGTTGAATTTGATGAAAAAGTAGATATCTCAACCGAGCGACACAGCGTACTTATCATACCCCGGGAATAAACTACAAAATTATCTTATACCATACACCCCTGGCGTTCGTTCTGCTACCGTCGCATTCAGAATTTTGACGGTCGGGATCTATTTGTACTGTAGATGCGGATGGACATGGACGTTCACGCAAGAGTTTACGCGTGGTTCTACAGATCCCATAGTGGTAATGCAGAAGAGGGTCAACTCTTGGGCCACGTACAAGCGAACGTACACGACTCCCTTAGCCAAAGTTGTAGTCCTCGGGGACTTCAATGTGCATAATACCGATAGGATAGGGTCACGTGCCACCAACTACGCATGAAGATCTGTGTTTAACTTTGCTCTGGCGAATGGACTGTCCCAGGTGGTTAAGACAAACACTTGTCTACCGGATGTGTACAGTCACACGCCCTCTTAGTTGTAATGCGTTAGCCACTAAGGATGCGAACTCTTGACCTCTGAAGAGCAAATATTGCCGTGCCACCAGATTGGTCAAAAGGCAAATCGCTAGAGCAAAGATCAAGTATCTCGTAATTGGGGGTCAGCTGGCAAAGTAATGACATGCGCAAATTCTGGGCGCTTTATAAGGCTACACTGGACAACTTTTGACAGCCTTTCTTACTGCCATTGGCATTGGACTCTTTGGCCCACACGGGAACACCGCCTACCATTCCATGGTGTCAGAGTTTAAAGCTAGAATTAAATTTGAGGCTAAAAACTATCCGAGTCTCTATTTTCCTTGGACGTTTATAAGTGGGCCGGATAACATTTCTCAATTGATGCTACAAACATATGTCCCTGAGATGATTCCAGTGCTAAGGCATTTATTTCGGCACTCTTAGCTTAAAGGCGTAGTTCCGGTCTCGTGGAAGTGTGCCCTTGTTAATCCGATCCCTAAAAATAACGATAGCTCGGACCAAGCTAACTACAGATCTATCGCCATTGCCTCTCTTTTCTCCAAAATAATGGAGAACAACATTAACCCACAGCTCCTAAAGTACTTCAAGAATCACCAGTTGATCAATGACCAACAATATGGCTTTCGCTATGGTCGATCGGCTGGTGATCTTCTATTTCGAGGCAGTATTTCAGGCCTGGATAAAAAATTGCGCTCTATAAGACGCAGGTCTGGCCACACATGGAGTACTGTTTTCATCTCTGGTCCGGATCACTCCAATATCAGCTTCTACGGTTTGAACACGTACAACGGTGAGCTGTTCGGATTGCCGAGGACCGTTCGCAGACGTCTGCACTCTTTGACGTTGCGTCTCTATGTGGCTTCTCTGTGCGTCTTTTACCTCATTTATAAGAGAGAATGTTTCAAAGATCTATTTGATTTGATGAATTTTATCACTGAATTTCATCACCGCACAGCTCGTCATCGACTCCAATACTGTCCGTACCACTATCACTACCACCTGTACATATCAAGTGACCTACAAGATCGTTTGCCCTTCGCTAACATAAAAAAAACCGTTATGCAAAACGAAAAACTAAAAAAATTTGTAATAAAGTCAAAACACTACGAGCGGAGGTCCAAAACTTCGTGGAATGAAAGGGATCTAAATAAAATAAAACAACAAAACTATTTTTCCTATTCAATATAATTACCCTTAAGTTCAATACATTTATTAGACCTATGAATTAATTTTTCTAAACCACTATAAAAATATGTTTTGTCTTTTCCGTCAAAATGAGCCGAAATTGCCTCCCTTACCTCATTGTCGTCGGAAAATTTCCTTCCCCTTAAGTCTTTTTTTAAATTGGGGAATAAAAAAAAGTCACTTGGGGCCAGGTCTAGACTGTAGGGTGGGTGAACTAGGGATTCGAACCCATGCGTGTGCAGAGCAGCCATTGCAATTCGACTCTTGTGAACCGGCGCGTTGTTTTGCAAGAGCAACACACCCTTTGCCAATTTTCCTCGCCGCTTTTCCTTGATGGCATCCTTTAATTTTTCTAATATCGTTGCGTAGTATTCTCCGGTTATAGTCCTTCCCTTTTCTTTATAATCAATCAAGATTATCCCTTCACAATCCCAAAAAACAGTAGCCATCATCTTTCCAGCCGACTCCGTCACCTTGAATTTCTTTGGCGGTTGTCCCCTTTTTATGCCATTGCATGGACTCTTGTTTGGACTCACGCTCAAAGTGATAAACCCATGTTTCATCTCCCGTAACAATTTGGTCTAAAATCTGTGCAGGTTTATCTCCACACAACTCCAAAAAATGCTTTGACGCATCGACGCGCTGCTCTTTTTGAAACGGCGTGAGCATTCTCGGTACGCATCGTGCACTGACTTTTGTCATACCCAGGTGATCACGTAGGATTCGCAAAATGTTGATATCTTATACTCCAACTAATGCAGATTATTGATTTTTCTTAAAACGGGCATCCTCTAGTACAATTTTCTCCACTTTTTCGACGATGTCCGATGTGGTGGCCTCAACTGGCCTTCCTGAGCGGGGGTCGTCTTCAATTGACTCTCGACCATGCCAATTGTAAATCATTGAGTTACTAGGGCACTGTTCCCTGTAAACGACTCCCATTTCATTCAAAATGGTTTGAGCGTTCTTTCCTTGCTTGGTAAGGAATTTTATCACAGCGCGGTGTTCAATTTTCTCCATAGTTTCAGTTTTCTTCCGGATTGACTTGTTCCGCAGGCGACTGTTCGTAAACGAATGATGCAATTGGGTTGAAACTCGGTATTTGTACTAATGATGAGTCTCCGATTCGTATGACACCAAGCGAGCGCCCCTACCCCCGCTCCATCCTCTCCATTCCACGAACTTTTGGATCTCCCCTCGTATATAATTAAATGTAACATCAGCATAATGTTATTAACTTGAGGTATAATGTCTATTACAATAATCATAGTTTAAAAATGATAATTCTGCTAATATTTTCAACATAAATCTTATATCTATAAAAGCGTTAATGTATCAATTTACGATCGATTAGTAATATATTAAGTATACAACAATATTACATTGATTATCTATTACAATAATAATACAGTTATAATTTAGGTATTTATTTAATCATAATTTAACATAAGGCTTATAAATTTAAGCTGTATAGTCCTATAATCATTCTCTTAAATACATATCATATTTATATATATTCTATCAAACGCATCGTTACGACTACTACCGCGTTGCAGCTACGCAGGCAAGATAAACGGAAACATTTTGCTTCGTAAAAGGTAATCATATTACTTAGAAGGATATTACTAATAGAAGGAGGGCTGAACTGACTCTACTGTAAAGGGTTGAGTCGTATTAAAAATATTAAAGATTTCAGAAAGCACATATTATATTATTATAAAATAAAAATCTTATTAAGCATAACTTTACTTAAAACCTGACATGAAACATGAGACTGTACCTGGAATAGTATTGCAATTATATTTAATGGACACATCAAACAACGTGCCAAGAATAACATAAATAGAGCACAGCAGCTGCGACATTTGAAAACGCTAGTCTTCGTGACTGTTACTTCAAAGGAATCTTAAATTATGTAGTTATTTATTTTCAACATTACCTAAATTGTATAGCAGTATATGATAATAAGAAAAATTATATTACATTATTAGTAATACAATATCATATAGACTAAAACTAAATATATATTATTTATATATTTTTTTTAATTTTATTTTTCAAATACTTTTATTACTTTTTAGTAATCATATGTTTTTTTAACGGTTTTTGTAACTAAAGTACAGTATAGTATACAGTACAGTATTGTAGGTTAAAAACTTCCATATGTGGATAGTTTAAACGGTAGTAGCCACATATAATATAGTTAAGTTTTTAATTATTCATAATGGTTGCCGTCACTCATATTCATTTGCGAACATTAGGACCACCCTTAAGAAACGGAAATGTTAAAAAAATTATACAAGATTGAAAGGGTTTGATGTTTTGGGCCCTCTCACTTATTGTAAGATACATTGCATGTTGGTAATAAAATACAAAAAGATTTAATAAAAATAAATTATTTTTCACCAAATTATACATACTACTACTAATAATATAATTATTTAATATAGTTTTTGAGAAGAGAGAGAGAGAAGTCGTTGTTTATGTAAGCAAATAAAAACGTTAGAAACTTAAATTATATTTAAAAATATTCCACATTCACATCGTATTTTAATTTTACAAAGTAAGTACCGCGAGCATACCGCCATTGCATTGCCACATTGAGACACGCTTGGTGCGGTCGCCGCGTTCCGCAGACTTGCACAATCATAATATTATAAATTACTTTTATGTTTCCTCATTGGCTTGCTATTATGTGCATTAAGCTTTTGTCTACAAACTACCAAACATGTAACTCTACGTAAACTATATGTGTAGTTACCTCGAGTTTGGATGACCGTAGCGCTTTGCTTGCTTGCTTGCTAGCTTTAATGCGAGTAGGTATCGATAAAACGTTCAAGAAGTTATAAGATATAAACAAGTTTAATAAACGTACACTAGACGTAGTTACTGGTAATATCTACATTAAAGTCAAGGTGTTGTTAAAATATCCTCCAATTTATTCATCAAAATGAAATTCATCAAAGTCGCCAGAGGGCGGTCAATACACGCACAAGATAATATCCATTGAGCCCAATGCAGGATTGTTCAATAATTTGCTCGACAGAGAGCGCTACTATGTCTGATCGAGGCTTTAAAACTACAGTACTACGAGTTAAGATAAGTGAGACACCGCGAATAGCTTTCTCTCTACAAACCGAACGTGACAATTTATAATGTTCTATATTTATAATATTGTTATTTTTTGACAACCAGTGCTCTGTAATGCACAATAAACTAATATTGTATTTTTTAACAAAAAGTTCCACTTCCGATTTCTTTCTGCCTAAGCCTTGTATTTTTTGATGGATAATATTAAACAGCTTAGACTAATCTTATTATTCAGTTTAAAGTGGAATGATTATTTTTATCTCAGCTATATTATTTTAATTATTGTTATTTTTCGTTATATCCCTTAAAACGAAGTTTTTTTTAATTAAATGCTACTAAAATAGCAGTTTGTTTATTATAGTACAGAGGCAGAAACAATGTACCTTTTGTCATCCCAAAACTATTATAAATAAATTTATTAATGTCCAAATAAAAGAATGCGTCGCTATGGCGGTATGACAGATTATACGATGTCAAATTCAGCTTATATGTGTATTTGTTTTGTTTGTCCGAAAAAGCTGATGAATATGGAAATGTACACATTACAAAGATATTTTTGCTATTTAACATTAATAATTTTTCCATATTTTTAATAGTTTCAGTTTGTTAACACACAAACCATCTCCATGTAATAATACAATAGTACTATTTTTAGTCAAATTAAAGTTCATAATTCTGTTTAAGTTATGTTGGTAACTGGCTTCAGGCGTGCATATATTACATAAATTCTTTAATTCAATATTTAAAAGAGACCCAAAACCTTGACCTAATTGATCAGAAAACAAAGCACAACAGAGGACTTATTACTTGTTTGACAATTTGTCATACTATGTACATCTTTAATAATATTTTTATTATGTATAGCTGAGTCACCCTCACCTCACCTCAGTACTTATTTTAGTAACTTCATTTAATTTTTTTTTCACACAACTACAACTACAGAATTGCTTATCATACCTTTACCTTTCGTTTCACCTAATACAACCTCTGCCACAGTTTTATTTTACTTTACATTAAAAAATAATTTTTCAATCTTTCCCATAGGCCCTTATTATCCAATTATTTTATTAATTATTTAAAAGAGACCCAAAGCCTTGAGCTAATTGATCAGAAAACAAAGTAATTATTTTAGATCACAGAGGAGGACTTATTAATTGTTTGACTATTTGTCATACTATCTACATCTTTAATACTATGTTTATTATGTAATAATAAGTGACCGATGGTGAAGTGAAAGTGGCTGTGCAAGGTATGAAGAAAGGAAAAACTGTAGGGCGGGATGTGATACCAGTGGAGGTATGTAAATTGTTAAATGAATATGGATATAAGTGGCTTTGTTTTCAATAAGTTGTTGCATGAAGAAGTGATCCCCAATAAATGGTGCAGTAGTGCCCATTAATTAAAAGAAGGGTGATGTACAAGACTGCAACAGTTATTGTGGTATAAAGCTCATGTAACATATTATGAAAGTGTGGGAGAAAGTGATAGAGAAAAGGATGCGAGACGAGTGATATCTCGGAGTACCAGTTCCGTTTAATGCCTGGTCAGGGTACGACAGATGCTGTATTCGCTCTCAGCAAGTTGTGTGAGAAGTACAGACGAGCACACAAGGATCTGCACATGGTGATCGTTGATGTCGAGAAGGCATACGACCAGGTTCCCCGTAATGTGATGTGATAAGATTTGAAAGAGAATTGTATACCTGGGAAGTACGTGGAGTTGGTGCGAGCAATGTACAGTCAGTCTAGTACACAGGTCGGATCGGCCGCTGGAAATTCCGATAAGTCAATGTGGCTATAAGATTGCATCAAGGTTCGTTTTAGTCCCTACCTTTACTTGTTGATAATGGATGCTCTGACATTGGACATACAGGAAGAGGCACTCTGGAGTATGATATTAGCTGATGAAATTGTTCTTGTGGACGAGGTGGGACTTGAGGTGCAGAGTAGACTGGAAAAATGGCAACAAAAGCTAGAGAGTGTTGTCCTAAAAATAAGGACAACCAAAGCAGAGCACGTGCTCTGCGATTTCGGCGCTGTTTCTGGTTGTTCTTATTTTGTTGGATGGAGTACCGTTACCAGTCTGCTCAGACTTTCGCTACCTTGGTTCTCTCATCCAATGCGATGGCAATATTGACCATGGCATAAAGCACAAAATCAACACGGGATGGATGAAATGGCGACAAGTCACCGGGACTAAGTGTGATGCTCGAATCGCCCTTAAACTAAAGGAAAAAATCTATAAAACCATCATTAGACCTTTCGTTATTTATAGATCTGAATGCTGGGCGATAAAGGATAAGGATGAAAAGCGTTTGCATATAACGGAGATGCGAATGTTAAAATGGATGTATGGGGTGACAAGAAATTATAGAATAAATAATAAGTATATTAGGGGAAGTTTAAGAGTAACGCCAGCGACAGAAAAAATTTAAGTAGCCGTCTGTCATGGTATAGGCATGTTATGAGGAGAGATGAAAGGCATGTAACCATAAAAGTTCTAAGTAGGTAGTGGAGGGATGGGCAGTTAGAAGAGAGCCGAAGAAAAGATGGATGGATTGCGTGAATGACGATATGGTGAAGAAGGGAATGTGCACAGAGATATATGATAGGAGAGTATGGAAGGAAAAAACACACTGCGCCAACCTCAAAATTGGAATAAGGTCAAAAAGATGATGATGAATTTAGGATTAAAAATAAAATCAATCTCGAACATATCTCTTATCTAAATTTTGACCTTAATTGAACCTTTCGTGTCTTGGTTATCTTAATTGTTTGTATTGAGTTGTATTGATTAGTTTTGTGAATGATATATTCACAACACTACTTCTTAGTTATCTAAATTACCCGAGACTCTGTGGTTACGAACGCATGCATATTTATTACTAATTTATAAATGTATGTTTATTTATCCTTGGTGCATTTTTTGTGTCTGTATCTCACTTACTCTTTTCAACTCAGTTCCTAATTCCATTTCAAAAGATATCTGTGGGTTTCTAAATCTAATTCTTTGTCTTATGTTTAACTAGGTTTATGAATATTCTCTTACCCCGATACAATCTTTATGTATCAGGTTAAGATAATACAATGTCAGTCCCCATAGTATTTATATGTTTAACGAATATTATATAGCGACTTTTAAGGAAAATATAAACGTCTTTAATTAAATTAATAAAAGATTTAATCTTCCATTAAAAGCGAAACTCTTTTTTTTATTCTTCGTCAATTAGTCAAGTTAATTATAAACAAAATTCACGAAAAGGTTAACAAATCTCAAACACAAAAGACAAAAAGGGTTTTCCCAGTTACGTTTTGGTTCATGATCGTAAAAAAATAATAATAGGAATATTTCATATAGATATCAAAGAACATTAATTCATGCGACGGTTGCAATATCATTCAGCGGATATCATTTTCTATGAAAATTGGAAATGAGAAAGTGCTCGTGGTATATTTATCTGTGTTTTTCTCCAATTTAAACCAAACTTAGATTACTACAATAATCATTGTTATTTTCAATATGTGCATTGGCCAAATATATTTTATTTAATTTATACCAGAATACTAAGATATTTAATTTATATACATCATTTATCCGTTGCAGTAATATACCCAGTTGACAAAGAAGGAGAAATAAACGGTCGTATTACAAAAAAAAGATGTTTAGTTTAGCTTTTTACAGCAATAATTTTTAATAGTTTTTATGAAATTTTTATATATTTATAAATTATAAGAAGAGTGTGTATCAAAATATTACAGCGAGGCATATAATCGCTTCATCCATAGTTAAATTTATACTCCACATCCAAATAATAATAATGGATGGCGCGACTTGAATGGTTGTAAGTAGATAACTGTCAGTATATTCAGTCCCTTATTAATCATGAGCGGCTGCGGTCCAGCGTGACTCGCATCCTACATCACGGGTGATGCATATTTGTCATTGCATTAAGGAACATTTCTCTAAGATATGATGAAGTCTGTTATAAAGATTCGATGCTCAATAGTTAAAGCGTACAAGATTGTTCATGATACCTTTCCTATTTTATTCCTATTTCCTAAATATAAAAATATTAACAATAATATACTTTTTCATTAAAATTGTAATATATAAACTGAAATTAAATAAAATGTTCAATTCTGATATTTTACAACCAAGTCAAATCGAAATATTGAGGGTGATGCATCGAATAATATAAATGTTGACGATCTCACAATCGATGTTATTCTTTAATATTAAAAATATTAATCATTAAAAAAATAAATAAAAACGTTTTAATGTTACATAGTTTTTTTTAAAGTAGCCAATCGAATTCGAAGTTGAAAACTTAAAAGAAGTTCTTATATTATATAAGTTATTATGGCGAATAGTAAATGTAGTAAATACTGTAAATAGATGTAAATAAAAGATAAACAAAAAAAATATTCAGGTAGTTTTTTGTTGTTTTTTCTACATGGACATACTCTGTGGAAATTCGAATCTGATATTTCATAAATGTAATGTATTAAAAATGCAAAACTTTATTTTATGCTATTATGTTTGAAGCCGTTGATGATATAATAAGTTTAACTGTGGAATTATTTCTACAATCCATAACATAAAAATATATTAAATATAATCATAAAGACAACGCTTCGATATTATTTCCATAACGGCTAATAAATGATAGCAAAGTTTCCAAACACATCTGATAATCACAATTCAGTAACGTAACGTTCAGTTTCCTGGGAGATAATTTCGTAATACCGCCTTTACTTCCTAAACTATGATTGCTGCAATTGAGTTTAATCTGTATTGTATTGGAAATAATTACATTATTGTGTCAAAGTTCAGTTATTAACATAACATAAAACTTAACTCTTGACAACTATAATAATATTTAATGAAAATGTATTTTTAATATGCATACCACCTAAAACCATTGTAATTTTTAAGGTCTTATATTGAAATTATTTGAAAAAGATATTATAAAAATGATAAAACACACAAAAAAGACCCGTGTCATTATACGAAAGATCGACCGTGATAATAGGGCAAAGAAATTAGAAAGTTTTTCCTAAAAACTTATTTTGCGTTAAATAAGTTCCAAACTTTTCTCAGAAGGAGCGGGGTCAGGTCAGAAGAAACAGGTCTTAGATTAAATTATTATTTTGTTTACATTTAGCCACTCATAATTTTGCAGACAAAGGTACTAATATAATGAGTTTTTAGTTTGTTTGAATTTTTCAAATCTTTCCTTGTATATTTTACTATATGAAATTATAAAAAAAGGTGATACTTAAAATGCATAAAATATTTTTATACTGCCAACAATTATTTGTCCATCACAATATGTATTTATCACATATCGTTGGTTTTATATAAAATTCCAATCATAATAAAGTGTATTGTAAAACTTGGATTCGTTTATTTATTTAATTCTTTATTCCACAAAGTTTAATAAAAATGCACAAAAGGCTGCTTAATTCTAACAGGCATTCTCTACCAGACAACCTCAGGAAGTACAGGAGGGGACGTCTGTAGGCGTGCAAAAGGTAAATATTCAATAATTTTGACATAGTATAGTAGCAAAATTCACGGTGATTACTATAAATAAAATATAAAAAAATAAAAATATCCCATAATGATAGAATAATCGTTATCAACTAAATAAATAAAAACTAAACAAATAAAGATATATTAAATGGTATGAAAAATGAATTAAAACTTGAACTTGTGACCCTTTCCATTACGTTTCATATTTATTTGTTCATTAAGTTTCACACGAATTCTGACCGCGGGATGCAGTTTACCGCCTTCTGTTATTTTAACGGTCATATTTAACCATCCACACTACTCTTTATAACGGTTCTCGAGACCAGTCCGTATTCCAGAATAATGATCGTATATTCATATAATCATAACTGGTCTGTATTCCCGTATAAAATGTGATGGCTTCTATCTAAATAAAGGGAAAGAAACAGAATGACTGAATAGATACTGAGATAATTTCTTTGACTTATAATGGTACCGATCTGTCGATAATTGGTACTTGAAATCGACAATCAGTTACAATATTGATAGAACCGAGATGTTCCTTAGTACTATTGATGATATACAAGAATATATTATTACTCGTAACTTAGTATTATCTATAATATTAAAATTTACGAACTAACAATCACCATTCTAAGTCTATTATGGATCAATATCACTACTTACGTGAGTTTCCCGAATTTCACTGGATTATATCAAAATGGTATGTACATTTATTGGATCATCGACAAACGCTAAATTTTAAAATATATTTCAGAACAATATTAACGCTTTAGCAAACCTGGATATAAAAGTCAAAATTCAATTCGCAGATAAATACTATAGCTGCAATAAAGCTATACCTTACTTTTACTAATATGTCCCTGTATTTTTACGTAACTACATACCTGTGATACGTTGGATAACATACATTAGCAAAATTGCTTACTGTAGCAGGCAATAATCCGGAAATGAAATATATAAAATAAATTTGAACAAAATAATTGAACATCCGTTTTGAGCCAAATGTCCCGGAAAGATAAGAGTGAGAAAGAGTGAGAAAGCCTCGGGACTCCTACATCATTCCGTAACAGGGGACGGGTATGCGATGCGACCTTTGCGTGTAATATTTTACTTTCAATAATTTCTATTGTATTTGTAATATTTTAACGACAATTATTTTTATTTGAAACTAGGTAATAAGTAATTGTTAGTGAATTATTATAATTTCTAATCATATAATAATAGACCTCATTGGAAAGGTTAGTGATATTGAGATCTCGTTCAGCAAATCGCGGCTCGTAAATAAAGGTATTCTCACACTCGGTGCTATCTGCAGCTGCAATGATGACGTTGTTTATAGCGCTTAGTATGTTGGAACTACGGCTATTTCATAAAAAGAGTCAATGTCGTTTATTTTTTGAAAGCTCCCTGTCTATAACATGTATTTTTTTAACATTTGTGTTTTTTCAATTAATATTCTAAGGTTATAATTTCTGTTACACATTTTAAAAACTTCATCTACGGCATTAAATAAAAAATTATATGTAATTTTAATAATAATAGTAGCAGACAGAGTAAAGAATGTAAGATATTTTTGTAGGAAATTTTATTTCCAGGCCATAAATATATAGCAGCGCTTAAAACTATTTTGACATGTACAACGTACTACAAATTAAAAACATAAAAATCGTAGTGTTTTGAATTAAATTTAAACTGATGTCATGTTTCACAAATTAAAACGCCTTCGATACCGATTCGATTTGCTTCTTAATTAACTTCATATATACAAAACATTCCATCTATTCTATTCTTCTATTCTAACTAGTCCAAGTCCGTGGCACGAAAAGCGTCCCCCAAACCACAATATTGCCACCGCCATGTTTCACTGTGGTAATTTGGTATCGAACATATTTTTTTGTTTATTGGACGTCGCACGTACCGTATGCCAAAAGAGACACTAAATTAAATTTGCTTTCATGATTCCATAATACCTTGGACCATTATGAAGTCGTCCATGATCTGAACTGTTTTGCGAACGCGCAAGACACAGTTTTCTTTTCTTTGCAGAAATCATGCAATCGTCTCCCATCCATTTCGAACTCTTTCACAGTTGAAACGTGTATATTAATGTAATAGTTTTTTTGTTAACTCGTTCTTTATTTGCACAACGGACATTACTATTTGATAACATTTTTATCTAGCGGTCTTCTTTCGTATTATTTTTGCGGACAGCCACTTTGAGGTTTGTTTTCCACAGTTTTACGTTCATTACGAGCTTTATTCCATGCACTAACAAGTTGTCGAGACACTAAACCATCAAGCAACTTCTGCTTGAACCGCTCCATTTTGTACGGCTGTTATCACAGCATTTCTAAAATCATTTTAATATTCTTTAGTTTTGGGTATGATTCATAACCGGTAAAGCTGACAATTAGGAACGGCACTGTTGTGAAAATACTTATGAGCGCAGGTTTGAACGAGTTTTCGTGTTTACGTAAAAAGGAAAGAAACATGAATCAACTTGTACTTCAAAGTAGTTAAGGCGCATTGTAAATAATAACATAGACATAATCGCACCTATTTAGATGAACAAAGAAACAAGACATAATAAGCCTTGTCTAAATACTTTTGAGCGCTACTTTATCTTACTGTACTCTGGATAATACGTAAAATAACATCACCATTTTATTTGTACTGATTATTTTCAGATTTTTTATTTATCGCAACAATGACCTGAATGACATAAGACTCAGATATATATATTATATTTATATATACTAGATAGACATACATCGCATAGATCACATACACAGTACTTACTCTAAAGCTAAATAGGTTAAGTGATACATAAATATTGATACTTCTTTCTTTAGAAAGTCTCCCCATATACGTCTATGGATATAATTGCGATAAAAGTAATTAATTGTCGATCAGCAATGTAAAACCAGATTACACTGCGCCACTCCGGATTGGAATTGAATTTTCTATAATGTCACGTTACTGTACGTTTATATTAAGATATTTCCATAACGATCTACTTTTCTAGGAAAAATATAATGGAATCGAAGACATGCTTCTAATGTATAAGTTTTTTTAATATTTATTATTTACTTACATATAATTGAATCTAACTAGAAATATACATTATATTACTATTTATATCACTATAGCTTCTAACATGCCTTTCTTTTTTATTGAAATATCGTAATTCAAATATTTCATCGTAACCTTAAAGTAAGGCATTGTCATGAAGAGTAAAGAAAAGAAAAATTAAGTTTATGTATTAAACTTACTAGACTTTAGACAAGATTCAGTATATTTTTTAGAAAACAAAGAGCTTGATGTTACAGTGGTTTGCACTTTTTTGCAGCATATTATTTTAAATCTTCATATTTTTTTATTCTAGTATACTTCGTCCGAGATTTCTTCGTTGCGATAAACCTAACAATACCATAATAGACTATCTTAAAACTGTAGAAAAAAAACATCAAAATGTAAAGAAATAACCTTTCCCTTATTCATTGTCCTATTGAAAGTGTATGTTGTTTTTATAAATACTCGTAAAATTCTTTCAGTCTTACTGTATAGGTTTGATAATTATTTGGTGAGAATACTCTCTTAATTTATTATAGTTTCGATTTCATTCAAAATTCAATGAAGCTAAATAAATGAATTTTATTTTTATTTTTATAAAGTTCGTTTGTAATGGCGGTTTATTTTCTATTTCTCTACTCACATTCACTATTCACATGTTAATGCTTCATGCACCCCACTGTTATTACACTTAAATATAAACTGAATATATTGTGTGTAATTTGATTTGTGGAAAAACTGAAGAATCAGAATAATTGTTCTCGTATAACATAAATTTATATACTGATGAAAGTATTAACTGAAGGATCGATCCCATTCATTTGATTAATACACAATTCTAATAAATTAGTTTTTGTAAAGTATTCGAACTAAACTGAAGATTATTTCAATTTAATAATTAATATGGTCTTAAAACATAAACTATATTACTCCTAACTAGATCTATCGGAATAATATATTTTGTTGTTATTAGAAATTATGTTAATTGAGCATCTTGATTGTGTGCGAGTTGAGTTATACTAATGTTTTGATAAATAATACAGTGCATATTATCGTATTTTATTTGCTTGGATTGCTTCTAGAAGATGAAAGATGATGCATTGCTATATAACAAATATGTTGTGAGTAGGTAGGTAGTAGTTATATATAACGGTGTAACAGCCTATACATTGTACAAATTTCGGGATAACGTTTGTTTTGTTTTTTTATTTCACATTACATGTCAAATATATTATTTTACATGTTTTTTTTATTTTAATTAAGTATTAAGAGGAGAAAGTCCTTAACTTTTATAAAAGTATAAATGAGAAATACAATAGGTTTAATTATTTGAAAAATATTATTTGATAAAAACTAATTGTAACTATTATTATTGAAACCTGTGTTATGTAGAGAACGTAATCCCATTCCATATGTTATCGTGTGAAATAATAGCTTTTCAATTCCAAAGAGAATGGTCGCAGGTAATGCGAAATTTATTATCGTACTCGTTTTATGAGCTATCTGGAATAAAGGCGTATCTCACTGCGAGCTATAACTAGGAGCTATGACTGAAATCAGACAGACAGAAGACTCTTGCGATGACAAATATCCAACAAAAAGTTGCAGGATATTTGTCCAAAACCTCAATTGTTGAAAATGTTACGTAAAAAAATTCTCTTTTTAATATATGTGGAAATAATGTAGAAGTAAATAAAAAAAGGAAATTAATCTTCTAATTCGCTTGAATTGGTTAGAGAGACTAAAATAATATGCACCGTTTCATAATTGATGGTAATTTCAATATTCCTATATCGGCAAATGCATAAAGACTGTTATTGAAATACAAAAAGCGGAATTAGAAATCCGTTTTACAAAGGTTTCTACTTTTACGTAAGCTTAATAGAATTAACAATATTGTGTGGGCAAATATGAATTTAGTTTATATGTCGTTCTAACATATAATCAGAAAACCAAAGAAAACCAAACCATATTAATATTTTAAAAGAAGTTATAAGCTATTCTTATTCTTATAGATTTTGGTATCAAAATTTAGTAGCAGTAGTACAATTTAGTTCTCTTTGGACTATCTAATTAGACACTCTCCTTTAAAAGCGCCATACAAACAATATATAACCATAGTCTACATAAATTAAAGAGCTTTCGGGGGTTGTTTTGTTAACCTTTAATTTACTTGTTTTGAGAAGGATAAACTACATATTTAAACATATTTTAGTGTATTCCAATTGTAAGTAATACAATGTTTATTTGAGATAATGGTAATATTACATATTAAAAAAATACTTTAAAAATATAAGTTCACCATTTTATGTAAATTCTTTTAAAGTTATAGGTTTTCCATAAATATCTATTTTTCATTCAAATTATAGAAACGGAGAACTTTCGATCCTTAATCTTCGGCGAACCTAAATTTAGAAATATATTAAATTCCAGGTGCAGATAAATCATTTTATAGCTACAGATATAGTTTTATAGTTTGAATAGTATTATATTAAAAAAAAATATTAAGAAATGGCAGTTCTAATAATTTCTTACACAAAATGTATTTTATTGAAACCATGTTTCCGGAAAGTAAAAACCTAATTTAAGCCCCGTCGTCACCAGCTGCCCTAAACTTTCAATTACGTTATCGAGGCCCTGCTATATTATTCACGTGTGAGTAAATATGATTTGTTAATTTTGAATATTTTGAATATATTAAGTGTAGTTACTTATATAATAGAAACAAAAGCCTTTAAGTGGTTGTATTAAGAACATTGAAATATCCAATTAATCGAATTCATAACCTTATAAGAAAAAAAATCCTATCTTAGAAGATATCTGAATATAAATGAATGAATTAATGATTTAATGAAAGATCAATTAACCCGGCTAAATTTACATCTTCTCTTTATTGATCTGGTAAGTGATAATGGGCTTTAATTTACTTATAGACCTAATTATATAAGTTGAAACATTTTCAATTTAACCTTTTCACAGTACAAATATTATTGTTTACGTTTATATTTATCTTGATTTTGGTTTACAAATTACATATTACACCCATTTGTAGAACTTGATTATTGTAATAACCGTATTGTGAAACGTTTTTATAAAAAACACTTTAGCTGTAACTCTGAAAAACCGTTAAACATTTTTTATTTTAAAAGAAGGCAAACGACCGTGCAGTTGACTGATGATACGTGATCACCACCGCTCATGAACTCTTGCAACATCCGAGGATTCATGAGACCGCTACCGGGTTTGGTGTTGGGAGTATACGCCTTTTTTTAAGGTTGGGTACCTTATCGTCGTCCTTTTCCTGTCAATCCGGAAATACCACACAATACCACCAATAGAAGAAAGATCCTTTAAAAATACACAGTGGAAGATTACTACGCATCCAGGTGGTACGGATGATATTTCAGCTGATGATGTGCTATGCGGTGAATAAATTTGGCGGCAGGCATCAGATTGAATAGCTTCCCGGTATACTCCCCGTAGTAAATGCGATACAAGACGCCCAAAAAAGCCACCTTACGAGGGCCAAACTGAAAGTTTTTAGAACTGGCCACTTAAAAGCATTATATTAAAAAAAATAGTTTAAATTTTGAAAATAGAACTCTCTACCAATATTATTGAGTGTACATTTCATTCATTTGTCATTTGTTTTACGATTTGGTAGCAAATTGAAAATTGTCTGTGCACGTCAGAATGAATTTAAGCCGAGAAAATTTTCGTGCAATGATTTTTTATGACTTTCGATGTCATTTAAGTCAACAAGAAAGTTATGATAGACTTCGATTGGCTTTTCACGATGAAGCCCCATCTCGTGCCACAGTTTACAACTGGTTTAATGAATTCAAACGTGGTCGAACTAATCTCACCGATGATTTGCGTGAGGGACGGCCTTCTACAGCGACGACTGAAGATAACATCAGTGTTGTGCGGCGTATGATAGAGACTGACAAAAGAGTGACCTATCAGCAGATTCGGACAAGTCTAGGCATAGGTATGAGTCAAGTGCACAAAATCCTCCATGTACATTTAGCGGTCAGGAAGCTTTGTGCCCGCTGGATACCGCATAATTTGACCGAGGCTCAAAAACTCCGCCGTGTTGATTGGTGCCGAGAAATGATCCAAAAATTTAACGGAGGTCACTCAAATGCTGTGTTCGACATACTAACGGGTGACGAAAGCTGGATTTACTGTTATGATCCGGAAACCAAAAGACAGTCTGCTCAGTGGGTTTTTCCTTCCGAAGAGTTGCCAACTAAAGTGAAGAGAGGTCGAAGTGTTGGAAAAAAAATGGTGGCCTCGTTCTTCGGAAAGACAGGTCATTACGCGACAGTAGTCTTAGAGGATCAGAAAACGGTTAATGCAGAGTGGTATACTAACAATTGTTTGCCACTTGTCTTGGAAAAAGTTCGAGAGAAACGACCTCGCAGCAGGATCCTCCTTCATCACGACAATGCCTCGTCGCACACCGCCAGGCAAACGATCGACTATTTGGTGACCTCAGACGTGGAATTACTGGGTCACCCGCCGTATAGCCCCGACCTCGTACCCTGCGATTTTTATTTATTTCCGAAAATAAAAGAAAAACTTCGAGGAAAACGTTTTATAGACGCCGAAGAAGCAGTGGCTGCGTTTCAAAACGCCGTCGAAGAGACCCCTAAGGCCGAGTGGGCAAAGTGCTTTTCTCAATGGTTCCATCGAATGCAGCGATGTATTGATGTAAATGGACGCTATTTTGAAAAGTTACAATAAAACTAATAACTTGCTAGAATGCTTAGTTTTTGATTTTCTAAGAACTTTCAGTTTGACCCTCGTACTACGCAATCAAAAGAGTCTAGCCATTCACAGAGCATGAGGTATCGACAATTCGAACGGCGTACGTAGAATGGTCAAGCGGTAGAAGCTGATATTCGGGTATAATCTGATATATGGCATGCTGATAAGATTTGAGAGTAGTACTTTTTAAAAGCGGTGATACAACAAATAGGGTTTTCTTAGTGGTAAACGCGCAAATTTGTGTCTTTTGGAGATTAAACTGAACGTCGTTCAGCACTCTCCATTCTGAAACCATCATCATGGTCTTTATAGAAGACACAACTTTCTTTCGGAATTTTCCCGAGGGAGCTTTTGCCATATCCAGATTAACTGCCAGACCGTCTCCCTTGATTTTAATAACCGCTACCTACCGGTGCGTAGGATATAACAGCAGATCACCAGCTGATCGACCATGGCGACAACCATATTGCCGGTCATTGATCAACGTTAGGAGCTATCGGTTAATGATTTTCTCCATTATTTTGCAGTTAAGAGAGGTATTGGCAATATATTTGTAGTTAGCTGGGTTCGATCTATCTAACTACATTTTAAGAGATCGGATGGCAAACTTGATGGCACACTTTCATGAGACTGGGATTATGTCTTTAACGTAGGAGTGTCCAAATAGACGTGTTAGCACTGGAGTAGTACCACAGAGCTTGGCACAACTAGTTCCAAGTCCTGTAGAATCACGTTAGCTAGCTAAACTGGTATCATTGGAAGGAAAACAAACCGGACCGGAAATATGAGTAGGATGTAAAAAACGACCGCAATCAAACGTGTCAAACGCGTTTTGTGCGAGCCGGACGTTGAATAGGCACACATTCCTTACCAGGCAACGATCAGGGGTCTCGCCAGAGACCTAGTACTTTCCGGAATGTTTAGTAAGCAGAAATTCGAACAAAGAGGGCATGTGGCTGTCGTCGTCTATGTCTACGTTTAGCCAGACTATTAATAGGTCTCATAAAAAACAACAAAGCTTCCTGCGCCGTTTCTAGGTGATAGTGGCGGCGGTCGGATGTTGCAATAATCCACATTTAGAGTGAAGTGGGGTGTCGTTGTTTGTCGTCGTTTGCCCTTTTCTGTGAGGGGATGACCCTTCCTTGCCGAGCCAGCCTAATATGAGCTACATTCCAATAACTACAGATAGTCTGTACAGCCTATCAAATTGATTTAGATATTTGAAACTTATTAATACTACGAATGCGAACGTTTATACTTTTGTATTTTTACTATCAAATACTCAAAATGAACTAAAAAAAGGAATTTAATACAATTTCTTATATACAGATGAACCACGAATAGAAAAGGAATAGAATTTTTATGCTATCGAAGCAGTGGACAAAACAAAATATACAAAAAGTATCTACACATTTTCCAAATACCGGCAATCGACTGATTTCAGGTATTTGGAAAATGTTTTTAACTTTATATTTTAGACCATATATACGGCGAAATACATCGTATATATTGAAATAAAAAATATATAGCATGAATTCTGTTTATATAACAGCGAGTTGATCCACGCGCCATAAGCTAATTTTTGAATCGATTTTTCGATGTTTACTATTCGAACCATTTTCCGCACTTACGATGCATTTTAGTTAGAAATTTGAAAAAGTTAGAAAAAGCATAAATTTTTCGGTTTTAGCTCCTAATACGTATGGCGCAAAGATAATAATGGAAGAACACTTGGATTCGCGGTTGGTTATAAAGCTTTGGATAAAAATGTCTTTCAGGAAAGTTGGCGTAACTGACAGATTTATTATTGGTGGTTCCGAAGCTGCCAAACTGAACTAGTTTCATACTCTTGCTTTTTTAATTGTAATTAATAAGAAGCAGTAGCCGTAGCAGTAGCAGATAGTATTTCAATTTAAATTATTCTAGTAGGTTCAATCATTTTAGAATCTGATAAGTTATTTACTTATCAATTATATCTATTATTAACAGAACTTCCGTTATTACCTATGACTTTAACTGAGACTGTTTTTGCTAAAGCTATTGCATAAGGAGTATTTGTGTTGTTCCGAATTGTTTAACATTTCATAACATCTATTTCTTAGATCTTTAAAATATTGACATTTAGACACAAAATTACTTCTTTGATCTTAACATAAAAACGAATAACATAATCTAGAATATTTCCTATAAGTACCTACTTTTGTAACCGGTATATTTAAAATTAAATTCCAAATTCTATTGAAAAGTCTATTGAAATAATCAACTCAAACACTTTTATTAAATAAGATCCCCAATAAATGATCTCTTAAAAATAAAAACCTATGCTCCACAGACAATAGACAAGCAAAGACATATACACAGAATGTTGAATTGTAGTGGTGATTGAGCAGATATATAAAGTTGTACATTTCTTTAGAGGATCAGGAATTCATTTGCAGGCCTTGCATTCAGCTGCACCTCAGGATATTGGACATCCAGGACGACACTCTGCAGTTTCTCGTATACCAACGTTAAAAATATATTTCATCCGTATCCCCAACTAAATAAAATCTGCAATGGATAATTTACAGGTTAACCTACGAAACAGCACTAATCACTTAATGATATATTCAAATAATATAAGATTATAATACCTTAAGGAGGAAAAATAAATAATTTTTGCCGACTCCAATTGTCGAAACAGGACCAATACTGAAATTTTACAACGTAAAGCATTAGAGAAAGTTATAAAATACAGATTTACTACTACAGAGTATCCCTACATAATTTATAGTGAAGAATTAAATTACTTACGTAACAGCCTTCCGGAAAATTGTAGAATTGACCGGTATGTACCCGGCAACACGAATTATTGTTATTCTATATTATTTATTCAGCTTCAATTATAAATACGAACGATTATGAGAACCAACGCCTTAAAAACGTTAATGAGAACACTAATGGAAACAACACTCAACGAAAACTAATTAAAAAGTGATTCTCAATAGAAAGAACTAGAAAGGTCACGACATCAATTTCCCACTCCAAACAATGCATATAGTGTTGCTGAACAGAGAGAGAACATCATATTCTATGTAGAAAAATCTGAAATAAAAATCAACGATGTCAATTAATTTAGTAATTTTAAAGAGAACCACTGATTATTTTTGGGAACGAAGAAGCATAGTAAATTAATATAATTTTGATATAATATTATATATATCAATTGTGTTATGTTTAACGTTATGTTTACCGTAGGCAGCAACGAAACATCTGAAACGAATGTTAGCTACTCTTAAATAATATTTAGTATTATGCTATATATATACGAGGGCCAAACTGAAAGTTTTTAGAACTGGCCACTTAAAAGCATTATATTAAAAAAAAATAGTTTAAATTTTGAAAATAGAACTCTTTACCAATATTATTGAGTGTACATTTCATTCATTTGTCATTTGTTTTACGATTTGGCGGCAAATTGAAAATTGTCTGTGCACGTCAGAATGAATTTAAGCCGAGAAAAATTTCGTGCAATGATTTTTTATGACTTTCGATGTCATTTAAGTCAACAAGAAAGTTATGATAGACTTCGATTGGCTTTTCACGATGAAGCCCCAACTCGTGCCACAGTTTACAACTGGTTTAATGAATTCAAACGTGGTCGAACTAATCCCACCGATGATTTGCGTGAGGGACGGCCTTCTACAGCGACGACTGAAGATAACATCAGTGTTGTGCGGCGTATGATAGAGACTGACAAAAGAGTGACCTATCAGCAGATTCGGACAAGTCTATGCATAGGTATGAGTCAAGTGCACAAAATCCTCCATGAACATTTAGCGGTCAGGAAGCTTTGTGCCCGCTGGATACCGCATAATTTGACCGAGGCTCAAAAACTCCGCCGTGTTGATTGGTGCCGAGAAATGATCCAAAAATTTAACGGAGGTGACTCAAATGCTGTGTTCGACATACTAACGGGTGACGAAAGCTGGATTTACTGTTATGATCCGGAAACCAAAAGACAGTCTGCTCAGTGGGTGTTTCCTTCCGAAGAGTTGCCAACTAAAGTGAAGAGAGGTCGAAGTGTTGGAAAAAAGATGGTGGCCTCGTTCTTCGGAAAGACAGGTCATTACGCGACAGTAGTCTTAGAGGATCAGAAAACGGTTAATGCAGAGTGGTATACTAACAATTGTTTGCCACTTGTCTTGGAAAAAGTTCGAGAGAAACGACCTCGCAGCAGGATCCTCCTTCATCACGACAATGCCTCGTCGCACACCGCCAGGCAAACGATCGACTATTTGGTGACCTCAGACGTGGAATTACAGGGTCACCCACCGTATAGCCCCGACCTCGCACCCTGCGATTTTTATTTATTTCCGAAAATAAAAGAAAAACTTCGAGGAAAACGTTTTATAGACGCCGAAGAAGCAGTGGCTGCGTTTCAAAACGCCGTTGAAGAGACCCCTAAGGCCGAGTGGGCAAGGTGCTTTTCTCAATGGTTCCATCGAATGCAGCGATGTATTGATGTAAATGGACGCTATTTTGAAACGTTACAATAAAACTAATAACTTGCTAGAATGCTTAGTTTTTGATTTTCTAAGAACTTTCAGTTTCAGTTTGACAGTTTGAATTATATATATATAATTTAAATCTTTAACAAAACATTCAACATAAATAATAAAATAGTGTATATTTATTAATATCGGGGAACTTGGAGTAATCTCAAGTTCAATTAATTAATTCGAGACGTATTACGGTATTTTTATGTTTCAATTTGAAAAAAAGAAGAAACAAATAATTTTGTGCTCAAAAAACAGAAAAACAACTGTCTAAAAATTCGTCCGATGCTTCACTTAATACCTGTGAAAATGTAACACATATCCATGTATAAAATTGATTTTATATAGTTTCACGTCAATTTTATTTTCGTTTTTTGTGCTGAAATTTTATTCTCATTGAAAAATCTAGGTTTTATTATTAATATATAAACCTTTATTCCTACACACAAACATCTTATGAATGAATGAATCTGATGACGCCTTCGTTAATGAAACCGAAAATTTATATATATAAATTTTTCAATTTTTCAATTGTTATTCTTAGATTATAATTTTATGAAAGTAACTTTAACTATAATAATTACAAACAGGCGTTTTCAAAGGCCTTGTTTTTTGTTTGTTATTCCCATAATTTATTTAAAAGACGTTTATATTTTCACTGATACATACGAGTATTAATTGTGTCGTTCACTCTTTAAAAAGACATCATTTGCATGCTGATGAAAAGCCTTACAACCTGAAGAAATAAAAAATAGAGAAGGCAATACGGTGTCCTTAAACAAAGTGTTAGTAGGAATCGAGGAATACATAACATGATATAACAATTAAAATCGACATTTTCAAAGATATTTCAGAGTACTTTTAGATATCTAAAAATGAATGTCTGTAAAATTCCTAGTAAGTCCTGTGTAGCGACGAATTGATATACTTTTTTGTAGAAATAGTCAGATACAGGATAGTTCTTATGCACATATAAAAATGAAACAAATAAAGGGAGCATTAAACCACGAAAACACTGCAAGCATTAATTTAAATTCCTTTTAGTCATTTCTATATTCAAAATATGGGGTTTTCTGAATAAATTTGCTCCCAAAATAGCGAATGCAACAAAACCGCAACACTTTTTTCCGACACAATCAGCCATCGCACGTAATGAGGCTAATTAAATTTTGTGGCCTTGTGAACTGGTGTATTTACTATAGCTGTAACTTCGTTTTTATTGAACTTGTTTTTTTCTTTATAAAATTAACAAATAATAATTTAGACTATTCTGGTTACTCACTATCATTTAAAAATTCATTTGATTAAAATATTGAATGTGATTTAAATACATATTTTAGAAGAACAGAATAGATCCATTCTTGAAGATATTTTATTAAAGAGAATGTTCCTGGCTTTCGATTAGTTTCATTGACAATTGGATTAAATATAATTTGAATAAATCCTTTTATACTAATCATATAGTTATGATATTTACAAAACATGTTGGATTATTATTCATATTAATATATTTATAAAGTTTAAATCGGTTAATTATAGCAAAATCTAAAGTTAATAATCTAACTTAAATGCCCTTATTTAGACTGTTTGTCGTTGAACAATAATTTTTAAAAATTCTTTTAAAAATAAATATCTGTCTTGATGGTACAATTTGTACCTCTGCACAGATTCTTACCTTTTTAAAATCGTTCAGCTAAAGGTTATTATTTCATATATATGAGATACACAATATCTATTGAAATAAGTATTCTCAAATTTCATTTTAAGGTTATGTGATACTAAGCATGTGAATATTACTTAATATTATTACAAAAGAAACACTATTCAATATTTATAAAATACTGACAAATATTCTCTAACTTTAATTGAGATAATGGCGCTTGTCCAACACATGAGACTCTCAGGTGAGACCTCAAGACGTCATTAGTAAGTTCTGTGAACACTACATATTTATAACATAGACTTTCGTAAACTCAGGAAGCGCTGGAGGTAGTTGACGAATTAACATGATCCACTGACAGACATCTTGACTTTTAATGAACGTCGAGTTTTAATAAAATTTTGAAAATATAAGCAATTTAAATCAGACCAGTTTTATTTAATCATTCGTATTACTTTATCGTATGAGTTATGTTCCTTAACTTGATCTCTCGGGACAGAGAAATAACACGTAGATGGAACGTGTCTCGCGCATAAATATTTTGTTTCCTTGATAGAACTTGTTATCTTAATTGTTTGTACTGAGTTTAACTTGTGAGGTTTGTAAATATTTAATGCATTATCAAGATTTAATCTCTGAGAAAAGTAGATATATTATGAGTTTTTTTTTAATAATAATACTATACGATTTGAAAATAGTCACAATTTTACTCAACGTTATAATAACTATTAATAAAGATTAAATTCAAACCCGTGTTATTCAGAGAATAATATCCCGGGTATATATCATCATGTATAATAATAGCGTTTCAATTCCAAAGAGAATGGTCGCGGGTAATTCTACATTTATTATCGTACTTATTCTATGAGTTTAATATCTGGCGTAAAGCAGTATTTCATAGTTAGCTATACTATCTCTAAAATAAATTTATTATCGGAATTCCTGAGTACAACACAAGATACGTGTTTTAGTGTTTCAGTTAAGTACCTTCCGCCAATAACATTAAAACCACTTACAAGGATATTTGCCTTCCTTGTCACGTCATAGGAAACACTTAAAGCAACAAAATTACCCAGCCCCGAAATCGGCGTTTCGTTGGACCAAGTACTTGTGAGTTTGTGACCTGTCGATGACAAACACATCTCGTATTTTACTTTATACAGAACTCGAAAGTATTTTTTCTTTTTTCTTTATCATTAATAAAATATTTTACTACAATATATAATATATATTATCTTGATGAAAACTTACTCGTAGATGTTTTTTTTATTTTTGACGGTAACAATAATTCGGGTACAATTTATTTTACCACCATTTATTTGTTCACATGCAAAGAAAATATAATCGATTACCACCAAACCCAACAATTAAATTAATTTCCTTAAATAGTTATATCTGTGAGATAAATGCAATGATCAGTTCGTGTATAAAACGATAAGTCAGGATAGGCTCGCTTTTTCTGTAGCGTAAATCTTTAAATTAATATGCACCGTCTCTGTTCAACACGCTGCATTTGATAATCGTATGGCGTCCGATACCATGAGACTGTTTGACCAAATCGTAATTTACTACAGTAATATAATATAGTTCTGGTTGGAAAGGCCGTGTGAGATTTAGTTTTATATTAAAAATGGTTATATCGACTGGACTTTGTTCTTTATTCGCGTTGAAATCAGTAATTGTATAAAGCTTAAACATTAAAATACTTCTACACTAAAATTTCTTGTATACAATATTAACCCTTTGCATTAGAGAGGTGATGGTGAGGTGAGATCGCTCACATGACTTAATGTAGCATCTAGATTTTATTAAGAAATTAAGATGATGACTACATATTTCTATTTTCTTATTTGGTGATATTAGTTTACGTTTGATCTTCTTCCCAAAGCATCCGCATAAATGGAGAGCTGCATAACATTTTAACAGTGCCTACACTCTTCGAACTGCTGTTTAGTCTCCACGGAAATGATTTCGAGTGCAAATGGTTAATAAATGAATTAGCTTTCTCTTATATATACGAGTAGGATAGATTTAAATATTTTGGGATACACTTTCATGGAACACCGTAATGAAGTACTTTTTTTATTGCAGAACATAATAATATTATATATGTTTGAAAATTTGAGACTATACCTACCTATAATAGTCATAGAAGTCGTCCAGTAGAGAAAAATATTTTAAATAATTAGAAAATTATACATTTATGATCTGTTTATAATTCATTTTAATTGAGACGCTACTTACGAACCTGTTGGACCTTTATCAGTTTACTGTATTTTATGTTGAAAATGTGTAAAATAAGATCTCATTCTCCAACTCTATTTTATCTCCATCCGCCATTTCCTGGACCACCAATAATAAACCTGTCAAAACCCCTACTTTTCTGCCACACATTTTTGCCCGACGCTTCATGAGAGATCCGATCTGTTTTTTTATTATCAACGTTATGTCGAGTGATAAAGACTAAAACATATTCATTTTACAATACTTTAAAATTTTAACTAAATTGCATCGTATTGAGTAGTAAATTTAGAAAATGTAATTGTTTGGCATTTCTCTATTCATGTTATTTATATTTGTAAATTGAAGCAGCACTCTTTAGTTTTCAAGTAAATATATTGGTATTGAGTTTACCACTAATAATTTTATAAAAGCTTCCATTTAAATAATATTTATAATTAGCACTTGAAAATGTTTTTATGGGTTATATATATTAATAAGAATGTGTATTCGATAAGCCTTAGCAATACCAGATCAAGTAACGTCAGAATTATAAAGTTTTGAGAGCAAGGAGTGAAACTAATTATTAATATCAGTTAATCAATAGTAATGAAATAATAATAACAATTGAATATTTAAACTTAAACGGTGCGTGGAATACGCACAATTTTACGGATTTTTTTATTAATATGTGATATATATGTCTTTAAACATATAACATGTTGTTATCGGTCTTACACAAGCATCGCACCAAAGATAAGTTAATATGCACTAATCATCAATATCTTTATATATATGCCAATAAACCTGGTACAAATGAAAATTATTCAAAGGAGAAGCAAATCTTCTCTCTAAGTCCAAGTTAGATCCATAAGTAATTTTAACTGAATTACAATTTAACCGATCAATGCAGACGAGATTGTAAAATCTGTCTGGAATAATTAATCTTTCAATGATTCAATTAATTCCCTTATTAATATTCAAATATTTACAAAGACGATTATTTTTTTAATGAAGTTATTCATAATTTAAAGTATATAGTAGTTACTGTAACCATAATGAATATTTTATAAAGGCGGTTTCTTACCTTTTGTAATAATATTTTGCAATACACATATTACATACTTGTATTTGTAGGCACCCTAATATAAACTAATGCTATAACAGAATATAGTATGAGAGTATCATTTTAACATACATAGTTTTTATATCCACATAGCAATATGATTGTCATATTTACACAACGCGATAGAAAATGTTGGTACGAGTATTAACTTAGGAAAAACTACCGTGAGAGTACACCGCGGGACATTCTAATTGTATATCATGTATATGTGGTTAACAAAATTCTTTTGAACCATATTATAGATCGCAATAAAAAATATATATAAAAATATATATAACATTAAGTTATCAAGGCTACAGGGTATAGAAAATTATAATAAAATATAAATATTATTTACTTCTTTTTGTTATCTAACATTCTCTACAAATAAAAATATATACACAATTAAATTAAATTTCATGTATATTTTTATCGTCATTGGTTGTAATGAGAGCGTCACAAACAGTTACGACTCTATGGGGCGGCGTTGTTGGTTTAGGTCCATTTGCCTTCTTTTGTAAATATAATTTTGTGACCTATTTCTTACATTATAGTTTTTATTGGATCATAACTGGCTAGAATATTACCGACTGGATGTGCAAATTTATTTGTTCAACAGATGACTACTACTAAAGTTATTTTTAGAATACTGCTTTTCATATATTTAATGCTCTAGTTGTAACTGAATCTGATCAATATTGCTAGTCGGTAGATGTTAACTTGTTAGTGATGATTGTTTATTTGTCGTTGTGTCAGCTGTGTTCTTTGGCATTGATACCAAGCTGCCACCAAGACTTTAGCCACATGGGTTATCATTGTGGTATGTATACAACACACGCAGCTTGGTTTTTAGTTATATTTAAAGATTTATAAATACAATAAAGCGTGAATAGATATATAAATATACAAAAAATTGCATATCCATGGAAGAATGTTAAATAGAGCATGACTTGTGAACGGCTCGACCAAATTAGCTCATTTTAAAATTTAAGTTGTTTTCAATTTTGTAAAGACGCAGTAAGTATGAAAAAAATTGTCATACTTTTCATAATTAAAGATGGACGGAAAATAGTGAAATACAAATGTCTGTGCAAATCTCAATAAAGAAAAGATAAGCATTAAGTTTGTTTTTTTTTTTTAACATCGTTCAACAGATGGTTGTTAAAATAATTATAACTACCAGCTACGGAATACACAGATAAATACATCTAATATGCCATTACTTAAGTACGGAAATTTTTTTTGGTGGTCAGCCTATCTGTGGTTTGACCGGGGAAGGAACACCCTCTCACTGAGAATCAACCTGTAGTTACCAAATCCAGAAGAATCCAGAAGCTTAATACCCTCCCTCCGCCAAACATGAAAGCGATACTTCAAAGAAATACATGCCAGGAGAATCAAGGCATCGACGAAGACGGAGAACCCCTCCTCGAGCAAAATAGGGGAAATTATTCTCGGATTTTGCTTGCTTTCGAAAACTCCTTCGACCGAAGTTGTAGTCCGAGGGGACTTCAACGCGAATTATATCGATTGTGTCATGTGTCATCGACTATGCGGAGAGATATGAGTTTAACTTTACTTTGGCAAATAGTCTTTCTCGGCTGGTTGAGATGAACACTCTTCTCCAGACACTGATAGCTACATACCCTCTTGATTGGATTTTCTGCTGACTATATATCCCAGAAAGTACTATGTCACTATGAAGCTTCTCTTAAGGTCCTCTGGACTTCCTTCGAAGGATTTTTGGATCAATACCACATGTGTATATACAATAGAGGCATACACTTTCTCCTCTAAGGTCGACAATGCTCTTGCGATTTCTCGGATGTTGCAAGAGTTTGTGGGTGGCGGTGATCATCTATCATTTGTGACCCGCATGATCGTTTGATCTCCTCTATCATGAAAAAATATCATTTTGATTAATTAATATTGCACCGTTTAACCAATTGTTATGGAAATGGTTGTAACATAGTCTAAGCTATGAAGAGTACGGCCAGTATTTAATATTTTTAGTTTAAAATATTTGTGATTCTTTAAAATATTATATACTTATTTTAGTGGCATACTAAAAAGATAGTAAGCAAGCATCATGTAAAATTCATACTCACTCTTTCGATTTTATGTGCTAGTTCCTTATAAAAACAAAAAGCTTATGAACTAATTTATGCTAGTATTTTTTTAACAAAATCTATGTATTTTCTTTGTTGGAATATAGCTATAAACTCCGTTCTATTTAAAATCGAGAAAGAGAGCTAGCCGTACAGTTCACAATCTGGGTGCAACAGATTCTTGACGAGATAAGTTTAAGCAATCCATTACACTCACAGGATCTGATCAGTATTTTTTTTAAAATCTTAAATACATATATATGTACATAAGAATAAGGGTAACGTTATAAAACACAGTGAAGTGCCTGCAAGTAATTCTTTTGTGGGGCAATGTATACACTTTTTTTGCCAAGCTTACGGTAAATGTTCAGATTTACCTTTTAATCAATTTAAAAAACTTATCAAGGCTACTAGGCTATCGGGTTACTTTAACATTTAGTATATATGCATTATAATTTAGATTTACGTATGGGTTTAAAAAAAAAGTTAAGTAAGAAAAGCCCAGGGAATTTATATCACCAGCTGTTCCCAAGTCTATGTTAAATAACTTTCCGAGCTAGTAACCTCGATAATGAAAAAATGTTTTATGTGAAACTTACTATCAATAAAGATTTGGATTCTGGTTCTGATTTTTCTGTAACTTTTAGGGTTGTAAATAAATGGGAAGTATGAGAATATAGGGAACGATGACGGAAATTAAAAATTAATAGCGGAAACTCCTACTGTGGATGCAGGATCATAATATTTTTAATTATGGTAGCTACAAATATTTCATATTTAAATATGAACAGATTATAATTTTATGAGCTTTATCTTGATAAATATTATACACATACTAAAAGTATATAAAGATCTTGATATTGTTTTCAAGAAGGAAATGTAAAAGCTATATAAATTATATTCACGAAACTAACAAAGAAAAACAGATTATTTGAAACCAAGAGAAAGCTTGTGATATTTAATTAAAGCCTCGATCGCGCGGTTATGGCGATTTATTTACCTGCTTGTCTCTTGTATCTGTAGATACTTTAACCTGTCAGTGTGTTGTAAATCTTGGCGAAAGTTTATTTCTCTGTGGTTAAACTAATTTATTGTTAGTACAATTACAATTTTGTTCATAAATTATTAAGTTACTAATTTGATTAATAAACTTAAGCAAGAGCTTAATTTTACAATTTTGATGCTTAAATTTTTACTGCTTAGAATTTATCATCTATGTATATCTACAGAAGTGTGTAACCTATTATGATTTAAAAATCCAAAGCGGTTAGATGATAAGCTTTTTGATAATTTAAATAAACTATAATGTAAATATTTTTCATTTAATTTCCTTTTTCAATTATTCCTTCTCCTTTAAAACCCGTTTCATATGAGTCACTTTAAGTTTTAAGTTTATTTAAGTTCGAAATCATATATTTATTTCTATCTTAAAGCAAGCGAATAGAAATTTGTAATTTCCTTTGATCTATAAAATTTTTAATAACCACCGTTTAAACTAATACTTGACAAAGTAATTTTGATTTTGTAATCCAATAAAAATATTATTTGGTTATATTACAAAAAACAAAAGAATGACCATCTTTAAATATATAAAACGATGTGTTCTACAGTACTCTGTAAATTATAATAAATTTTATATTATAAAATATTTATATTTTAAAAGGTTCCAAATAGCATGAGTCCATTAAGTAAAAAGCTGATCTAACAGCTAAGATTCAAAGTCTATACAGACTTCGATTTCAGCAAAAAAAACGTTAAAAAAATAGAAAAATAATTAAGTTGCGCAAAGAGGTGGTTCTTAATGCATTCTCGGGGATTAAATTAAAATATTTTATGCAAGTAGCGTACGGAATCGCCTGAGAAATAATTAAACGAGCCGCAAATCCTGGCTCTCCATAACTCAGTTATCTTTTCTGATTTACATAACGCCGGTGCGCTAACACGGATATCGATAAGATGTGTACTTCTTCTTAATTACTCTTATTTTATAATATTTTATACATTTCAGTTACAAAAATACCATCAAACAATTTGGGTATTATATCAAATTGGAATACGAATATGAATTAACTGTTACTTTTGCAATGTTTGCCAAAATTCCTAAATTACCTATTAAATGCTGTTTATTTAATTTTTAGTACAAAGCAGCTATCATAATGATATATCACCAATAATTATATAATTGATGTGTTATCGCGTATTACTGAACATTAATTACATTTAATTTAAACATAATATTATATTAAATAATAATATTATAAAATAACCATTTCGAATATTAATATTTAGATAATTGCTGTAATTAATTGTTAAGAATATTTAAAAAAAAATATAATATTGTTTAAAATCTCCATCACAATATTGAGGAAGGACAAAAAGTCTTAAAAATAACAATTACTCGTCCTAGACCCTTCGGGTACTAATAAAGAGGTAAAAAGTGCTTAATTTATAAAATAAAAGTATCTAAACTATTTCTTTTACCAAAACTCCCAAATTGACTATCACTGATACAAAAATGGAAAGTGCAACTGGAGAATACAAAGAGAAAATGTTATAGGGAGAAGATCGCAAAAAGAAAATACTTTTCCTTTATCAGGGAGTGGCGCCACACCTACTATCGAAACGGAGATTATAAATGGTGTCATTATTAAGAAAATGTAGAAAATATTTCATTTTGTCCTAGTTGTAGAAAAGTAAGACAGTCTTAAGGATGGGTACCTTAAGATATCAAATTCACTTCAGTTTACTGACTTCAAGGTTACGGTCTACGGATTCTATCCGCCCGTTCGTTTCGTGATGTCCATCCGTCTGTCCACAGCCTAACTTAGAGAGACTCTTAGCTTAGCTTAAGCTTGGGGTAGAGTCGAATATAACCTCCATGAAGGTGGATTTTATTATACAAATTTATATTACATGATACTGAATTTAAAAATCTGATTTAGAAAAAATAAATGCTATTATGTGAAATAAAAATGTAAGGTTTTTATGCAGATATTTTAATATTGACAATTATTCAAAATTTAGGCGCATGTTTTAATAGTGGCGCAATAGTTCTACGAAGTCAGTTAGGGTCAAAGTTCCAAATTTAAAATTTATGATTAAAACTCTATGTGTACTGTCAAAATAACTTTAACCTCACAATAATAAACTTTCACAATTGAGATTTACGCAACAAAATGATTTTATTTTCGCGTACATATATTCCTTTGTTTTTCGACGATGATGATGACTTTGCTTTTATATTTGCAAATCTTACTTATAAAGTGCATCAAAAGTTAGCCAACACATATTACGACGACATAAAGGCGAGATACATAAATAAATATAGCTAGCAGTTAGTATGGAAGGTAGTTAACAATAGTGCATAAGTCTTTCACGCAAGTATGTGACGTCAAAGCGCTGCAGGACGCTCGCTGCGCTCAGCTTCCCGCCGATAATCACGTCCGCTTTTATTCCGCTTCGCTTCTTCTCTGGCCTATTATTATTATTATTTAATATGAAAGTCATGTAAAAGGTAGGAAAATATATTTTGCTTAAGTTCCATAGTAAGGACTAATTATATTACAATTTAATTTTTTATGGAGTTTAAATAGTTAAGGTAAACAAACCTTGAGACAAGAATGTACAACGAAACATACTTTTTATTCAATTCATAGTTTTCATTTCCATGAAAGGTCCTTCCTTGAATTCGTATTAAGGACACCTGTTCGCAATTTTGTAATAACACTCATCCCATATATATATATAAAGATTTGTCTGGAAATGCTCCCGAACTTTACATATTTATTGCTTAACCCGCATCGGCACGTGAAGGGCCTATGTGATCTCATTTCAAACAAAGAAACTGCTTTGTAATTAAAGATTTGCCTAGCGTTCTATAATTTAACTTGAATAGACTTAAATTTACAACTGTTTTACTGATGCTGATACATGTGCTTGAGTTACATTAAACCATTATATCTTTATTATTATTCAAAAATGAATTTATTAGAGTAAACTTATCATTATAATGTTTGTAGGTTTACGTTTTAAATAAATAATGACAGTGATTCACATTATAATATACAGTCAAATATGCCAGGGTTTGCTCAGTTTATGGGCTATTATTTTGTCATGGACGCATGACAGAGCGTTATTAATCGACGTGGTTAGCCGAATAATAAATAAATATCAAACATGACTTTTTGCTCTTTTGTCTTCGATTATTTACGTTTCAGCGTCCATTGGTGCTCTTTGTTTGTTTTAAGCGTGATTTATAAAATATTTTGCAAATACCTACTTTTGATTTTAACATATTGTAGTTAAATATAACAATAGATATATTATTAAACTTGAAGTTTTGTTATTAATACAGTATTATATAAATATATTTCAGGAAACCTTGGTCTTAAAGTCCCCTCCAAATTTTCTGCGTTTTAGCTGATTCTCGGTAAGACAAGGTTGATCGTCACTCCACGTTGCCAGGTAAAGTTTACTTTCATTAAATTAATTAATTCGTTACGGCCCTCGCTGACAAATTAATTAAATATGAGATCCTCCCGTGTAATACGTGAAAGCTATTTATTAGGTATATTTTTATGAAATTTGCGGTTCGTTTCTGATACTTATTTGAAAAAATTGTTTACTATAGATCTGTAATTAATGAAGGATACTTTCAAAATACTTCATAATTTAAACTATCATTGAGACAGTTATATGGATAAGATATAAATGGAAGAAATAATAGCAATTTTTAATGATTCGAGATCAAACATTAAAGAAAATGACAGATTTGAGTCGTAAACGACTTAACCGTCTAGACTTAGTCATTATCACAGATTTAATGATAGTTGGACAAAATAATAGTAATATTCCCTAAGAAAATGTTTGTCGTTTTAGTTAAACAACGATTTCAATGTGAAAAGTTGATGACTCGTGTCACATAGTGAATGAAGTAAATATGTCATTGTGCTGTTATCGTACATCAATTTTGAAATCACGTTATATGTATATAATGTATATTTTGAAATATACGACACGTTGGCAAACAAGGGTTTACCTAATCGTAAGTGGTGTCATCTATAGACATTTTCAAATAAGACTGTAAAGGCCTTGCCAACCTTGTGAAACACGAAGAAAATGCAGGAATTAAGGAAAATTTGAAAACACAAGAGGAAGTGTAGGTGTTGGGCTTTCTGGTTCTCTCACTCACCGTATGAGTAGCTATATTAGCAGCACGTACACGACTTGTAGTCAAATGACTATAAATAGTCTATCAGTAAATAATATAAAAATAACAAGTTAGACTGTGCAATTAAATATTATATAATTAGTATATGATTATTTAGGTGAAAGTTATGTAACTTATATAATTTTTATTTTATCATTTTCAAGTTTTGAAAACTACCAGTATACATCAGATAGTACTTACTATTCTACCAATAATTCCAGATGATATATTCATATGAAAATATTAATAATTCTAATAATTGTTAATTTTGGCGCATTTGTTATAATTAATCACACATCTAGTATTTCAAATAAGGGTTATATTTTAATAGAAAAGTATTGAGTTGAAAGATCTTTCACTTGACCTTTAGGGACAATGATCTCTCCTGGTTTAATACTAATCTGTGGAGTTATTTCAAGTATTTCTCTTTATTTTCATTTGAATAATCATTGGTAATGCGAAGGAGGTGTAGATATCAATATCTCATGCCATCTATTATTTATTGTTTACGTTTATGCCTTTAAATATCGTCAAAATAATTATTTATTACCATTATTTATCTTTCATATTTAGCAAATAGAAATGCAAGTGTAGTAAAAAATAAGTATATTTTTAAGTCACATATAAAAGTCAGTGTGTTGTCGAAACAGAGAAAACAAGCTATATTTGACATTCACATACATATAATTGAAAAATTTGATATTCTAATTCCTCCATAAATTACTATTAGAATGATTCTCAAATACATAAAAAATCTTAATGTTAATAAAAAGAAAAGAGAAAAATCCTAGAAACAGGTCTATAGCACGTTATAAATTCATCCGGCACTTTAATCCCGGAAACTGTGGAATCGTTGAAGGTAAATGACAAGGTACATGACTCATTGACAGACACATTCATCTCCTCTTCCTGTGAAAACAATGATTGCAAAATAATTAAAACTTCAGATTGATATCTTAATATATATAAATTACGTGTCACTTTGTTTGTCCGCGATGGACTCCTAAACTACTTAACGATTTAAATAAAATTTACACACCAAATGCAGTTTGACCTAACTTAAAAGATAGAATTATTTTCAACTGAATTCATAGTCGCAATGTTATTTTATTGCAAATTATTTGTTTACTATTTTGTAGTCCCAATTTACAGTTAGCTCCTAACGATTCTAACAGATGGCGGTATCTGTTGACTGGATTGTGTAATTACGAATGAGGTAGGTAGGGCATCTGTAAGTTTAGTGTTCCAAGTTGTTTACTAAAAAACTTTGTAATATACAAATAGTGTTATAAACTTGGATAAAATTGAAAAAATAAATATAATTATTTTGTTTTGATTTTTGATTAATATCGACTCTAAGGAAATATTATGGTTTTCATGACAGATGTACTCTGAACGTTACCCCTTAAATAGTTTACTACAATTTAATATATCAAAAACAACAATCACAGCAACGCGTCACTGGGTCTGCTAGTTAATATTTAAAATATTTTATTAAACATTGCTAATATTTTAAACAAAAATGCAACTGAGGATGCTGATAGTGATGTTTTAGAATTTTTATTGCTTTAGCTACTCGATGATACCTGATTATCTTAAAATTACTATATGTTTTAAAAATAAATAAACCAAAATAATCATAGTCTCAAACAAAATTTTGTAAAGGTGTTAAACGTTTTACAAGATCGCGAAAGTATTCTGAATAAAGTATTGTTATGGAATATGGAATGAAAAGAATTATTTCGACGAAATGGGATTTATGAAATTCGTTAACAATATATTTCGATTTCATCGTACAATGGAACTCATTTTATCTTATTAACAGACGTTTTATGCAAAGTATTGTTATGAAATCGACGATGTGTAGGTACTTAACCGAGAGTACGGGTTTGAAGGAAGAGCGTGTTCAGTCAGCTGTATTTTATCTGATAACATTTCGCATTTTGCATGTATATTATTAATATTTGATTATATAAAGGAGCATAGAAGGACAGACGTCCATCTGTAATAGATACAAATATTTGTTTCCACTATAATTGCAGTACAAATGTAATAATATTATTGTTAAGAACTTAAAGCATTTTAATAACAACCACTCAGAAGCGTTCAGATATCCGCCACCCTTCATAACAATGTATCTTATTTTTCCAACGCCTTGAGAGGATTAGCGGAGAGGGTTTTGCGCCAGTAATTTATTTCAGAATTAGAGTTCCAGACGAACACAATTTAGGGAGCGTAGCTTGTGTAACTGAAATAATTTAATTAATAAATTGAAATCAAACATTTCAGCAAAATCGATAAAAATATTTTATATAAGCTAAGGGCTGCGACACCATCTCTTGGCTCTTGGGCTCTTGTACTTCAGAAGTGTATTTTTAACTAAATTTATTATATTGTTATATAATTTTAAACAATAACAATTTCTTAGTAAATATCATTTATAAATATTTTGTTAATAATTGTTTATTGTAATTTCATAAAATAAGCAACAGCAAATACTTTAAGAGGCGGATGTCATAACTTGGCTTAACCTTTATAAGCAAGAACAAGGCCACGCCCACTCCAGATCAGAAAGAAAGTCAAGGCCTCAGCTTGAATTTACAAAGAGTGGTATTTTCTTAAACGGACGCTCATTTTGCAAAACGTTCATGATTAAGAGCGCTCTCTCCCTAGTGCCTGATTGATGTGAACCCACCCTGAGTTATTTAAAATGAAATTAATTTATACATTTAGAAATTATATCATGAATTTAAAAAAAAACAAATTTACTTAGGTTACCTCTATTCATACTGTTTTTTTTGTCTATTAAGCGTTGTCACGAGTAAGACAAGTGATAAGTTGTATTTGTACCTACTATAGAATGAGTCGGTATATCAGAGAAGAAAAAAACAAAGAATAAAGAGAGCAAAACTGGCAATAGGTTAATATTATTAATTTTCAAACAAAATTTGGAATAATCTACCGTTTCTTTTTCCAGAAATATATTTATTATAACATAGCACCTGTACGAATACATTACAAAAAAGTGACTGTCTATATTATATATATTTATTTATTTTTATAAAATGTATGTCGATTATTTCAATAACACAATATATTAGACGACACATAAGGTATATGTAAATTGTAAAATGTTAACCTAAATTTAAACTGTAGACGCTATAACATGCACTTGAGGGCTTACCGATTTAGTTGCAAGTTTTGTTCTACTGGCAGGCTTTAAGCTGTGCGGGGCCAGGAACAGTTTGGGTTGTTACATAATCAATACCTTCCCTCATTCCCTCGATTTAATTATTGGAAACATAATAATATTTTAAACAGAGTTATTATAATTAACCTTACACAACGAACATATATCGTTTTGTTTTAACAATTGTGCAAAATAATACTTTGATTAGATATACCATTTCTTTTTTGTTTGTTAAGTACATTAAAATGTCGAGCTAAAGTAAGGGAGGTTAAGAAAACATTCTTACAACCATACAACTAGTCACAGCCATGGCCCCACTAAGCCGAGACGTGGCAGGCGCTAGACAGATTGTTAAGCCCACACGCTGACGCGATGCACTTTTATGCCTTTGTTATCTGAAGTGTCATCGAATTTTGATTTTTCTGTTCAAAAATATATATTTAGCGGCTTAAGAACCACTGTTAGCTTACTAATTTACGAATTATTAGAAGATAGCTCCTTAACAGACAATTAAATTGTCAAATGGATATTACATAAAACGATTTATACATTCTAGTTTATTCAAGTATATAATATATAGTATGAGTTCTTAAATTAAAAACACCCAGAAATACTTTTGCAAGTTGACAATGCTTAATAAGTAGCTCAAAAAATATGCAACACACTCAACAAATACTTAAAAATAATTCAATTAGCTACATACAACTGTAAAAATAATATTAAGGCATTTCTTCAAACTTGTAAGCTATGAAAATGTTGAGTTGAAATCGTAAATTATTACAATAGAAAAGGTCAGTGTAGTCAGTCCGTGAGTAAGTTAGCACCAGCTCGGAATGCTGCTTTACTGAGACGAGTCGGCCAGAAACTCGACAGTTGCTGTTTTGAAAAAAAAATTACTGTGTTAGATGTGTACATTATACTATCAACCCTGAAAATGACTCCATAACTTAAGTGCCACATATGTCAATCCACTAAAAACTAATGTTAATATATTCAATTTTATAATACGATTTATTTAATTTTATTTTTAATAATAGACTTTTAATTTTACTTTTAAAATCAATAAAAGGAAGATCAAAGATATTTTCTGGAAAGTTATTATATATGCGTACACTGAATCCCGAAGGATTTGTTAAATATTGAAGACGAAATTTAGGTTTTACTAGGATAATAATAATAATAATAATAAATATACTTTATTGCTTTATTTAAGGATACGTTGTGGTAGTAATACAAGGGGTCCGCAACTTACTAATAATGAAACTTACAATATATTATAGTAGAAAATATAAATAATTTAATATTATAAAAATACACAATTAATATATATACATACATATCTACACATACATAAATAAATACATATATCTATATAAGTATAAATACTTTACGTATATACGTATATACAAAAAAAAAAGTATAAATATAAAAAATAGACTAGGATATTACACAAGGGATTTTGAAATTAAATACTGAAAAATTACGTACGAATGAATCATATATACTATATTATTCACACACATACACAGTCACACATACACATACGCATACCCACATTCATATATATATATACGAGTATATATGTACACATACACGTACACCTACGCCACCACGTATAAGTAAACAATGAAAATAAAATTTTATGGTCGTTTATTTATCTATTTATTTTATAATTATTAGTAATATATATTTTTTTAATTTTTGAGTGTCTTTCTTTTTATTTAATTTACTAAAATGTCTTATATCTAATTAAATACATACGTAAAGGCTGATGTAATAGCTGAGAAACTGAATCCTAAGGCACACAGCAACATGCCTAGTTTGGGGCTTATCGAAACATTATTTTTTTTAAGCCATAGCATGTAATAATAATGGTAATTTGGTATAAATTATATATAAGAAATTTATTCGAGCAGTCTTTTTAAAATATCTATAAAATGTAAAAGTAGAAAGAAACTTCTCTTTCGAAAATCATAACTTTGAGGATGGAATAACATTTTAAATAAATTTATAGTTATGCATTTTTTTTTTTAATTAAAGAGTACCACCACCAGTTTTAACCAAGTATGTGCGCGTGTGAAACACGTATCTATTTAACGTTCTTACGGTGATATGAAGACAACTAAATCAACTTGACTATAAAATCAACTGTTGTGAGCAGTTGGTTCAAGTAATTTATGATAATTAAAAAAATTTCCAAGCTCAAAGCGGAAGAAAGTTTGGCGCTGGGAATTGTCTTAAAATATTTTATGTGGGATAGTGGCAAAAAATATAAAAATCGCTCGGACGGTCCGCGTTGTTATAAATGGCCGGTAATTAGAGCACACACCGACGAGACGCTTCGGCCGGAGACACAACGAGCTTTAAGCTGATACTTTATAGTATTGATTGCACTTCTTTTGAATTTTTACGTCCAAAAACGAATTAGAAATATATAAAACCTTTATTTAAATATTACTGGTTTCTTTTATATCCGTAAAATTTGATTTCACATATTTAAAATTCACATTTAAATTAATAGTCATTTTCAACTATTTTTCTAAAACCAGAAAAACTGACATTTTTAAGTAATTATTGTAAAATGTCTCCAATGCCCTAATATTTTAAATGACATTTTATTGACTTCTCTCTTCACAACCGGTTTTATTTGGTAAATTAATTTTCAGAACAGTAATTGAGTGGATTTCGAATGTATACAAATACCCGATTAAACACATGTCCTTCACATATTACTCTAAATAAGTATGTTCGAATGACATTAATATTGTGAAACCGTGTGTATTCCCCCCTTACGCACTTTTACCTAGCTCTGTTATGGGGTTATAACGAGGCGAGTGGGCCGGACTTTTTGCGGATATTATCCTTTTAGCACCGTGTAGTATAAACGTTTGGTATAAATGCTCGCTAGACTTTTTTGCTTCCACACCAGATTTTCGTATATAAAAGTACTTATGTAATTTTGCTCCTTTTTTAATTTCCTAATATTTTCTCCAGCTTTGTTTTAATGGTCGTTATGATTTAAAATTTTGCAGTTGCATTTTAAGTGAAAATGTTTTAATGTGATTTATGACGTGAGTAATAAAAGAATAGAAGTAATTAAAAAACAAAATAATTCACGAAATTTTGTTAATTATTAATAAAATTTTATAGAGAGAGAGAGAGAGAGAAAGAGAGAGTATTAAATTTAAACAGTAAAAAGAATAATTAAATATATGAATGTAGTCTGATGCCCTTTAAGTATTTCAAATTTAAAGATGTTTCCATTATAACTCTATTAACTAGGAAGTAATATTTATTCATAGTGGCTACAAGTAAAAATAAGAAGAGGAAATATGAGTGGAGCTAAAACAATAAATGTCGAGCGATGAACGCTTCGGCGCCTCGCAGTTTGTAATCCTTTGAGAATTTTCTATTTAGCATTGTAGATTTACGCGGAAATATTAAAAAAGACAATGTGAAGTTATTAAAATAACTTAACTTTGTCTTTTTAATACCTTATAGTTTATTTATATTTTTACACTATAGTTTTACGCATAAGTACCATTAATGTGTATGTGATATGGAACATAAATGTAAAATAGTACGGATGTGGGAAAGGGTGAGAGAGTATAAAAGTGTGAGAGCGGCCACGACATTAGACTATTATTCTTCATGTATGTATGTTCATAATATGTTTAGTTAAATATAATAACAAATCTGAAAACGTTATAAAAACATTCAAATTATAGCACTTAAGTAGAACAACATATTATGTGTTTCCTTTTTGATATAAATAAAAGTAACTAGTAAAACAAAAAATAAAAAAGATTTTTTTTCCCTTTAAATATCCTTTCATAATTTTTTTCCATTACTTAGGACTTGATGATTTCTTGCACAGTCGAGTCACATAAGTACGAGTTCGACATCAGGATCAATCAGAATTAGAAAAGTTCGAGAGAATAAGAAAAATAAAGAAAATAGCAGTAATAACTTGCAATTGTAACTTGAGCCGGAAACACAAAAACAAGCCGATTGGCCGTTGGTTACTTACTCTGCTTCACACTCCGTCGTGTATTGTTCGCGCGTCGAGTCACAATTCCATAATGGCTCGTAATCCAACAATAAAATGGCATTTGTTTTAATCCTATTACTTTTCACGCTATTCACTTCATTGTTTTATCGTTACATTTCATTTTATTTAAATTAAAGCGGCCGCTTACAGATTGTACGAATCTTTGTTAATTGTTTTTTTTATTTTATAATTATGTTGCGTGCCTTTGTATTAATTATTATAATATTTTCCATTAAAATGCTTTATTAGGTTTGCGTAATTTAGGAAAGTCAATGTTGAAAATAAATATTAATAGCACTGGTGTTACGCTCCTTACGCTACTTAGTGTAGTACTCTCTTAGTGTATCTTAAGCAGTACCGACTTTGTGATTGGCCATCACACTTATAAATATAGTAACACATAGAGAACATGATAAATAAAGACAATATATTAGGTATTTTAAATATGTTTTGCACATAATATATTAAAGTCTAAACGGTATGAGATTAAATCAGGCTGATATTCCACGACATTACCAAGTTTGAAAACTTTAATCACTACGTTATATTAATAGAGGTAATTATATAAGTTCTTAGGAGTAATAGCCGAAATATGAGCCTTCACGAGATTTAATTAAAGCCGGCTCAGACATATATCACTAATGTTTAATAGGTTGATGGTTTAACATAAAGTATTTTCAATCCAGATTTGAATTTAATATTATTTGGAATTGGATGTGCTATTTTTATTAAAAAGTATTTTGTATCAAAATTTATGTGAAGACCCCGAAATTCAACAAACACGAGTTCGGTATAGTTTTGGGGGTGGAGAGGGAAAGGAGGGTTGCTGTCAATGGACAAGCGACGTATTTTTGTCGCCTCAGTGCGCTTGACAAATGTAGCGGAAAGATAACAGGGACAGCCGGGAACCTAGATATGTATACGTTGTATGCGTAAAATATTTATAGTTAAAGCTACTGCTTTACACGGGTAAGCTTCCTAAGCAGCTTGATATTGAGTAAGTATGCATTTAAATATTTCCAAACAAAACCCACTTTTAAATAATACTTTTCTAGAGTTTAGTCCATACTTCATAAAATATTGTTAATGTTTTTTGTATCATCTTGAACCTTATAAGAAATTATTAAAACCCAAAAAGTAACTCTTTGCTTTTCCGATTGATCTCACTTTAACGACATCGACATAATTAGAAATAAAAATAGAAATTTTTTAAAGCCTGATAAGAAAAAAACCTTTTCTTTTATCGTTACTCCCATTTAAATGAAGACGTTCATTGTTGAATTAGTCTTTCTGGTGCTTGAAATAAGATCTAATATAGCAAAAAATTGAACAGTGAAAGAATATCAATTGATGCGGAAACAGCGCTTTTTTTAATCAAATTACTATAACAGGGCGTTCGAAAATCGGCCTTTATGTTTAACGAAGAACCTTTGTCATATTTTCTTTTGAGGACTAGATAATGTCGAATCGATTACGTTTAAAGACGTTTATTTCAATAAAGACTCAATAATTAAAAGGCGGTCGTCTTTATAGACCCCAAATCATTTAAAAATCTTCCAAATGCTATATATAAAAGTAATAATATTTTAAACGACATTAGTTACCTTTAAAATTTATTAAAATAAGGTTAAGTGTTAGATTTTGGTGTCATATTAATTTAATTACCATTGTGTGAGTTATAAGATTTTATGGCAAAGTAAATGTAAACTCACTATATAGATCTTGAAATTAACTTCTTAGTTTTGCACAATTTTTATTATAAAACAAATATTATCAGACATCCTTCGGGATGTTGTGAGTATCCCTGAAGCAATCTAGTAAGTAGTACTAGAGCTATAATTTACCTTATTATATTTAAATTATAACTTATCTTTACATTTGACATTTGAGATTACGATAAGATTCTACAGATTCTTAAAGGATGCGATGAGGTCTTTCGATAGATAGCAGCATTAGACAAATTGGTTTAATGATGAATAGGATATGTTGGAGGGAATCATGATAGAGGACGGAGCTCATATAAGTCCGTTATCTTAAAAATGGTATAGTAGTAGTAGATAAAATAGTATTTAAAACTAACATAGTAGTATAGTTTCTGAGAATGTCATATTCTTAACCAAGTCAAATAGTCAGTGAATACCTACAAGAGAAGTCTAACACGATGGTGTCAGGCTTATAATTTTCCTTTTTTTTTTCTATTCTCTGAGAGATATCTTATTAAAAAAGTTTATTAGCAAATAAAAAATAATAAAATTAGCACGCTAGAGAAGTTTTATGATAATTAATCAACCGCTCTATCGATAAATAATTTTGTAAGCGCGGTCTTTAGTAGTTTAGTACGATTACTTACTCTGAAGTAAAAACGTGTTAAAATATAATAAAGTTTATTCTAAATAGCAATAACTAGTGCAGATGTTTTTTTTATTGATCTTATCGTCTAAGAGCGAAGTCTAATCATTCAGTAACTGTATGTAATAAATTATTTATATAGGGACTACAATTTCGTCTATCAATTACCACTTAATTTATTGGTTCCGCGTCTGGTTGTCCGACAGGAAAAGGTGCTTTGTTGGGGTAATGTTTGTGAATTATTTTGTAACTTATATAAGGACTTATGTATATTTCAGGCAACTTAAGTTGAGTTTTTAAATCAATTTAAACATAGTATAGTATACTACAATATATAATTTTACTCGGTACTTTAAATCCCATATTTGAACATCGTTTAGTGAAATCGCTATTTTACCAACAACCTTACGAATACAAGCGGAAAGAGAAACTGAGAGAGCAATTTAATTTCATCAGGATGCGATCAAAACTTTACTTTGTGGAACGTTTTATTATAATATTACGCTCAAAACTTTACATGGCTCATGATTTTGGTTTAAAGATATAATTTAAAACCTAGTCGATATAAGTTTAATATATCTAACAATATTAAGTCCAGAGTCCGGACAACTTAATTATCCATATGAAACTAAACGAACAAGTAATTTCGCAAACAAAGTTTGCGTGTTATCGGGCGAGGCGTTGATAAAAATAAAATACAAACTAGTTAATAGTTCACACAAATTAGATTACTCCATCGGTATAAATAAAAATACCCAAAATGTATTTACAGTGTGAATATATTATTTCTTATTAATTATTCATTGCATTTTTAAGGTATTAAACCTAAAAAAAACAAAAATTTGGATAAAAAAATGAACATTATAGTAAAAAAAAAAATACTGAAAAAAAAACATCAGTAAATAAATTATAAAATTTAAAATCTATTTCATAAATATTCCGAGTTGAAACCCTTTCTAGTTAATGGTTTATTCAAACATTTTTTTAGTCTTCATAAACATAATAATCCAAATCGTTAAAACGGGGTTCATTATCTATTCCGTGGGTGCGCGGCTCACGATACCCGGTTATACCCGGTTTTGTGAGCTTATAGCCACTTTTACAGGGCCCGCTAAGTAATTTATCCGGGATTTGACTCAACAGCTCTACATCCGAGGGATTTAAATTAAGGACATCGTTAATATGCGTCTCCAAGACGGCAAATAGCAACAAGCAAGTGGCGCATAGAACATTTTAGAACAGAGTGAGCGTTATGTACCCGTAATTATTATTAACTTTTACAGTTTCATTTAGAATCCAGATTCTCTGCTGCTATTCAAATATAACATTCACAATATAATTTCTGCAAAATTTAAAAAATTTGAACTTCATTGCATTTTAACTTTTATTTACTTAATTACTAAAAATGAAATAGAAATCGCTTAATGTTTTTGCAAGTATCATCATCAATGCATTTGAACCGAGCTCCCACTGTAAGACAAATATTTTTCATTTGACATATCCTGGGTTTGTACTGGCTAAGGATGCATAGGAAGTAATTAATAATATAAGTAATTATATAATATAAGCCGCTCCGGAATAGTGTAATGTATTTAGTTTGTATCTACTTAATTAATTGAATTTTGAACAAAATTATATATTTAATACATTTATACTTATACTATTTTGTTACAATTAATTCATTGAAATCACATGAAACCTCTGTGACTTTCTAGTCTATAATTTTTGTCATGAATAAAGTTATTCCGGCCAGTTTGCTTGTTATAATCTGTGAGTGAGGAGTCAGCGTGGATGCGGCACTAATTGTTTTATTGCCTCACTGAAGCTGCACAGCGCTCTCTAATCGAGCGATTAGTAATCACGCAACGCCACTTTTGACGCCTCAAGTAACTTTGATTAAGTATATAAAACAGTTTATTGCAAGGATGGAAAATCAGTAACGCGAATTTTAAATGAGATAAACCTTTAAATGTTAACAAATTCTTGTTGGTTGATTAATAAATTTAAACATCCTAAACGCGTCGATAGGAGTGGAGTACAAATGTTAAAAGAAATAAAATAATATGGAAGGAAATATTTCATAATGTAAATTATTATTTTAAAGTCATAACTAGTAAATTAATATTTAAAAAATCCATTGTCTAGCATATTTATTACAAAACATGTAAAAGAGTTATAAACCCAATCTCAAGAGGCGTATCTGTTTTAGATCCAAATGTTTCATGATATTATTAGTAGTATTATAAGACTCTTTGTAAATTCAAATTAAAGTACTAACTTTCTTCCTGATCTCAAAAAGGCGTGATATCGTTCTGAGTCATTACAGAAATAAATTCTGCGGAATCCTCCTCACTAATGCCCTTAGGGCGGCGGAAAAATAAAATATATTGTAATGAAGGTTGACAGTGAAGTTATTGTTTTTGAAAAGGTTTATGTTCATTAAGGATGGGAAAATCATTGTAGCTTAAAAATAATAAATAAAGCAAATTTTCGTATTGCTAATTAAGGCAATTTAAATAGATTCAGGCGTTACTCCGTAAAGGTATGGTAATTTAAAGTAAATATAAGATTAAAATAGAAAATATTAACAATAAATACTATAAAACCATATTATATAAGGTAGTGGCATAAATGTAGATCCCTTCTTTCATGTGTCCCTCTTTGCGTGCGCATATAGTAACTATCTATAAGTAAAAACAACAAAACATTATGTCAAAGTATGTTTATATATTTAAAAAAGATATATATAGATATTATTTGGATACTCGTCACGCTTTACTTTTTAAAAAAATTATAATTTTAATTACTTTATTTATATTAAGAAAAACTTAGCCTTTGCGATTATTAGCTCAGTGTCAGATTTATTGACAAACAACCGAAGAAAATATATATGTACAAAAACAAAAGGCATTCAAATCTTTGATCTGACGGTCGGTGGTTGGTTGTCGCAAACAATTTTTAGGCGGCATTACAAACAAAAAATATCTTTGTCAAAGAGTATTAAACGAGCCTCTGTTTCAATTCCCGTCTGTTTTAATATATCAGAGAGACATTACATGACAAAGATTAGGGTCTACAGGTGATATTGAAATACGTAATCTTCTTACTGCTTTGTTATTGATTAAATGTTTGAATATTGTCTCGCACGGTTTGGAAAGAGATAATAACAGTAAAATCAAATGTTTTCGGGCTTCCATTTCGCAATATCAAGAGTGATAATTTTAGAGTACTTCTTCTGTATTGAGGATTAATGCACCAATGATAGATAATATAATATTTTGTATACAGTGTTTAATCATTCTGATATTATTGTTATTTTATGATAATGATATATCAATTGACCTAACATAGTAAGATAATATGTTCGTATCACACGAACTTTTCCTGAAGTTGAGAATTTTTTATCTTTTCCAGTGTTGGAATAAGTGCTTGCTTAGGAGGTCGGTTCACACGGTGTAGTACGTGCAGTATTGAACAGCAATATATCGCAATATAAGGTTCGGGTGCGTCTCGTTACGACTCCCCAACCGGCTATTGACAGTGAACGTTGTGGAGACGAAATTACTTTGCGGATGAATAACTCTATAACATTCACACCGCTTCAATTTGTGACTTCACTTTCAATTTATATCAGTATATAAACACGCTGTCATTGCAATTGGTTTAAGTATATGTATATATATTTATATATATATATATATATATATATATATATGTATATTGTATATATATATATATATATATATGTATATTGTATATATATATATAGATTCAGTTATTATCCTTGCTAACTATTGTTACACTAACTGTTATGTTTCTAATTTTTGTAGATAACAATTGAGTAAAAGATTACATTTACTTCAACTGCATGTAAATTGTGTTAAAGTTAAGATTAGGTTAAAATGAGAAAAAAAAAACATGAGTAATCGTTAATGTTATGAAACAACAACAATATAATGGTTAATATAATGTAAGCTCTTAGTAAAACAATAGATATATTGTTCGCAATTTCGCGTTAGACAATAAATTTGGCCAAATCTTTATTCTGTTCTTTCATACATTATTGTTGTTAAATATATAGCATAAAATTCAAATTCAAAATATTTTTATTCAACTAGGCATTTACACTCACTTTTGAATTATTACAATAAAAATAGGTTAGTGTAGTCAATTCGTGAGTAAGATACCACCGGCTCGGATGCTGCTCTGTTGAGAAGAGCCGGCCAGAAAATCAACAGTTGCTCTTTTTAAAAGAAATGTAACAATCCTAGATGATGCACATTATAATATCAATCCTGAAAGTGAGTCAACAGCTTAAGTTTCACACATTTCGATCGACTAAAAACTCTTGAACGTTATAATAAGATTTATTTAATAATAATCTCTTGATTTAAACTAAGAAAAGGAAGGTCTAAGATATCTTGTGGAACTTTATTATATATGCGTGTACTCAAGCCCATGACGGATTTATTAACTTTTTAAAAACGAAATTTAGGCGTTACGAGTTTGTTTTTATTTTTCGTATTTACAAGTATCGCGTGTCTGTCACTGTTTTTTATATAACTATTGAAATTTTAGCGTATATATATAGCGTATATGTATAATATGTTATTAAACATGTATTGCGAAGCGACTGTAAGAATACCTATTTCTTTAAAAACATCTCTCTGAGAATCTCTAGCTTTTAAGTTATAAATAGTCCGCACAGCTCTTTTTTGGAAAATAAAATATAGAATTAATTTCGGCAGCACTGCCCTATAATAAAATACCGTAAGATAAAATACTATGAAAATAACTAAAATAAACAAGTCGAGCCGTATTAACGTCCATTAATTGTCGAATTGTTATATATATTTCTATGTCATTTTAATCATCAGGTTCACGGATTACATAAAGACTATTAAACCAATTGTAATTTGAGTTTTACTTTTGCACAAATTAAAATCTAACAAAATTAAATCCGAGAAGCAAAAGTGGAGATACTAGCAAAAAACTATTTTCATTAGGGCATATTCGTGTCATTGAAAGTAGTCACACGGACACTGCCATGAAAAATAAAAAGAATATGAAACCAAGTGAATGTATACGAGGCGGGGTTAGCATGTTAAATTATTTGCGAGAACTCTTACATTGTTATTAAAAGTGCTGTTTGCGTATAAACAATAAATACGTTGTATATATAGTTTTATATACACAGTTATATTTATATATATACAGTTTTATAGATCAAAAATAATATCTTAAAAGTATAATCTATATTACAGTGCCTTAAAATACTTGATCTCTAATGATAACACAAAGGTGGTCTTGATGATTCGAATATTAGTAATTGTAAATCCTCGCTTTTTAAAATATAGAAATAACAATTCATGGTAGTTTTTTGATACTTTATGTTATCAAAACAATCTTAAGAGTTTTACATCTATTTTCATGGCATTGGGATTAAGTCTAATAAATTACATCTATTCTTCCCTTGAAGTAGATTGCACCAAGCATTAAAAATGTATGTTGAAGAATTAAAGTAAATAGTAAATAATAATTATATATCATATAATATATATAATATAAATATAAATTTTAACAATTTCAAGTAAAGCTTCCGTAAAGCTTCCTAGATGTTTAACTTATAATCAATGTTTATTATATCATGATTGTATTGGGTTGTAGTGGCAGGGAATAAGATGAAAAGCAATATTTTAAATAAAGAGCTACTACGATACAAGAAATAATCTCATCTGCGAAGATATTGATAGCTCTTGCATTTTCATTTCTTTCTGGTTCCCGCGGTTGAATGCTTAACTCTGATTGCTTGAGATTGCCTTCTATATCGCTTACTTATAAACCATCCACTATGGTTCTGTATACCTATTATCTCAAAGAATATTGAATTTTACTGAACAAAATAACAATAAAAAGTAACTGAAACTAAAGAATATGGAAATATAAGGTTATGTGTTATTATGAAAAATTCAGAAGATAAACTGTCATATTACACTTATAAGACATCCCACTCTACTTCTAATTCGAAGGGTCCATGAAGTAGAACAGCCAGTATATACAAGGAGTACTATTAAAACTTATTAATTTATAAAAAAATCGTTTTACAATAATAATTGTTGCTTTAGATACACTAACATCTTTATTCTACATCATAACAATATATCTTATTTTGCGACGATCTAAGAATTTAAGTAAAGAGGGTTCCGTAGTAATAATTGGTGTCAGTAACGACTAGAAAACGGGGCCCGCCTTTTCTAAATATTAAGATTATTTTCGACAAAACTATAAATGCTTATTAAACATTCAAATTTTGATTTAGATCTATATTACTGTAAATAGATATTATGTCTCGGTCAGGATTACAGCCTACCATTTTAAAGGTACTTTGTGTTTAGTTTAGTGCTACTTTATATTTAGTTACTAATTCGAAGTAGTTAAAGTGGATCGTTGAATTATCTGCGAGTTTAAGCTCTGTCAAAACCAAAATAGTATTAATTATGTACACTGAACTAAACTAGATTATATCTTGTTAATTAATTAATTAATTAATTTATTTATTTATTTAGCTTCACGCCATATCCCTTGCGGGGTAGCCAGAGACGACGGAGCGCCAAACGCTACGGTCTCTGCATACCTCTTTCGCCTCGGCCACAGACATCAACCTCTTCATACATGCCCTCCGGGGGGTCCTCATGCTTTTTACGTGACATTCCTCCAGTAACATTGATACTGTGTTTTCGAAGGTCACTCGAGGCTTCCCCCTGTCTCTCTTACCGCTCACTTTTCCTATATAAATCTTTTTTACCATTCTTTCATCACTCATTCGTTCGATGTGCCCAAACCACCTGAGCACGTTCTTCTTCATTCTCACCGTGACATCTTCGCTAGTACCTGCCATTCTGTGGATCTCTTCGGTAGCAAAACTGCATTGTGTACAGCCAAACGTGCAGCTATACTGACGTTTTGACGTCTCAACAATGCAGTCAAAGCACCATTGACTCTGTTACCGGCAGCAATACGCCTTTCCACATCCATTTCGTATCTTCCGTCTCTGCTAAACATACTTCCCAAATATACCACTTCATTCACTTGTTCTATCATCTTATCATTCACGTTGATCTTACATTCTGTTCTTTCTTCATTTCTTTCAAATATCAGAACCTTCGTCTTATCTACATTCAGGTTAAGACCATTAATTTCACACCCATCTTTCAGAGTGGTGACCAATGCCTGCAAATTGCATTCTGATGATGCAATGAGCACTGCATCATCTACATATAGCAAGTAATTGACCTTAAGGTCACCTACTTTCACTCCCATGTCACTATCTTTCACTCCTTGGAGACAACTATCCAAATACAAATTGAACAACCAAGCTGCCATAGCGCAACCTTGCTTAACAGCCGATTGGATGTCAAACCAGGGTGACATGCCAGCTCCTACTCGCACACAGGCTGAGTGATCTCGGTAAAGAGACCTTACAGTCTGTAGCAAGGGTCCGTTCACATTGTATAGGGGCAGTATCTCCCATAACTTCTTTCTCACAATCCTGTCAAACGCCTTTTCCAAATCCACAAAAGCACAGAAAACCTTTTGGTTTAGGGCCAAAAACTTCCGTGATCATGCGGAGGGAAAAGATCTGATCTATACACCATCTTCCAAGTCTAAAACCTCCTTGGGCCTCCCACAACAGCCTTTCAGATCTCTTTTGCATTCTGCTCGCTAAAATTTTAGCATAAACTTTACCGCCCAAGCTAATCAAACTGATGGCCCTATAGCTTGCACAGTCTATCTGTGAACCTTTGCCTTTATACAAAGGTACGATGACTGCACTTCGCCAATCGTCTGGGACCTCCCCGGATTGCCAGCATAAATTGCCACAAAAACCAGAAAAAGTCGACCACATGGCCACCACGTGGCCCACCATATTTGATCATCTCGGCAGTAACTTCATCTGCTCCCGCAGCCTTACCACATTTCAGACTTCGAATCACGCTCTTTACTTCTTCCAAACTGATTTCACCATCGGCTACATCTTGACTCAGCATTACGCTTGTAGACCGAGGCGTCCTCACGTTCATACATCTCCTTATAGAATTCCGCCCACCGCTGCAAAACGTGTGCTCGCTCAGTTAAAATTTCACCGCTCTTCGAAAGCACCCCTTTCATTCTACAGGTTACCGAACAACCCCGGGAACCACTAACTTCTCGCCAGAAAAGCTTCGTATTTTCCCGGAAGTTATTTGTCAACCTTTCATCCCTTTCTCTCTCAGAATTTTCACGCTTTATCTTTATAAGTGCTTTCGTTTTGTGGTTTTGCAGCTTGTACGCTCTTTTTCTTATCTCTCTCATACTTTTACCCTTACCAGAGGCTTTATAATCCAGCCATGCTTTCTTCTTTAACTCTACAACATCTTTCACTTCATCATCCCAGCATTCATCGCGCTTTTTACTAAAACTTCTTTTCCACATACTTCTGTCGCTACTTTCACCATACCATTCCTAAGGTTCTGCCAGCATACTTCAACACTTTCATTTCCAGAATCACAGCTTTCAAGCTTCTTGGAAACCCTTTCTTGATATTCCTCTCTAATCGGTGGATCTTGAAGCTTCCAGCTTCTTATGCGATAATTTGACGCCAAGCTTGGACACGTCGTGCTGCTGCGCCAACCTACGAACAGACCTCTTATCCTAGCAACGACTAGATAGTGGTCCGTTCCCAGGTCAGCACCTCTGAACACTCGCGTGTCCATAACTTGACTTCTACACGTAGCTATTTGTAGCTCCGTCCTCCACCTTCCGCCGTTCGGAACATGGCGTGTTGGTTGGCGGTTCCCAACGCCGCATCTTGTTAATATTGTTAGAAAATAAAAATAAAGAAGATTAAAAGAGAAAATAAGAGTTAAATATAAGAATTTCAAATTTGATGTTATAATATAACTCATATACCAATTGGTTTAAACATTTGTTTTTAATGGAATGTAAGCACTAAAACCCGCAGTTTATTGCAACATCTGTTGATGCAAAAAAGGGTTGTCGGTTTTTAAGAAGAAGGTAAGCTTTTTGAAAGTAGCCATATCGTTTTGATCTTGTTAAATAAGGAAGTTCGTTTCTAACCTGTGCTTTATTATATAACATAAATAGCATAAAACCTTGGGGAACGTCAATGTGGACGGTCTTGGTTTTGGAAGAAGAGCAGTTTTCCATTAATTCGAAATTACGCCTTTTTAAATAAGAGTGCTGAAAAAGATGCGATAGCATAGTAGTCAATTCCGGAGGGGCATGTGGAAATACCGTCCACCCGGTTTGGCTTATAAAGATTCGATAAACACTTAGTAGTTTATTTAAAATTTAAAACAGCAAATTTGCGCATATAGCTTTGGCACAGCGGGGAGATAGATAGTGTGTTTCCATGAATATTCATAGTTAAGTTTGAGTCAAGAAAAGTGCCTAGAAAATCGGCTTTCTCATTTGCCCTGTGAACCCTATGAGAAATGGCTTTCAAAAATTGTCTAGAGCAGTTTTAGAAAGCGCCTATATCTTACGAGTCCCAGCTAGATAACTTGCTAGTAATTTTCCGATTTTGATAACATACTCAGACATTACTCTAATGATTTGCTGTTTGCAGAATCTGTAAGCCCGGTTGCATTTTCTCTTCAGAACTGTAGAGTTCGTAAATAGCACCTCAAGCCAGTAATAATAGGGCTCAGTCGGTATGATGGGTGTTAAAGTCTCCAAAAACTATGACTTAGACGGAAGGGATCTATGATAGCATATCGTCAGATGTAGTTTGAACATGTTCTATCACGATTCATCTCTTCAACATCACTATGAAATCTGTCGGCACGCGTAAGCTGTGACACATAGTCCATGTCTGCTCATAACCAAAGTGTCCCTTGTAGTCCCTTGTAAGCTTAAGAAAGTGATATTAAGAAAAGTAATATTTTTAAAAAATATTATGCATTTTAATCTTCTTCAAGATAAGAAACAAGGTACATATACAACAATTTATCAGGCTACCGATACAACTACTAGTAGGATAAAGAAATCTCAGCGATTATTTTTCAATAAATTTATGTAATATCAATTTAATCTCGAAGTATATAACAATCAGACTCTAATTGAAAATTAAGTTTTCAGTATGTATTTTTTAGTTATATATAAATTAACTTGCTATATTTAGTTAATCATGCGCTAAATAATTACATCTCAATATAGTATCAATCGTCGGCTGGGGAGTCATAAAGAGATGTTTGTGGCCCTCGTGGTGTACTGTAGGTTGGTGGTTGATACTGCGTGTACTACATGGTGGTTAACAATGTCATCGATATTATACTAACTAACTACTTTTAATATTCAATTGAATTGCTACTTTATTGCCATTGAGTAAATTAAAAAATAAAGACCTTTCTTAACTGGTAGCTCAATTTTATCATGTTATACCTACTGTTTTCTTAGTCCAGTATGGTTAGAATACAATAGAGATTAGTGAATAAAAATAAAGACATAATTTTTCTATTCGCTTTTCGAACAATACAATATCAAACAATAAAACAAAACAATATTTGAATAATACAATAAAATATTCCCCAAAACAAGTGAAACCTAAGAAACCATATATTGAATATATATACAAAATATTACACTTATTATATACAATCAAAATGCGATTAGAAATTTTACAGGCAGGTAGATAAATTATTGTTCGCAATAAAAACAAATAAAGTTTATAATTTTGGTAAACACCATCTCAAAAATATCAATGTTATTTTATGCTAAATTCAATTTGCCTCCCTCCTTAATTTTGTCTGCGTCCAACAGCTTGATTGAATATAAACAAGCTTAAATTCATCGACATAGCTCAGACTGTATAATCAAATAATTTGCATAATAAGAAGAAATAGTATTAGAATCCTGTTGAACTGGATATATTATGACAACCTCCAGAATCCAAAAAATACGTAGGTCACTAGAAAAGTTCTGCAATACAAAGTTTCTATAAACAGAGGGTATAGGCATATATATTTTTATAAATTACAACACATAACTAGTAGGTATCTATATAATAAATAATTGTATTACAAAGTTATACATTTTCGAAGAGTGAAAAATTACTGAGAGGTTGAGAGACGCTTAATTATTTGCTACAGTTTTATGCATGGCCAATCTGTAGATAAATGCTTTAGGGAAATGAAAACTGTACTCCAAGAAAAGTGTCCTCATCGCAAAATTGTTTACCGGTAGTATCGCTAATTTGAACGCGGTAATTTCAGTATTAGTGATGCACCAAGATCATGTCGTCCTGTAGAAGTAACTACTTAGGGAAACGTAGGGAAAGTGGAGTCTTTGATTAAGGCAGACGTCATATTATGACAACCTCCAGAATCCAAAAAATACGTAGGTCACTAGAAAAGTTCTGTAATACAAAGTTTCTATAAATAGAGGGTATAGGCATATATATTTTTATAAATTACAACATATAACTAGTAGGTATCCATATAATAAATTATTGTATTCCAAATGTATACATTTTCGAAGAGTCAAAAATTACTGAGAGGTTGAGAGACGCTTAATTATTTGCTACAGTTTTATGCATGGCCAATCTGTGGATAAATGCTTTAGGGAAATGAAAACTGTACTCCAAGAAAAGTGTCCTCATCGCAAAATTGTTTACCGGTAGTATCGCTAATTTGAACGCGGTAATTTCAGTATTAGTCATGCACCAAGATCATGTCGTTCTGTAAAAGTAACTACTTAGGGAAATGTAGGGAAAGTGGAGTCTTTGATTAAGGCAGACCGTCATATTATATACAGATAGATAGAAGAGGTCTTACAGATTAGTGCACCAAGTGTTCATAGAATTTTACATGATATACTTGGAGTAGGAAAAAATCGTACACTGTAGGTCTCCCACGACGTTCAGCGAAAACTAAAGGAAGTGAGAGTAAATTAATGTAAAAAAAATTAAACATTTCTGAAAATGGGTCATCATATCAATTTACTATTTTGATGTAGCGTCAAAAAATAAAAACAAAATACGGTTGTTCGGAAATAAGGAAATACAAAAGCAAGTCCGTAAATCGCGATCAGTGGAGAAGAAAATGATATAGTATTTTTTACTAGACTAAAGATGTATTGGAAAGAGTTATTTTGGATAGTCAACGCATAGTCTCATGGTATATCAATGCATGTTTGCCTAAAGCTGTACAATAACTCAAAGAATTCAAAGAACACTTAAAACGTTTTTTTAACTAAGCGTGTGTAATTTAAAAGGTTTTAAAATCCAAAACAATGGTTTAATATACACATCAGCAAAGCTTATTAATACCCACAGACTTTACTGCAATCATTTACTGATAAGTCAAAAACGAACGCATTACTACGTGCTACGATTAAGAGAAGACCTAACAATGACGTACATCAATTGACAATGAATATGAAACTCTAGATATCCGTTTAAATTACATTGTATTTTTTAAATTACTTCTTTCAATATTGTAGGTTTTCAGTTTTTTTCGAATCCTTAACGACTATCTAAGATTAAGGAATAATATAATGGCGTCCCTCCGGGTTTATCCCAGATGGCAATAACTTACTCGGTAATGGATTTTTAACTGACTCGTCTATTTACAACTACAATGTTATCCCAATGCTAAATGATAATTTGTATTGGAGCTATTCGTACCTCATACTCGTAAGGTTTTAGCCTCAAATAAAAATTAATTAGTTTGTTTTATTTATCGTTCTTAAGTTCTCCTTACTCTATACTTTACTTATATATATTCTGTTTATATATAACACCTTACTCGATAAAATATTTCTCCTCAGAACAGTATAAGGCAATAACCTTAATTGTATATCCTTCTTTTTTAAACGCAGTCTCTCAATAAATTAATTGTTATTAATTCAAAATAGCTACAAAAACTAAACATCGCTGATTCAATTATGTATTCAAATAATGTTTTAATTTTATATGTATTTTTGTTTCTCACAGTATTTCTAATAGAAATCCTTATATAAATAAATATTTAGGTTTAGAAAAGCAACTTATAGTTTTTTTGTTTATAATTTTGTGCAAGGTACAATATCAGAAGCTTATTATTCAATCATTCCATTATAATTATAACTATAAATAAGCTCAAATAAAAAAAAAAACTCAAATATTTTCCGTGTATATGCCGACGGATTCGGCCGATAATTTATTAGAATTTAACAACTGCCTCAGTGAAATAATTGCCATATGTGAGAGTGCTATTTTATGCCTTAAGCAGACTGTCCAGTACTACACTAGTAGGCAGACGCCGGTTATTGCTTGTTTTTTGGACCTCTCCAAAGCTTTTGATTTGGTCAATTATGAGGCTTTGTGACAGAAACTTCAAAACGAAACCACGTTACCACGTGAAGTTATCGATTTCTTTTGTTATTAGTACAACAACCAACTCAACAGTGTTAAGTGGCAGGAATCCTTTTCAAATGTATATCCGTTAGAGTGCGGGGTGAGACAGGGGGGCCTGAGCTCACCTCGGCTTTTCAACCTTTACATGAATCGTCTGATAGGTGAGCTCAACAACAGCGGCGTAGGGTGTCATGTGGATTAAGTTAGTATTAATAACATTAGTTACGCCGACGATATGGTGTTGCTGAGCCCATCGATCAATGCGTTAAGAAAATTAGTAAAAATGTGTGAAACATATGGTGAGGCAGGACTCAAGTACAATGTAAAGAAAAGCGAAATCATGGTTTTTAAGGCTTGAACAAAGGGTTACACATCTATACCTAAAGTGTCGTTGTGCGGATTACCGGTTCGTAGGGTAACCAGTTTTAAGTACTTGGGTCATTGGCTAACAGAGAACTTGTGTGACAATAAGGATATCGATAGGGAGCGAAGGTCAGTTGGCTGTAACATGCTGGCTCGCAGATTTGCACGATGTACTGACCATGTGAAAATAACGCTATTTAAGACCTATTGCCAATCATTTTACACTTGTAATTTGTAGACAAATTACAGCTTGCGTGCTTATAGTGACCTCCGCATACAATATATTAATGTGCTCAGGATTCTGTTGCGGCTGCCGTGACGCTGCAGTGCCTCGCTGATGTTCGCGGAAAGACGCATTAATGACTTGTAAGCTATTATGCGTAAGAGAAGCGCATCGTTACTAAAGCCTTTCCGCGGCAGCCGTAATAGTATTTTAAAAATATTTGTTGATAGATGGGAGAGTCCAATGCTGCAACATTGGATTAAACTACATGTGTAAATAGCTGGCTTATTTAGTAATTACTGTTACAATTTGTTAATTTTTGATTTATAATACTAACACTAGTCTTTAAGAATAATTGTTACTAACAAAATATGGGTTTGTCCCGAAATAAACGTTTATTATATTATTATCATAAAAAATGCTTAAAACCTAATTAATAATAAATAATACTGACTTTTTTCCTTCGTTTTCCTACATTTACATTTTTAAAATCGATATCGATATTAACAGGTCGGTTCAGTAATACAGTAATATGATAAAAAACGGACACTATTATTTTAGAGGTTTTATGTTGAAATTTATATATTATAGTGTGAAATACTGAAAAAATTGCGGAAAAATACTGATAAAATTTCCAATCCTTCTTAGAATTATAAGTAATTATTCTAGGTCTAGTATTTGGGTCTAACAATATAATGTAAATTATATTTTTTTCTTTTCGGCTCATTCATATATATGATGAGCCGAAAAGAAAAAATACAGTCAATTTATATGTTGATAATATTATATATATAACAACTAATTTTATTATCAATAAACCCTTTTTATATAACGAATAGTAAATCTGTAATTACTTAAAGTTTAAGGCTAACAGATCTCCGTCTCCTTTCATAACAATGTATCTTATTTCTCGGTGACCTTAGAGATTAGCGAGGGTTCTGTAGCAGTAATTTGTCTCAGTAATGACTCGGATTGAAACCACGCCTTTTTAAGATCAGAGTTCTAGTGGTTATGGTTTAACTTACAACGAGAGTTATTTTAGAAACAGCTTTTACTTTTGAGAAACACACGACTCTCAAAGAGCACTGTCACTGAACATGATGACATTTTATATATCGCTATCGTCCATGGTATCGTCAAATTACATTTCATATAGTATACAACTAATTCATCACGGTTTGTAACCTCATATTTAAACTAAACCTGTTAATATAATAAAGTCGGACTAAAAATATATTTATAACTAGTTTTTACAGCGGCACCGCAAGTGTAAAAATAAAAAAAAACTTCATGATTTGTGTAAATTAATTTCTAGTTCAGTATCAGCACATAATTTAGAGTTAGTTGTAACATTTTAACGTTTAATCATTAACATTTAACTTTATAAAATAAAATTAAATATAATTAGTTAAATATATATCAACGCTATTATCCGTTTTATATAAACTTAAATAAATAAAAAGAGTTGCTAGTTTACTAATCGCTCAATTATGGCGCGTTGCTGTTGCAGTGAGGCAATAAAATAATTAGAGTCGATCTGCGTTAACTCCTCTCAAAGATTATAACAAGCTAACTAGCTTTATCAATATTCTCGGAAGAACTTTGTTGGAAAATAAAGAGGTGTAAAATATATTTCGCCATGAAATAAATCAATTGACTAAACAGAAAACGGTTTGAGATTATATCGTTTATTATGTAATATTAAGTATGATTAATTTGTTTAGCAGAAGCTAGAACAATGCGTAATTTCCATTAAAGGATACTTTTAGTGACAACATTATAAAATAATATTTTATTGATATTATTTTTAGCTCACATAATCTGTTTTTCACTTGAATCACTTTACTTAAAGTATACATATTATTGATGAAGGACCTGGCTCAGTAAAAGACAAATAATCTAATATCGTTTGTTTTGCAACCAGGAATTTTTTTTTTAAACATTCTCGCGAAACCAAAGGCATGCTGATCTCGCTGCACCGGAAGGAGTTCCGACGGCGAACCTGATAGACGATTTGAGACGCTCCGTGGTAATTTCGTTGAGCGCTTTATTGAGATTGAATCGAGCTCTAGCTTGTATTTGCCCGTCTACGTCTTGCGCTCTTAGTCAGTTGGAGCCTAACGCAAGACCTTCGCTAGCTCTAGCCGTTACTGCAGACGATACCTGGACAAGGATAGTGTGGCGAAATCAGAAGGATGCCTCCCAGGTTGTCACCTCCGCGCCTATGGCTCAATTTGAGATGCAGGGGTATACTAACCAAAAACGATTCCTGGGTGGTAAGAGAATTAGGGAGAAAAAGGCTCGCGCAGCCCAAGTGGGACAGAAGAACCAGCGTAAATTGCCTCTAAGAGCCTAACTTTGCAGCTGACGAAGGCGAAAAACCTGGCTCGGGGGGAGATCATTGCCACTTATCACGTTGCACATAATAAGATCCCTGAATCCTTCAGGCTCTCACCTCCTGTGATGGTCACCCGTTCTCATGGTTTGGAATTTGATAGCTGAATGTCTAGGAGCCCTCTATACGGCGGTGGGATCAGACTGTATTTCAGGAAAAGTGCTGTTCATCGTCTTGGAATACTTGGGGGCCGGCTTTTGCTTACGCACTATCCCCAAAGGTCTGGAAGGGGGGGAAGTTTTGAATGTTGTGGAAGGATGAACACTTTGCCGAATTCTCTTCCGCATGCAGGCCAATCGTGTTGCTGAATGAGAAAGGTAAAGTTTAAAATTCTCACTGCCCATCTCACCCGCTGCCTCGAGGAAGTGGGTACAGGTCTCCCGGAGGCTTAGTTCAATGCAGGTCGTTCAATGATCTACGCCCGACGAACGATAAGACCTCTGAGAGACCTGACCCAAGACGTTGTTCTCGAGCAAGATGTTGTCCTGGCAGATTTCGCCGATGACTTTAATAGTCCTCCGTTTGAGACTCTGGTTGAGGCTCTCCAATTCTATAGAGTACCTCCCCATCTTCGAACTCTATTGGGGGCTTACCTGTAGGACAGGGATGCTGTGGGAATAGGGTATTGTTGTCGCGAAAATCCACAGTGAGAAGTGGTGGGTCTCAATGACCTCCTTCTGCGAGCAAGTTATTGCCGCAAAGAGGCTGCGGAGAGTGTCAGCGCAAAGAGGGCGGAGAACAGCTAGTTAGTTACATTATATTCTGATAAATCTTATCTTATTTTTAAAGATCTAACAATTCTGTATATTATATAATATGTATCCTGGTTTTGTTGGAATTCTTGTGCTTATGTAAAATAACGCTAAAACATAACCACTGATTCCTCAAACCAAGAGACAAAATAAATTCATAATATAACATATAGTATAAAAATACAATGTACTAAGTTATAAAAGAACATCAAAAAGAAATGCTAAGCACTGTTGACAATACACAAAAAGCTATGTGTGGTATTGAACGGTAAGTATCACAATATTAGACCCGGGAGCACCTCGTTACTATTCCCGGCCGGATATTGACACTGCACGCGTTGTGGCGACGAAATTACTTTGCTCCACACGACACGAATTTGTTTCCGTTCGTGTATTTACATATAGCCACATCCATCTGTCCATTAAATCATACTTTTTAATTTAATTTTGTACTAACCAATAATATATTTTTAAGATTAATTTAAGGGTTTCAATATATTTTTTTTGTTTTATGGATTTAACTTCACTCTTCTTCCAATTATGGACATATTTTGAACTACCTAGAGAACTCCAATGGGTATGGCTACTCCGCCGGAATGGTAAATACAAATAGCAATCCGTTTAGTGGCAATTCTAGCGTTGTCTATTGTGGCAAGTACCACAGAACCATCACTGCTCTCCCTTGGAAATGGAATTCGTAAAGATTTTTCAACATTCTAATTTCAAAGGTTAAAAATTTATGTACATTTATAAAATGTCATTAAAATAGGTGTATTTTTTTATGTAAAGCTTGCGTGGGCTACTTACGTACTTAGAGAGTTTTAGAAAAAATATTTATGTATGACATGCTGACGAGATATAATTTTTTCAAGACTATATCTTATTTGAAAATAAAATTATATTAGTTCCAAATTAAAGTTGCCTTTTTTAATTTACTTACCAGCACTATGAAATTTTAATGTGTTCTTGAAAAATTATTTACAATTCATACAAAAAATGTGTCGAAACTATTATCAAATTATATTTTTTTAAGACTTCAAGACCTGATGATTCTTTTACGTCTTCAAGACCTCATGAATCTGATGAACGTTTAATCGATTTATAATAAACTAGCTGATTCCCGCAAGCTTAGCTGGGCACAACTGGGTAACTGTTGTTACAGTATCCGTTATCATCGTAACCGTTGCTAAGGTAACCGCGTTAAGTGTTATAGCTCCTACAGGTTTAAAACTTGGCGAAATGCAAAAAGTTGTAATCCATTGGGATAGGAATTCCGTAAAATCCATTCTTAGTGGGCGTCTACGTCACAAAAAAAGTAACTATATAAAGTTTTTAGTTAATGGGACAGATAGTTTCGAAGATTTATAAAGCTTTTATGGAATGTCATCCTTTAAAGCAACTAAGTACCGGTATAACTCATTTATGTATTGGCACTTACATTTTAAAGAAGTGGTTCCCTTATACAAATAAAAATGTGATAAAAATGAAAAAAGAATTGTTACCTTAAATGAATATAGTATTATTAACACAAAACCATGCACTACTAAATATTTATCGGAGTATTTATTTACAGCTGCGGAAGACAAGCGACCACCCACGAAATTACGAGGCTTTTATTTCACTACGACAACACATGCCAAGAATCCATTATCAAGGCGATGGACGTCTTACACATACCACAGCAGTCAAGCTCAATATCTCAATAGCTCAATAACTTACTGCTGTGGTATGAAGGACTAAATTGTCATCTACGTTATGGCCCAGATTTGTTATTGTGTAATTTATTCTTGTTCTCAACACCAGGGGTTACATCCTCCATTACGAGAAAATGTGCTCACTGTGTTCAAGAAGGCCGTTGAGAGAGTACTCGTTAAATACGTAAAATTTTGCTTTAAAAATTTGGTTGAGGCGTATCGAACATTATATTATAAGCTTGTAAAAAGCTTTTAGACTATTGTAGAAAGAAAGACATGTCGTTTTATTTATAATGTAAATTTGATTACAAAAGCTCTAATTAAATTTTTAGAATTCCTTAATTAATTTAAAAGACAATTGAAAAAACTTCTCTAAATTGTAAATACTCCTAATGAAAAATCATATTCAAACTTTTACTAAGACGGTGTCGTCTCTGAATGTAAATAGTATAATTTAATTAGGACAAAATTAATCTAAGTAAAACTAAAAAGTTATATCTAGATTTTCAAGAAATTTTTAAAAGAAATAAAAAAACATGGAACTTAAATGTATTGTTATTATGCTAATAATAATAATTATTATATTTTATTTTCTACCAGTAGAAATAATTTAAAATGAATTAATGGGCTTGCCCCTAAAAAGTATCTGTATTCAGACAATCTTAATATGGAGGATTTTTTTATACAACAGATAAAGGATTTTATAAAATACTATTTATTCTAGATATTTACTTACTATATACTAATTAGGTATCAGATATAAGCATATATATTACGACATATAAATGAAATATTATAGTGAGAAAAAAATACATAAGCAACATATATTTTTTTCAACATATATGTTTAATGGCTTATACCACTTTAGCCAATAAAACGAATTAAAACAGGTAAGAACAATATTCATAAAGTTATCACATTCATATTGAACATTAATTTTGGTTACTCTGTTATTCACAGTAATCTAATCTGTGTGAGCGATTCTTTGTATTTTATTTTTATTTACACCTCGTTTAACAACATGCGAATTTTGTAAAAAAAAAACTGATCGCATAGATTTAAATGGAAAATAAATTATCGGAAATCAGTTTCTTCTATTTAATATTAACAGAAATAACAAAGTTTCGATTTTAAATGTCAGGGAGGCTTTGTTTATATTTGTCAATCTTATCTTATTATCTTAAATTCCTTTCGTGAAAAGAAAAATATCATTTTAATATGCGGTTACCAAATTTCGAGGAAGAAACATGGACTGATATATCATCACTTATCCACAGAATTATAAATATACTATATTTCTATAATTAAAACATCTGATGATAGATTTTGCACATACACAAGGCGAGGAATCCTGTCATCTATTACTTTATTTCTTAAGGACTGAATGAAGACCTCCATGATTAAGACGACTATAGAGTTGAGCAGCTCAGCTTATTCTCATCTTTCTAGGAGTATTTGTAGGTTGTCCCTTATAGTCAGTGAGGACCAACATATATATTATGACGGCCTTGGAGGTAGGAGTAAACGCCTTTTTTAAGATACCCATAGCGTATCGCTCTAGAAATATAGCAGAAGGGAGTTTGTGCCACATTCGAATGGTATGTGAAAGAAAGGTTCTTGAAAACCGTACAGTGGAAGATCGCTACGCATTCAAGTGATATTGTATTGTAGTAATTGACGATTCAAAAGTGCGTAAATGCCTACTTGAATAAAGATATTTTAAATTTAAATTTGAATTTGGATGGTATTGGACGCGATGATGTGCTGTGCGGTGTGATGAAATTCCGTGGCAGACATCAGATCGAATAGCTCATCGGAACACTCACCGTGGTAAAGACGTACAGAAAACACGAAAGACGCACAGTATTCCATGTGTGGCCGGACCTGCGCCTTATAGAGGGCAACTCTCTGACCAAGCCTCTCTGAACGTCGAAGGAAAACAGAGCTTGTCGAACAGTTTTAAAATATTTCTGCCGAAAAAAAATATTTCTGGCATTGAGCTTTGATACCGCGGGATGGTTGGCGATGTCTTTCCTTGGTCGTCCAAAGTCGAGTTTGAGACGAAAAGAGTGCCCAAGAGATCAACTTACTCTTTTGCCGTGCGGGCCAGAGAGTCAATTCCCATGTGTAAGTGCGGTAGGGACGACTGACAGAATTTACCCAAAGTTGCCTTCGGAAGCGCCCAGAATGGCCTCGTGCCAACTTGCCATCTAATCCTAAATTTTGACGACATACTTAAACTATGCTATAACGATTTGATAAAGAATCTGGAGACACGGAAAATTTCCTCTTCAGAACTCTAGAGTTCGGACCCTAATTAACTAACGCAATAACCCAAGCTTGATGATACGCCTGCTGTTTGCCAGTTGCTGCAGCCCTGACAGACGCCTCCAAACCATACTGAAACCAAAGCCGCGTTCTGCCACTAAGTGGTAGGTACCACAGAGTGTGGAAAAAATAGTTCCATGCCCTGTAGTAGCATATTAGCTAGAGCTACAGCGTACTTACTGGTATCAATGGAAGGGAAATAAATCGGCTGCATGGGTAGTATGCAAAAAAGGACCACATTTCATGCAAATCCGCTGATTTGTAGTGCCAAACGCGTCGGGTCACAGGTGTTATGCGAGCCGGACGTTGTATGGGCACTACACTCCATATCAGATAGTGATGAGAGGGCTAGGGGCACCTCGACCTTGACCTGGTACTTTTCTGGATGTGTAGTCAGCATAAGATCCAGTAAACGGGGCATATGGATGTCCACATCTAGTAAACATCTTAACCAGCCGGGACAAACCATTTGCCAGAGCAAAGTCAAACACATAAGTCGGCGGCACGTGACTGTGGCCTATCGGTATTGTGCGCATTGAAGTCCATGAGGACTATGACATCGGTGGAGGGAGTCGGTGAAAGGAGCGAAGATTGATGATCTTCGCTTGAACATGATTCAAGAGTTAATCCGTTTCTACATTACCACTATGGACCTGTAGAGGCACGCGTAGTCGATGTCATAATCGTCCATATCTACTCGTATGACCAGCGAGAGTACAGGCAGGTCCCGACCTTTGAAATTCTGTAGGCGACAGTAGTAAATATCCTCCTTAAGAACACAATTATGTTCTACTTTATATCCGGGGTATGACAGGTAAGCTGAGTCGCTAGGTTGAGGTATCTGTGTCTCTGTCAAAAACAACAAAACTTTGTGCGCCGTTTCTTGCTCATTTCAATGAATAATTTAATCTATATTATTCATAGAATGAGAAAAAGATCGGAGTGTCTGATAAATACGTGGAGTATGGAACCTACGATTTATTGTGATAACATTTCACAACACTATTATTATACACTTAAGATTATAATGCGATTTTATCGAAGATGTTCTTAATTTGCTTCAGTTCTTATTAGAGATTAAATTAGTAGCTTGGAAAGATTAAAGTCGGGTTATTATTAGAAATTGCCTATAAAGTAACGATGAAATAAATATATCAAAGGAATAATAACACATACCTAGGAAGTTCTGGACAATTACCTAGGAAGAGACGAAGCTTCTTAGCATTCCATGGATTCACCGTAAGGGTGCCGGGCCCATCGTGTTGCAAGAAGAGGAGCGCAAACAATGCCTGGGACTTGCGACCCAGGTGTAGGTTTAAGGGGCCCTTTTAATATGCGCATACACGCTCACCTTCACTGTTAACGCTCCTCTCCCTACCTAACCAAATGTCGTAAGAACCTACTAAAGCCGCCTTTGAAATACGTTCCAGAAATGAACTGATGATCGTTCTAGAAAGGCCGAGATCCTTAAATAAGTTGTAAAGAGATTTTGCTGTTATACTTCTCGCTCCTACTTCTACAGTGTACAAATTAACTATAAATTTATTCCTGATCAGTTCGTTACATAGTTCGTAATACTTGTTAAGCATAAATGTATGATGATTGTTTCCCAGGGTACAGTAAGCTCCACAAGTATAACGCGCCTTAGTTGTTTTGAGTATAGGAATAGGTCTGGCCTAGATGACGAAACACAAACATCCCCGGGGATTTTGTATTGCCTTTCATACGTGTCCATCATGAGAGTCCAATCAGGAGACGCGTCCAAGATGGAAATGGTTTTAATTTAGATTTTTTGGACGAACCTGCCTTTACGAACTCTATTGATTGTTTGGTGGTTGTTATACCCCTCTGCGCTCTTGCTACAGAAAGACTAACCGCTTCTCGTATGATTTCTAATACTTTATCGTAGCGACGCGAGTATTTACCTCTATTTAACTACACTACCCTACACCCTACTAGCAAGTGTTTCGCGGTTCCTACTGCCTCCCCGCAGATGTTGCAAGATTTTTCGGTGGCTTTGCCCCATCTTACTAAGTTACTTTGATCTGGGAGAGTCATTTGGAATGCATTAAGATAAAATTTTAATAATGCTGGGGACCAATCATGAAGCAGGGTGCGCCAGCTCAAAGCTAGCGGAATACAAAAATCTCCTATGGTCACCCATTCATTTTGCAATTCTAGGCTCATCACGTGCAACCGGTAATTATCGTTTTCATCTTGCCGAATAAAGGATTTTGTTATTTCTAAGTCTTGTTGTTTCCTACTTGATCCTAACCCAGCTTTATTTGTTTGAGCACCTATCATAAATTGTTTATAGAATTGAAGTCGTGACTCTAGTTCTGCGGCAATTTTATCTTTTGGGAGAGACGTTATAGTATTATCATTCGATTTTGAGATGATATGTCTTTTGATTACTTGGCAAAACCCGTAAATATCATTATCACCAGCTAAAAAACTTTGATGCTTAAAAATATATGTAACATAGTGTTTCAAAATCATGTTAAAAACTCTAGTTTCAATTGTAATGTCTTTCGGGTATTTTAATAAAACAATTCTATTTTGATTAAACAATTTCATATATTTTAATTAGTAGGTCACTCCACTATAATTACTAGCACTGAATTATTATATTACTTTAATTAACAATCATCAATTCAATTACCAAATTTTAACATGCAGAATAGTTGATTGATAACATAGACATCAAATAGTACTTACAATCTTTAAATCCTCTTCAAAACAATATTCACAACTCACTCGGTACTTTATGAAATCATTACAAATCACATGTTGAGAATTGACTGACTTGTTTTAACCACATGGAACCAAGCGGTAGTCTTTTTTTGACTACTTTGATATTATTCAATTACATTTGCAACAGTTAGTCAATTGAGAATAACTAGCATTTTATTAAATATTTTACCATAACAACCTAATAAATTATTAAAATAACTTACATATATTATATAATAATAATATTTTTCTTTATTGATGAATATTTATAAAAGACGATATGGACCATTTATAACATAAAAATAAAATAAATTAAGATAAAATAAAGCTAAAACAAATTAATAAAACTACAAATACAATATTATTTTAATAAATAAAAATATAAAATAAAACTGGATCAAATTACGATATCATAAAACCTTTTATTTTAACGTTATTCCGATTTAAATGACGACGTTTCCCTTAAAGAAGATGACCTCGAACGTAGTTCCTAAGTTGTTCAAAATACGTTCTACTGTTGTTGTAAATAATAAAACTATAGAAGAAAAGCAATTAAAGCTGAAAATTCGGTTTTTACTTAAATATGGTATACTAGAATCAACCGCTCAAAAATCAACCATTAAGTTTAACGAGGAACCTTTGTCATATTTTCTTTTGAAAATTCGATAATATCGAAACGTTATTAATGCGCGATTATTACAGTTCATTGTTGATTGGAATTTATTGCATTGAATCTTATTTTTCATTAAAAATCTTTTAAAACATAAAGTTTTTTACTGTTGACAAAGCTTGTTAAGTTAAAGATTTCTTTTATAATTCTGCTGAGCTTTCTTTCAAAATTACTAATATATTTTGTTATTCATTGGATATAGTTTTGGAATTGAAGAAATTAAGTGAGGCTTAAAAAACTAAGTAGTTAGTAACGGTTGTTCAAAGTACACTATATTTTAAATCATATAATCATAATATACTGCAACAATATCAAAACAAATAACATTTTTAAAAATTGAATTTGTATAAATTTAAATGATTATATTACATTATATTAACATTATAGCAAGGTTTTGTTATTAACCTTTCGTGAAATATAATTAATACTATATATCTTAATATACAAGGACTTATTCTTACACATGAAATTGGCGTTTGGTATAGGAGTCGAAAAAGTCAAATATTTTTTAATGTAATATATTTATTTAATCAAAGTATGAACCATTATTATCTATGCCACTTTTCCCGTCTCATAGGTAGTTCATTGATCCCTTTACTAAGAAAATCATTCGGCCGGAATCAATAAAATCATTGAAAACGGTTTGGAATGCCCTGTCGGAGTTGATTTATTTCCTTTGTAAGAATTTATCCAAATTTCGTAAAAATAGTAATTTGTTTGAGCAAGGTCTGGGGAGTTTGAGTGTCTTAGACATTCCAATTGAAGTTCTTCTAATTTGGTAGTCGTCTTTTGTGCAGAGTGTGGTCCAGCCTTGTCGTAAAGCAGCGGTGGCGTTGAGCGATTGATCAGCCTCGGTTGTTTAGCAGCTAGCTTTTCCATCTTGGTTTACAATAGTTGACAATAGACGCCTGCCGTAATTGTCGGGCCAGATTTCAGAAAAATGTAATAAACGACATTGGCACTAGTTCACCAAAGGCTTACAAGTAACTTTTTTGGGTCAATTTTCACTTAGGGTAGAATTTGGTCCTGCCATTTGTTATGAGCACTTCCGATTATCGTAAAGAATCCACTTTTCAATTCACTTTTTAATTAGCTTTCAATTTTTCATTATCAATTATGGTTTACGACCGTCGTTGGGGCTTGTTTTGCATTTTCAGAACGAAAACGTTTGAACCAGAAGCGCAATGTTTTCTTTTGTGACACGACCATCATACATGTTATTAACCCTGCGAACCGATTCCGCAGCACTGATAATACGGTGAAACTCGTAGTCGTAAATGTTTCAAGTTTTCCTTTTTATATTTATTTTCATGTTTCAGGTGTATAAATTTCAGTTTGGAGTGAATTAACCAAAGAGGAGAAATGTGTGATTAAAGTGGCCAGTATGACAAAACGCCAATTTCATATGTAAGGACCTTATATAACAGTGTATACATTTAACCAGCTCTCGTTATATCCAGTGCAGTTTTAAAAAAATGTAATTAACTGATTTTGTTGATGAAAAAGTGTTTGTAATCGTTTTACAATACATCATTGTTTCACTTAGAACTGTTGTGTGCACAACGCATATCAATTTTTAACCATCTGATACGGTCAATAATAGGTCAATATATCTAAACTTATATTTGTAAATGAAAAACAATTTCACAGTTTTATGACTATTGTACAAAAACAATAACATTAAATTAATAAACTGACGATGTTACTGACCTTTTGTTGACCTTTGTTATTAGTTGTCGTGAAAATTTTACGAACTTCATTTTGATGCCCCAAAAGAAGTCTTTTGGCTACATCGTTAGATATTTTTCAAAGAAAGTATGTTTTTGTTTTCGCTATAACCAACCAAATAAAATGGTTATAGTTACAGACACAATGATATTAATTTTACATTGTCATTAGCGCAAACTTTTAATATTATTATGGCAATTAAGGGTATCACCAGTCTATCCTAAAATCTAAAAAGACTAGTTCGTTAGCTCAAAAATTTATCGATATGATTATTTATTAATGGGAAGCAGTTACTAAAATTTAATATTGGAAAAAGAAAGTGAGATTTTCACGTTTTCCTACACATTTTATTTTAAGTTTTCTCTCTTCATAAGATTCTTACTCAAACCTCAAGGAATATGTAAAATAGAATTAGTTGAATGGTGCAACTATTCTCGATGTTTGAGCCTGGCAACGTATTTAGCGAATTATTTTTTATTATGTACTCGGAATATGGTACGACCTTAAATGAAAATATACCGTAAAAAGTGCAATTTACATTACATAAATACAACCTCAGCTCACTGGTTATGAAATTCTATACTTTAACTTCTTTTATAAAAAATATTACATTTGAGTAGTGTTATTTTTTTTACTTTGTCACGAATATTACTATAATATATTACGAAAATTTTAGAGCATAATGCCCCATGGACTTGTAAGGTTACATCTAGATTTACCACATAATTGTATACTAGGTAATAAGATTTAAGTGAGCTTTTAGAAATAATAAGAATATTTAACAAAAGACAAATCAAGGTTTAGTTGTAACATATATCAAAACAAAAACTTCTCAACGAAGTAAATACCGAGTGACGAAAGCGAATCCACTGACAAAACTCCTGATATGAATTTTGCGACGAAAAAAACCACGAACATTTTTATTCACAAACGTAAACAAACACAAAAAATGTGAATGTGCTCGAAACGTTGCACAAATTGCATTTTTGTTTTTATTTTATTAGATTGATCAAGGCAATTTGGTTCACATTTTTTGTTTGTATTTTTTTTGTTTGTTTGTTTGTTTGGCAACGTTCCGAACACATTCACATTTTTTGTGTTTGTTTACGTTTGTGAATAAAAATGTTCGTGTTTTTTTTCGTCGCAAAATTCATATCAGGAGTTTTGTCAGTGGATTCGCTTTCGTCACTCGGTATTTACTTCGTTGAGAAGTTTTTGTTTTGATATCAATAGTTTTGTAAAAGGATTGGAAACAAAATGCTGTGCGATTATTTTTCATGCAAATATATACTCATTTATTTGACCAACACATGGAACTATCTATAATGACATGAGGGACTCTCGTAGGGCCTTTAAAAACAAACTTAAATGGTGCCAAGACAATTCAGAACAGATTAAAATGGACATACTGGCTACGTCATATAGAAACAAACATTTTGGAAAATTCTGGCAACAAATAGACAAACTGAATACAAGATCGAATATTCCGGCTGAAGTAGGGGGAGTGAGCTGTTGCCGTAATATAGCAAATATGTTTAAAACACAATTTACAGTGGATCCCTGTGAGATCAATTTCGCCGAGGCTGGCAGGGGGGATATCATAAATAATGGGGAAAGCTTTGTACGTTTCACGTCTAGCGAAGTAGTAGATACAATAATGGGTATGAAGCGTGGAAAGTCGCCTGGACATGATGGCCTGAGTGTTGAGCATCTGCGACACGCTGGTGTGCACCTTCCTAGAGTCCTAGTTTTGTTGTACAATATTTGTATAAGCCACGGCTTTCTGCCGGACTCGATGACAAGGACAATAGTCGTGCCTATAATCAAGAATAGGGCGGGGGATGCGGCGGACAGAACCAACTACAGACCGATATCTCTTGCTACCGTCATAGCCAAAGTGCTTGACGGCTTGCTTGATACTCAACTTAGCAGAACAATTAACATACACGATGCGCAGTTCGGTTTTAGATCAGAGCTGTCAACTGAGAGCGCAGTATTGTGTCTCAAGCAAGCTGTAAGGTACTACATGGATAGAAAGACCCATGTGTTTGCGTGTTTTTTGGATCTGTCGAAGGCATTTGACCTCGTATCCTATAAAATTTTATGGCAGAAGCTTGAAAAGGATAGCAGTTTAAGACCGGAGTTGATATCACTATTAAAGTACTGGTATGGTGCCCAAAGTAATGTGGTAAGATGGGGTGATGCACTTAGTGAACCATATAAATTAGGGTGTGGAGTAAGACAGGCGGGCCTGACGTCACCGAGATTATTCAATCTTTACATAAACGGGCTCATAGAGAGGCTTAGCGGGGCAGGCGTCGGTTGTTCGATAGATGGCGTAATGATGAACAATTTTAGTTACGCAGACGATATGGTTCTGTTGAGCCCGTCGGTCAGTGGTCTTCGAAGACTGATAAAAATCTGCGAGGAATATGCAAAGGAGAATGGACTGAGGTATAACGCTAAAAAGAGCGAAATTTTAATTTTTCGAGGAATAAACAAACAGTTAAATTTAATTCCTAAAATACATCTGTGTGGAACTTCTCTGAAACTAGTATCTGAATTTAAATACCTTGGTCATATTGTGAATGAACGCCTGGGTGATGATAGTGATATCGAGCGGGAGCGCAGGGCTCTGTCGGTTAGAGGCAATGTTGGCCCGTAGGTTTGCACGGTGTTCGACACAGGTAAAATTAATATTATTTAAAGCCTATTGCCAGTCCTTTTACACGTGCAGCCTATGGGAGAACTATACGCGGCGGACATATAGCGCACTGCGTGTTCAGTACAACAATGTGCTGAGGGCTTTGTTGAGGAAGCCTCGATACTGCAGTGCATCGGCAATGTTTGCGGAGGCTCGTGTAGACGACTTCTATGCGATAATACGAAAGCGGACCGCGTCCGCAATGACAAGATTACTGAACAGCTCCAACAGTCTTCTCAACATATTGGCGTTAAAGCTAGACGCTCCCCTCTGGAGGTCCTGGGATAGTGTACACGTAGCATCGAAGCGTAGCGTATACTGACTGTAGGAGTATAGCGTTGAGTTATTTGTAGAATTAAAAAAATAAAAATAATTAGAACTATGATTTCCATGAATTTTATTTTATTTAATTTCTTTAATAGTATTTTATGATTTTAATTATATTTGATTTGAATTAAATTTATATTTATTTGAATTGAATTTATATTTAATTTTATGAATTTTGTGCATTTTATTAATTTTATTTTTCTGTATAATTTGAGATTGTTATGTTGAATACTAACTACGAGTACTATTATAACATTAGTTACTTAAGTTAAAATGTTACTAACACTTATGGATGAATTATCTGAAATAAATTGATTTATTATTATTATTATTATTATTATTATTATTTGGAATAGTTGCCTCTGACAAAATGAGAGTGTTTTGGCTCAGAGGATGAGCGTTGTAATGACAAAGACGAGACCTCGAGTTCGATTCCCACAGGTGCCCGATTTTTTTTTCATTTGGTTTTTTCAGTTTCCATTTATTTTTTTAATACATTGCTTCAAAACAGAATTTCTTCAGTATTCGGATTTTTTTCTGTAAATTTTGTTTTATTGTTACAGACGGCAATGCGTTAGTGAGTTTATTCATTGTTTATTGTTGTTATCATGTGTTTATTACTGTGCAACTAGCATTGAATTTTAACCGTGTTGTGAGTACGATTCTGGCTTTAAAAGTCATTTTTTGGCCATTTTTGGTCATTTTTCATGATTTTTTGAACTTCTCAGGGCCATATCTCAAAATTACGAGTTTTCCCAGATATGTGCTATATACCAAATTTTAGCTCTAATTTGGGGCTACGAATGAGGAAATTTTCGAAAAAATCGTTGGCGCCGTTTTCGAGAAAATGGCCGATCTGTCTCCGGCCAGTTGGCCATTTTTTGCCTTTTGACCAAAAATGTCACGCCAACAAATGTTTTTGCCATTTAAATGGACATTATTCAAAAGATAAGCTTAAGACCTTTCCAATGATGCCCAATTTGTCAATGTGCGTCAACTGGTTTGGCCACAGTCCCTGTACGAAAAATGGCCATTTTTGGCCTTTCGAGGGCTGGCCACGGCCAACATGGCGGCCAAATCGAAATGTCGTAGAACAAAAAAGTCTTAGTTTTTGATGTACTTCAATCCCTGAAAGTTTGAACAAAATCAGTTGAAACTACGAATATACCCACACACAGACAAAGTAATCATCGATGGAGGCGCCAGTCAAAATTTTCAAAATGTCATATCTCATCAACCGGTGGTCGGATTTTGGCGTTTTTGGGCTTGTTGAAAAGGTCTTGACAAGGACCTTTAGGAAAATCTTTTAAGGTGAAATAAGTGATTTTATACTAGTGCGGAGCCAAAAACTAAATTTTAGTCTCATTTTTCAAACGGCCGTAGAGGTGAGGCGGTAGGTATATTGCTAAGTGTAAATGCATTTTCTGGGTCTATGGGCCAAGGGCTTTCTAAAAATACCACACTCATACCAGAAGGTCTCGTGTATAAAAAAATCGATATTGCGCGTATATATACAGAGTTAGACTTTCAGCACTATGGGTGCTTTCGTCACTCTGAGCTAGCTAACGCCCGCTGTGATCATAACCAGTGAAATATTTCAGGCTGTCCATATCTTTTGATAATTAGCTTTAGCCCAGAATATAAGCGTGAAGTATCTAAGTCATGCATTTCATTCAACGAGAATGGTATCCGACATTCCTAAACCAACCTTTTCGTCCCCCCCCCCCTATATTCTATTTTCTATTTATAGATATTTTATGCCGAAAGCTATCAAAACTTACCATCAAGTAATCTGTTTTAACTTTAATAAAATATAAAAACATATTCTAAGTAAAGAAAAAGTAAGTTAGTAGAAACATCAACAAAAGCCACTGGTATACATTGAAATACATCTAATTCAAATGAAAAACAAATATTACTATATTCATAACAAATTGGATTTGTTTAAACTGTCTTTGTTGAGGTGAGGTCGATGTATAAACTTACTATTGTGGAACTAAAATATTGGTGTAGGCTTTCGTATTGTAAGCATAAATACTTATTATAAAAAAAAGTTTATATAAGACAGTTGTAATTTAATTAAACTCACTGATAATATGATCATTTATTTGTACACACAGTACGACACAATGATAGCTAACTAAAATGGAATCTGAGATTGATACTTAAATATGACATAATTAGATTTACAGAACGAACGAATTTTAACGAAGAAAAATACAATTATAAATAAAAATAAGCATTTTAGATTTATTAATTAAATGAAATATTTCGTAGATGCACTTACAGTTATTTCATATTACATAATTATTTAATAATATGTGAATAACACATCATCAACATTTATGTATATAAAAAAATCGACCTAGTGTGTGTTGGACCACGCGAAATGTAAGGTTCCACTTTCACCCCTAATGGATGACTACTTCTATTTACTTGTATTTAACGTGGCGTCGAAAAGTCAATGTTAGCCGTTTCAGCTTATAATTTTTAAGAATTGGCTCTACATAAAATCGTCATACGATAGTAACTGAAGGAAGAGTTATAAACCCAACAACACAAGCGAAGTTGCGAAGTTGAATCTTACCTTTCTGAGTACCACCACGTATAAAGGCAAGCGGTAGTTATAAAACAAAAAAAAATTACAAAATTTATGCAAATTGTGTTATACGATAACAAATTACTTACAAAATCTACAGTAAGAGATTTGTATGTTTTTTTAGTCTTGCCATAAATATTGTCAGAAAGAAAAACAACATTTTTATATTGTACATTGACCAGCTGGCTGGTCACAGGTGATACGTGATCACCGTCACCCATGAACTCTAGCAACATCTAAGGATTCACAAGAGCGTTGCCTACTTAAATAAAAATATTTTGAATTTGAATTCGAATTGGAAGCTACGAAAAATTTTCTGCTTTGTTTTTAGTGTTTTTTTTTATTTTTTAAGATCAAAATTGTTTTATGTTCATGACATTTTTATCAATATGGCGCGGCGCATGCAACTATTTCAAAATACCGGGAGATCAATCAAAACCAGAAACATGGTAAATATCTTGAATATAATACTGTTATAAAGTATGACAAAATTAACATTTAAAAACAAGATATATTTTATAATGTTCTGAACATTTAAAATACAAACTTTTATGCAAAATTTTTAAATTCTTTTATTTTGTATTTTCTCCAACAGCTTGATAAAATAAAAAGATGCTTAAATTTATTTACATCGACATAACTTTGGTTGTATAACAAAATATTTTACATCATAATAATAAAAAAATAATAAAATAATAATTATATTAAAATAGTGTTATCAAATTATATTATTTTTAAAATGAAATAAATAACATAATACATAAACATACAGTTTTAACACAGGAAAAATAACTAAGCTGAATCATACACAGTGACATCACTGAAATACACAAACTTTGACTGATTTGAAAAACAAGGAAGAGTAATTTGAAGGTTAAAATGTTTTTCAATGGCATGAGTTGTAATAATAGAACGAATAATAGCAATAGCACATTCTCATTTTTGTTGTTTAGGCTCCCATCCTGATTATCAGTTTAAACCTCCAGCTGTAACTGCGATTTAATTGTGTTTACTTACTACATTATCGATTCATGCCGTTCAAATGTATATTTTATAAATATTAAAAGAGAATAAGAAAAATGATTGCGCGCATTGAGTCAGAAATTTAAAGCTCCGAATTTCTTGTGATTAGTGACCTGAAAAAGGTCTTCATATCCTTTGTAAGTAGGTAAATTGTGCGTTGGAGTAAAGTTTGAGTGATTTGTAAGATTGGTCATTTTTTATTTTTTCAACCCTTCGTTAGTTCAATAATATTAAGAAGAGATTATATATAAAACAGTAGTTTTGTATATAATTATAGTAAAAAAAAACAATTGTACATGAATACCAGAAGAGACTAACGTTCTATACTTTATTTATGTGTTTTGAAATCTACGAAGAGTCAATATGATATAAAAAATAATTATAATTATAATTATAATACATATTTTTTTGATAAACATGTCATGTCGACTTTTCCTAGAATTAAATAATTTACATTTTCCAATAACCAGTATCTGATATTACGGAATTACGGAGAACAGTAATGGCATTTCTATTGTTTATTGTATTGTAAAAATAGAATTATATATATATTATTATAATTATGGTATTGTTACATATATCTCAACAAACAAGACTTTACTAATACTAAACGGTTTTAGATTTTAAATTCTTTGTTTCTTTTCTAAACTCCTAGTGCTCTCTGGTATTTAATTGTTTTTTTTTACGGGCAGCTTATAAAAAATAATCTTGAATAAATTATTTAAACACAGCTTCGGACAAATTATGTTTATTAATCACATGAGAAAAAACTTCATAAAAATATATTAAAATTATGTTTTGAAGAAATAAAGAAACTGATTATAAATTGCGTCACAAACTCAACGCATGAACGCCTTGTGACTGTTGACCTGAAAAAGGTTTTGATGTAAGTAGGTAGGTGTACATTTACGTATGAATAGATTTGTACGCTTTGATATTTACGACAATCTGTTGTATGGCGAGCCATTTTGTTAAACTATATTGAATATAATTTAATAGTATTTTTATACATGTTTTGCCCATATGTATTGTGACAATTAAATATATGTAAATATATTAAATAATGTATTATAGATGTATACACATCTATATGTTATAGTCAAAAATTCCATGAAACTAACAAACAAAAGTGTTTACACTATAATTTTTTTTTATGTTAGAGGAGGGCAAACGAGCTTGCGGGTCACAGTCGACATGTGATCACCGCCGCCCATGAACTCTTGCAACATCCGAGGATTCACAAGAGCGTTGCCAGCCTTGAAAATCGGAATATATGCCTTTTTTGAAATACCCATGTCGTATCGATCTGGAAATACCGACGAAAGAAGTTCGTTCCACATTCGAGTGGAACGTGGGAAAAAAGTCCTTGAAAACCACACAGTGGAGGATCGCCACGCATCCATGAAGTACTGTTCTCATCTCTGGTCCGGATCACCACAATATCAGCTTCTACCATTTGACCGCGTACAACGGAGAGCCGTTCGGATTGTCGGGGACCCAGTGCTCTGCGAACGGCTGGACTCTTTGGCATTGCGTAGAGACGTGGCTTCTTTGTGCGTCTTCTACCGCATTTACAACGGGGAGTGTTCCGAAGAACTAGTCGATCTGATGCCTACCGCCGAATTTTACTACCGCATAGCTCGCCATTGCCTCCTTTACCATCCATACCACCTGGACGCGTGGCGATCTTCAACTGTGCGGTTTTCAAGGACTTTTTTCCCACGTTCCACTCAAATGTGGAACGAACTTCCTTCGGCGGTATTTCCAGATCGATACGACATGGGTACCTTCAAAAAAGGCATATATTCCTTTCTCCAAGGCCGGCAACGCTCTTGTGACTCCTCGGATGTTGCAAAAGTTCATGGGCGGCGGTGATCACATACCAACGGTGACCCGCAAGCTCGTTTGCCCTCCTCTAACATAAAAACAAAAAAAATATATACCGCATCCCCAGTGCTGTCATCCGCATAACAATGTATGTTGGGAATATCCAACATATCATTGATGTGCAGAAGGAACAGATTTGGCTGGGTCCGAGCTGTCACCTTTTTTAGGGATCGGATGTACTCTTTTAGGGTTCGCTTCCATGAGACCGGGACTACGCCTAGGTAGGAATACCAAAATAGACGCGTTAGCACTAGTGTCAACTCAGGGGCACATGTCCGTAGCACAATTGGGGAGATACCATCTGGCCCACTCGACTTATGAACTTCCAAGGAAAAGAGGGCTTTTCGGATGATTTTTTGCCGAAATACTATTTCGGGCATTATGCTCTGACGCCGCGGGATGATAGGCGGTGTCTTCCCTTGGTCGTCCAAAGTCGAGTTGCAGGCAAAAAGGGTGCCCAAGAGATCGGCTTTCTCTGTTGCCGTGTGGGCTAGAGAGTCGTTTCCAGTGTGCAGTGGCGGTAGGGATGACTGGCAAAAGTTTCCCAGGGTGGCTTTTGAAAGCGCCCAGAACTTGCGCATGCCAGGCAGTTACCTTGCCAGCTGATCCCCAATTTTGACGACATGCTTGAACTTTACTCTAGCAATTTTCCGTTTGAAGAATCTGGAAGCACGATTATATTTCTTCTTCAGTACTCTAGAGTTCGGATCCTTAGTGACTAACGCTTTAGCCCAAGCTTGATAAGCCTGAAGTTTTCCAATTGCTGCAGCCCTGACAGACGCATCAAACCAAGGCCGCGATCTGCCGCCAAGTGGTACCACAGAGCTTGGTACAAACTTGGTATTTTCCGGGATGTGTAGTCAGCAGAAGATCAAACAAAGAGGGCATATGGCTGTCCACATCCGGTAGACAAGTGTGCGTCTTGACTAACTGGGACAGACCATTTTGCCAGAGCAAAGTTAAATGCAGGTCTCCCAGCGTAGTCGGTGGCACGTGATCCTAGTCAATCGGTATTGTGCGCATTGAAGTCCCCAAGAACTACAACTTCGGCGGAGGGGGTCTGTGAGAGCAGGTCGTCAATCTTCGCCTGAACATGGCCCAAGAGTTGATCCGTTTCTGAATCACAACTATGGGACCTGTAGAGGCACGCGTAGACTCCGACATGGTCGTCCATGTTCACGCGCAGCCAGAGTACAGACAGGTCCCGACCTTTAAAAACCTGAAGGCGACGGTAGCATATATTCTCCCTTACGAACACAAATGCCCCGGGATGTGGTATAAAATTATGTTCTAATTTATACCCGGGGTATGACAGGTACGCTGTGTCGCTAGGTTGAGATATCTGCGTTTCCGTCAGAAACAACAAGGCCGGCTGCGCCGTCTCTAGATGATAGTGGACGGCGTTCAAGTTGGAATGAAGTCCCGGATGTTGCAAAAGTCCACATTTAGAGTGGGTTGGGGTGCCGCTGCATTGCCTCGTCGTTTGCCCTCAAAAAACACAAAAGACGATACCTTACCCGCCCCAGATACAACGGGCAGCCCTAGCAAAATCCGAGAATTATTTACCCTCCCTGGGGTATTTTGCTTTTGGGCACCGCTTCCATGTTTGGCGGGGGGGGGGGGTTTGGGCTTCCGGATTCTCTCCCTCACGGAACGGAACATAACCAAATGAATTTGGTTACTACGCTTCGGTCTTCTGTGAGAGGGTGGTCCTTCCCCCATCGAGCCAGCCCAATACGAGCTGCAGTCAGATAACTACAGCTAGGCTCTACCACTTTCAAAAATACAATAAAAAAATAAAATAAAAATACAATGTTGCTTTACCGATCACCGGTATGCGAATGAGTAATTCTCTAGAAGACAAAAATGTTTTTTGAGGAGGTATAGGTCCTAAAGCGCCGGTCACACCAGCACCTTGATAGGTGCAGTGATTTACCCTTTAATGAGGGTAATATTAAACTGGTAAGGAAAGTATAATAGATTTAGTCGAAGCACTTTACAAATAAACGTTAACAGTATATGAAAAATATTTTTGATTGGAAATTTGGTGGAGTTTTTTCCTACCATTACTTTGAATAAATTTATTATAAGGCAAAATGATTTTCAATATTATTTTATCTAATATGTTGGCCCCTTCGTAACATTTCAGTACAACTGAGAATCAGCGTTGAGTATTTTATATTTATTTTCATAAAATCAATAGTTCCATATATAAGGTATTACATTTTCAGAACAATTATATTTTCAATGCATACAAATAAATTATAGTATCAAAACTAAATAATATATAATTGATTTTATTGATTATTTACTTGTTGTTCTCACAATTATAACATTCATATTTCAAATATTTATAATATTAGAGAGGCTTAGATTCGAATTCCGAATAAATTACTTGCGGGCCTTCTAACAGCAGGTTCAAGCTGCCAAAACTGAGTATCCGGGAGTCTTGTACCTACGGAATAGACAATAAGCCTCGGCTTAAAGACTGGGATTATTACGCTTATAAAGAAAGATTTTTTTTTTCGAACAAACCATTATCTTGAAAGGGGTTGCGACCCAGAGGCTTTATTATTAAGAATTCTTTCCTACTAATGATTCTTACTCTCCAGGGTGTTAAGAGTTAGCGAATTTAGAATTACTGTTTTAAATATTTAGCTAACTTTATTAAGTATTAAAAAAATCATCTTGTTATTGTGACCATTCTTAGATATAGTTATTATGTAATTTTGATATACATAAATATTTTTATCTTTGTATGAAATCACCAATTAACATTCAAATAATAAAAGAATAATTTTATTACAAAAATATTATTTCTTACATGTCAATAAAAAAATATGCAAACTTTTCGAAACAGACAAAATGATGTTATATTTTATGTATACGGAGAATTAAAGGCATATTGGGGAACCTATAGAAAGAATCTAATGGGCCAGGATCAGAAATTAAGTCGTATTGGTAACTCCAGACAACTCAATTTGTATAGTAGGTGAAGCCAATTGGCTTCCCATAGCTAGCGCTAAAGTAACATAGGTATCTCTTACGTTTTAACGTATACCATTATTTTACATTAAATACTTTCATCACAATTAAGCAACATTATTGATGTTATAAAATTCATATCCGTCAGATAAATAGTATATGACTTTGAAATGACTCGATAATCAATTACCATTACTGACTATCAAACCGTTTTCTTTGGAGTTTTGAGGGCGAAATTAAAAAAGTTGTAGACGTAAAACACCAGCTTGGCCGGACATGACCAGTGATGTGGAAAATTAATAAACGATTATAGTTAAAGGTGCTTATTTAATTAAAGAAAATATTTGTAGAAATTTTCTTTACGTTTTATTAAGTTTGTATAGCTTTAAACTTCAAGTTTCAGTTTCACTTTGCAGTTGGCAGGTCACTCAAAGAGTTTTATTCTTATAAATGCTTTGACGTCGCTTTTTATAATTGGCTCCATAATAATTTTTATTTCATTAGTAAGAAAATTACTTGCAGAAAGACGCCATTTATTTATGGATAGAAAATATATGAATTTATACTAGTTTTTTCTTTTGGCTTCGCATACGTTAGATTGTTTGGTGGGGGTTCTAATTTTACCTACGACTTTTACGGTCTAATTATATTTCATCTCTCCACCTCGCACTCTGTGCGAGCGATTGCCCTTCGCTAGCCTTTACTAGACTACTTTAGTTTCCCGTATTCAGTTTCTTAATGTCGTTACCTTGATAATGTTTTTTCAAACTATATAGCTTACGATCCAAAGTTTACCTTCTTTAAATATTAGAAACAAAAAAAGTTTTGTTTAAATTCACTACGTTAATTATAAATTTCCATTGGAAAGGTTATCAATTTTTATTGTTTATGGTTCATAATTTTTCAAATTGGATACATTACACATACTCTGTAGTTGGCTGTTTTGTTTAACTATTTAAGATAAAAATTCGCTTCGTGTAACTTTAACCGTCTAAGCAGTGGATGGCAAGATAGCTCTCAAAGGGTAGGATTTTGTTCGACTTACTCTTAACTTTTCAGTATTTTATAGCCAAATCACACATAATCTTTATAAACTGTGTTCTTCTGATGCATAAATTATATTACAGTAAATAGCTTAAATGTTTTATACTTGAAAACCTCATAGTATAACAGTGGGCTCGCTGTTATTAAATATGACAGCAATGAGTAGAGGCCCAGAGCGCTAAGCAGCTATCAGAGGGCAGTAATTTCCCCCAGGTATTAATAAATCGACTTATGAAATTGCTACAACTTTGTAATTTTAACAATGCGTCATTCCACATTCAGTCGTCGTCGTCTTGTTTGTTGCGAGATTTAGACATTATTTAATTCATTTTAAGATGTTAAGTTAACAATATTCGATAAGGTAAGATTATTGTAGTAACAATAGATAATTAGGAGTTCAGTTCAACAACAAGCGGGTCGATGAACCATCATTGACGAGTGACTCATGATATCATTATCAAGCAGGATGTATCGCTTCATTACTATATTCAATTACGTGTTTAATCAGTTTTGATGACACTCAAATTAATCTGAAAACTTTATTACCTTTTAATTACTTCATATATTTTATTTACTATATCAATAACTTATTCCCTTATTATTTATACAATAAATCTTTATTTTACAGATAATTCTTAGGAATGCCGCACTAACTGATAAAGTGCTCTACCTCTATACTATACTCTATTACTTGACTTGACTTACCAGTCAAGAGGTAAAGTTGGCAGAGAAATACAAAGGAGGAGCATAATAGAGAATAAACAAAAAAACACAAAACTTATGTAAATCATTTTATCAAATATCTCTATTAAATATAATACAACTATAAATACATACTTGTACGTATATATAGATTTAATATTTTATTACAGTGCTTTTTTTAGAATTTTTGTATTTGGCGTAATGTAATAAATTCCAGTAAAGAATGAGACCGAAATGACCGGGCATTAATTACTTTTTGGTATTATCGAGATTTCAAAAGAAAATATGACAAAGGTTCCTCGTTAAACTTAATGGCCGATTTTCGAACGCCGCATTCTAGTCCATTTGATTAAAAATCGTTTTTTCCGCACCACCACCAAAATATGTAGATCGCAACTAAAGATTATTTATTATTACTATACAAGAAGCATGACAATGACACAATCAATACGATACGAATATCATGACATCAAGAAGTTTTACGATTAAGAGATATTAGATTCAACTTGAATATTTAATCATTTTTTATTAAATGAACAAGATATAATTCATTTAACCATAGATAAATATTTGTATTAATGGCGTTCTGACTTGTAAGCTTGATCACCTGAGAGTGAAAAGACATATTCGTTCTTTATGCTACCATACATATACTCGTATACATCATTTGTTTCTTACTTTATGAGAGCCGTTGCCTGCTTCTTTTGCGTTGCTACTACGTTATTGTTTTGACGGATACAGAATCGGAAAGTAAGTATAAAGTAAGATAAAACATTCTCTTATTTTCCACATTCTTAGCAATTATATAGTAACAGTGTTCTTAGGTTTACTGTTTTCGTAAGTTTTTTTTGTAACTCCTATAGTAATATTGTCTTACCATCTTAGCTCTGAAACCTTCGACATGCAATCGCTAATTAGGATTATAGGGGCAAGGATAGTCAACAACAAGACAATCCGTTCCTGTGTGTGTTCCTGTTTGTTGATTTGTACATTTTTGGCAAAAAATATTGTTTTGGAAATCCGTTAAATCCGGAGCACACTAGATGCAAAAATGCCTCATACCAGACAAGGTCTCTCGTCGGAATGGCCAGGTATTACTTTTAATAACTGGGCATCTCATCTACGATGTGAAATAATTTATTATTTAAATAAAAAAAAATAAGTAACCACGAGAAAGTCTACTCGTCGCTTCCCTAGGGATGTCTTGTAAATTGATTTTAAAAAATAATGTAAGTCTACTTTGGAGTTATTTGAACGAAATACCTTTTAGATATATTACAGATAAATATTATATAGCTCAAAATTGTTCTGGTCTCTTAAATTAGTGTTTTGGTGAAGTATCGATTAATATTAATGGATTTATAAAGACATTTCAAAAACGTCATGTTTCGCAGACTAAGTCATGACGATTCACCGACTAATACGAGTATTTATAATATTTTAAAATATTTAATTAAAATGAAAGCTTAAGAGTGGCAGTTTTTTTAAATTTAATTTTTAAATGAGGACGAAAATAATTACATAAAAGTTTTACTTAAAAAATCAATAATCAAAGAACAGAATGTTACATTGACAACTAATTATCATTCGTGTAATACTTATTTATTATACTGTAGTTTTGACATTGATAAAACTGGTTATAATAGACAAAGCCAGCCGAAATGTTTGTTTTAATATGCAAATTAAACTAATAGATACTTAATAAGTCTCCGAAATTAGGCTTTGATTAACACGGAGGCCAAATTAGAATACGTAATTGTAGTTCGAGATGTGAATGTGAGATGAACATTAGTACCATTGAGTTATAGCGATAGGCTTGTACAGCTGGATCGATTATTTTAATATATACAGCTACGGTTCAATAAGATATTTAATTACTACCATTTTCAACATGGATTTCTATTGTACAATATGTTTAAAATTCTTCTGTTGGTATTTTCTTATTTTATCTTAGAATTGATGTCCATAAGCATCAATGATTCATGAATTATTATTTTATTATTATTTATTTCACTTTATATTTTATTATTATTATTATTATTATTAAAGAAAACCAAGGCTATAATAAGCTTTTAAGACACAACTTTGAGAAACGTGGGCTCAACACGTGTACCGTGAACCGCTAAAATTATGTTTATTATTTTATAATTGCATCTAAGGTACCAGTGATTTCTTAAAAAAAGACGAGTGTCTACTGTCATACGCTGGAATCATTTGTTTAATGTTGCTTTATTTATTTCGTTATAAGTCTTGGCGGATCTCTCCCGTCAATGGTCTTGGTGTAAAATTGTCGTAAAAAAACTAATGTCTGCAAGCAGCGTTGGCGGCGGAGCAATTAAATCCACTCTTTTGTAACTTAATCACGACTAAAAAATGCTGCGTATAGAAAAATTTTAAGATTCTAACGGTTTTTTCTACCCTAGTAGGTGTCAATTCGTTTGTATTTGTATAATTATGAAATATTTGTCGGCTTCTCGTTAGGGTGACGTCACTGGATCACTTCATATTAAGTCAACAGCCAATACTCAAATGATAGTCTCATAAATTTAGATTTTAAATGTAATAATTTTAGTTATTTATGGTAGGATTTTTTACATATTCAATGTAATGAAATATTAAGTTATAATTTAATCTCATTGTAAAAGCGCCATCTTTATAAATTAACTCCGCAATGCACCAGATAATAAACAGACAGTATATTAATGTTAGTTAAAAGTCCTTATTATTTGTAACAATTTAAGTTATTTACGAGAGATTTTTCCAATCATTAAATATAGTTAAATATTAAATATCTTATTGTAAAGCGCCATTTATATTAACAAACTTCGAATATAGTTAACTTACAACCGACTGAAACGAATTCACTAGGGTGCGCCATTTGTACATAGTTCAGTTCGTTTGTATGGAGGGTTGCTTCTACGGATAATAAGGTTCTGCTCGAGCCTTGGGGCTGAGCGGACACACAATAAAGTTACGTAGTTTAAATTATTTCATACGAATTAGAATTTAGTAACGAATTAGATTTTAACGTATATGTAGATTGTTCTTTGAATATCAATTTACACATTTTTGATTTGTTGGGTCAGTAAATTAATAAATCTTTATGTGATAGTATTATTTCTGTTTGTAATTAAATTTTGAGCTCTAGGAATTTAAGTGTTGCGTTTTCATATATATTTGAAAATATGATATTGCAATTTCAAAGAAATCTATCCTTGGATTAAAAAAAAAAATTATATACACTAGGACATTGTAAAATTATTAATAGGTGACTTTAAAATGACTTGATAATTAATTACCAATACGATATTATGAATATCGTTTTCCCTGGAGCTTGAGGGCTAATAATAAATTAAAAGTTGTAGACGCGGAAAATGCCATCTTGTCCGGGCATGATCAGTTTCATAGGCAACTAATAATTGATTGTACTTTAAAATGCATATTTAATTAAAAGATATTTTTATATATTTAAATAAATTGTGTTTAAATATAACTTTTCAAGTTCTGTGTTTAGTTTCCAGGTTTTACCTAAATTATATACATTTATACCGACCTAAGAGAGTTACAGTTTGGCAATATCTACGAAATAATAATAAACAAATTAAAAAGATGTCTTAAGCCACATAAATAATGAAAGTTAAGTTATTATCGGTGAATTATCTTCAAATAGTTATAAGTTGAAGTAAACTTTATTTATTTTCTGACCCCTAAACAATACACAGAAATAGAAACAAAACTAATATATTAGTATAACACTGTTGGGCTCGCAGTTATTAAATATGCCAGCAATGAGTAGAGGCCCATAGCGCTAAGCAGCTATCAGAGGGCAGTAATTTCCCCCAGGTATTAATAAATTGACTTATGAAATTGCTACAACTTTGTAATTTTAATAATGCGTCATTCCACATTCAGCCGTCGTCGTCTTGTTCGTTGCGAGATTTAGACATTATTTAATTCATTTTCAGATGTTAAGTTAACAATATTCGATAAGGTAACATTATTATAGTAACAATAAATAATTAGGAGTTCAGTTCAACAACAAGCGGGTCGATGAACCATCATTGACGAGTGATTCATGATATCATTATCAAGCAGGATGTATCGCTTCATTACTATATTCAATTACGTGTTTAATCAGTTTTGATGACACTCAAATTAATCTGAAACTTTATTACCTTTTAATTACTTCATACATTTTGTATACTAAATTAATATTGGAAAATTATTAAAAACATGGTATTGAGTAAATTTTGCTGTGTAATTTATTTAGTTTTTAATCTAAAAAGCCATATAGATGTTATAGAATCTTTTGTATTCGCTTTAACAATGTCATACTGCGGGCATTAAATATTTTGTTTGGCAACTTGTAACTGAATATTTCGCAAAAAGAACCAAGGCCCTTATTGTGTATAGAATAGGTGACTAAATTGAATAACACAATATCGCACGTGACATACATTGGTGCTCAAAAATGCAATAAACGCACCTCAGGGACCGGTGCATTGTCGAGTGTACAGAGCTTATGTACACAAAGTTTTGTGAAAGGAGTTGTAGACTTTATTTCCTACACAATAAGGCAGTTATTACAATTTTTTATGTTTAAGTCTTGGAAAATTAAATTGCTTTCTCTAGTAGATAAAGTTCTTTAAAGTATTTTGTAAATTTGTTATATGTTTAAAATTTTAAGGCTTTTGGAGAAGTACCCCAGAAGTTCTTACATCACGTATTTTAAACAATATTACATTTTTGATTGGGTAATTAAACGATAATCAGAAACCAGAGACTTTTTCGTTATAATATGGTTTTGATAAATATACAATTATATATTTATTATACATGTTTGTTAATATTAAAATAATAAAAAAACTTTAATTATCGAACAAGTCTGAAAAGCATAATCACAACATTTGACAAGTCAAGCGTCGAATATTTACTGGTGAAAAAAGCATCTACAATTTTATACGGAAAAAGATTTACGGAAACATGAAAAATATCTTTTAAAAGAAATATCTTTATTAAACTGTACAAGAGATAAAAAACATCACGACGCAAAATGGCTGTAACATTAAAATTCCAGTAAAGCGACCGCGTTCTTAGCTATCTGGAAGTCCCCAGGAAATCTATTACAAAGGGACGGAACGGGACAAGTTATTGAAAGTGCGATAGAATCAGACTAAAACGATTCAATTTGTTATTAACTTTCAAGATTTTATCGTTAGTCAATTAGAATATTTTTTGGGTCAGTAGCTTCGGTAGGTTTTTCGGATCATGCCGATTATAACATTTTGTTTTATTAGGCTTCAGCAAATGTCATTCCCTTTAGAGGCTATTTAAAGAGCAGATTGCAGAACTTCGTTTTTTGGTGTATTTGAAGGATTATTTAAAATGTGTTGTTATAATAATTTCACCTTATTTTTAACACTATAACTTTCAAACATCAATCAAATTGAAAAGTTTATTTCGAACAAAACATTATTTCTTAAGCCCAATAAAAAACATTGTATGGAAATGATAATACCAGTTAAATTAATTTTATGCAATTCCTGAAGGACACACTAAGGTGGTAGTGTTGCGATATTTTTGCTCGAGAAAGACAGATGTATGGCATCGTGATATTGTTATTTTTTCTGCTAAGAAACACTACTAGCTCACTTTATTAATTTTCTAAAAATAAAAGTTCACTTTATCTAGCCTATATGAGAATAATATATTCAAAAGAATGAAGATTCGTTCTTTCGAACATATATTTCTCGAAGGCTTTTTCCTAAACGACCGGTCTGAGTTTGGGGAAATTTTAATGTGTTTTTATGAGACATTGATAAATAATAAATGATGCTAGTACTACAACAAAGATTAAAAAAACCCTTTTACTGGCAGTCATGTAGATACTAAGCTCTAACTGTCTTTCTCTCTAAAGCTAAGCTAAAAAAAATACAATCCCATCATCTTAGGTGTGGATTCACGTCCTTGGATAGTTTATATTTTCATATATTTGATCTGATAAGTGGTTCTGGAGTAAGATTTTAAGATATTTTTTATGTGCTTTTACGTCGTTACAACTTCTGATGGGTTTGCTATATGAAATAAATATAGTTAGTATAAATTAACTGATTATTTTAAAATAAAAAAGTAGGAAGTAAATATCCTGAAGCTAAAACAGTAACTTATTTTTTTTTCCAATTTACATATTCTTGATGTTTGATTCGATGCAAGTCCAATGAGTGTTATGAATCCATTATGTACTGGAAGTGTAATCATTTGCAACATGTGACCTGTAATGTTAATGTTTCACCGTACTTTTTAAAACTTGAAAGTATCCAAAGATTCAGGCAATGTGTATTGTTTACAGAATGTATATTATGAAAAAAATAAATAAGCAAATGTATAATCAAATGTGGTACATTAAAAAAATTAACGATCTCGTTCAGTATAATGTACTCCAGAAGTTTTAATTTGGCAGTATCATTTTTAAGGATTACCACGTCAAAGATTATTCTAAATAAATTTGTCTTTAGTTTTGTTCGAGTTAAAATTGAAATATATTACTGTTAAATGGTAGTGGTTATATTTTTTAAAATCTTACTTATTTTACCAGGTCATAAAGCTATATCTTATGAGCGGTCTAAATGTTTCATGTAATATTTCTATTTAAAAAATATATATTAAAAACATATTCCAGTAAGAAGTGATATAATTTTTTTTCTATATCAATAGTTAGATATTAAAATGCAATTAATTATATTTTATTGTCATTGAAATCTTTCATTCCAATACTGAATTAAAAAAAATATATTTAATTATCTTTAAATCTCAGGCAAGTAATTCTTATTTTGAACAGCAACACTAGTTATCCATTCGTATTCAATATTTTATGATTTCCATTTTCCATAAATGTACTGTTCGGAACTATCACATTTAGAAAGAAATTATTTAAAGATACATAGGATATTACTATAGGACTTATATTGGGTTCTTTATTTTGAACAATTCAGTATAAAATAATAATACTTGTGAACAAACAGACGGGTCATTACTCTGTTTTCTGTAATCTCGAATCTCCGGGACTTTTAGCAAATTACTAAAGCTTTTGTGAGAGCCGATCGGATAGTTAGGAGTTAGGAAGTACGGATAAAGCGGACCAAGTTTCCAACTTGCCCTGAGTCTTGCAAGTCCACCCCTTGCGACGCTACCCCTCTGACTCCTTGCACAAGTTTAATTGCCCTAAGAAACTTGAGGTGAGGGGTGGATTGGTCAATTGGTACAATTTGATACGATTTGTGGATGCCTCTAAGTTTCTTAGGCGGCATGTCTATTTATAGAAACTATAAATGATTTAAAATTCAGTTTTATTTAGTAATAGTTTCTTGTATTATATTATATCTTAAAAAATATATATAAATACGGATAGACATTACTGATTTTATATGAAATATAAATAAAAGGCTTTAAATGTAAGATATATAAAAATAGAATAAAATAAAGTAGCTTGTCGGTTATGTGGTTTTGTGGTTTCTATTATAATTTATATATTTTTACGGACAATTTATATTCACACCATTGATATTTTTGATATCATTCATAACTAATAGAGAAATAAATTAAATATGGGTTTTTCATTATTGTCGGACTATTAGTGTATTAATTATTGCAGGGTGAATTTGTAATTTTCTCGGATTGAAATTGCGGATAAAATATAACAGTAAATGATATTTTAAGCTACAAAAGAATTTCCAATACCCTTATGACGAAACATTTTTTTTCTAAGAAATAAATGAATTTAAAAATTAATATTTTAAAAATCACGGTTCCTGTTACTAAGTCACTAACCTGTCAAGAACAGCAACAGCGCGCGTTGATTATGACACTTACAATGATGGAAGTAATAGGTACGGTACTTATATATTACAACAAAATCACTCAAATCGAATACTTACTATTATTATTATATGTTTTTATTAATTATTATTAATCGCAAAATCAATCACTCTATTTAGTATTATCACTATTAAAGTGACTATCAAATTAGTAAAATTTTTGATTTCGGTACCATTATTTAAAACACATAAATTACGTCGTGTGATAATATACGAGTACATTCGCACCCTTGCAAATAAATCACTATTACTAGCATTTTTTTTTCATTTAATAAAGTCAGACTTTATTATATTTTTAACAAGTGTATTGTATGAATCGCCTTTGAATAAACATATATATTTACGTAACGCCATTAAAAATCTAGTTCTATGAAGTCAGATGATGATAAGGAGGTCTTTCCTTGGCATTCTCCGTAAATCAATATCAGGTATGTAATATATATTCCAATAAACTATACTTAAATCTCATTTCACAATAATGACAATTATATAAGACCCAAAAAAAACATGGAAGATAATAAACATTAGTTTAAATTTTGACACGTACTTACATAAACGTCGCTCGAACATAAATTTGTTACAATACTATAACAAACCTGAGTTGTTAGTATATTTATATAATATTTCGATGTAAGGGTTATCTGTTCTTGTTGGTTGTTTGATGTCATTTATTAAAAAAAAAACACAATTTTTAAATACAAGTAGAATATAATGATTAATAGTAGAAGACAATGTTTTATATATTCGGAAATATTTTTATACGCAGTTGATAAGAAAATTTTAAAAGTGACATAACACCCAATGACTGTAAACATCTACAACGGTTTTAAATACTTGGTTTTGGACTTAGGGTGAGTAAAGATTTTCGAAATATACCAGTTATTATTTTATTGTACAGTGTTTTTGTTGAATATGTGAATATTCCTCTATTCTATAGAATCTTAAGTTATTTAGCAAATATATTGATGATATTGAAAATGTACAAAACAATTTTTTAAATAATTTTGTTTTAGAGCAGTTACTCAAGATTTATCCCGTTAAGAATTCCTTAAGGGACCGTCGAGTAGAAAGGGATAAACTCTTTCTTTTTAAAATATTACGTAATGTTATTGAATCTCCGTTTATTCTCAACAATATTCATTTAAGGTGTCCTATATTATAACCTCGTAACCAAATATTGTTCTCTTTAATCAAATATTTTCTCTTTACCGAAAACTAAAACGAATTATGCACGCAAAGTTTTGGTGCATCGTTCTTGTATTATTTAAAATTTTATATTATATTATATTTTTTGAACATATTGATATTTTTCTACACACAAATATGGAATTTCCTTAATTAGTAGGTATTGTATAAGTAATTGTTTTATTTTTAATTCTATTAATTTTATTATAGTATTGTTATTAATACTTCTTTGAAAATAATCAAGGAAATAACGTAACTGTGAACTCAGTGGAATACGTGAAAATGTTGCGAGAGTTTTTGACACCACAGTTGCATGAATTTGAAGGATACAATAGCCAGACTTGGATGCAACAAGATGGAGCAACATGCCATACATCAAACGTGACTTTACCGGTGGTCAAAGAAATGTTTCCTAACAAATTGATTTCTCGCAGAGGTGATATCCCATGGCCTCCCAGAAGCCCGGACCTTACACCTTGCGATTTTTTCTTGTGGAGATATCTGAAGAGTCGAGTATACCTTAATAAACCGATGACCATACCCCAATTAAAAAAAAACATCCACGAGGAGATAGCCGCGATTACGTTAAATAAATCATAAACAAAATAACATTTGTACTTTTATTTCTAGACATGTTTCAGAAGTGCAAAAATTTTTGGCCCACCCTATTTTATCCATGGAAATGTAACCCTATTTTTCCGTTTTTTTTTTGTTTTACGATACAGTCTATATTCAGATCACAGAATGGTTCGTGCTACATTGACATGCAAAGGTATACAAAAGAACAAGAGATGGCAAAATGATAGTTTAGCCCTGAGTTGTACTGGGAATAGCGACATGCTTATAAACAACTTAAGAGCAGTGGTAAAATTATTCAGAGAAAAATCTACACATATCGAAGAAAAATATGGAAAGATTTTAAACGTACTTAAAACTAAAACTAGAAAAGTAAACAAAAAAACAAACATATCTATAGAAACTCAACAGCTATTTGAAGAAAGGAGAACTCTATAACAATCAAACAAAGTTAACCGACAAGAAAGAGACAAGATAACAGAAGTCAGTAAAAAGATAAATGAAAGCATTAGGAAAGATAGAAAAATCAAAAGACAGGAAACATTAGAAAAACATAAAAAGAACTGGTGGAGTAAATAATCCGTGCCCGCAGGGGGACACGCGTGGGTAGACCTCGTGTTTACTTCGTTTAAAATATAACTCACTACCTACGAATAACACATGATGCCGTTGTTTACATCAAAAATTTTCAAGCAAAAAGCGGTTTTTATTTTTTTTCTCGGAAAAGGTATCTTTTTTGGAGATACTTTTGATACTTAAATTTAGAGTAAAAAATAACCTTTCTATTTAAAATATTTGCGAGGAGGGAATGTTTACCAGAAAAAAGTTGCCGTGGTTTTACCTACCTTAAATTTTCAAGCTAAAAGTGCTTTTTATTTTTTTTCTCGGAAACGGTACCTTCTACGGAAAAACTTTTGGTACTTAAATTTAGAGTAAAAAATAACTTTTCTATTAAAAATACTTGTGATGGAAGAATGTTTACCAGAAAAAAGTTATGAATTTTTTTCCAAAAATTTTCGGTTTTTTTACCCCCACTCCTAAGTTATTGAAGTTAGGTTTTCGGTTTATCTACATTAGTTATAGGTATTCATCAAAGACATCATATGATATGAACGCAAATGATCTTCTTTGTATAGGGAAAAAGTTATGGTCGAAAAACTGAAATCAGAAAAAGTGAGGCCCTAGCGCCCCCTGTGGTCGGATTTCTCTGGTTAACGAACTTGACCTTCATTTTTGGATAGTTGATTTTAGTGCAAAGTTTGAAAGCGATCCGAGCGAAACTACGGCCGCTATCGTGCTGACAAAAGTCGAATCTGGACGCACGCACGCATATATATATATATATATATATATATATATATATATATATATATATATATATAAACATTTTGACCAATGGTCATTTCGGACTCAGGGGGTCATAAGAAGAGCTCCTGTGAAGAAATTTTTCCAAAATTCGAAAGTAGGGGACAAATGAATGGGCAGACCGAATTCTTCGAGGTCTACCCAAAAAGTCTATCAAAGAATTTAATGACAAAAAAGAATGGATGCTAACAATAAAAAATAAGAAAATAAAAATAAAAAACATACAAGAAAAAGACCTGAGATAATTAAAGAGGCTACAGACTATTATAGAGAATTATATAAAATCAAGAATCCGACAACAGCTACAGAAGAACATTATCCATTAAATCGTGAACCTATACCAAAAATATTAAAAGAAGAAACTGCTAAAGCTATAAATACACAAAAAGTAGACAAAACACCTGGGTCCGATCAAATAACCAACGAATTGCTCAAATCTACTTTACCAGTAATTGCTCCAATATTAACTGACTTATTTAATGAAATTATAGAAACCGAAATCATTCCACAAGACTGGACAAAATCAATGATCATACTGTTACACAAGAAAGGAGATAAAGCGGATATTGGAAATTATCGCCTAATCAGTTTAATGTCCAACATCTACAAAGTCTTTTCAAAAATTATTTTGTCCAGAATTACTACAGTACTTGAGGAAAATCAGCCAAGGAAACAAGCAGGTTTCCGAAGTAAATTTTCAACTATTGACTACATCCACGTTCTAAAACAAATTCTACAAAAATACAACGAGTATAATAAAATCTACTTCTTGGGATTCGTAGACTATAATAAGGCTTTTGGCTCCCTGGAACACGGGTGCATCTTGGAAGCACTACGAGATCAAAATATACGGGATAGATATATAAGAATCTTAAAGAATATATACTCCAAAAGCACAGCACAAGTCAGATTGGAAAAATCAGTCAAGGAATTCTTCATAGAGCGAGGTGTTCGTCAAAACGATCCTATTTCACCTAAACTATTCTCGGCAGTACTGGGGATGATAATCAGAAACCTGGAATGGAAAGAACAAGGGCTCAATATAAACGACGAAAATCTAAGCCATCTACATTTTGCAGATGATCTAATACTGTTCTCTGAATGTCCTAGAACATTACAACAAATGTTGCAACAGTTATCGGACCAGAGAGCAGTAGCAGGACTAACAATGAACATCACGAAAACAAAAATTATGACTAATTCCACAAAGACACAAAAGATCACAGTAAACATGCAGGAAATAGAATATGTAGATGAATATATATACCTAGGATAGTTAAAATCACCTACGAAAACTATGCATAAGAAAGTCGATAGAAGAATAGCTAATACATGGAAAAGATACTGATCACTAAGTGAAGTTATGAAGGATAGGAGCATGCCCACTAAAGCAAAAAGGAAAGTCTACAATATATGCATTCTGCCATGTTTAACCTATGGCTGTCAAACTTCTGCATTAACAGAAAACTTAACAAATACAATAAGTGTCTGCCAAAATAGTATAGATAGGAGTGTTATTGGAGTCAAGAGAAAAGATTAAATTAGTCTAACAGAAATTAAAAACAAAACACAATTCTGAAATGGTGATGGACAGGATACATGTTAAAGGCAATTCAAGAGAAATGGACGAAAGTTGTCACAGAGTGGTACCCAAGAGATGGTACAAGAAACCAAGGGAGACAAACTACAAGATACTACTACGATATAAAAAAGGTGGCTAGTCCAGAATGGATCCGGGTAGCAAAAGACAGGGAGAAATGGAAAAAGTTAGAGGAGGCCTATGTCGAAAGACAAGCTGTTTTTGAACCGAACGTCGATTAAAGTCGTCGAAAGTTAAATATAAGTAAGATAACACATATATATATATATATATATATATATTGTTATAAATTTTAACAACAATAAAGGCTAATTTTATTTATTTTATTTTATTTACAGTCTATGTGAATATGTGAGTGAACAATGTGTGAATGTGTGTATGAACAATGTGTGAAGACTTTACCGCTTTGTATATTCTTATTATAGTTATTTAATTGTTCTATACAGCAGTTTGTCTTCCTAATAAGTAAATAGATAAATAACATATGGAACTATACATTAGCACTCCACGAACGACGACGACGACGACGACGACGAGTGACGAACTGTAAGTAATATCACAAAAAAATTGTATTAAAAAATTGGACAAAATTGTAACACCTAACGCCAAGCAAGAAAACGCAAAATCTAGTCGCGGGCCGTCTACAATCATTATTGATGCCCACAAAGTATGAACAGACAACAATAATAATATTAATTTTGATTGTAAATTAATTCATTTCTATATACTCATGTGAATCATTTATTCTTTTGAAATTGCATGCAATGTTATAATTATTAATTTGGATAATATATACATTTATGAACATTTATCGTAGATACTTAATCTATCTGCCCATGTACGAGTATGTCTTTGGATTTGTTTCTTAATTTTACGTAATATTTATATTTCTTAGGTTTTTAGTTATATTTTAGTTACATTTAGTTAGTTTAGTTCATTTAAAGTGAACGAACCCTAGAGCTCCATATTTCTGGAGAGGTATTAATTAAAAGGTTCGTTCAAATATTTTACTGCAAGCGGGATGCTCAGTATCCTTTGAAGTAAGAGGAAATAAAAGCTATTTTGAATGCTCAAATGAGACTCCACAAATTTAACTGCAATTTTATTTGGGACTCAAGTAAAATGGGAGTGCATTAACTAGTATTATTTTGATGTTTTTACTACGGTGCATTAAGGAAATTGTAGTTGAATTTGTTTCCCCCTCTGTAGATATTCAAGTTTTCAATTAAAATGTAGAATTATTTTAATATTAAATAATTCAAAATAACTATTGGTCTAATATATAGTTTAGAGTTTTTGTTCGTCTATTAAATTAATAAAAATAAAACTTTACTTTAACAAAATATAATTGCAACAAAATACACAGTTCCCAAAGAAAAAAATACTTAACAAAGACCAAAAAAAAAATAAAAAAAAATATAACAAAAATACGAGTATCCTATTTCTTTGTATTTTGTTAATTGTGTAAATAGAACATTAAAAGGCGTTACACAGACTATCTGTGTTTGCAAAGGTATATCATAGTGATTAATCAACAACCTTGTTTACTCGCTGCCTTCTATCTACCTGTTCGTACAAAAGAAGGTTATGGAGTTTTAGCGAAACCACTGATTGCTATTCACTACAGTATTACTGCATCCCTACCAAGTTTACGCGATGGACGCAAAACCTTTCTATTAGAGCTGTATCCCTTCATTCATGCAGATAATGTGGTAATAGGGAAGCCACGCCTGCTGTTATCAACTTGAAATCAAGCGGTCTTTTTATGTTGGCACCCCTTTCGACTTTTTTGTTTACGACAAAACTTTTCGGCCCAAATGAAATCTAGTTTTTCGTTTATAAATAACACTTTCCTAAAACTTGGACTCACTTATTTATTCTTTTTAATGAAAAGTAATTCCACGACAACTTTCTTAGAAACTCTGAGTTAAAAATTATTTATTTATTTTCAAAGTTTTTGTTTGTGCTGCAATAGTGAATTGCACACAAAATTTAAAATAAATTGTAGTAAAAGGTTGAATTCTTGAATTTTTAGGTATGTTATCTTAAGAATTTAATCCTTTTTCAAATGAACTAATGCGTTTTGGCAGTTTATATTCAGGAATCAATAATTTTTAAAAATAAAAGGAATTAAAATATATAATATTAAAAATCTGTGAAGTAAGAAAACAACACAACAACAAACTAAGGGCGCAGATGTAATAAATAAATCACCCTCTTCGTCGCTGTTGCGGACGCCCTCATATTTTTCCTTAAATATCCCATTTGGAGGAAACGTTAATTTTCCTGGTAATAGGCAGTTCTGTGCATCTCTGCCATTAGGATTCTTTAATTTTGTTTACTTCAATGAATAAGATATTAATTAAGTTTATCAACGACACTATTAAATATTACTACCTCTCCACCTAGTCAATAATTGGATTAATTGAAAATATTTTAAGTGTAATGTTAAAGAAGTAGACGAGTATGTGTCTTTCCAATATCTCTATATAAACGGAATATAATTCAAGTTATTTTATTTTTAAACCATATTTTCAGAAATGGTAAAAAAGACTATTTAAACGTTAGAAGAAAACCCTGTCAATGTAACTGGGTTGATGATTTAAAACTACGAGTATGTAAGAATATTATCTTAATCATTAGCACCACATACTTAAAATAGTTCGGTTTTGAGGGCAGCAGTCGTCGCATCGCTATCAGTGGCCGAGTTGGAAATATACCGGTAGTTATATTCCATAAATTACTATGTATGGTATTATACCCAGGGGTTATAAATTACATACTTGGTACATTTGTACCTACATACGTAGTTTATGATCGTGTCTCTTGGAAGTGTTCGCGTGCTCTGTATCGCGAGATCTACCACTATAACGTTACGCCTACAATTTAAGATTATAAACCATTTGTTTGAATTTCATGTTTAACATCCATTTCAGGATCAAAATTGTAGATCTCTGTACATTGGAATAGGTAACAAGGTGATTGAAAAATAACTTGGTGATAGTGAAGCGTTCCGTATTTTACATTTGACTTGGCACCGTGCTGCTGCATTGCTTTGTTTTCAGGAGTTATCCCAAGATATATTATCCCCCGATAAAATTTAAAGTAAATTTAAACACTATTATTACAATGTCACTGTAAAACTCATTTAAAGATATTATTTTATCAATAACAATCCTTTCTTAAAATATGAACAACAAAACCTCCTTTAGTTCGCAACAAAAAAAATATTGTCTCTATTATTAAATAGTATTAAAACTATATGTATTTGAAGACATAAAATCAACTTTTCTTATACCGCAAGTCTTGCAATGTATTACGTAGTGACTCCGAGTAAAGCGAATCGTGGGGTCAACAAATATATCAGGTGTTATCAAACCTGAAATTATACCGCTTGTAATAGAAACGTCTTCCTTGGAAATTAATTTTTCAGTTTTCTTTACTAATTGCTAAACGTGCAATCATAGTATTGCATATATTGCATATATTTATGATATGGAGAAATATTTCATAATATATAATATTGATAATACATATAATGGAATTAGCATTATTGTTCTTTGAATATATGGAACTTAGGATCATCTCGCTACATTTTTTGGCTAGATCTACTAAGTATTCTAATCTATCTTCTTTATATAATGTTCGTAACATTAGTCTCAGTAGTCACTTTTTGGTCCGAAGTGATTTGCGTGCGGAAGCGCGGTTTAATGAATTGTGTTCTGTGAATACATACTCGTACTCTAAATAACTCTGTTTGATTTGTCCATGAAAAACAGTTATGTTAAATTGAATCAATGTTTAAAGTTAGTGATGTTGTTTAAGACTCTGTTTGGTATTTAAATACTTGAAGTATATAAATTTTGTAATTGCAGAAATCATTATTTTCTTTTTATTAAATTTCCGTCTGATTCCTAAAAATATCATATGATATGAATCAAGCCGTTACAAGCGGTAAAGAAGTACGATAAAAAAATTGTCTTTTATAATAAGTTAAGAAGGTATTATTATTTATATATTTTTTGTTATTAATATCATTTTATCCATTATTTATAATACAAAATGGTTGTGTCATTTACAATGGTTTTAGCCCAAAAATCCTAGCGCACGATGCGCTGACAATATTGTGGTGCTTCAATGACCCAACCGGTTTTTAATTGTAATTGTGATTTAATGGCTGAAAACACGATTATTCTAGTTTATGTTACACAGAACAAGCATATAAAACAAGACGTTAATCGTCGAAATAAATGGTTGCATGCTAGATGAGGCAGTAAAGAAAACATTACTGAACGTGTAATTTATTTATTGTAGCACCTCTTCATTTAGTTATACGTACACGCTCGTATCTAATTAATATCATCGTATGGCTTTGAGTATCTGCGTTGCAGTTAATAAACTTGATGTTCCTTCTTATAATTTAACTTTGTATTTTTGATATTTTATTCGTCGATCTTGGAACAAAGATAAGAAGCCACGTTCAATTTAAATTTTTTTTTGATAAAATATAACCTATATGTGTTGTGAATAACAATGAAAAAACGAAATCTGTAAGTACACTTTGATTTCTTAAGAGGCAATTGATGTCCGATAAATTTCCATTCTTATCATACAAATTGAGGCAGACCGATAAATTAGTCTTTAACGAATCCATCCAGACACTTCATTCAAGTCCAAATAAGATTTAATTACGTATTTCCTGAGACGACGACTTATTTACTCTCTAATTGAATCAGGTGTTTTGGGAGTAATGAATTCACGAGATGCCTTTGTTTGTTGACAAATTGTTTCTTATAATTCTGTCATTATTGTTTTTGAAGTTGTCGCTTTTGCCAATCGTTCAAGGATTTGAAATTCAAATATTTTATTGCTTGTTTTCCATTTTCATGTTAAAATTAATATCAGAAAATAATAAAAATCTAAACCTTTATTTTATTATATTATAACTTATATGGTATTTATAAAATCCATTGCCGTAATATCCAGTGACGATAAAGGATTAGGGAAACAAGACCAGCCCGACAGAGTAGTTCCCAAATCAGTCACGGACAGGCAAATGGTTTGCCATAGAAATTCAACCCCGCCGTTATCGGGTCTCGCGGGCCAGGCTTCATTATGAGGCAAGAATGTAGCGAATATCGTTTGGAGTTATGACCGAAGTTTGTTTGTATTTTGACTTGCAAGTGTGAATGATTGAATTCGTTTGGGGATTGATTTTGCCGCTTTGGATTTATGAACGTAACACATTATCATATTTATTCATCGGTTATATGTTACATACATTTTTAACGGATATCTCTCTTAATATAAGGCATTTAAAACGACTTTAGTTTGTCTTTTGAGTTTCATTTGAAGTTTAAATAATAATCACGTTTCTTACTGTTTTTGTATGTATTCATTGCATTTAAGAATTTAGTCCATATTGTATACTTTTGGATAATAATGGCAAAGATTAAATTGCTAAATGTCCTTTCTTATAGTATATTTTCTTAAAATATTTTATCAAATTACTTCTTACAAATTAAGAATCTTAAAATAGCTTAAGACAATGCATTAAGAATAATATATGAATAGTTGAAACTAAAACGTCCTAAAACTGATAAACCGTACAACCAGTTATCTTCCACTTGGCACTGCTTTCTGAATACATTGTATTCATGTATGTATGTATGAGGATATTAACATAGGAAACGCGATGCACCTCGGATGATGTGCTGAATTCAGAAATCGTTTCCAGTGATGTTTGAATGTCAATAGTGTAAACGAGAGTATTTGCATCTAAGTCATGTGTTTACATTGTAAGTATATTTGTTTTATTTATTTATGATTTGATAATTTAAGTTTATTTATAAGAACATCAAAGAACTTACTGTATTATGAATATAATACGCTGTGATCAAAGCTTTCTCCAAAGTCGCTTTTTGTTTTTTTCTTTGACGTAAACATCATAATGATGTCTTTTTCACACACTACACTACACAATGAATACGTTCATATATATTGATAATAAGTAACAGCTTTATTTCAGTGATTGTATATTAATTACTACCCAATGTTAGATAGAAATGGATAAATTTCTAATCCGTAAACTTAAAGACGAGCATTGATATCGCCACATCAAAAGGTCGTTCTCAACAAAGGATTAAGATACGGTTTTCCTACATACACATATCACAATTAACGAGACAATATAGAGCAAATAAATATCAGAATATTAATATGAAACAATCTAAGCGACGAAGTGACATTAATTACCCCAAAAGTTATCCCATGTCGAGTCGAGTGTCATGTGACACGTTTATTGATAGTCTGATAGTCCCTCCTCTACGAGGGATGAAGTAGTTGATGTTTAATGGTAATTAATTATACTACATTGGTAGTTATGCAAACACAAGATTTTTATTTAAATAGCTGCTCTAATCTAATCTAATTTATCTAGATTTAGTAATAAAGACGAGATAAGAAACGTTACACAAAGTGGCGTTTCTATATTTTTTTATTACATTAACGTGAAGAAAGAACTTTTGAAACATGTTTTAAAACATGGAATATTGTTTTGGACAAATACAAAAAAACCGATAGTAGGTTGTGATATGAATATTACTTTTATCTTTAGCCACAGGTACGTATGCCCAGTTTCATTATCTGTCTTTATCTTATTACCTTAAGTTTTTTTAATGTAGTAGAAATATATTTATAATGCGGAAAAATACTTTACTAATCTAGACGGATAACCTAGATCTGCGCCTAAAGGCAATGATGATGATCATTGAAAAAATAGATACATACAACATAAAAACAAACAATAGATACATACAACAATCAATTGCGTAGAATAAAAGTTCCGTTTTCGTTGGTTCATAAGTTTAACGTAGCTATAAGGATATGAGGTTATAGAACACTAAATCATGAATGAATCTCCTGTTACAAGCCGTTACGAACACCGCTAAAATATCGTCACGTCACAAATTAGGAGTATTAAGACACGTCATGCTATCTTGTATCAAGTGGTAAGTGTTTATGTTTGTTCGTAATTAGTGGTAGATGTAGATACGTGAGCATCGTCGAGATGGGTTGATAACACGATTGATTAGAGGCGGTCACGCGACTGAACAATGAAGGTGGATCGTCTTGAAAGGTGGGGTGAGTTTAAATTTATTAGATTGTATGGGGGTTTGTAGAATAGACTACAAACATATAATCCATTACAATTTGTTCACGTTCGTTTTTTTTAAAGCTTTAATGCCAAAATTTACTTTCAAAATTAAAATTTTATTCTTTATTATAATGTTTTCTTAGTAAATAAAACTTTCGAAATCTAATACTTACAATCAAATGGAGTGTATGTATTTTATTTAAACCTCAGCGTCCACCACACAAATGCAGACGAGAATAAATAAAGTTTGTTTAAAATACACCCGCGCACTCCAGACAATTGCAATTTCATTAAATTTATTGTCAAAATATATTTTTTTAACAAGACCTTCAACGAAATTACTTCAATGCGATGTTTGATGATGATTTAATTCTACTTATTTTATTTGGAATAATAGACAATCTATAGGAGTATTATGTTACACTGTAGTTTTGCTTGTTTCATTTAAAGTTACAATTATTTAATTAATTAATTATTTATGTATGTTTTGATATGACGCAGTTATAACTCACAGTTTTTCAGCTACCCTTTGATATCATGCAACTAGACCCTGACGTTCCAGAAATGTGAACTTCACTTGACTTAAACAAATATTACAGAAAAAACATAATTTGTTAAACATTACTTATATTAAATATAAAATTACATAATAATTATATTATATTTATATTTTTTACTTTAACAGTGCGCTAAAACCTTTAGACTATATTTTTCAAACATTATTCTGAGGTGTCGAGCAAAGGGTACGACGACAACCGAACGATTGCTATGATAATTTGTTTTACAACTTTATATTTATAAGTTTAGAGATTTGACGTTAAACTTTGACGATTGTGAAAGGAAGAATGCAAATTCAAAGTAGATGTTGTAATATTCATAAAAAATATCAAAGAGAACATTTTCTCATAAATAAATTTTGAATTATTATATAAGTTTTAAGGATTCAATAATAGTTAGTAGACGCTCACTTCGATTAAGCAAGGAGGCCTTACTAGTTATATAAAGCTCCATTTAAATGGCATCCTTATTGCAAGTAGTTGCAACACAGCAGTCGTGGCCGAGTGGTTAAGGCGTCTGACTCGAAATCAGATTCCCTCTGGGAGCGTAGGTTCGAATCCTACCGGCTGCGTATTTTAATATGTTTTGTACCTTAACTTTTAGTGCGTTTTGTATCCCTAATATCAACATAATAAACATATTTGTCAATAAATTCCTTATATCTATTCATGTATATCACAGTTTACATATTATATTGATAAATAAATAGTTGAGATTTTTAGTAAAGAAGAACCTTTGAGATGGGGCTCCAATATCACTTGAAAGGGAGTGTTTTAGATTAAATTAATAAAGCGCCCCAAGTGTTCAATACGGTAAAACAAAACGTGTATGGTAAATTCAATTAAAATGGAGCGGAGAATGGCATTTTTAATAAAAGGGCGGGTATACAAATATGCCTTTGTGCGTCACCCAATACCTCTTGCGAGTTATTATCATCTTCACGAAGGAAAAATATGTTTTTTGTTGTTTTCTAAATTATTTTTTAATAAAACTTCAAAAAATAATTCTACACTATTCTATTCTATACTACCTTGTTGTTTCATTTTCTCACAGGCAGCAAAAAATATCAACGATAACTAATAGGTATTGTGTATTAATTATTAACGGTATCTATCTTCCTTGGGAAAAAATTTTGAGGGCTTATCAAAGTAATTCTCACGAAATCAGTAATAGGATTTAATTGAAAGCTGACATTAAGTATATTTCAATACATTTTTTGATATAAATAGAGATTTCGTCAGAATACATTCTATCTGACAATGCTGCACTAAATTATTGTATTTTCTGATGTAAAAAAATGCCGCAGTCGGTAGGATTCGAACCTACGCTCCCAGAGGGAATCTGATTTCTAGTCAGACGCCTTAACCGCTCGGCCACGACTGCTGTGTGATGTGTATTAATATTAAGATACATAAGTGATATGAATGTCCGGGTATGTATCCGTTGACAGTTTAAGTTGACAAAAAGAGATTAAGTATAATCTTTTGTATAGATCCGTTGTCCTCATGGGCCTATTTCACAAATTCTGAGTAGTAAACCTTTTAACATAGCATTGATTAATATATATTGTTGTTATAGTTTAATATTTTTCTAAAATTTAATTTAACACTTTTTTTACAAACACTTAGTTTTATTTTTATTCTTTTTTTGGTAGGTTTCTTATCAATTAACAAACAAAAAACATTATAAATATTAAAGTTTTATGTTTGTCCTGTTAGTTCCAGAAAATTTAAGAACATTACATTTAAGAGCGAGCAGCCATAAGTCTATTATTCACAATTTTAATTATCAGTTTTTTTAGAATGCCGCATGACTGACTCTTCCATGGTCTCAACGCCGCGAATGAAGATCAATATTTTATATATATTGACATTAAAGAACAAAATACAAATTAATGGGTTAGTATAGAAAATAATATAGAGTTGAGGAATAGGAGTAGTAATTATAAAAAAATGGTCAATTCCGTAACTAAATCTCTTCCAGACTACCCAATTACTTTTATTCTAGCGACACATTAACAATTTACATAAAAATATTTATTCACATCGCATTCGCATTATTTTAGTTAATACTAAACATTATAATGTAAGAAATATATTTAATAAATATAAAAAAATTTGCTTGTATTTAATTACGAATTTTTTACATAATTATCATTAAAACTGTATATTTATTATCTTAATTATCTGCATAAAGATTTGGTACTGTGTAAGTAACACAGTACCAAATCTTTATGCACTGGATCTCGAATAGCTAATTTACAAATTATTTAATATAACATGACTTCAACATTCTGCATTTACTACATAATATCAGCTTACTGTATATAAGCAGATAGTACAAAAGCTTGTATGTAGCTCTAAAGCTTAAAACATTTAAAAACTATCATCTCAGTGAAACAATAATATCACATAATTATGTATCTATGAAATGATATGTTGTCTTACTCTACATAAACTCATTAGGTTAAAAAAGAATTATAGTGAACTACTCTCTTGCTTTCCCCTTAAGTGTGTAGCCGATTTAAATTTAAGTTTCCAACTAAAGGCCACTCCGAGGATCGGTCATAACTCTTGCCTTAATCTTAAGCCGGACTCAAACTAAAACAGTGTCACAATAAATACAATACTAAATTAAGGATGTCACTCGGTGAGGCCAGGAAATTTGCGTTTTGTTGCGTTCTTGAGAGTATCTTATTATTAAATATGATCATAACAATTTATTTTTTACATTAAAGCTATGCAAACGAATAGTTTGTAAAACAACCTGAAATATTTTTTTATGGAAAATTATTTTTAAAGAACTGGTTATTGTTAATAATTTCTTTATTTAACCCGTCATAGGTTACTTTGTTAATAGTTTAGAAAATTCATGTAATATCTAATATTTCTAGAAAAAACAAACTTAGAATTTTAATAATCAGTTTCAGAAATAACGAACATAAAGACACCCGAAATCGGTAGATTATTGTGTGGATTACACTTAGAATTACTGTGTGGGAATCGAAGCCACAACGTTTGTTTAAGAGTCTCTAACCACTAGACCAACTGTCAATGAAACTAAACATCAGATCACATATATTATTTTAATGTTCATAGACTCCATTGTATTGGACACACGGCTAAGCACACTTTGATACCAGGCTTACAAGAGGCCTATTTGCTTTATTTACGAGTTTAAACAGTTCTAAGTTAGTTCGTTAGAGTTTTAACCTCCGGCAGCTGGCGATTAGCGGCTAACGATCGCAACTCCGAGCAAATAGATAAATCATGAAGACCCTTCTTGTTAAACAATTAAGAGGATTTGATTGAAAAGTGTTTGTAGATTCTTTTGTTTTATTTGAAAATATAAATGTCTTTTAACAAAACCTTCTCGAAGTCGTTAGTTCTATAACATGATATAAAATAGAAAATATGTAAACAGTTCTATGGTAATTATATATTTTGTGGCAATATCATATATATTTTATTTTAATTCATCATAAATTCATCTTCAATATATCGTTTTTATATTTGAGGCAACAATATTGTGAATAATAATGATATTAAATAAAAAAATATAATATTTAAGCAGGTGTCATTAGTCCGTTTGTAAAACAACATCTGTAATTTATGAAAACACGCTTTACTTTTTTCTTTGTTCAACTAATGAACATGTTGCAATATACTAGTATATAACATTTTTAGTTTCGTCTGTTTGTTTCTTAATTAAATAAAACATGTATGTAATATATTTACTTTTAAGTCTGGTCTTGAAGAATACCATAAAGCACTTATATCTTCTATTATAAGAAAGGCTAACATACGTAATCGATTCTAAAGACCTTTTTTAATTGGAAAAGTATTTTGTACTTGGGATTAGGACACGCGTAGGACGATAATATAATTTACCGGTTATAATAAGGTACGGAATTTTAGATTTACTCAGAACCCGCTTTGTTTTTTTAATTTTACAGTTAAATCCTACTGATCATATATTTATTAAAAAAATCAAATTCATATTACATATTTTAATAAATACACATATATGTGTATAATTTTTGACTAATTAATATTTTTCCTCCGGAAATATGACTACCGTTAATTGTCTTCTTTACTGCAATTGTAAAAAAACGTATTGTTTAAAATATACCATTCCATTTCATAAAAAAATACTTAATAACTCTCAAAATCTAAGTTCAAGGCAGTTCTTGTCCGGCGTAAGTTAAAACAGGATATACAACTACCGGTTCCTGAGCCGCATCCAGTTTATCATTTGTAACTTTAACGAGAACTTTGTGTTCTGAGACCGTGACAGTATAAACGTTATTTAATGTTCAAATTGTTTATCATAACATGAAAATTAAATATTAATTTTAAAAATAGACTATCCCTACCTTTGCCTTACCTTGGATATACAAATATAAATATCCAATCTACAAAGAAAATCAGCTCGTCCACGAGTTTTCGAATTCATTAACATTAAGCCATTTAATTAATGTAAATATTAGATATCAAATTATGATTTTTAAATAACACTGAGATGAATTGATTCTTAACTTATATGTTTTTATATTATTTTGTATAACAAGATAACAATGAATATATGAATATTATAATTGAATAAAAATAAATTTATGAAATTATTCAACTGTCAAAAGTGTTAACAATAACATTAGAATAAAAAAAATATATAAATCAAAAAATAATTTCTCCATTTCTCTCAAACTAATATTAAATAAACAAACAGCGCAATGCAGAGATAAGATTATTGAAAATTCTTTACTCAGAACAAACAGTCTTTCTGTGAAGGTACAAAGCAAATTAAATAAACAGAGCCTTCTATAAATACATAATTATTTCCTAACATTAATATAAATTTCGTAACTATTTCTGATTTTAATGTTAAAGATAATGTAAATGTCTCTTGAAAGCCCGTAATATATTTAAATAAATATAAATTATTATTCTCTTTTTACAGATTTTGGAAGAAAAGAAGTATATTTGTATAAAGTGATCTACAAATTCCACGGTTGGACTCTTGTAGAATTAGAATGAGTCGTGAATTTATAACTTTTTAAAATACTTTTTTGACATGATTCTCTTAGCTTGCCGTATTTGACGATTAGACATTTCTATGTTTAATTGTGATTAGTTATATAACTTCATTCAACTGTTTCTAACAATGAATAAGTATTTTAAATTGTATAAATTGAAGTTGTATTAAAATATATTTCAAGTACTCGTATATTCAGATATGGTAACATAATATAACACAACCTACGTATAATATAAAAAACGCCGAAGTCGGTAGGATTCGAACCTACTCTCCCAGAGGGAATCTGATTTCTATTCAAATGTCTTAACCGCTCGGTCACGACCCAGAGGATCATGATGTAAAAATATTTACGCATCAATAATAACGCCTTGCTTCTTACTACTACTTTAATTTTACACCTTACGTCCAAACCTTTGTGGCATTACAAATTACTTTAAACCTTTTCTATAACGTAATAATTGATTATCAATATCATTAACATTACTATATCATAAAATCTGCATTTTCAGGCCTGCTTTATCTGTGTGATCCTTGTCCCTTATAAGGTGTCTTGGAATCGGGAAAACCTTAATAAATTATAATAACTACCACTGAAAATATTATTAAATAAGTTAGGTTAGTTAGGTTCTTATACGACTGATTAAACACAAATTAAAATGTGAAACATTCCAAAAATTAAAATGAGAATTTATATTTACTTAAATATGTTTTGACCTTGCAAGTTTTCCTGTAAGAAGAGACGCGAATCTTAAATATTATATAAAGATAAGAATTATTCTGAAAAAATAAATATTACGCAGGTATTAAATTGAATATTTAAGATAATTATTATTTTATTTATAGATACTGAATCCGGTTTGTTTATTTTCTGTAACTATTACTACAAGTATTATAATATTTTAATTGAAGAACTAAAAAGGGGTATGTCTGCATAGTTTAATTTAAAACTTATATAGAAAAATCTAAATTTTTATTTGTGGGTAACTTATTATGTTGCTAGGTGAAAATTGTATTATCTGCAATATTATAATGCTGACCATCAAAATCATTTACTTGCAATATGTAAGTAGGGTGAGTACGAGGCTAGAGCGTACGCTGAAGTTCCAGCTGGTTCTTGGTGAAAATGGAGAAGAGTTGTCGCATCACTAAGATACCAGACACATAAATTATGGCTGTAACTCAATTATCAATTTTAGTTTTGAAAGAGTTTCTTGCCGGTCCTTCACAATAGTCCTATCTTTTCGAACCGTGCCACTCGTCATCTGACTTGTCATAAATGTACCGTATATCTACGTAAAAAAATTAACATGACTTTGACTTCCAATTTCGTGCAAAAGATCAATAATAGATAGAAGAGAAAGAGTAGATGGGATTAGTAGGATATGTAGAGAATATTATATATACATAAAAAAAGGATAAAGAAAGAAACGCGGTCCGAAGCATAAGAAATGGAAATAAAACGAATGCCGTGGGCAATGTTGTAGCAATAAAAATATGAAAGTTATTATCAGTAGCTTTGTTATTTAATAAGTTATAACGTTTTCTAATATTTTCGTCAGTACTGTAGTGGTAGAGCCCAGCAAAGTGGGCGGGCAAAGTTTCGCGTTTTAAGTTTACTGCGGGCAATCGACGAGTCAACACAGTGGCTCCCCGCACCACCATAAATCTGAATTTTGCAACATCCGGGGATTTCATTTCAACCAAAACGCTATCCACTATCATCAAGAGATGGCGTAGCCAGCCTTGTTGTTTTTGGAGGAGACGCAGATATCTCGACCTAACGACGCAGAGTACCTATTATACCCCGAATATAAACTTAACATCATTTTATGCCGTTGTGTCTGTTTTTCTAAGGGAGAACATTTGTTACCGTCGCCTTAAGATTTTTAAAGGTCGGGACTTGTCTATCTCTGTCTGTCAGGGTCTACGCGTACCTCTACAGGTCCCGTAGTGGTAATCCAGATCGAATCAACTCTTAGGCCACGTCCAGGCGAAGATTGACGGTCTACTTTCATAAACTCCCTCCGCTGAGGTTGTAGTCCTCGGGGACTTCAACGAGCACAATGTCGATTGGTTAGGGTCACGGGCAACCGACAAAGCGGGGAGATCTGTGTTTAACTTTGCTCTGGCGAATGGTCTGTCCCAGGTATACTGGACGTGGATAGCACTATGCCCTCTTTATTGGACCTTCTGCTGTCTAAATATAGCAGAAAGTATCATTTCGAGGCTCCCCTCGGGTCCTCCGATCATTGCCTAGTACTGGGTTAGTGCTAATTCAACGTCGGGCTAGTTTGGTACTACAAGTCAGCGGATTAGGATGAAATGCGCACTGATTCATTTTCCTTCCAGTTCCAGATTCCAGTGACTGCGCTGCTGTTACAGATTAGGTGATACTACAGGGGATGGAGTTATTTGTACCAAACTATGTGGTAGCACTTGGTGGTAGATCTCAGCCTTAGTTTTATGTGTTTGCAGCTGCGGCAGCCGGAAAATGGCAGGCATATCAAGCTTGGACTAATGCGTTAGTCATGAAGGATCTCTACAGTTCTGAAGAGAAAATATAACCATGCCTACAGATTATTCAAACAATTAAATGAAAGGTAAGTGCATGCTAATATTGAGACAAATGTGTGGCATTTCAAGTGTGTTTATATATTGCATGTAAAAGGTAGTTTAAAAGCAGTAAAGATATTTAAAAAAATCGCTTTAATGTGGCATAGTCACGAAATACGGAGGGATGAAATGAAAACCACAAAAAAAGTATGAAAATTCTTAAGTATGAATAAGAAGAGTTCGGAAGTCGAAAATATGGATCTGTGTAAATTGAGTTTGAACAGCAGCATGTTTCTACTGCAATGACGTATGACAGCAGAGACGATATAAATGGAACAAGGGTAGATGGATAATCATTCATAAAACCAAATATTGTCAGTTCCTTCATTTCTGTGAAAATATATATGAAAATATATTATATTCTAATTGTTCTAATTTTAATAAATGTTTTGGCATGTTGTGTTCGGTACCGTTAACGTTTAGGGTCTGATCAAAAAGTACTGTCTATCAGGAGAAGCTTTAACATTTGTAGAATAATATGAGGTAATGAATAATGAACATAGCATAATAAGATATTATAATATTAACAAAAATCACAATGTGAATCAATAATATCTTTAAGCATAAATATAATATTATAAAGAAAAATAATAAGAATATAGTATTATTTATTAATTATCGAAAGAAAAATTCTATATAGATACTTAAAGTGGAACATAGTATATGGCAAGTACATGTTTATTGCTTTGAAATAGAGCCTGATAAATAAAATAAGTGTTGTATTGACCGCCACTGTTACTACCATAGGTCGGCCACTGCATTCACTAAACTAGTTTGTGTACTACAGATTTTGAATCCTAAGATCTTCAATATTGCATTTTGATATCCATAAAAGTATATTTTTAAAACCCTCACATAGAATTTCTAAATGCTAAAGTTGAAATAGCAACTCATTCAAAGTAAAAATGAAACATAGACAAGTGTACAAATATTTATTTTTCATTCTGGCAGAGTTCGTGAATTTCCACAAAGTTAGCGGATAAGGGAAGTACGACTAACGAACAATATAATTACTGAGTATGTTTTGTTGATTATTTGTTTAACTTTGTTGCTCAAAATTTTGTTATTTTCTACAAAATATAAGACGAATCATAAAATAAGTAATAAAGTATTAAAATTTTTATAATACCTGTTAAATTTTACTTATATTTTAGAAAAAACCAAATACTTTTTATTGCCACAACATTTTATCAATAAACATGAAAACTTTTTAAGGCATTGCTTTATGTCATACTGTCTATCAATTTGCCACACGGCTAAATCCTTTTGCACCGATCAAGGCTCACATAATGTACGAAAAATCCTGCGCTATAATTATAATATGAAGAAGAATGAAATTTTTATAAAACATACTTTTTCTTAAAATTTAAATGTCTAATTATAACTATACTACAATTAATATAATTTTATCCTAAATCTATACTTATAATAAATCTATAGAGAGGTCAATTCTGTACATGAAATATATTTACAAAATAAGTAGCAGGGGGTGATTAGTGTTCGATACTGATGCCAAAAATGCAGTTAAAAAAATTTTTGTCTGTCTGTCTGTTTGTATGTTATTTATAGAAAAAAAAACTACTCGACGGATTTTAACGAAACTTAGTACAATTATTCTTTATACTCCTGGGCAGGTAATAGTATACTTTTCATCACACTACAATGAATAGGAGCAGAGCAGTGAAAGGAAATGTTGAGAAAATGGGAGAAGTTGCTTGATTTTTTAAGCTTCCGTCGCGTGTGCAGCCTTAATGGTTAGAGCTACATAGAAACTATGTATAACGGAAATATTCTACATAAAAATACACGAAAAATATTCCAAGACAGCATATATCTATCTACCTTTTATAGTTAACTCACAATAACACGCATAACTCTCGATAGCTTAGCAGTTCGGAGATTTTTTATTATATTTGTTTACTTTTACGTTTATAAAACCAATAATGCTCACCATCATTCCTAATTAAAAAAAAAATAAACATTAGCACCAATTCAATAAAAAAAGAATCATTGAAATCGGTATAGAAACACCAAACTTATACTTACTTACATGAAATACGCCAACAAGACATCGCGCGTGAATAGTGAATCAAGCTATAAGGATTATTTTTGCGTAACGGTTGCCGCGCTCGACGGGGCTCGCGGCGGCAGAGTATAAAACGGGCGGGAGGCGAGCGCAAGCGTCATTCAATATTTGGCTGTTGATGCGTTCAGAGTGTTGAACTTTATTGACAGACAATAATTGTTATTTTATAAACCGTGCTTATCAGCGCGACTTTTTGTCTTTAAATAGTTTATTTTAATTTCTTTTGTTGTTATTTTCTAAATTAGTTTTAGTTTTGTTTAAATTCTTAACTATTAATAGTTCCTATTTTATTTCTTTTTAAGTAGATTTAGATTCGATTTTTAGATTAGATAATAGATAGATAGATTAGATTATTGTTAGATTTTTAGTTACTGATAGGTTAGTTTTGGGCATTTTATGTTTAGTTTTTTTTGTATTGAGTAGATAAAAGCGTAGGTAGGTACTTTTATTAATTATAGTATTCATAGGTATTTTTTATTTATTTTTAAGTGAAGTAGGTATAGGTAGATATTGCCTACTATCTACCTATACTGCACACGTGTTTTAGCTTTATTTTCATTTCTTTTTTTTTTGTACCTAAGTTGTAGGTAGGTAGGTACATATTTCTTAGTTTAATTCTATTAGAATATTAGGTATTTAAGTTTAAATAGGCACTTAGATTTATATTTTTTTATTATATAGCAGCTGTACTTAGAACATCTAAGGTTTTTTTTGTATTAGCATAGGTACTTTGATTAATTACAGTAGTTGTAGGTATTTCTTATTATTCATTTTTAAGTGAAGTAGGTAAGTGTAGATAGTATTGCACACGCATTAAGTATAGCTTTATTTTCATTTTTTATTCTTTTGTAATTTGTAGGTACCTACGTACATATTTATAATTCGATTAGAATATTATTTTAGTTTTAATAGGCACTTAGATTTATATTCTATTTATTATATACTTAGCTATAGTTAGGACCTCTGACGTAAGTTTTTTGTTGGGTAACTAAATAGAATTTAAGTTACCGTCGATTAAAAATAAAATAAACTATGCCACCTAAAAAACGACCATCTTTATCTCGAACTTCGAGTCAAGCTAGGAGAATGAGAATGACGCGTTCTCAAGAATCGGAAGAGGAAAGAGCACATCGGTTAAACTCTATGAGAGTTAGTGCCTCAACATCTCGAGCTAATGAAAGCTCTCCAGAAAGAGAGATGCGATTAGCAGCTGAAAGAGCGAGACGAGCTACAACACGGGCTTCTCAAAGCTCTTCTCAACGAGAGCTAAGGCGTTCCATTGACCGGGAACAACATGCGTTATCCCGAGAAGCTGAAACTGCTTTACAACGAGAATTGCGACTCACAGCTGACCGCGAACGGCATACATTATCTCGCGAGTCTGAAACCTTCACTGAGAGGGAATTACGGCTTACAGCTGACCGCGAACGTCATATTTTATCTCGCGAGTCCGAAACCTTCACTGAGAGGGAATTACGGCTTACAGCTGACCACGAACGTCATATTTTATCTCGCGAGTCCGAAACCTTCACTGAGAGGGAATTACGGCTTACAGCTGATCGCGAACGTCATATTTTGTCTCGAGAATCTGAAACTTTTACTCAATATCAAGACCGTTTGACAAATGATAGGGCGCACCATAACATGATTCGATCTCTTGAAGATGAACATGAGCATGAACAACGACTAGAGTCGGGACGCGATTATTACAATTCTTTGAGACAAGAACAATTGATTACTTTATCTAATGAAAGATTAAGAATTGAAAATATTCGGTCGCTTGAAACAGAAGAACAGCGAGAGGCCCGTCTTACTGCAGATAGATTTCGACATGGTCTTAATGACTTAGATATACACGTGGTAGATCAATCTACAAATTCGGTGGCGTGGTCCGATAAATATAAAAGTGGGTTTGCTTATAACCTCACAATTGATTACAGATCATCTTCTGAAATAGGCGATATGAACGTAGTATGTTCCTTTTGTAATGCTTCGAAGTGGAGGAAGGAGTCTGCTGGTTTCTGTTGTTCTGGAGGTAAAATAAATTTGCCTTCGTTCGAAGACCCACCGGAACCTTTAAAATCACTACTTTTAGGGGAACATTTGCAATCCAAACAGTTTTTAGATAATATTCGCACTTATAATAGTGCATTCCAAATGACATCCTTTGGTGCTAAACAAATCTCAGAAGGCCCTTTCATGCCTACTTTTAAGGTACAAGGTCAGGTTTACCATTTGATAGGGTCCCTTTTGCCTGAAGAACAACCTAAATTTCTTCAAATATATTTTGAATCCGATTACAACGAACAGTCGAATATAAGAAATCAATATTTTCCGAATTTAAATACTGAACTCATTTCACAACTTCAGAACATGTTACATCAGGTTAATTCGTACGTATGCAGTTTTAAATCGGCATTAGAAGCCCTTTCTCAAGATGGTAATAACAATTATAAAATTGTTATAAATGCCGATAAGCGTCCAACTCAGGAACACCCTGGGCGTCATAACGTTCCATCCACGAATGAAGTTGCTGTAGTACTGGTCGACCAGGAATGTGATAGGCGTGATATCGTTATACGTTCCAGAGACAATCGTTTGCAACGTATTTTCGAAACCCACAGGGCTTACGAAAGTTTGCAATATCCTATGATATACTGTCGAGGGGAAGATGGTTATAATTTCGCTGTATACCAAACCGATCCGCGCACAGGCGCACCTAATTATAATAAAAAGGTGTCATGCCTTCAATTTTATTGTTACCACCTGCAAGTGAGACGGAATAGATTGGTATACTTTCAACGTTTTCGTGGCTTATTTAATCAGTTTATTGTTGACATGTACGCAAAAATTGAAACCGAAAGATTAGTTTATATACGATCTAATCAAAGGCAGCTGCGCGCTGAAGAATACGTGCACCTTCGCGATGCCATGCAGCAAGATAACGATACTGTGAATATGGGTCGTTTAGTTATTTTACCCTCTTCTTTTACTGGTGGTCCACGCTACATGCATGAACGTACTCAAGACGCTTTTTGTTACGTAAGAAAATATGGACGTCCCGACTTATTTGTTACTGTAACTACCAATCCCAAGTGGGATGAAATCACTCGGGAGCTTCTTGAGGGTCAGGCACCGCATGATCGCCATGATATTATTGCAAGAGTGTTTCATTTAAAATTAAAATCAATGATAGATCTTCTTACCAAAGATAACATTTTTGGAGAAGTATTGTGTTATATGTATAGTGTTGAGTGGCAAAAACGCGGCTTACCTCACGCACATATCTTGCTTTGGTTAAAAGATAAGGTTCGACCTAATGATGTAGACAGATTAATCAGTGCTGAAATTCCAGATCCGACTGCAGATCCCCTGTTATACGACATTGTTAAAACTCATATGATACATGGTCCATGTGGTGCATTTAACGCAAATGCTCCTTGCATGCAAGACGGTCGTTGCACTAAAAGGTATCCAAAAGCATTAGTGGATGAAACTGTAACAGGACATGATGGATACCCATTATATCGTCGCCGTTCAAGAGACAATGGTGGTTTTACTGTTGAAAAGCGAATGTCTGGACAACAGGTTACTTTAGATAATAGGTGGGTCGTTCCGTATTCGCCTGTATTGTCCAGAGCATTTCAAGCTCACATAAATGTAGAAATGTGTAATAGTGTAGAGTCAATTAAATATATTTGTAAGTACATTAACAAGGGCAGTGACCAAGCTACGTTTGCGTTAAGAAATGAACATGATGAAGTTACTAGATTTCAGTCAGGCAGATATATCAGCTCTTCAGAAGCTGTGTGGCGGATCTTAAGTTTTAATATTCACGAAAGATATCCACCTGTGACCCATCTGGATGTTCATCTGGAAGGCGGTCAACGTATATATTTTAACGCCGAAAATGTTACAGAACGATTAGAGAACCCTAGACAAACAACTTTATTGGCATTCTTTCGACTTTGCCAAACTGATAATTTCGCAAAGTCTCTTTTGTATGAAGAAGTTCCATCGTATTATACCTACGATAAACAACGAGGTGTCTTTAACCGTAGACGCCGAGGCAGGCCTGTAGATGGCGAGACAGGTATTTTCAAAGAACATGTTCTTGGTAGAGTGTATACTGTTCATCCTAACAACGCAGAGTGTTTTTATTTGAGATTATTATTACATACAGTGCGAGGACCAACATAATTTATAGATTTGAGAAAAGTAGACGATGTTGTTTATCCAACTTATCATGCAGCTTGCCAAGCGCGTCATTTGCTTGAAAATGATCAACATTGGGATGACGCTTTAGCAGAATCCTGTGTTAGTGATAATCCACGACGGTTACGCCATTTATTTGTAACATTACTCACATTTTGTAATTTATCTGATCCTGTCCAATTATGGGAAAAATATAAAGAAAAATTTGCAGAAGACTTTCTTCGGAATTTATCTCACAATAATGAAGGCGCAACTAATGATAATTTTTGAGATCTGGCTATAAATCAGTGCTTATTAGCTCTTCAGGAAGACTTAACAGCAGTAGGCGGTAAATCACTTTGTGAATATGGTTTGCCAACGCCAACCTCAGTCGGAGAGGTTACCAATAGGGAATATTCCGCAGAGATTGGTTACAACCCAATGGAACTGCTGGTAACATTAGAAAACGGTGTCCCAATGATGACTGCAGAACAACGCTTAGTCTATGATCGCGTGTGCGAGAGTGTGCAGAATAATTTAGGAACAATATGGTTTTTAGATGCACCTGGAGGAACTGGGAAAACTTTTTTGACTAAATTAATATTAGCTTATGTTCGAAATCAGCGTAAAATCGCTCTTGCCGTGGCTTCATCAGGTATAGCTGCAACATTGCTACCAGGAGGTAAGACTGCTCACACTATGTTTAAAATACCAATTAATTTAGATCGCACGGAAAGTCCAACCTGTAGTATTTCAAGAAATAGCGACAAAGCTAAGGTATTGCGTGAGTGTAATTTAATCGTATGGGATGAATGTACGATGGCCCATCGAAAAGGAGTAGAAGCAGTAGACAGAACTCTAAGGGACATAAGACAAAATGATCGACCAATGGGCGGTATTACGGTTTTATTTTGTGGTGATTTCCGACAAACCTTACCGGTAATACCACGGGGAACCCGAGCTGATGAGATTAGGGCTTGCCTGAAAAGCTCTTATTTGTGGTGTGATATACAATCGGTGCATTTGACTATAAATATGCGAGTGAGAACTGGAGACAACGCAGATAATCGTGAATTTTCTGATACATTATTGAAGATTGGTGAAGGTACCTATCCACAACTACACCAAGGAAAACTTATTCTGACACCTGAGTTATGTTGTATAGTGCAATCCCAACAACATCTTATATCTTCGGTTTACGGTGACATAACAATTATATTAAATAGGGACAATTCTTGGCTTTGCGAAAGGTCCATTTTGACTCCTCGCAATGACCAGGCATCTGAAATTAATAATAAAATACTGTCTAATATACAGGGAGAAAGCAAAGTTTATAGTTCAATAAATAGAATGGTTGATGAACAAGAAGCCACTAATTACCCGATAGAATTTTTAAATTCTTTAAGTATGCCTGGACTACCTTCTCATATAATTTGTTTAAAAATTGGCATACCGATAATTCTGCTCCGAAATTTAAGACCACCTCAACTTTGCAATGGAACTCGGCTAAAAGTAACCCAGTTGCAACAAAATGTAATCGAGGCTCAAATTTTAACAGGTTGCGGTGCAGGAGAAACTGTCTTTATTCCCAGAATTCCCATAATACCAAATAATTTTCCATTCCAATTTAAAAGAACGCAATTCCCAGTATCGGTGTGCTATGCCATGACTATCAATAAAGCTCAAGGGCAGACTTTTCGTGTTGCTGGAGTAGATCTCGGTGTTAGCTGTTTCTCGCATGGTCAATTATACGTCGCTCTTTCCCGGGTTAGCAATTCTAGGAATCTTTACGTTCACGTGCCGGACGGGTCGACTCTTAACATAGTCTACCCAGAAGCTTTGCGCTGAAACATTTTAATTTGATCTAAAAATATTAGCAATATATTATCTTAATAAAAAACAAGGAGTTACACGCTGACCGAGTCGTGGGTATAGCGTGGGTATATTATAATATTCTGCGGTTACTTATATTTTTCAACAGTTTTGTGGATTGGCATATTATATTACTATTGCCCTTCTAAAATACGAAAGTGAATCTGCCTGTTACGTCAAAACTTTGAGGGAGGACATCTGCTAATTTTTTTTCGAAAAACGACGGAAACGCGGACGAAGTCGCGGGCAAAAGCTAGTTTTTAAATAATAACACAAAAAAAAACAGTAAAATGTGAGTCGAACTGCTATTGCTAATGCTCTTGCTCTTGCTCTTGATATACTGGAGCGCAAACATAAAGATAAAAGGATTTTCTTTTTCATTTAAAAAAGAATAAGGTGGTAAAATCAAAACAACTACTTAAGCGATTCGCAAAAAACTTAATTACAGATGGAGAAACGAACGTTCCGCACTTCAAAAGAGCTGAAGACTAACTATCATCTAGTCCTGATCTTAATCCACTGGATTATGATTTATGATCAGTTTTAGAGTTAGAATTGCTCTAAAGGCCATGATAGTTTGGTACCCTAAAACAATCCATACAATTGGCAGAGAAGAATTGTGGCTACTATTGATAACTGGCCCCAAGTTTTAAAGGTCTGTACTGCAACCAATGGAGATCACAATAAAATAGGTTTTATATACATTTTAAGGTTCTTATAATTGTATTAAACTGTAATAGTAATAAATGTTTCGTGTAATAAAAAAAACTGTTTTTCTTTGTAACAATATTTATGACAAGAAAATTATACCTCAATAAAATCTAAAAACGCCGTTATTATAAACTGCAATAATAATAAGTACGCATTTGCAAAGTAGATCCATAAAAAAAAATTCTAGGGACATTATCTTATTGACTGTGACTGTATTTCCCAAGGAGGGTTGGGGTCAGGCAGGCGGCCGGCCGTAAAACAAAGCCAAATCTTTAAAGCAGTATGTATGGTAATACAAAGGGATGTAAAACTGAGATTTGGAAGTTAGAATGTTGGTACGTTGACTGGAAGAGGAAGAGAAATTGCGGATGTGTTGAGGAGAAGACGAATAAACGTAGCATGTTTACAGAAAAAACAATGTAAGGGATCAAAAGCGAGAGAGATTGGTGAGGGATACAAGTTTTATTATTGTGGAAATGATGGGAAAAAGAATGGTGTTGGAATTATGCTTGATGAGAAATTAAAAGACTGTGTGACGGGGGTGAATAGGTTGAGTGATAGAATTATTGCTGTGAAAATGATTTTAGAAGGTTTAATCATTAATGTATTAAGTATGTATGCTTTTCAAATCGGATGTGATGATAGGATGAAAGAGAAGTTTTGGGAAGATTTTGATTCTGTGATGATGGATGTTCCGGACCATGAGCAGATATATGTAGGGGGTGATTTTAATGGGCACGTGAGATGTATGAACGATGGTTATGAAAGAGTACATGGTGGTTGGGGTTTTGGTCACCGTAATGACGAGGGTGAAGCCTTGCTGGAGGCCGCGCTAGCCTTCGATTTGGCTATATCCAATACTTGGTTCAAAAAGATGGAAGAACACTTAATTACATACAAAAGTGGCCACCATAAAACGCAGATTGATTATTTCTTAATAAGAAGAAATAAAATCAATTGCGTCAAAAACTGCAAGGTACTGCCGGGCGAAAGTGTAGTCTCACAGCATAGGCTCCTCATCATGGAAATTAAACATGTAGTGCGTACAAATATGTTCAAGAAACGACCCCCACCTAAAATAAAATAGTATTTGTTAGAGAAGGAAGAATGTGCGAGTAAATTAAAAAAAAGAGAGACAGATAAAATTATAAATATGAGTAGTAAAGAAGGAAAATCCTTGAACGATCGTTGGAACAAAATCGTGGGATGGATAAAAACTGTGGCAAAGGATGTATTAGGCGAAACTAAAGAAAAAGGTGTGATAAATAAGGAAACGTGGTGGTGGAAGAGGGATGTGCAAAAGGTTCTGAAAGAGAAGAAGGATACGTTTAAACAATGGCAAGAAGTACCGGATGATAATGAAAGTATGAAAGAGGAGATGAAAATGTTATATAAAACATGTAAGAGGAGAGCGAAAGTAGCTGTACAAGAGGAGTTATATAGGTCGCTAGAGTTTCCTGCAGGTCAAAAGGAACTCTACCGGATAACAAGGCATAGGGAGAAGAATGCTAGAGATGTCATACATGTAAAATGCATAAAAGATGATACTGGAAAGGTGTTGATGAGAGATGAGGATATAAAAAAGAGATGGAAGGTATATTTTGAAACATTGATGAATGAAGAAAATGATTGGAGTGGAGTTTTAAAAAACCAGCCCGTAAATAAAGGATTAGTGAAAGAAGTGACCGATGATAAAGTGAAAGCGGCTGTGCAAGGTATGAAGAATGGAAAAGCTGTAGGGCCGGATGAATTACCAGTGGAGGTATGGAAGGTTTTAAATGAATATGGGTATAAGTGGCTGGCTTTATTTTTCAATAAGTTGTTGCATGAAGAAATGATCCCCGATGAATGGAGCAATAGTGACCTAGTGCCCATTTATAAAAATAAAGGTGATATACAAGACTGCAACAGTTATCGGGATATAAAGCTCATGTCACATACTATGAAAGTGTGGGAGAAAGTGATAGAGAAAAGGATGCGAGACGAGAGTGATGTTTCGGAGAACCAGATCGGTTTTATGCCTGGTTGGGGTACGATGGATGCTGTATTCGCTCTTCGTCAGTTGAGTGAGAAATACAGACGAGCCCACAAGAACCTGCACATGGTGTTCGTTGATCTCGAGAAGACATACGACCGGGTTCCCCGTAATGTGATATGGTGGGCTTTGAAAGAGAAGGGTATACCTGGGAAGTATGTGGAGTTGGTTTGTGTAATGTACAGTCGATCTAGTACACAAGTCCGGTCGGCCGCTGGAAACACCGACAAGTTCAATGATTGTTTGCATCGAGGGTCGGCTCTGAGTCTCTACCTCTTCTTGTTGTTAATGGTGCTCTGACATTGGACATACAGGAAGAGCCACCCTGGTGCATGCTATTTGCTGATGATATTGTTCTTGTCGGCGAGGATGCAATTGAGGTGCAGAGTAAACTGGTAAAATGGCAACAAAAGCTGGAGAGTGTCGGCCTGAAAGTGAGCAGAACCAAAACAGATCACATGTTCTGCGATTTCGGCGGTGTCTCCAGTTTTGTTCCTATTTTGTTCGACGGAGTACCATTACCAGTCTGCTCGGAGTTTCACTATCTTGGTTCTTTGATACAGAGCGATGGCAATATTGACGTAAAGCACAGAATCAACACGGGATGGATGAAATGGTGACAAGTCACTGGGACGACATGTGATGCCCGAATTCCCCTTAAACTAAAAGGGAGAATTTATAAAAACATCATTAGACCTGTCGTTATGTATGGATCTGAGTGCTGGGCGATGAAGGTGATGGATGACAAGCGTTTGCATGTAACGGAGATGCGAATGTTGAGATGGATGTGTGGGGTGACAAGAAGGAATAGAATAAGAAATGAGTATATTAGGGGAAGCTTAGGAGTAGCGCCAGTGACAAAAAATAATTAGAGGTAGCCGTCTGTCATGGTATGGGCATATTATGAGGAGGGATGAAAGGCTCGTGACCAAAAGAGTGCTAGGTATGTTAGTGGAGGGATGGACAGGTAGAGGACGGCCGAAGAAAAGATAGATGGATTGCGTAAAAGACGATATGAAGAAGAAGGGAGTGTGTACAGAGATGACGAGTAACAGGAGAGTATGGAAGGAAAAAACATACTGTGCCGATCCCAGAATAGGATAAGGGCAGGAAAATGATGATGATTATCTTATTGACTGTCTTTACATTGAAGTTATTTTCACCCTTATTTTGTCACATTTTAACTACTATACTAATATTTTAAAAATGTTTATTTGTATAGGTGTTATATCTAAGAAAATAGTAAATAAAATTTTTGATTGAATTGAAAAATTATTACTGGGAGCTTGTTGAAAAAATATATTGCATTGCACAGTAAAAAAAATACTCTGTATGTCTCGAGTAACTTATTTAATATATAACTTATTTAGTAATTTTAGAGATTTTGTTATACTCTCACAATAAAAGCACGATTATTCAATATAGTTTTCTCAGTATATAAGTATATTAACAACCTAAAGTGTTTCAGGTGAACTTGACTAACATTATAGAAAAGTGACAAATTTAACTTTCCAGTTACTATATAATCTGCAAACTCTGTTTTAAACTTTCCAATACATATTAGTTAGGCGACTGAGCCAACCTTTTTGATCATAAATATTAAATCCAAAATTTGATTGTTATTTGTTTATGAATAAACTTTTTACATTCAGATGTTTTATTCGTGTAACATTAATTATTTATTTTTAAATCCGGAAAAAATTACCACATTTAATTATTTATGAAAAAATAATTTTGCATTGGCAACGGAGTTACTAGACGGTTTCATTAACAGTTTTTTGCCTTGGAGTAAGAGTAAATTGGTGAGGTAAGATATTAAAATATTCTCTTATAAATTTATAAGCTAGGACTTGTAATATTTAGACCAAGAGCGTATTTGCCTAAGACTTTGTACAATAAGATTTTGTACAATATTATACTTATAATTTTAATTGTTTCTGTTCAAAAACAATGGACTCTAATAAATCTGCATTCTATTATATTTTCATTTTAGTGGAAGAGCTCGTATTTTATGGAGTCTGTCTGAATATCTATTTAACTACTGTGTAAAGATTCTTTTATTATTTTGATGGTTCGATAAACTTAAATTTTTGAGTAGCTTCACTTCACCTACTATGTAAGTCAAATAAATATGGATTGATATTTTATTTTCCTTATTTTTGTAAAACAATTTGGTTTTTTACTGCTTTATTGTAACCAGTTGTAACCAATAAGTGTTTTACCTAATCTTATCAGTACGTGTTCTTCTTGATTATGATCATTGAGCATAGGGCTTCCAGAAATTTTGGCATTCGAGGAGCTCAAAATCGTTTAAGAAATGGCCACTCCTCACAAATTAAAACAAATTTATTTGTTGAGTGGTTTGGCTGTTAAAAGGTAGTTTAAATTGTTTTTTCCGTATATAATTATATCAATATCGTTTATTTTTTTATATTCATTCATAAGACTGACAAAGGTGGATTAAATAATAAACATGTAATTGTTGCAACAATTGCTAATTAAAAAACAGTTTATAAAATTATGATTTAAAAAACTAATAATGTTGAATTTAATGCCTACTGTTTAATAAATGCTCTATGATTTATCAAATATCGATGTTGTATTGATAATAAAATAATATTTAATTTGTATACACATTAAAAAGCATATTAAGAGATTGTATATTTTTGGGTTAAAATCTCAATGCCGAAACGGAGTCATCAATTCTATAAGTCGAATACACTTCCTGTAGCCACAGGCTGATGTTAGTTAAAAAAATTAACTGAAGTTATTTTTATTTTAAAGTTTTTTTATGTATAGTTCCTTTCAATCTTTCTGGCTTAATTTGTTTCAGCTTTAAATTATCAACTTCGTGACAAGTTTTATATATGCAAAGTATACAGATACCGTGCAGAGTAAACTCTCTTAAAACAATCTTAACTCAGGCCAACAGTTATGGCTCATTTTAAGCAGACGGATATACAACTACCGGCGTTGAGAACCTCGTCCGGTTTGCCATTCCTAAGTTTACCCGAACTTAATTTACACCATGATACAGTATACATTTCAACTTATATTGCAAATTAGATTATATTTACAAAATTTAATTTCAATAACAATTACTTCACTGCTATTATATTAATTATTAATCTAAATTTATTAATCCCGAAGCGATAGGAGATGCCTTATTCAATTAATTTGACATTACGATGGATTACGCTCACTCAATTGTATATTAATGATTACGTGTTAATTTCATTTTCAAATGTGTACCTGTGGAGATAGTGGGTAGTAGAAATTATCTGTTGTCTTTTAACCTTGAACTTTTTGTAGTATCTATTACGCCATCATTTTGTAGGGTATTGAAAAAAATGGATGCAAGAATTCCGGTCTCCCGTTCATATGTCATAGTTTCCTGAATCCTTTCTGATGTCTTAAAGATTGCAATGCATTTACAAATTTCCAAATTTTAAGAAGTTTGTGGTGACAGCTTCACACTGCATCTCTCACAGACCTTATAATTCTTCTCTCCCAAGTCTAAAAAAAAAACTGTATACCATATTTTTATGCAGATGAAGCTAAGAATGTACTGGATACGGATTCAGTACATACAAATTCCCAGTTTTATACACATTTAAGTTTTAAGATATTTTTGATAAACAAAACCAAAAGTCTACATATCATTTGATATATGAGACAGATGATATATATTTAATTTTATATATTGCACATTATTTACCTAATAAACAAACGATGTTCTGTCATGAACAGATTAGTTTTATACCAATATACATATAATAACAAACCCTATAATTTTAATTAGTTAATATTTGTAGAGTTATTAATTATCGATGACAGTTAGATGACGATTTAAATCCATTCAAATATTTTTTTATCAAACACGAAGTTTATTATAGCTATATATATTGTAATTAAAAACCACTCTACAATATTATTAGTGTCAATATTTATATACGTAAATGAAGTTAACCATATTTGTAATTTAATAATTATTGTAACCTTTCCAATTTAGTGTTTGTGTAACCAGTGGTCGCTTTAAATCAAATATCCAATTTAATATTCAATACAATAGATAATTTGCCAAGCTAGACTCAACGGTGAGTCACTTAAGGTAAAAATACAAATAATTATATTGAATAATATCCTTAATATTATTATTTTAATTTAAATTCCTAGGCGCCACTGCAAAAAAGATAATTGCATACGATGTGCCATTTTTTTTTCACAGCCCCTTTCTATGTCAATACAAAAAGACTGCAGTCAAACACTTATTCTTCAAATATTAATTTATTCGTTTAGAATATGTATATATAAAGTGGTACATTACCAGATTCTTAATATTTAACGAGGATTCAGCGTTTAAAGGCAGACCTCACATGCAGCTACAGTTACAGCTACAGTTCAGGAAGTAGAACATGCAGGTCGGCGATCCGAATTTACACGTATGCACGTGGTAAAGATTTATAATAAAAATAAAAAAATCTTCTTATGGAAGAAAAAGGCCTTACAAGCAATACTAATAGCCTATGTTGACTCCAATTTGCGAAACAGGATACATACATCTGTCCCTCAAAAGACCTTTCAAACTGACGGGAACTACCAGCAATACGAATTATGGTTAATAAAAAATATTTAATCAGCGTGGAGATTAATTAAAAAAAAAATATCTAAAGTGCTTTCGATAAAAAGGTAGTGACGTTGAATTCTATACAACAAATACGAGAACAGTGATACTACCCCACGCATTGCGTCAAATTAAGTGTCGGTTATATCTTAGTAATATTAAGCTAAAAAACTAATTGTCTTTGCAAACAAATAAGCATTATTAATTGAGATCATTGTAATATAATCTAAATATATCAATATGACAACGTATGCAGCATCTTAACATTTGAAATAATATGCAACAGTATGCCATCAATTTATACAATTCATGACATACTCGTAAGAATACCACTAAATCTAAATACATTAATAAAATAATCATCCTCAAGCTGGCAAAATCTAATTTCTATGATAGTACGAAATATCACTGAGTAATATATATATATATATATATATATATATATATATATATATATATATATATATATATATATATATATATATATATATAAAATATATATGTAATATTATATATATATATAATATTACAGTCTTGAATTTTCTGTCAACAGATAATTAATCAACCTGACAAACTGATTTGCATAATTATGGCTGTAATTTACTTTAAAGAAAATAAGAATCGAACTAGTGCGAGTCCGACTAGCTCTCTACAGGTTTCGTACAAATATGTGGGTTACAAATATCATCGCATCGACTCTCGAGTTTTTCTTGACTCCAACTTCGAAAACTTATATCTTACTAATATTATAAATGGAACAGTTTGTTAAATAGATTTGGATATAAAATATATATATGTATATTAAATATTTTTTATTATTAATAGGAATTATTTTTATTATTATATTATTTATTATAAATAAGAAAATATTTCTTTTAATATCCGTATCATGCTCTTTCTGACGGTTGAATAAGTAGCTTCAATTTTAAATATTGACTATATATAACATTATATTTTAAAAGATTTTATTACATATATACATTTTTCACATTTTTACCTCAATTTATAGTATAAAATCTTACTTGCCAAATTTTTTTCAGTAAATTAGAATTGTTGTTCTTTCAAAACCTTAAGTGGCTGTAGATAATCAAATATAATCAAATAGTACACATTTTAGTTTCAACTCAGCACCTCCTTGCATTCCCAAACCTTACTACAGACAAACGGCCGGACCGATGGATAAACGGACAGACGAATAACAAAAATTTTTCCTTTTAAGGTATTGAACTCTAACACGGAAGAACTTTGTAATATAATTCTTTCCTTAAAAATTTTTAGGCTGTGAGTGGTCCGTTAAAAATGTCGACATCATGATCGTTACATTTTTCGATACAAAAAATATCGAATTTTCTTTTAAACAAATCTTGTCAGATTGGTAGAGTCATTCTATTGATAGCCGTTCTAGTCGATATATACTTACAATTATTTAATTTTTTTATGGATGGATAGATAACTTAAATGAGAACGAGATGCAGCACGTTATCCCACTGGTGATTACGTCATTATATGGTTATTTCATGCAACAACGAAGTCTACATGGCGGAAGGCTGTTAAATAGCGGACACTTTCCTTCGAGCTACGGTAAGGACTGGCACTACGTCACCGGAAACTGTCATATTATTTTATTAAAGACTACTCCAGATGTTGACAGTTTCGTATTACATTTAATTTCGTTTGCTCTACTACCCAACGATTTGCCAATTTGTTATCTAGCGAAAGACCTAATAAAGGTATAACTTTTTCAATATTATACCTGCAATATCTGTTTTGGAAAAAGAGGTCTTGATCTTTTCGCATGTTTTTATAATCATACAAATACTTTCGTTGCAAGTAAACACAAAAATAATAACTCGATCCAGATTACTGGATCGAGTTATTATTTTCAACGGCGTAAGCCTTAAATGATTTTAAAAACTCGAAGACAAGGCATGTCACCCACCCAAACATTATTTTGATACTGACAACAATACAAATTTTTATTGTCCCATGGATGTTTTATGAATGTGCTAAGATACTTTACATGAAGCAAAAACGACTGTATTTTTATATAATTTATGTAAATAAATGCAAAAGAATATATATATATATATTTAAACTTATAATATTATATTATGCAAACATAATATAATTTTTAAGTTTTTAAAAGGATAATTATTAAATCAACTTTTGATTTTATTTGCTCTAATGAGTCAATTCATGGAATATTACATCGACGGTCGCCTCGTGATTAATAACGTTACGTATTTGATTAGCTCGCTTTTGAACTAGTGGTAATATAACCATCCATTAACGATTAATTATCTGCGTATAACCTGAACACGATTAATGAAAAGAGCGGGTGTTTGGCAGAAATAACCTATTAAGTTTTTTGATAGTTTTGCAGACGCGGAATTCTAGAAAAATATCAAATTTTTCCAATAAAAAACTTTAATCTTGGTATGTTAGTTCAAGTTGTTATTTAACAATATTATGATAAGTCCTGCTAGTTATATTTGGAGGTAATTAATACTTATTAGTTTCATTCTGCTACGATGGTATAAACATAGCGAGATCCGCTCTATACCGCCGGCATCACTGATTGCGCGAGCTCGTTATGCTATAATTCGATCACCATTCACTAATCACTTGTTCATTTACATACAATTCATTTGTTTTGTGCGGCCGCTCCCAATTTGACGCTTGATTGTTTGACTGCGCCATTTTAGTGGCTTTTGGATAAGTGCATAGACACACTTTATGGCTGTAAATAAAGGTATTTTATTATACCATGAATACAGTAATTATGGATTCTTAACTCGATCAATAACGGATAAGTTAATAGTTTTCAATTAACGTAATTAAAAATCATATTACTATTATGTTATTCGAATTTTATACAGTTACAAAAGTAATAATTATAATCTTGGTTCCTAATAATAAGAAATGCATAGTGGACGATGTAGTAGTAATTCATATTTAATATTGTCAGGCGTAATGCTTACCCTATATTAAATAGCTCACTATATGATGCAATAATATAATACAGTTTATTGCAATATCAAATAATTATCTTCGACGTGATGTGAAGGGATCCTAACTTATATTAGTTTAATGGCGTTGCGTGCGCGCCCACTGCCCAGTCATGTGCAGATAAGTTGTGCAAACCGTTTGTTTATCAAACCCAGTCTTTGTTTTAGCTATAGCTGCAACATTTACAATTTATTGCATATCAGTTGGATATTGCATCTTTTTATCTTATTCAAAACAAAAAACACAACCTGTTAAAAAATATAACTAACGCTTTTGATGTTAAATTCTTACCCTAAGCCTAGTTTCTTTTGCATCTTTACTGAAAATAAAGAAACAGCTGAGTTAATGAGTCGGGGCGGAGCGTGCTCAATTTTTGACGTACTTACCTAGTTTATTAATTACTGCCGCGAATTGTGGTTCCACTTAACCTCGCTATAATTTTTGGTCCCGTAAAAAGATTTTCTCCTTTTAAATTTTCATTTCACCTTTTTAAGTCCACTTGCAGTGTAAATTTAAGCACCTTGCTCACGAGTGTGATGTTGATTAAGTAATAACAACCCTTTGACGAGTAACACATACCACAATATACGTGTAAGCACTCTTGGCTGAAAATGAAAAAATATCATATCAAATTTTGTTTATGTGTTTTGAGTCCTTCTGAAGTGTCTTTGTTTAAGTTTTGCATCATGAGTCTTGCTGACTAATTTGCAAATTATTGTACATTTCGTTCTAATGTAGTAATTATACAATTATAGGGGGGATCTATAACACGGTAGATTCGTTCCGCGTTACCGAAAAACGCGTTGTACGAATATTCTTGTATAACGTGCTCATATAAATGCATAACGCGTAATGTACAAATAATTTACTTTTAATTTTTCTCGTTAAAGTTGATTGAAATGGAATATAAAGAAAGAACTTAATTAAATTTATATTTTACTTCATTTTATTATATTTATAACAACACAATTGGCAAAGGTAAGCGAAATTAATTATGAACTATAAAAATAATTATAAATGTACATACTATAGAAATATAACGTGAGAAATCTCCGCGTTATATAGGAGAAGCCACGTGTTATACGAGGGAATGAAATAGCGATATATGAAAACGCGTTATAAGAGTACCCTGTTAAAGGGGGGATTACTGTATTTAAACTACACGTACAATACCTATATACAATGCCAATATTACATAATCGTAAAAATGTTTTAATAACTGACTAAATCGAAAAATTATTTGTCACTCCATCACAGGAACAATTCCAATTTTGATTATAACTTTATAGCGTTGATCAGCGAAGTCCATTCTCAATTTCTTGTAAATTTTGAGTTTCTAACAAAACTGATTTCCATTTAATTTAGCTAGTTTCTTAGCAGCCGTATTCCTGCTGTTTTTATTGGTGTACTTATAATTATTATTCACTGGAAAACTTTAACGTAATTAGTTTAGTAACAATCGTGGATAAATTAGTTTTTATAATGACTTTGTTCTAAATACATAGTTTTTTTAATTAAATAATTGATACATAATCCCCTACAGTTTATAAATTAAACAAGAGAAGATTAGCAAGTTTAATTACTCGCGGTATTAACCAGATGCCAAATGAAGAACTGCACTCAATTCTTTAAACTTCTACAGACTGAGGATCAGACAATCTACGTCAATTATCTACAGACTTAAAACGAATTACCCGAATTGAGGTTTTTGGAGTAAATTAAGTTATTTATCTTATTGATGATTTAAAACTATTCGTTCAAAAATAACCAAGTTTATTTTAGACATTATTGTAACTGCTATATTGACGCTTTTGAAAGAATAAATACTTGTATTAAAATAAATACTTTCACGTAGTGTCCTGTTAATGATCTCATAAAGTGAAATTTAATAAAGCCTTATGTTCATTTTATGTTTTTAAATTTTATATTACTATTACTGAAAATAATATATTCATTTAAATAAAAAAACAACGTTAATAAGCTCTAACTAATACGACAGTTTGACGTAGATAGGTATAATTTACGCAGCACTTACAATTCATTATTATAACAGTATCAAAGGTAATAATATTATGAGATATTAATTCCACTTGTTTCTACACCATAATGATACACTCACTGAGGTACTCTTAAGCGCTTATAGATAAGGGCACTAAGACTCTGACGGGTGTCTTCTAATAGATCAATTAACTTAAGAGCCCCTTAGTATCTCAAACTAACACTATGGAACTATAGAGGTCTAATTAACAAACTTTTTAATGATTCATACTTAAAATCTGTCCATTTGAAAATGTAATTTTATTAAGAAATATATATATATATATCAATAAAGTACTTTTTTTTATTTCTAACTTTCGTACCCTAAATATTGATTTTAAAAATACAAATAAACTGAAATGACAACTAATTATACTGAAACTCACTGCTAAAAATACTTAAACTACATCCTGTACATCTCATTTACATATGCTGCAACATGCCTATCGTGCCTTTCAAGACTTGTAAAGGTTTATTAAGTGATGATTCATTGCTCATTCCAAAGCCGAGGGTAACATAAACAAACTGGTTATAAACTGCACCGTAATAAATAATTACGACGACGACCAAGGCGATGTCATTCTTTACTCGAAATTTTGCGTTATAATGTAATATATTAACGTGGATTAGTTACACCGTCAATTAAAGGAAATTGTGGAAAACACAACAATTTTTCCTAAAGTCTTTGTACCATGGGTGTTATTGATGTGTAAATTTAAACCTAACTTAGTGCGGCTTCTACTCGTATATACATTTGTTTAATATAGAATATAGATGTGATGAATGATTTAAGTATAATCATTGCATTGTCAGTGCACTTCCTCCGACTCTTTGCAGTGAATGTTGAACTTTTGGACGTTGCGTGCATAACAAAATTAAGATTACATAGAGATATAATTTATTACATAAACTAGTTAGTAATACCACAATCACTTGTTTGATCTAAGTTAGTATCTCAGTATAAACTCTTTATCGTTAAAGACACTCATACGTATAAAATATCAAACACTGGGTTACTTTATCTTATTTGTGCTTATGATTATAATATTAATATTATTATTACTAAATTATATTCAATATAATGTTTATTCTATGTAAAAAACCAGAGAGTAAAATTCAGACAAAACAATATTTTTTTATTATAAGTAACATAAGTACATCCCTCAAAATATCGCCTTTGGTATCATGTTCTTTTCTTAATTTTACTTGATTTAAATATATTTAGTTTAATTAAAAAGTTTAGTTAAAAATAATTTTTCCTATAAAATATAATATAATTGACAAAGATAAAATATTATTCAAAACTAATATTTCATACCAGGATCATTTTTAAAAATAAACTTAGTAAAATATTTTTTTATACAGTAGGAGTATAATTTTATTATGAATTCTAATTAAATATTTTTTTATGATACCTTTTTATTAACAACTTATTTTCAGTTTCAAACGAATATTTTGTTCTGTTCTTTGGAATAAAGCATTAAGTTTAGTTTATCAAACTCCTTTCAAAGGATGATATTGCATGCTATAATAAAAATGTTATTATTCAATCAAATAAATATAAAAAATAATTTAAATAAGTCAAACTGTAAATATTTTTTTAAGATAAATACGATTTATGCTACTATTTATGTTTATTATTAAACAGAACTTCTGAATCTTTATGCTGAACGAAAATTTCAACTTGGCCCATCACTCGTCACCTCCAATCGGGAATTGAACCCATTACTTACACCACCCTTATAATTTGTAAGCTTCTTAAGGCATTAATAACATAGTAGCTCTAAATATTTCTTAAGCGATAAGAGCGATTGAAAATTGTAAATTAATGTTGTTTATATATTTGATAAGGACATTTTTATGTTGTTTTGTTTACATAATTTGCGCACTGATGTAATATAGATGTTAGACATACGAGCAACTGGGATTATGTAAAAATTTAAAAATATTTCCAGATGTTTCTCTAAGAGATCACTACTTAGCAATAGGTTCTCAGCTTCTAAAGAATATTTAGGATAGCTACTAATATTCTGAATATAATTCTCAAAACAATATGATTTAATTATATACAATATAAGTACATAAAAAGCTGATACACTTTTGGAATCCTTACCCTCTCCCCGGCTACAAATAAATTTTTATAACATCCAAATTTTAATATAATTCATAATTTTTTGGCTTAATGATAACACACCTATCTATTTTTTTTAAGTTTTACCGTTTAATAATTACCGCATAAACGGTAAAATTTAAAACCGTTGTAGTCAACCTTACGTTATGCGTTATGCTCAGTGTGTCCTAACTCTACAAAACAAACACAAAATTAAATTCGTAGAAAGGAGATGCGTGCAAAGTTATAAATATAATTTATCAGTACAAACCTACATTAACTAAAAAACAATTAGAGTATACAAAATTTAAACAGGAATCGTTTTTGGTATAGAAGGAAAATAAATAATTTATTAAAACAAAAACAAAAAAAATATATTAACACACATTTCTGATCGATCAAACCATGTCTCGACGTTATAAAACCGTTCACAAATCCAATACTAAAATATAATACAGATTATAATAAGTTGGTACGATAAGTCTGAAGCATTTTATTATACTAAAGCTGTATAAGAGGGCCCTGTATGGTGCCGGCATCGCTTTTGCAAGAATGTTTACGGCAATTCCTCGTAGATTAAAGAATTTTGAAATATCTTGAGAGATAAGTGAAATATTACAGCACTGTGCTTCGTTGTACAGAAGAGAGGGTGTATAAGTTTGAAACAACGAATATTGGAGCTGGTAAAAATGTTATATATTTACAATTTAGTCAACCAAAAGCCTTTTGGTAATCATCTTAATTACAAATATGCTTAAAACATAATACTAGAATAAATGTCAGAATACTTTTAAATATTGAGGATTATGTATTTATAAATAATTTAAGAGTATTTACTTTCGTAACTCTAAGTTACTTTTTGTTTTACCTGAATTTTCATAATATATACTCTTATATTTATACTCATAATAAACGTCTGAACGAACATTATATATGCAGTTTGGGAATTTATAATATTTTTATTATGTACTAGCTTTTACCCGCGGCTTCGCTTGTCTTTTATGTAAAGTTGTACATAACAATGTCTGCTTATATAGCATGAGTAGGCAGCGAAGGTGGTTTGACAACAATCGTTAACAGTAATCGTTATATTTCAGTCAATCTACATTAAATCGTAAATTAATATATGACCACAAAATAATTAAATATAATATTTACTGAAACCTTGATCAAGAATTGCAATACCGTTTAGTAAAAACCATCTAAAATAGATTTAATATTTATCATTAAATTAAACTCAACTTTTTTATTTCATCGACAAATAACTTCTGATGTAACATCCAACAACAGTAAAATAATTTACACGTTCTCACTGCAGTAAATGTAGATTTTTTTTTTATTTTCTCTGCTGATGTGTTTAATTAATATGATAGAAAAAAAAATTTGATACGTTATACAATTGCATAAAATTTTAGAAATTAGGAATGATCCACTTTTTAAAAATTAAACGTTTTTTTTTTCTTCTAAATAAGTGAAATACGTGTTTGGATATTATTAAACTACGTAAAATGGTACTTAATAATAATCGTCCAAGAAGTCATGGTCAAAGAATCCAAGAGTTTATTGTCTTACTTAAATAGTATAAGTATATTCAACTCGATATTCTTTATATAAATTATATAAACAAATACATGTTATTTGAACTTAGAGATGCTGTCTTTATCCCGAGTTCTAAAGACCAATAAATCTTACAAGATAATACACGCAATCAGACTACGAGGGTTTATAGTTAGGCGGGCGTGAACTTTACCGAATTTGCCTTAGTTTCATGGTTACAGTATAATCCTTATTTTAACAGTTTAAAAGTATCTTTTGAAAGAATAAAGTATTGAATTGCATACTTTTCACATTTAATATCAGATTTATGAATAAATTTTTAATGGTTTTTGTTTATAATATTTAATTAAGATACTTAATTTTTAAATGTATCCTAAATGCAACAATAACAAATGAGAGTATGCACTAAGATGTAGCAGGAAATATTCCAGGAATTTTTAAAGGAATATCCAGAAATATTTTCAGGAAAAGGCAAAAAAAAAAAAAAACTTCCTATTTTAATGAAATGACAAATACTCTCTAGTTACAAAACGTAAAATTATTTACAAAATGTGACATGGAAAAACTATGTGTTACAATATATTGATCTTTCCAAGATACATACTATGTTATACTTAAGTAACATCTGTAAGGGGTGTCAAGGATATAGAACTAGGCTTATGCTTCGTGATTCTCGAGTTCTGATTAACAAACGAAATGCTCCAATGCTCACTAGACTACAATGACTATGTTGGTAAAGTATCATGGAGTAAAGTTTAGCTTGTATTCGCTTATTAAGCAGGATATTTTAAATTTAATAAACATAAATTACTATTAGTGGTGATTTGTTGGGAAGACGACTGAAAAAGATAGTGTGCTATGAACATTTTAATAGGAATCGGAAAAATATTGTATTTTTTTAAACTTCAGTTGCTAGGGAGACGTTTTGAATATTTAAAAAAAATGGTATTGATGAAAAGATGAGACCTACAAAATCTGTAGTTACTAGACAACTACATCTGAGAAAAGATTTTAATAAAGCTAAACTATTATAGTTATTCGTATTATATCATAAGAACTTTATTCAATAATACATAATATTTATTGGTATTGTAATTATATAAGTTTCTCAAAAGCAATTTGATACAAGACAAAGTAAGTACTTTAATATGGGACAAAAGTAGTAAAGTGGACTAGATTGAATTAAGATTCCCATCTCATTTCCACCTAAGTGCTAGGAACCATCCTATTTTCCGCCTCGACTGAAAGTGTCCGATGGAGTTAGGTAAAGAATATACTGGGAGAAGTAAAAATTAACAATTTTATTTTACCGCTTTATAACAGCAGTATAAAAATAATTAATCTTTTTATGCAAGATGATTTTCGAAGATGCAGTCTGATTGACAAATATGAGCATAGACATATAGATAGTCAGAGGAAGAATGGTCGAAAGTAATGAAATTTATAAATAAAGAGTAGAAAATACCACCTTGCGGGACACCAGTTTTCAGGGTCTCATGATGATGATTCCGAAGGTTGGAAGAGAACCAAATTAGATCCCTGGTATTAATCCTAACATTTTTTAAATTAAGAAAAGCTAAGAAAGCAATTAATATGTCATTGAACAACAATGACATTGTGATCATTGGCTGCATTTGATTTTCTTGTAAAAATATTTTAATTTGGATAACTCAATTATTAATTATAAATTAAAAGAAAAAAATAATTTCAAAATTATATAATTGAAAGCTATTCATATATAACCTACAACAATTTTATACTAATATATTTTTATAAATATATTCATTCAATATTGTTTTTGTCAATAATATGAAATAAGTTAGTGTCTCAGTGTATCCCCGACACTATGAAGCAAGCTCAAGTTTTGATTTGTAGAGAGTAAGTCTCACAACTTGTGTAGGGCATGCAGGATCCAAGTAGCATGCTATATTCAGAACTTTAATAAGAAAGACTGAAGAAGAAGAATTGATAAAAATGATTGTTAAGAATTGAATTAATAAAGACTAATTTGATTTTATAATTTTTAAATCAGAATATATATTGTATATTATCTTGATCAAAAGCAATATGAGAATGTAAATAACATCTATAGTAATAATAAATATTTAATACAGTTCTTTATTTATTAGTTCATTTTAATAGTTTTCATAAGAAATAAATAAAATATTAAGTCTATTTCGTCTTAATATCGAATACCAATATTGTCTACCACGAAGCTTGTCTACCACTGCAACCTCACAAATAATATAAGGTATCCTACCTATTACATGTACTTAATCCTTATATAATTTGGATGTATTAAATTTAGTAATTCATAAATTTCATATTATCAAAATATATATATGTACATCATTATATATGTATGTATAATTGCGTAACATTATTTTTAGAACGCTATCCTAGAAAAATGGTAACTGATTCTAAAAAAATATATTATTAAAACTATTTGCTATTCGGAGAGACCGTGTGTATACAGTGTTATAAGTGCAAGCACGTATTAAAGCGCCTGCAAGCTTCACTCATTTTTGACACGTTAAAGTCTTCCTTCTGGCGAAAATTTATCAATACTTTTTGTCCGCCTCCTCTTTTATTTTTAACTATAATATAAGTTTGAATCCATCGTCACTTAATTTAATATACAATTTAGTCTTTTAAATTGGGGCTTGTGACGGTCATCAAACATTATTTTAAATTTAATATAATTTAATAGTGTTGCAATTATACAAGTAAGATGCAAAATAAAAAGTAAATTTTAAGCATCACTATATATGGGCGTGATCTATTCATTTTTATTAAAGTATCAAAATTGTGTAAATTTTATTCTAAGAGATGTAAAATTATTGATATAAATATATTAAGTATGTAATATTGTATTATATAGATTATATAATTTGTAATAATATTAAAATAATAATTCTTGTATTTTTTTAAATGTAAAACTGTTTAATTACTAGTTCAATTTATTGTAAATCATATCACGTGTTTATCACTTTGTATTTAAGTCTACGCGCCATCGAAGAGTTATTCGCATTGAGCTTTACTCTGAAGTGTTACTCTTCTCATATTATAAATTAAAGTTGATTATTTTATTGAAATAGTTTTATAAATTTAATAAGCAACAAAATAAATGTCACAGTGGATTTGCGACGACATATAACATAATCACGTCAACTTTTAGGGGGGTGGGTATATATTGTTTTTGTCATTCTTCATAATTTAGTGTGAGGTTTCAGTACGCTTCCTTACGTGTAAATTTAATATAGTAATATTAACATCAATGATTCCATCAATCCTTCACAGAAACCTCACCTTCAGAAAAATATCTAATTTAAATTACAGTTAAGATATTCCACTGCAGTATGCAGATAGGCGATGTTAAACAAATGTTTACTAAATCGATACTCAGTAGTCAAGTAAAGGCAAACTCACTCTCGGTGAAGAGTGTCTTGTATAACATGTCAGGGAACTTGTGTACTTGCACTTTATAACTCTTACTGACAAAGTAATATGGTCCAAAATGCACAATCTCGTAATTTGAGAACTCAATAGCTCTCACGTAATTACTTGATACTGCACTTAAACTTGATATATGGCTAGTAACAATGTACCAGTAACGAGACTCTACTATTAAGGGGATTAGAACACGTCTAAAGATTACCGATTTGCTCTTTGTCAATAAAATAGTATACCGCATAGTTCTTAAACTGTTTAACATCAGGTACCGAAACTCGTGACGTACGTACTTAATGTATCAGCACTAGTATTACATGGAAACTGTAGGGTAATAAATTAAATGAAGAACTTGAACCAGGTTTGTTATTAATTTAATAGAAATTATATTTGATCTTTTATGTCAAAGTTCTAAGCAACACCTTTATTAAGCATAAAAGTATAATTTTAATCACAATGGAGTTAAAAAAAAATTATAATCTAATGTGAATTGACTATTTGTGCAAGATAATATCGGTGTGTTTACGATTCTGTTAGTGTCATTTTCATGTTGATCTTATGTTACCCTCAAATTCTGCATCATAATACCATTTATAGAAAGATGTGAAACTGATATTATTCCTTCAATAAATAATAATTGAAGGAATAATATTAGTTGTCGTATTTATTAAACAGAACTCTAATCACTCATTAAGAATCTAAATCTTTATTGAAACTAATATTTATAAAATCTATTTGTAATTGTTAAAACTATCACTAACTAGGAAAATTATTTGTCAAAGATAGGAGAAAAGCTGGCTACAGAAACTTAGCAAGTTTGTCTTAGGTTACTTGTTTAAAGATATAGTTAAAGTCTGAATTAGATCTAGACCTATCATAAACGTTAAAGTAGCCTCCCAGTTAACGCTTAAACTGAAATTGAAAGAGGTTCCATTCACCCCATTCTAAGACCTAGGGATGATCTTTAGAGAAGAAACCAAAAAACAACCAATTTTTTTTTTGTTTAAAAAAAAATACTATCTTTATCTACCGCTTTTCCCCCGAGTAGGATACCCTTCGATACTATGCTATGACAATAACATTGGCAATAGTCTCGTTATTAGGGGCCTTATTTTTTTTCAGTATATTTTGCAGTAATTACACGAGGACCCCATTGTTATTTGGTATCAACAATGATTTCAAGAAAAAAGGGTGGATTTCACTGCTTTTATCATTTCTTTATTTTACAGTACATCAATTGGCACTTACTTTATATTTAGATTTGTTAATATGACACCTTTAGTCTTATTATTATTGAATAAGAAAATGTAATAGGGAAAATAATATTTTATTGGTCTAGTGCAAACAAACACTAAACCTGTGTCATATTTTAAAGAGAGCATTGTTTAGTTAAAATATCAAAGATGTATCATCAACAAATAATACTATCTCTCATTATGTTTGTCTACAAAAGTAGGCAGATCATTTAAAACTGGAAGGAGCTAACGCTACAGCACTGACATTACTTGTGACAATGTATATCAATATGATATTATATTATAATACTATATTTATTAAAATCAATTAGTACCAACAAGACAAGAGATCCATCCACGGGAATATCAGTTATGTTAACTGATATTCTTACTTATTATAACTTAGGCCACTAATAGACAATGTTGTACCAAAATTAGCATTAATTTTCAATAACTGTATTGATTATGGTATATTTTCTGATCTAATAAAAATAGAAAAATAATACCATTATTTAAAACCAGCGGTACATTAGATCCAACTTACTTTAAACCTATTTCAGTACTACCCACATTTAGAAAGATCATTGAAAAAATTATTCTTACTCAACTAGTTACACATTTTAACAAAGATAACCTTATGCATAATAAGCAATTTGGTTTAACACCTGCTCGCGCAAGAACAGATCTAAGTGTTCAGTTATTGCTGGAAATGCCGCCGAAGGGAGTTCGTTCCACATTCAAGTGGTACGAGGAAAAAATGTGCTTGAGAACCGCACAGTGGTGGATCGCCACGCATCCAGGTGGTAGGGATGGTATTGGAGGCGATGGCGCGCTGTGCAGTGATGGAATTCGGCGGTAGGCATCAGATCGAATAGCTCTTCGGAACATTCCCCGTTTTAAATGCGGTAGAAGACGCACAGAGATGCAACGTCTCTACGCAATGCCAAAGAGTCCAGCCGTTCACAGAGCACCGGGTCCCCGAAAATCCGAACGACTCTCCGTTGTACGCGTTCAACTGGTAGAAGCTGATATTGGGGTGATCCGGACCAGAGATGAGAACAGTGCTCCATGTGTGGCCGGACTTGCGCTTTGTAGAGCGCAAGTCTTTGGCCAGGATTGAAGTACTGCCTCGCTCTATTGATCACGCCCAATTTCATCGAGGCCAGCTTGGCCTTGCTCTCCAGATGACCACGAATCCGACAGTCACTCGAAATGTCGAGACCCAGTATTCTGATACTTGGCGAGGCAATAAGGCGAGTGATCTCGAAGAGCGGTGATACGACAAATGGGGTTTTCTTAGTGGTAAACGCGCAAACCTGTGTCTTCTGGGGATAGAACTGAACGTGGTTCAATTTACCCCACTCAGAAACTATCCCTAAGGAAGTCTCTATAGAAGACACAAGTTTTTTTCGGCACTCGTCGACGTTTTCCTGAGAGAGACCTGCACGGCCGGAATATACCGCATCCCCAGTACTGTCATCCGCATAACAATGTATGTTGGAGATATCCAACATATCATTGATGTGCAGGAGGAACAGAGTTGGGGATAGCACGCAGCCTTGGGGTACACCAGCATTCACGAGCTTGGGGTCCGAGCAAAATCCGTCGAGAACGACCTGTATGCTCCGCCTAGTGAGGAAGCTAGTGATCCACTTGCATAAACTCTCGGGAAGCCCATAGGAAGGTAGCTTCGAAAGAAGCCCCTTGTGCCATACACGATCGAAGGCTTTCGCCATATCCAGACTAACTGCCAGACCCTCTCCCTTGCTTTCAATAACAGCTGCCCAACGATGCGTAAGATATAACAGAAGATCACCAGCCGATCGACCATGGCGAAAGCCATATTGCCGGTCATTGGCCAACTGGTGATCCTCGAGGAAGGTTAGGAGCTGCTTATTGATGATACTCTCCATTACTTTGGAGAGAAGAGAGGTAATGGCGATAGGTCTGTAGTTAGCTGGGTCCGAGCTATCACCGTTTTTAGGGATCGGATGGACAAGAGCACGCTTCCATGAGACCGGGACTACGCCTTTAAGGTAGGAGTACCGAAATAGACGCGTTAGCACTGGTGTCAATTCAGGGGCACATGTTCGTAGCACAACTGGAGAGATACCATCTGGCCCACTCGACTTATGAACTTTTAAGGAAAGGAGGGCTTTTCGGATAAGTTTTTGCCGTAAAACTATTTCCGGCATTAAGCTCGGACACCGCGGGATGATAGGCGGTGTCTTCCCCTGGTCGTCCAAAGTCGAGTTGGAAGCAAAAAGAGTGCCCAGACCAGGCGCAGTGCAGCGCAGTCACTAGGATCATTGGAAGAGAAACAAATCGGCCCCCGTGGGTAGGATGCAAAAAAGGACCGCATTTCATCCCAATCCGCTGACTTGTAGTGCCAAACGCGTTGAGTCGCAGGTCTTGTGCGAGCTGGGCGTTCAATGAGCACTACACTCCGTACCAAGCAATGATCAGAGGACCCTAAGGGAGCCACGACAGTGACTTGGTACTTTCCGGGATGTGTAGTCAGCAGAAGATCCAACAAAGAAGGCATATGGCTGTCCACGTCCGGTAGACGAGTGTGCGTCTTTACCAGCTGGGACAGACCATTTGCCAGAGCAAAGTCAAACACAGATCTCCCCGCGTAGTCAGTGGCACGTGACCCTAGCCAATCGGCATGGTGCGCATTGAAGTCCCCGAGGACTACGACTTCGGCGGAGGGAATCTGTGAAAGCAGATCGTCAATCTTCGCCTGAACATGGCCCAAGAGTTGAACCGTTTCTGCATTACCACTATGGGACCTGTAGAGGCACGCGTAGACTCTGACATAGTCGTCCATGTCCACGCGCAGCCAGAGTACAGACAGGTCCCGACCTTCAAAAACCTGAAGGCGACGGTAGCAGATATCCTCCCTTACGAACACAGATACCCTGGCGTGTGGTATAAAATGGTGTTCTAGTTTATACCCGGGGTATGATAGGTACGCTGTGTCGCTAGGTTGAGATATCTGCGTCTCCGTCAGAAACAACAAGGCCGGCTGCGCCATCTTTAGGTTATAGTGGACGGCGTTCAAGTTGGAATGAAGTCCCCGGATGTTGCAAAAGTCCACATTTAGAGTGGGTCGGGGTGCCGCTGCGTTGACTCGTCGTTTGCCCTCAAAAAACACAAAAGGCGATACTTTGCCCGCCCCAGATACGACGGGCAGCCCGAGCAAAATCCGAGAATCATTTCCCCGATTTTGCTCGGGGAGGGGGTCCCCGGCTTCATCAAAGCCGGTACCCTCCTGGGGTATTTTTCTTTTCGGCATCGCTTTCATGTTTGGCGGGGAGGGGGGGGGGGGGTTGGGCTTCCGGATTCTCTCACTCACCGACGGAACATAACCAAATGAATTTGGTTACTACACGTCGGTCTTCTGTGAGAGGGTGGTCCTTCCCCGGTCGAGCCAGCCCAATACGAGCTGCAGTCAAATAACTGCAGCTAGGCTCTACCACCTATAGATTTATCAAAGACAAAGCAAACAATTCTCTCTCTGTTGATGGTATGGATACTATTATTGTAATGTAGAAGACGGCTGTTCGAGCAATCAAGCTACACAAGCTACTGTGGTTATCAATCTTAAATCTGAAACAAAATCCATAAACGCAATTTATGTATCGTCGCGTTCACGAGTAGTTCAAATCGATCAATAATCACGTTCCTCTAATATCGAAATTCAGTGTTTTCTGTCTGGGTAATAAAAATGAAATTAGCTGACTAAAGTTATCAAATACCCTATAAATGTGGGATAGAACCATTACTGTGCCCGCCTGGCTAAAAGAAATTGCTCAAATCCTCGGTCGCTTTGTTTTAGTTAAAGTTAGCAGTCCACGTCTACGTGATGAGTTGATCATCTTTGAAATCATATCCTAATTTTTTTCCGGAAAATTATTAAATATAACAGGAAGAACACTAGCACTTACTCATCACAAGTGTCTTCACATAATTACTCTGCCACGAGGGGCACTCAAATCTGCAAGCTTTTTGCTTTCCCATTCCCATCGCCCTACAATACTGATAAAGTATCTATCCCTGAAGAATCCCGTATTCGCTTCTTATAGCTTTTTAATGGAATTATCTGAAACTAAAGATCAGGTATTTAGGGTTTTAAAAATACTTTAAATTATAGGCCTATATCGATTATTTCTGTTTTTGCTAAAGCATTCAAAAAGTTGCTCGGTCCAATAGTAGCATGACGTGTAAAACACCTCATAGTGTCACAACAACACGGATTTATGAAAGCGCTTTTTACTGCCATTAATCTGATTTCCTTTGTCGGAGACCTGGCTAATGGTATCGATCAAGGGCAGTCAATTGATATTATACACACCGACCTTAGTAAGGCCTTCGACAGAGTTGATCATAACATATTGCAATATTAAAGTGTGCAAACATCCGGTCTATTTTTATCCTGGTGTAGCTCCTATCTTACACACAGACAGTCAATAGTGGTAGCTGAAGTGTTCTGTTATAATCCCTACACAGTCCAATTTGGATTGTCCAAGGATCTATCTTGGAACCTTTGTTTTTTATTATCTTTATAAACGACATTGGTAAATGTTTTCAAAGCTCCAAGTTCACTTGATGATTCAAAATTCTTTAGAACTGTAGATTCACCTAATAAGGAATTATTAATGCAGGCAGATGTCGATAACGTTATCTTGTAGTGTTTATCCAACGATATGAGCTTAAACTTTGACAATTGCAGTGTGTTACGATTTACCAGATTTATTTTCTCAAATTCCGTTACATCTTTCAAATACTTATTATCACAGGCACTAAACTAAAAATTCTGTAAATTAATGAATTTTAATGTATAAATAATGTTATTGCATTATTATTGATTATTTTTTTATTTTTTCATTAGTTAGATTGTAAGTAGTTTAAAATGTGTAATTTATGGTATTAATATTGTTTATTCGTTTGTTATGCATTTGTATTCTTTATTTCATTTACGTCTGGCATACAATTTCATAATTTTGCAATTTAATAATGTAATTTATTTTCAATATTTTATATTAGTCAGTTATATATTATAGTAATCAATTATAATGTATAATTCTTGTTATAAATTTAATTTATGTTGTTATAGTACGAGTTTGTCGCTGATATCTATGTAGTTTGCACCTATAATGGAGGTTACCCTCATCTATTTAATATATCTTACTTTAAATAATTTCTTAGATACTGACAAACTTGTTAGTACGATAAATAAATTAATAAATTAATTAATTAATTAAAACTTATTTCTCTGTTTTTATATTTTAAGTAACTCAGCAAGAGCAAAAAAAAAATTAAAGAAATAGAAGCTGATTTTTTTTACGATATTTTTAAAAGACGTAAGTAGTCTGATTCAATTACTTGGTTATTTATGTAAACTGTGCTTTTATCAGATTCGCACTTTATGATATTTATGTCATCTTAATTTAAATTGAAAAATTATTAATTAAGTATTTATTATAGTGCAAGTTACGTAAAAATGAGAAAAGGAGCTTAAAATATTGTTCCTAGACTTTCCATGCGCCTTAACAACATACCGCAGTAAAAACATGTTGTTTTTTTTTTTAATTTTTGGTAGAAGAATTTGTAAATATATCGCTATACAGGTAGATATACACTCAGTTGTTCAAGTTATAGTTTATAAGTTAAAATAATTTTAACAATGATCTGAAATTCATAGTAGTAGTAGTATTCATAATAGTATTCGGAATTATTAAAAAGTTAATATTAAAGTATAAATAATGATTTTATTAGAAGCAAATAGTATAAATAAAACGTTGTCTATGGCATGTTCAAATGAAACTTATAATGAAGTCAAGTCTTTATACGCAGGTTATTTCAATAGTCCCTTCGACAGTGAGGTTAGCAATAACTTTGCGTTCTTTATATTATGATATTTAAGCCAACACTCTATAACGTTCATTAAAAGGATTTTATTTGATATAAGTCAATAAAAACCTCAGGTTTTAACTTTGTTTATTACCAACACCGACCGTGGATATAAGAAAGAAAAAGATTTTGCGCCGTATATTGTAGTGCCGTCACTTGAGTCGCACACTTGCGCGATTCTCCAGCAACCACCTACTAGACCCTGCGACCCTACGTTACATTTAACATTTTTGCTGTATCGATGTTATATTATATCATTTTATACCATTTTATATAATATTGTTAATTCGAGTACCTTGTAATCTAAATTTGTACTTAAGACATCATTACAGTCACGCACTTGATATCTTATAAAATCTAAAGCAAAATGTTAACATGACTTGAAGAACATATAATATGTCGTTGAAAGTAAATCATTTATTTGTTTAGCTTTAATATAGAAAAGTATCGAGCAAATTAAAAATTTACTTCGACATCCCAACAGAGATTAGTTTTACGCTACAAATTGAATTTGCTTTTTCTTTTTCTCTTGCATGTGGTGGAGTACAAAAATAATATTTATTCTTTATAAAAGCCAGAAACTTATTCTTTAATAATAATTAAGTACTAAATAAAAAAAAATATCTGTTGACTAATAATTTCACTGCAAAATAATATTAGACTTATTGTTCCAATAATAACATAAAAGAATTTGAAATAGAACTTTGTTTTATAATAGATATAAAAAATAAACATCTAATTAATTTAAAACTCGTATTCTACTTATTCAGGTATCAGGATTTGGCAGGCATTTATTTATCCCCTCTAGGCAACCGACAAATTCAATTGTGTTATAATTGTGATTTAGTATAAAGGATACTTCGAAATGATTAATTTTTTGTATTATGTTAATGAACAAAAATAGATAATCATAAAAAACCATTAACTTGCAATAGGAACAACCAAGTTTAACTTATTTTTTTTTTTAATTCACTTCTTTTATCAATCGACTGAATGATCCCGACACTACAAGGCTTTTTCCTTCTAAAATCCTTGAGGAAATAGTTCATCAGCAGTTGATCACATTCATTAACAAGCCTCACCTTGCAATTCGGATTTCGTTCCGATCATTGTACGGTTAAAGCGCTAGTCAAGGTCACCGATGATATTCGGCTAACAATGGATAATAAACAGGTAATGACACTGCTAGATTTCAACAATGCATTTAATCCTGTTGACTATAACATCCTGTCAGTTAAATACTCTTAACTTATATCCATTAGTGATTACATTATAGATAGTTTCGAAATTACTTCACTGGTCAGTGACAGGATAAGTCATTCTCATCCTGGTGGAATGTCTCGGCTGGCGAGCCTCAAGGTGATCCTTTGTTTCCCTTACTTTTCACAATTTTCATAAATTTCATAACTAAATACATACCTTCTGTCTATCATATGAAATTGATATTGAAATGTACCACGATACTAAACTCGATAATTTGGATTCCTTCATCTCTGCCATTAATGATGACCTGACTGCTTTATTAAAATGAAGTTGTCTCTATGGTCTGAAAACGAATAGAACCAAATCACAGGCTGATATTAGCAGTCCCGGTTTGATTGCAAGGGTTAATAAGCGAAACCTCTTTCTGATCTTATATAAGGATATTACAATACCATACTGTAACTCCGTCAAAGGTCGTTCATGGATCAAACATTATGTTGCTCTGTTCACATAAAAGATTTTTGTAGAAAAACTTTTATTGCCATGAATTTTTGTAGATGACTAAAATATTTTAATCCTATTTCTATCAAAATGACCATAACGTATTATCTCCTAAGAAGTGTATAAATAAAAAATAAGAAATTACGTCTGATGCAAGGGTATTCCACTACCACTGTGATATACATACCTCCGCAAATGTAATGACCCACGCCGAGGATAAAGAATAAATTATTTCGGTTATCCTTGGTAATTTTGGATATGTCTCGGTAATAACAGAGATAATAACATAATTTATTTTTAATATAATTTTCAAGAGGAGACTCCAATTTACATTTGTACCCGAGAAAAGGAAATATAACTTATAAGTATTATAAGAGTAAATATCGAATTGTAAGTAAGATCATTATTATTTATTAAAACAAAAATCTTATTTAATAAATTTGACTCGAAGCATCTACTTTATACTACCTTAGTGTTAGAGAAACTTCAACTTTTGATATAAATAAGTGTACAGGTTACTGTACACTTAATGAATGAAAAGAATTAAAAGGATATCATAGCTTATATGTTAATATAAGCCATGATATCCTTTTCATTCTTTTCATTAGAGTTATTTTTATTTAATTGTTAAGAACCATGTGGTATAATAAAAATAATATCTAACTCTGCTAAAGGTAATCGTTATTGAAGATTGTATACAAATTAGTTATAAATATGAAAAAGATTTATATAGCAATAAAATATAAATATGTTTTTAACAACATTTGTTATTATACAGGCACAACTACATGTTGTATTTTTTACTGAAGTATTAAAGTATTCAAATCTAAAATTTGCTTTTTAAAGTGTACAAAAGTTGATGAAAAAAAATGTTTTATATTCTATTATTAAAATTTTAAAAGATTCATAACAATGGACACCTATCAATCATCGAATTGACTTTTATTCATTTCCGTTATGCGTTTCGTAATAAAAGAAATGAAAAGATATAAGTTTTAAAGTTGAGAGTCATTATTATTATTATAATTATGATATTAATGTACTTTCAAAATAGTAACTATTTAATAATTATTGCGTATTGCTTTACATTTAACATTAAATCAGTAAACAATAATTTATAGCAAACAGTGTTAGTATTAAAGATCAATAGAAAATCTTTTGTTATTATTACTATTATCGTTAGGGTTTATTGAATATGCTACGACTTTTTAGCTACCCACTAACCAGAGAATAAATGCCTCCTTCAATGCCATGGAATCAAAACTCAACGGGATCGCGTATGCATTCCGTTTCGAGAGGTGTGCGCCCTTTCATCAACATCACCCGAGCCAACTTTCTACTAACGGCAAATAAGAGAAATACGGCCGAGCCCGAGCCCGAGCCGTCACAGACAGGCTACCCCAAATGGCTAACCGGTGCGCATCCTGTCCCCTGTCAGCTATAGCTACAGCCCAAGCCCGGCTTCACAGGAATTGATAGAAGGCCCAAAAAACCCGCAGGAATTCATTAACCTCACAGACAAAGGGAGCAACTACCATTATCGCTTGCCAACCCACCAAAGGTCTGCGGCGAGGCCTTCCTAACAAAAGAAAATCTACTATAAGATGGTCTTGTCAGCCTATGAGTTACTAATGCATAGTTATGTCTTTTATGAGATATGACATAATTAGAAGTACGCATAAATAGTTAAAGGAAAAATTTAAAACGTTGAAAAGAAAAAAGGAAAAATCTGAAAATATATATCTTCAGTAAAAAGAAATACTTGGACATGGATGTCAAAGTATTTATTTTTCTTTATAAAACTAAACCTTATTTGGAACTAACGTTTAGTTTCATGTTGTAAATTGATAATTTCCAATATTGAATTTGTACAGATAAAATAAAAGTATGAGTATAAATGAGTATAATAAATTATATTTTGTTACGAGACTTAGGTTTTTTTATATATTACGATAGACTCTTACATTTTCAATATTAAGATTATCATGTAACAAGTAATAAGTTTTACATGATAATATTATAAAAAAGATGGATTAACATAAATATAATCTTTTATGCTAAAATATTATAAAATAAACTTTAGTTTTTTCCTCGTATAATCAACTTTGTAATCGGTTTTAATGCTCTTACTGACTTACAGGTAACATTTAAAACGTCATTGCACTTCTTTTTTAATATTTTATTGTCTGGACTACGTCAATAATTCAGGAAGAATTAATGAATTAATATATACGCACCATACAGTCAAGGCCGAGTTAAATACTTGGTAATTTTGCTGTAGGTAGTTATTTTTATATCACAATTTATTATTATTTATATTAATTTATTTAATGAGGCAAAATTACCCATTTATGAAAATTATATGTTATATTTATACAGAAAAATATTTTTTTTAATCTATAAATAAATTGCATTTATATGTCACTAACGTTTTGCTATTTTAAGATCTTTTATCTATTTTTTATTTAAAGTATTTTTTAACAAAATGTAATGCAAAAATCGCAGGGTTATATATATTTCCTTTGATAGGGAAGATTTATTTGTTGTAAGTAGTTTCCTCATATAAGATACAATTTACCTACGCTTGGATTCGGAGCAATAATCTATGGATCACGGCAACATCTTATTTTATTTCTGGTAATCGAAAGCAAAACTTTTAGTATCTCAGTCGAATTAATATCAGCTAGTGCTACAGCCCATCTTAATTTGTAAACAAATATAACATTAGCACTTTACTAATATAACAAATTTTTAATTTAAACAAAACTATTTTAAAAATAACTTTTTAAATAACCCATCCTTAAATTAGGACTATGGGACCAAATCTTATAATAAATTAATATCTAGGATGACAATATACAATGACAATACGTAAGTAGAAAAAAATGATTATTTTTTTTTTTTACTAAAAGTATTTAAACAGTAAATCACGAAGCAATGGTATAGCTAGAAATATCATGCAGAGCCCTGAGGATAGCAGTAAAGTCGTTATCCAGCTGACATAAACACAATCGTAAAGATAACAGTCCCTCGTACAAACTCACTAACTTACATTTCTATTACTGTAAATCTCAGTAATGGCGAAGTGGCTTCCTTATTCCTTTTATACGGCAGAAAACAATATTTTTAGACAGTTTAGAGTGACCTCTTATTTATAGATATAATACAGGACAATTACAAATGTCATATATGCTGGACAAGCTACAATTAACTTACTATTACTTGGTTAGTAGACATATCTAACTATAACATTAAAATTCATAAATATAAGAATGTTTATAATGACATTAATTGTTAAATCTAACATGAATCAAGAAAACGAAAAATTCAAACAGGAACATTTATAAATGTCACTTTTCAAGCTTAAAATTGTCAATACCGTGCAGTCTGCAGCCAGTTCTATACGTGCTCATACTCGTAGTTATGACACTGTTCATACACGGTACACAGCGGTACACACGGCCGCGACGAGTGGCAATTTGGAGAGTTACTAAAATTAAGACCAATTCACGTGAAGAGACAATAAAATAAGGATAATAATTGTGTAAAACCATTCTGTAACTTGAGTTTTACGGTGTGAGTAGTGAAAACGGCTTTTATTAAACCGGTGGAACAAAATCATAAGAATATAAAAAATAAAGGTACAAAAATTATGAAAATTATATGAAAACTAAAACAATTATAAAGACATAGTTGCGTTTTTAAATATATTTGATTATATAAATTTACATGTGCTTAAATATGTGTCAAACTACAGGATTCTCTTTTATTCAAATTTTGTACATAAAATATTATTTTATTAGACTAGTAACTTAAGCTCTTATTTCGAAGAATTAATAGATAAAGTATGTGTTTAGATTAGTTGTTGAGCTTGACACAGCGGCATTTGTGTATAGTTTTAGCACATTCATTGTAAGTTCTTAAGTGTAATGTAATATTATTTATTTATTTATGCACCATAATGAGTTAAAAAATTATAAAAGACAAACACTTAGCCTGAACTTATCGCTACAAAAAGATCTCTTCCATCTACCCTTAGAGTGTTAAACAGAAGGTTTTGAAGGGCAAAAAAGGTACATAGATATTTTATAATAATATACAGTTAGATAATAATCATACTATATAAAATATAATACATACATATAAGTTTCTATCTATATATATCAACATTATTATTACATATAATAATATACGTACATACATACATATATTTTACACGACGGACGGACGGATTGAGGACAAAATCCAATAAATGCTACAGTCTATGTCTGGGTAGGCGGAACACCAGATATACCTCTTACGATCCGGGTCTTATAATAGGCGGTAAGTGCGTTACTAATATTACCGAGGCAGCTCCGTTCAAATTCTTAGGCAAAAAAATCGATTACCAAGGGCGCACTTAAAAAAATTCAAAATAGCTTTATTCAAGTAGGCATTTACACGCACTTTTGAATCGTCAATTATTTCAATACAAAAAAAGGTCAGTGTAGCCAGTCCGTAAGCAAGCTACCACCGGCTCGGAATGCTGCTCTGTTGAGAAAAGCCGGCCAGAAACTCAACAGTTGCTCTTTTCAAAAGAAATATAACAATAGGTGATGTATATTAATTATAATATAATATAAATCATGCAAATGATTCAACAACTTAAGTTCCACATATTTCGATCCACTAAAAACTCTTGAACGTTATAATAAGCTTTATTTAACAATAAACTTTTGATTTTAGATTTAAAACTAAGAAATGGAAGGTCTAAGATATCTTGTGGAACTTTATTATATATGCGTATACTCAGACCCATGAAGGATTTATTACAGCTCTTTTTTGTAAAATAAATATAGAATTAATTTCGACAGCACTGCCCCATAATAAAATACCGTAAGATAAAATACTGTGAAAATAACTAAAATAAACAAGTCGAGCCGTATTTATGTCCGTTAATTGTCTAACTTTTCTAATTGCAAAGACGGCGGAGCTGAGTTTGGCTGCGAGTGTTGAGAGATGGGGATTCCACTGGAGCTTTCTATCTAATGTTAAACCTAAGAATTTTGTTGAGTCAATCAATTCTAACACTTCATTGTTAAGGAGCAAGTTACAATTTTTACTTTTTACATTAGGAAGTGTAAACTCTACGCATTTAGTTTTCTTAGCATTTAACACTAAATTATTTATTTCGAATCAATGCAGGGCTCGTGACAAAGTACTGTTTACTTCGTCATAATTAATCCTATCACGCTCAACTTTAAAAATAAGCGAGGTGTCATCAGCAAAGAGTAAAATGTCACACAGACCCTTAACAAAAAAGGGCAAGTCATTAATATAAAGTAAAAACAAAAAGGGGCCCAGAATAGATCCTTGTGGAACACCCATCTTTAGGTGAGAACCAGACGATTTAGAATTATTAACGTAAACTGTCTGGATTCTTTGATTCAGGTAAGAGGCAATAAGATCAAGCGCAGCGCTACGTACACCGTAGTGGTTTAGTTTGCATAGTAACGTCCGATGGTCCACACAATCAAAGGCTTCTCGTCTCCATCTCCATCCATCCATCTCCATCCATCGTTAGACAGAATAGTCGATAGCTTTTTGAATGATCCTAAAAAGGTAGACAATCAGACAATAAGTAACATCAAAAAGGCTTGGATATATGATAATTATTTAACATCACGTTTAAATTGGCCTTTCCTCGTTTACGATATATAGATAGATGTAAGCGTCATAAGGACATTGAAGTCATGGCTCGGGTTAGCGCATCCAGCGGACTCTTCTGCATTATTTAGACACCGACACAATTTTAAGTTAAAATTAAAGAAACCATCGAAATTCTATAAACACCAAAGAGTGACCAAAAGACATATAATATCAAAATCGAATGATGATACTATAACGTCTCTCCCAAAAGATAAAATTGCCGCAGAGCTAGAGTCACGACTTCAATTCTATAAACAATTTATGATAGGTGCTCAAACAAATAAAGCAGGGCTAGGATCAAGTAGGAAAGAACAAGACATAGAAATAATAAAATCCTTTATTCGGCACGATGAAAATGATAATTACCGTTTGCACGCGATGAGCATAGAATAGCAAAACGAATGGGTGACCATAGGAGATTTTTGTATTCCACTAGCTTTACGATGGCGCACCCTGCTTCATGATTGGTCCCCAGCATTATTAAAATTTTATCTAATGCATTCCAAATGACTCTCCCAGATCAAAGTAACTTAGTAAGATGGGGCAAAGCCTCCGAAAAATCTTGCAACATCTGTGGGGAGGCAGTAGGAATCGCAAAACACTTGTTAACTTGGCGAAACACACACAGTAGGGTGTGGGGTACTTCTTAATAGAGGTAAATACTCGCGTCGCCACGATAAAGTATTAGAAATCGTACGAGAAGCGGTTAGTCTCTCTGTAGCAAGAGCGCTAAAGGGTACAATCACCAAAATATCAGTAGTGTTTGTAAAGGTGGGTTTGTCCAAAAAACGTATACTAAAACCTTATTCCATTTTGGACGCGTCTCCTGATTGGACTCTTATGATGGACACGTATGAAAGGCAATACAAAATCCCCGGGGATGTTTGTGTTTCTTCATCTAGACCGGACTTATTCCTGTACTCAAAACAACTAAGGCGCGTTATACACAAGTATACTGTACCCTGGGAAACAAACATACCCAAAGATCATACATTTAAGCTTAACAAGTATTACGAACTATGTAACGAACTGATCAGGAATAAATTTATAGTTAATTTGTACGCTGTAGAAGTAGGAGCGAGAGGTATAACAGCAAAATCTATCTACAACATATTTAAGGATCTCGGCCTTTCTAGAACGATCATCAGTTGATTTCTGGAACGTATTTCAAAGGCGGCTTTAGTAGGTTCTTACGATATTTGGTTAGGTAGGGAGAGGAGCGTTAACATTGAAGGTGAGCGTGTATGCGCTTATTAAAGGGGCCCCTTAAACCTACACCTGGGTCGCAAGTCCCAGGCATTGTTTGCGCCCGTCTTCTTGCAACACGATGGGCCCGGCACCCGCACGGTGAATCCATGGAATGCTAAGAAGCTTAGTTTCTCTTATAATTTATTCCTGTGACAAATAGCAGTGCTTTAATGTTCGTTTGAATAACACGACACAGCGGCTGGATGTTATATTGGTTGCTAAAAAATTCCATAAGGCTGCTTGAATAGTAAAAGATTTGGAATAAAAGTTCGATTTATAAGAGGGAATATCCAATGTTTTCACTAAAACGCAGGAGGGTTTAGAGCGACTAGTAGGTAATGAAACATGGAATCGTTGATAGGAAAGAGCTGCGTTAGAGCAGAGTTTATACAGCGCCGGTAGGATGTGAACATTCCGGTGACGACGGATGGGGAGCCACTTAAATTCACGTCGGAAAACTGAAATGTGATCTTACGTAGTCCAAAAATAAAGCAAATACACGAGTACTAAACACATCCTCAGACACATCCATTAATTAGGTATTCAAATTTAGAATATCTATAAAACTGCCAATAGACAGCGTAGATATGGTAGGGACATGAAAAGATTTTTGAGAATTCATTAATAAAAGAAGAGGAGATCAACCGCCACCCTGAGGGATGCGAGCAGAGAGTTCAGCACATTCAAAGGACGAATCATCAAAACAGATAATCTGTTGACGTCCAAACAGGGAAGTCGGAAACAAGTTAATTATGGGCGGAAATATATTAAGACAGCCCATGATCCCTAGCAATATATCAATATACCCACTGTGTTGAAAGCATTACTAAAATTTAATAGAACAACATAGGTAACTATATATATCATAAATAACTTTAGTAAAGTTGAAGATGTGCTAGGTGCGGTACAAAAATCGGATTGGAAAGGGACTTAGGAGCTTGTTATTATTTTAAAATATATACAGTTGATTGAAGACGAAGCTTTCTAGAATTTTAGATTATTAGTTTTAGGTTGTGGAAGTACATGTACTAATTTCCAAGGGGAAAGTAAGGAATTCGTTGCTGAAGAAAAATTTTAAAATGTGTGTTATAACAACCAATATAATGTCAAGAAGGAGAATCAACATGTCACGACTAATGTCGTCTTTACCCACTGCTCTACAACTGATACTAACTACAGCTGTCTTAACTTCACACTCCGTAGGGTAAAACTGTCACTGATAAGTGAAATAATATTATTTAATTTATGAAGAACTGGATTTTTTTAAAATTACCTAAGATAATTAGCGAAGTCAAGAAATAAATATTAATTGAATTTAAATTTATATCAATATTTGAAGTGGGCTGAGATTTACCTACACCTAGTTACTGGAAAAGATCAACAAATGTGGAGGAGTAGATTTGTTAGCACAAGAGAAAATAAAAGAAATAAGGGCGTTTGGCGTCTCCACAACCTATTGCAACGATTGTTTAACTTGTTATAAATAGCTAAGTTTTCATCAATGGGGAACTTCTTGTAACGTAACTTGGGTTTGTTGCGTTTGTTCATTTTGCTTTATATAATAGCGGTAAGCCACGGCACAGGATAATGTTTACCTTTGATCTTTTTGATAGGTGATCAAATAAGCAAGCGATAAAAGAGATACATAATTCTACATTTTAGTCTATTGTAGAAGCATTAAATACACTGGATAAATTAATATTAAGGGCTCCAGAAATCAATTTAGTCCAATTTATTCATTTGATATTACGCCACAAAATAATGTTACTTTTGCGTTTGGGTGCGGTGCGGTGCGTTGCGTAGTTGCGGTGCAGTGCGGTGAAAATGGGTTTCAGAAAGAGGAAGACTAAAGATATTGTGGGAGTCAAATAAGATTTGAGTCTATAAGATCTATAATTATTTTAACAAGGTATATATTTAGGTCAACCATGATAATACCATGCTTATAAGAAGGTAAGAAGTTATCCAATAGTAATTTAAGCTTAATGGAGTAGTCAATAGTGGAAGAGGGGCTGTACATAAGACCAAGAATTAATTTATTAAAATTGAAGGAGGAATTTAGAGGGGGTGATGAGCTTATAGTTCTAAAAGTAATGTGACTTTTTAAATATATGTAAACGCCACCACCACGCTTTTCGAGATTATCATTGTGGCAACAGACACAAATGTGAAATTAGATAAATTATAAAGAGGAGGAAAGTGATGGTTTTAATAATATTTTGGAAACAAGAATACAATCGACCTGGACATTAGTAAATGTTGCGAGGAAATCAGATTAATGAGCCGGTATGCTATGAGCATTAATATGAACGATATTAAAGCTATTAGGTCCATCAGAGAAGATAGAATAAAGTCTGGAATCTAATGGAATAAAGTTATCGTTTGATGAAGGGCTACTAGATGTACTGTAAAATTCATCAGCAAAAGATGGAGACAAAAAAAATAACATCCAAAATCGAGTCTGTCATAGTAAAATATATACAAAATAATAAATAAATTCAATATAATTAATGACTCAATCTATTTAAATAATATAATTATATAAAATATAGAAAGACTAATTATTAGAAACCAACACTCACTGGAACAGTAAGAAAATATATTTACAAAAATAATCAAAATTATAAACATAAGAAGAATACTTAAGACTAAAAAAAAATATAATTAAATAGTAAAATTGGACAGGTTTTTAATCGAGTGACAGATCTCAGATAACATAACTGTCAGGTCTAAATGTAGTGTTGTTAAATTGACATTAAAGTATATTAATGAACATGAGCTGAATTTTTTTAATGCAATTACTCGTAATAAAAGACTACCCAATTGAAAATTAAAAAGTGAAGTTGAAGATGGTTAATTGAAAATAGATAAAATATAAAGAAAATAAATTAACTATTTACCGGACAGCACCATGAAGTATTTAAAAACATTAAAAAAATTATGGAAACTTATACAATACAAGTAATGTAAAACAAATTAAAACTACTTGCCTCCATTTTTGGCGCACGTTATATATATATATATCGTTACATTTAAATGTTCGAGAATTATCTCAGTAGCTACAATAATAATGTTTAAGAAAATACATATATCGTTTTGAATTTACAACTGCAACAAACGAACCAACAAACGTTTAGGGAATATAGTTAATCATGTATTCAATTTATTTAAAAAATAGTTATTTTTCGACGTAAAATATATATTTTTTAATTCCATAACATTTGTGAAAAAACTTGGAACTAAATAAAAAATATAAGTAATTTTTTTTTTACATTGAGATGTTTAAAAAAAAGAAATCTATTTAATCATCTAAATCATTTTCTTGACTTTACACTGTTTTTATTTAATATTCTTTCGTAGTTATATTTAACTATAAACAGAATTCAGGATGACCTTGGACCCACGTTTATAAGTATAAATGCGTGTTTTTTATAAATTTCCGTATAATAAATTTAAAAAAAACACCATTAGATTTGTTACAGATCCATGTCTTTAATCATATAATCTTCCATACAATAAGGCAATTTTTTTACCTTCGAGTATTTGGTTTTAGCAATTTCTTAAATAATCTTTAAACTATTAAGTATAAACACTAGTCGAGTAACGACATTGAATCAGGTTTCGAGTAAGTACTAATGTATAAGGGCTTTACATTACACTATCTGAAGAAAAGGTGGCCACATGTAATAAATATCATGTGGTAAGACTAATTTAAAAAATTATTGTTTTCATAACAACCAGGTGAAAATGCTTCTAAAGTGCGTTTAGGTTATACCAAATCGCTTTTCTTTATCTTAACCTCATCTTAAATTAAAGTCACAAAAATTGTATTATTTATAATTTTCACATTTTAACATTTCCAACTCCATGTATCATCTCTTAATCATATATCAAAAACATGAACTAAAATTGAATGAAATAGAATCATATACAGAGTTAATATTAGAATGATAATAAAAAAGGCCACTACCAAAGATGAAATATATTGTCTTCGTGTCATAAAACAGGAATAAGGGTTTGCTTCGCCGTTACTGAGATTTACAGTAATAGAAATATGAGTTAGTGAATTTGTGCGAGGGCTGTTATCTTTACGATTGTGTTAGTGTAGACTGGATACCGACTTTATTGCTATCCTCAGGGCTCTGCTTGATATCTTTAGCTCATCCATTCACATTACCCGGAGTAAAGAAATTGTAATCACGTTTCTTAAGAAGAATATAGATAAGAATATATATATATAAATATTCATAGGTATCTTAGAGATGAAGTCAAAACTTAGTTTGTTAGAAAAAAATATAATAGAATAAAATAACTTATCGAAGTTATGATTATATAATTTCTACAACGAGGTTTACTTTTTATCCAAATTCTCATACCGTTGTTACCATTATATATTGATTTTTTTTTGTTAGAGGTGAGTTGATGAGCTTGTTGGCAACAGATGATACGTGATCAAAGGTCTGCCGTCCTTGGAGATTGCCATGGGGTATCGATCCGGAAATGCCGCCGAAGGGAGTTCGTTCCACATCTTACTGGTATCTGGAAGAAATGTTATTGAAAACCACACAGTGGAAGATCGCTACGTATCCAGTTGGTAGACGTGGTATTAGAGGTGATTACCTGCTGTACGTTGGTGAAATTTGGTAGCAGGTATCGAATAGATCTTCGAAACACTCCCTGTTTTAAATAGGATAAAAGACGGATGTTGCAAAAATCTACGTCTAGAGTGGAGCGAGGTGGCGCAACATTGACTCATCGTTCGTTCGTTATTTGCCACCGACTATCCGGGGAGATCTGTTTAACTTTAATCTGGCAAATGGTCTGTCTCAGTCGATTATGATGCACACTCTTCCACCGGAAGTGGACTACCATATTACCATACTATACCAAGCGCCCTGCCCATGAGGACCAGTTTGTTTCCCTTCCAATGATCCAAGTGATCGCGCTGCGGTAATACCCTATGTGATACTATAGGGGATGGAATTTTTTGCACCAAACTTTGTGCAAATAATTTGTGTTATTTAATAATTATGAAAAAAACTTGCAGTAAGATCTCTTTATGATTGTGAAAATATTCAAAAAGATTTAAAGAACCTTCGAAAACTTTAAACGCAACAAAATCACAATTATTATCATATAGTCAGCAAATAACCTTCAGCCAAGTATATATACCAAATTGATGGCAACACGTTAAAATTAGTTGTTTCTATTTAAGATCTTGATTTCCAATTAGATTATACATTAACAATGAGTGAGCACATACACTAAATTATTATAATAGCATACAAACAGCTCGGTTTTGTAAAATTTACAAGTTGGACTTTTCGTGATGTAAATTCCATTAGTGATATAATTTGCTTACTTGCGAAGCATTTTAGATTATAGGTGGAGAATTTGGTCACCGCAACAAGTACTATAAACAAAAATATATTTAAAATATTCCAAAGAATTCAAAAAATATATATAAAATTCTTAAGATTCGTAGATTTCATATCTTTTCCTTCATACTGTGCTGCATGCAATTATTACAAAATTGGTCTTCTTTATGTTCATCGCCGTCATTGTGATGCATTGTTGTTTCATGCTATATTGTCCGGGGATACCGATTGCACTGAGTTGTTATCTACATTGAATTTTCGGGTATCTAGCCATAGTACACGGCACACCGAATTATTCGACATACTATCCGTAAGCATAGGTTATGGCCAAAACTCGGTGGTCCATTGTACGGCCTCTAAACATAATACATTTTATTTGCATATCAACCTATTTAATGTACTTATATAAGCCTTAAGGAAACACGTAACGAACTAAAAAAAATATTTTATAATCCCAGACATTCAAAAACACAGATATACATTTACAATCACTTATTTATTATTGTATTTAGCTTTTATCCTTGTCATTTTCACCTTAAATATTTTTATTTAATTTAAACACCATTTCTTTTTGGTCCATTTCTTAAGTATTGTTAATTGGTATATTTTAGTATTTGCCCTATTTTGGTCCTATTTTATGTAAATATTATTTACTGTTTCTTTAAACCTATGTATGCTCTGTTTGATTACCCAATAAAGGATATATATTAGGGTGATTCAAAAAATCCTACTTTTAAATTTTTATAGAGGCACCGTCTTATATGGTTCCAATATGAAAAAAAATTTACCCATATATTTTTTTTTAAATTTAAGTCAACTTTAGGGGTCGCTACCATCCATTAAAGTTTTTGAAAAATGCGTTACATACGGTAATGGGGTTGCACCCCTTGGGAAACAAAATAGCGGTGCCTTTGTGTATTTTTGTACCTGAGTGTAAGCAAGATACGTTAGGTACCTGGTACATATCCTCTATCCACGTTTTTTAACCTCTTCAGTCTTCAGGTTATTAAGCTACAGAAAGGGTTTAAAGATTAAAGTTGTAATTTCGCAATAGAGTGTGAGCTAGTTTTTAAGTAAGTAGTAATATAGTCAACCTTTTTTAATGTCGTCTTCTTCGACCTCTTTAGACAGTCGGCCGGCTACTCTATTGTCAGGACCGTCTACAATAGAGTAGCCGGCCAAGCGAAAACAAGGGAGGAAAGAATTAATCGATGACCGTTTGGCTGTAAGTCTTGATGTTGCTAAGTTAAGCGATCGAAAAGCTGCTGTGGTATTAACATCGACTCTTAAGAGCGCTGGCTGTGATGCTGAGAAGTATAACGTTAGCTTTTCTTCTATACGGCGTCAGTGAATCCAGCGACGAAAAAAAATCGCAGAATCTCTAAAAAGCGAGTTTAAGCCAGAGGTTCCGCTTACCGTTCATTGGGATGGTAAAATGCTCGTGGACATAACGGGACATGAGGTTGTGGATCGCTTGCCTGTTATAGTATCAGGACAGGGAGTGGAACAGCTTTTGGGTGTTCCAAAACTTCCGAATGGAAGAGGGCAGGCGATGGCCTCAGCTATTTATGAAATGTTATTGTCCTGGGGCTTGGATGAAAAAGTAAAATCGATGTGTTTTGATACCACAGCATCAAACACAGGTCGATTCAATGGGCCTTTACCTTACTAGAGCAAAAACTGGAGAAAAAATTATTATGGCTTCCATGCAGGCATCACATTTTGGAGATTGTAGTGGAAGCCATCGTAGTTTCAGCAACTAATGCTTCTAGTGGGCCAGATATACAAATGTTCAAAAGACTGCAACGTTGACGACGTTGGCCTAAAATACTAAAAGAGAACTTTAGGGCAGCTACTGCGGACCCTGAAACTGACATTATTTGCTGAAAGCCAGCTTAACGAGTTTCAACCACGAGACGATTATAAGGAAACTTAACCTGATAATCATATTTTTGGGAGGATCACCTGAGAAAGTTGTATCTTTTCGAGCAACCTGCTGGTCTCCACCGGGCAAGGTGGATGGCAAAGGCCATCTATTCTTTTAAAATATATCTTATTCGGAAACAACTAAAACTGACGGAAATTAAAGGAATCAAAGAAATTTGCATTTTTACTGTACGAATTTATGCCAAATACTGGTATCAAGCTCCTTGCGCATGGTCTGCGCCAAGGAATGACTTACAACTTTTGAAGGATTTATAAGCTTACAATAAAATGAATGAATCACTTTCAAAAGTTGCTATGAAACAAGCGTTGGGGCACCTTTGGTACCTATCAGAAAAACTTGTAGCTTTGGCCTTCTCTGACGACCAAGTTTCTTTGGAAACTAAGCGAAAGATGGTTGCTGCTCTTCAAATAGAAGGGCCAGAAGATTCTCCAAAGCGAGCCATCCTGGATCAAAACCTTATTGCAATAAAAATCCTGGAGAACTTCGTATCTTCTCACACATTAACGTTTTTTAAAAATATCTCCATCTCCTGCGATTTTTTAAAAAAGGACGTGCAGACCTGGAAGGACGATTGTGAGTTTAAAAAATGTGTGATTGTTGTAAAGGGTCTAAAATTTATCAACGATACAGCTGAGAGGGGAGTATCGTTGATTGAAGAGTACAATCGCCTTTATACGACAGACGAAGACCAAAAACAGTACCTATTGTCGGCGGTCAAAGACTTTAGGTGAAAATTCCCCGATTGTAACAAATCTACATTAACATCTTAAGTTTTTAGTTTTAGTTATAATAGTAGTTATCCTTAAATTTTTATTGTAGTTATTTAATAAAATAGGTTATTACTTATTTTTTACCCGTTCATAAAACCCAACAGTTTTCATCCCTGGTAGCGACCCCTAAAACCTGTTTTAAAAATCTAAAAAAAATTTGGTGGAAGTTTTTTAACCAATAGAACAAAATGACAGGGTGCCCTCTTAAAAAAAATAATAAAAATTTTTCACATGCATTTTTGAATCACCCTAATATATATAAATAAATAAATTTTAATTTTAATTCTAATTTTAAATAATAATTATTATTTCATTTCTTGTAATATATAAAATGGAATTATTATTGTACAATAACTAAGCTATTGTATTTTTATTTAGCTTCACGCCATATCCCTTGCGGGGTAGCCAGAGACGACGGAGCGCCAAACGCTACGGTCTCTGCATACCTCTTTCGCCTCGGTCACAGACATCAACCTCTTCATACATGCTCTCCGGGGGGTCCTCATGCTTTTTACGTGACTTTCCTCCAGTAATATTGATACTGTGTTTTCGAAGGTCACTCGAGGCCTCCCCCTGTCTCTCTTACCGCTCACTTTTCCTATATAAATCTTTTTTACCATTCTTTCATCACTCATTCGATCGATTCGATCAGCTAGACTGACTGCGCATATTCTGCGAAGAGATCGCATCTCCACAGCATTCATCTTTCTTACGTTCTTCTTCTGTGTTACCCACGTTTGGCTGCCGTATAACTATTACTATACTAAATAAACTATTGTATTTATTATATTGTATCTATTTATTATATTTTAACATTTATTTTTTTCTATGGGATGTCATAAAGTTATTTGTCAGCATTCCCTATAAAATTTATTAAAGCACAATTAATGGTTCCGCACTTGGGATTTGATCCTTACAGTGGTTTGTGCAACCCTACAAAATGTTTACTGGATTTGGCAATCTAATATGGAATTATGGATGAGAATGTAAAATTTAGTAAAACATAAGTAATTTCATATTTAATATTATTGAACGTAAAGGCATCTTAAGTACTTTTAATAATTTTAACTCACAGGAATATTAAAGTTTTCAAATGATGGTGCATAATACACTACTTTTTTGCTACTACTATATAAAATAGAGAATAATTATTTTACTGCAATATAATTAATGTTATAATGTTTACTTAATCGATACTAAATACTCAAGTTATCTAGTGTAATATTCCCTCATTTTTTAATAACAAGGAGATAGTAATAAGTCATTAAGAATAAATGTTGGGTATCTTATTAATATTACCGACTAAAACAAATAATTCTTAAACTTAAAATAAGGAAGCCAAAGTAATATTTTTTTTTTCGTATTAAGGACTCGCATGTTTGAACCAACAGTTCCTAAAAATATTTTGTTTCTAAAATTTACCCGAAGATGATAATCTGTTCATGATGTATTGTCTAAATAAATAGCTAGAAATTATGAAAATAGTTCGCTATTATAATAGTAAAAAAGAATAATATGTTTGAAATGTTTTAGGTTTTTTTTCATGTTAATAAAAATGAATTTCATTTTTCACGAAATCATTGAGTTATTGTTAAAAAACTAATATAGTAATTCAACGGTTGGGGTTAATTTACCCGCGTAGACAAAATTACTAATAATTACTAATACATCGTAACATTACATACATTCCTGTATCTACTTAAGAGAACATTGTTTTGCAATAAGTATTTAAAAACATTTACCCCTTCTTCATTTATCTTTTTGTCTTGTTAAAAGATATTACAATCTTTAAAAATCCCAAATCCTATTTCTTATTTACAAACAGAGACATTTAGACAACATAGGATCATGGCTAATTTAAGATCAGAGGTATCATTTCATTGAGCCAATCTCTTTATTTTTATTTATGTCTTAAGGTTTAATAAATCTAGTAAACAGAAATAAACTTTTAACGGTAAAATTTAGTTAAACTATACGCTGCCTCAGCTGCTAGTGAAAACACGGTCATTTAGTTTTTCATACGGTAAAGATAAAGTGTTATGTAAATAGGCAGATGCTTTCAAAATCGATATTCAAGTAGTCAAGAGTAGGTAAATTTATTTACGCTCAAGAGTGTCCAGTTGTTAGTGTAAGGTTGAACGTTAATAAACTTAATAGCTCGTATGTCGTCGTAGGATGGTCCAAAATGGACTGGATTTGAGAACTCAATTTCGCTACTGTAATTACTTGATACTACACCGTCACAGAATATAATGGGACCTGTTACAGCATGAGATTTGACGATTAAGGTGATTTCATCAAGAATCGGTATGGAAAGTTATAATTTTCACCATTATGTTACTTAATATTTGAAAAACACATTGTTTTAGATAGTACATTACACGAGTAATATTTGATTAAAGCCCATAATTTGCTTTAACACGTGTTGATGCCTTAAATAAAAGGTTAAATGCCTTTCAACTTGCATGTCGTTGCTACGATACTTACGAAGCTTTCGTGCAAAGAAAAACACCAAAAAACTTTTAAAGTACTCAGAGTTAAACCACAAAGAGGTGCAAAGTTTTCATTATCTTTTATAATTTGGGGACAACGCTGTATGAAGTATGAAAACAAAGTGAAAGATACAACTTGTTCATATTATATAAAATCTTTTATTATTCAAGTTCATGTTATGTTTCCTACAAAAGTAAGTTCGTGAAAGTAATTTACAAACATTGTTTCTTCAAACAACATATCATTTTATATGATAGTATTCATCTATAACATTTTCTTAAAATACAAGCGAAATTATATATTATTGCTACAGATTTATTTTTAATTATTTTAATATTTGTCTCTGATAAAGTAAGAGCTTATAAGCTTAAGCTTATTACAATAACACCAACTTATGTTGAATAATAAATTATTAAGCTGTAACAAAACTTTAAAAATTTATACAAACTGTTGAATTTATAAGACATATGTCACTAGGGTATAATAATATTTAAAAATAAAATAAAGACCTTCGGGTTGAAAAAATGTTTTAATTAAATCAAATTGCATGTAAGAAATTAAATTATTTTAATTTTTATTACTTATGTTGATTAAGTTATGTTTTCTGCAATCTTATGCAATGAATAAGTGAAAAGAGACGGCTATATGGATATGTAACAAGAAATTAGCTACTTGATTCGAGAGATGAGAATATCATTTAAACAGTAATATTTCTTTGTAAACCTATGTTATTAATGTATATTTATTACTATTTTTACTATAACAATAAGTGTATATAAACTATAAAAATATTAAAGTCCCCCGAGAGAATGAATGTCCTGAGTTTGCCTCAAATGAGGCTCGGACCACAGCTTTGGTTTGAAAGCAAAGATAATAAGACCTGGGTTAGGATTTGAATTTAACATTCTCCGACGGCAGAGTGCCGGAGCGATGTGAGAGGTGGGTTCCACGTCTTAGATAGCGAAGATGCTGTGTGGATGTGGTATAAGGTGTGTTATGACGTTCCACATCGTGTTCGCTAACCCGATCGCATCATCGGGGTCAATGAATACTAACTTAGGTCTTCTCTTTCTAACTTCAGAAATCTTAAGGAGCGCGTATCGTGTGGCCTCTACTACCAGTGGGTTTAAGTGAAGGAAGACTGTTTCTTTTTAAATGCATGTAATAGAATTATAGAAAATATTTCAATTGCAAATACCTAAAGCAACTCCCCCCGTCTGTGCTCAGTTGTAGTCTGGCGAAACATGTTAAGTATAGATTAGATCATTTAAATAATAATTTCAAAAACAGATGCACAGTAAATAATTTCATTGTCTTCACATAGAGTTTATAACGCAATAGGCTTTATCTAAACACGTAGAAAAAAAACTGTAAATATATTATCACTACGTTATTCATAATAACTCTGTGAATTCGGATCCCTGTGATATTTACAAACACGTAGTGAACCACAAGTAAATGAACCACTGCGCCAAGTCATTCTCAAAAGGCTTAGTCTCACGTATATATACTCACGGAATTTGGTTTTATATTAAATTTAGGACTGTTTTTTTTTTCTTGCTTCAAGCGTTCATATTTAATTTTAATAGATCTTGGTGCTGAAACTATTAATAACTTTTCTACCATTATGATTTATTATGTTATATATTGTATCAAATAAATCATACATTTATAAGTATAATAATTTTTGGCACAATGTATTAGGAGATCACTTATAATTTTTGTGGAAAACACAAGAGATACTTTTTTAAATGGTTAAAATTTTTATTTCATACTCATTTAAGTATTATTCTTTTGGATAAAAAATGTAAATGCAAAAGCAAAGTTGTGTTTTGGTCAAATGGTCCCAGTGTCAGTTTATGTTCCTTGTTGCACTTCCAAAGTTGCACTTGACAAATTTCTTATTACAGCGAGTAAAAAGATCTGCAATGCAATGTCAATAGCCAAATTACTTAATGAATTAACACAGAACTACTACTACTACATAAACCTCCAGATAATTAAAGTTTATTTAGGTTAATATATAGACTTAAAATTGTTACGTAGGAATTGAAATAATGTAGTCACACATTCTAATTTTTTTGATATTTGTCTTTGCTTAAGTTCAATAATTATCTTCTGACAGGTAATTCAAAAAACTTTAATAGTCTGTAACATTACTAATTTAGAAATTAGCTATTGCCAGCCTAAATATGCTTTAAATTCGAAACGAAAATTTGAAACGAGCGTAGCGAGCGGAGCGTTCTACTGGAGACTTTTTCACATTCTTTGTCACGAATAGGCTCGAAAACGACTTGACGGAAAATTATGAAATATTTCAATAAAAAAGATACATAATTAGGTTATGGTTTTAAAAAAGAATTGAAAAGTCTCATGTTGTTGAGGAATAATCATCTAAAACTGATATCCCATTGAAGTCAATGGGAAACGATGAGTCATTACACTAGGCTCGCTTCGCTCAATATGCATACGACAATCGAGATTTCGCGAGCGCAGCGAGTCGAAATTGAGGGTCTGTTGGCGCATCTAGTTTTTATTAATACAGAAGTATGTCATAAATTATATAAATTGCTGACCTTCTTATGTATATTATTTAAAATTAGCTTTCATATGTTTCAGATGTTTAGATGCTCCATACGTTGTCATATTGGTATATTTAGATTATATTAAAATGTTGTCAATTAATAATTCTTATTTGTTCCCAAGGACATTCAGTTCTTTAGTTTAAAATTATTAAACGGATTATTTCCGTTTCTAAGAATTAAGAATTTACTTATATATTTAATGTGACATTTTGCGTGGTGTAGTAACACTATTATTGCGCTTATTGCTTGTTTAGAATTCAACGTCATGACCTTTCTGGCTCTTTTCTATCGGAAATACTTCCGATATCTCTTTTTTAATTAGCCTTAGGCTTGAATAAATATTATAGATTAACAAAAAGTTCGTATTTCTTCATTTTCCGGTTAGTTTAAAAGTTAATTTGACGGACATATGTTTTTATCTTGTTTCGAAAATTACAGTCGACATAGGCTATAAGTATTGCTTCTGAGACCTATTACCACATATAAGTAGGTTTTTTTCTAAAAGGAAGTTTTTCTTTTATAATAAATCATTAACATGTGCACATGTGCAACTTTGGGACATCAAATTGCATGCCCTGCATCCTGATCTGTAGCTGTATTTGTATATAAGGTCTGCCTTTAAATGCCTGATCCTAGTTAAAATATTAAGAAGTTATCTGGTGATGTACTACTTTATATATATTTGTTCTACACTGGAAATAAATATTTGAAGAATAAGTAGAATAAGTTTGACTGCTGTCTACTTTTATTGACAGACAAGAGAGCTGTGTCTTGTCTTCACTGGTCCATTGTCAGTTGCGCTTGTAATTTTTTATTTAATAAATCATAATATTAAGGAACTTATTCAAAATAAGTATTAGTCCTAAATATTAAATTAGATATTTAATTTAAAATGACCCACTGGTTATACAAACAGTATATTGGAAAAAGTAATTAATAATTAATTATTAATTGTAAATGTTACAGTGGCAAGTTGGTGATGCAAATATTTGTATATGTATATATGTATATCGGCGCAATAAACAAACAAGTCGCAATGCACGTATTGCTAGTGACTTACACAATTTAACCATCGACCCTTTATAAGCAGGACAATGAGATGTCAGGCTTCCAGAATTCAAACGTAATGTTTTCTTGAAACTCAACAAAGCCTTGCTGCACGTTTTCTTAGTTCCTAGAATTATAAACCCCTCTACAAAAACCACAGGGGGATACTCGAGAGTCGGAGTTTTGAGACATTCACTCTAAGGATCTCGAGCTGAGCGCATCTCTCGTATCATTATATTTTTGGGAGTATCTTAAATTAATAAAGAATTAATTCCACTATATTTGGAGCTTAATTACTTATTGCATAAATCTATAATAAACAATGATTATAAGCGATCAAGATTGTTAATTGAAGAAAGAAGCAGCCTTTCTCTTATATCAGAGGTGGGGACAAATGAATCCCTACAAGCATCGACCACTGCAAGTAGTTCTTTTTAAGTTTACATGAAGTCATAAAAAATACAAGTACTACCCTACGATAGATGTGAGATACGCAAAATTAAATATCGTGCAGAAAGGTATGCCATGAACATCTAAGATACTCCTTAATTTATGTTTTAGTGCAATGTGACTGTATCGACAGAGAACATTATCAAGAAAAGAGAACGAAATTAAATAATATTATTTTTTTTTTGTTTCCTTCGGAGATATCATCGCGAGCGCTGTGGCTCCATGGTATAATTATCTGTGTTGAACCAATATTAGCACCGAGGCTATGACGGAAATTATAAGAGAACAATACGATAAAATTAACGTTCAGTATATTAAGTATATGGTCTGTTTTATTTGACGATACCATCATGAGGGCTGAGGCTCAGTAGTAAAATTGTCCGTGTTGAACTAAGGCTAGCACTGAGGCTATGGGGTTTTGTAAAACCAATACAAGCTGAAATAACATTATTATATTTATCTAATATAATACAAAGAACTTGAGAACCTAAAATATACATTCATAAGTGTGTACAATTTAAAATTCTTGGAGTTATGTTAATGTACTATAGTAACAAGGAAATACAAAAGTTAAAACATAACCTTTAATAATCTTATATTATCCTAGACATATTAACATTCATTTTCATTAATAATAATGAAGAATAATGTTAACAAACATGTGACATAATAAATATAAATATCTACACGCCTATAAAAGCGCAATATTATAAATTAAAGTATAAATAATATTAATAATAACTTAATAATTCCTATAATTCCTTAACCTAAACATTATTTTCATAATAATAAATATTTATGTATTTTATATTATAAAAAAAACTTTATTGCATACATGTGAGATAACAAACAGTAAATAAAAATATATATAAAAAATAATACCAGCAAAGGGCGACCTTATCACTACAGTGATTTCTTCTAGGCAACCCACACTTACAACAACAAATATATTTATACGTATATATATATATATATATATATTTACAAATAACAAATAAACTTACGAACATATATATGTATATAACACATAACATACACATAAATACATACATTAAATATAACAACATCTCCTACAAAAGTATATATAAGAAATAAATATAAATAATATAAAATATATTACAATTACTATTATTAAAGTGTATGGCTATTCAAATATAATAATTATATTGATTTTATTTATTACTTATAAAATGTATAATTAAAATAAAACACCTTAAAATAATTAAGCTCATTATAATTACCCAAAATTTAGTAAATAAAACAATTTGAGCTTTAGGTACAAATATAAGACGTCTTAGAAAAATATCTCCGATAATAATTAAGACTTTTAGCCTCCATATTAGTAATTCGGTAAAGTTTTCCTATAGAACCTGATTGAGTATATGATCGTGTTTGATTTATGATCTCTAGAAACTTCATAAGTTATTCTGCTTAGAATATATTAAATTGACTTAGTTAATGTTATTCTACTTAGATTATACTACTCATCAGGTTCAAATATTGTAGAGCTTAATTTGTAAATTTATTGTCTTTCCGATATACGTTACGGAATTACGTGAACGATATGTAATAGTATTGAAATCACTCACTTATTATATTTTTCTTCTTACCGTAACATTATATGCCTACAATATCATTATTCTTTTAATAATAATTTAATATTTTTCAAACTTATAACATACACATACAAAGCTTTTTTTTAAAATCATTTACCTACCCTTATATGAATTACTAGAGATTGTCCCAAGATGTCAACCTTCTACGCTTTTTTATCATATGTCACCTCAGTGATAGACAGACAGACTTGCCCCTTCACCTTATTTTTCACACACTTAATCCTGTCTTGCTTGGTAGCCATATGGCTACCAAGCAAGACAGGATTAAGTGTGTGTGTGTACATAATTAAGTATAATAATAATATTAAGAAGATTCCTGTAAGGTAGTATATTAGTAGTATTTAAATAACTTGTTTTTACACTGTATTTTATCTTCACAGGTACTGCCACTAGTACATAGATAAAAAAAATAATTTAAAACGTCTATATTTTATATTTTTATTTCAGAAACATGATAAACCATCCAACCCTCTCTGTACTAACTGTCGATAATAATTCTCGTTAATAAAAATATCTGACAAAAACGATTACAATTTCATCACAACAAGATCAACATGACATAGAAATTTCATATCTGTAGTAATTTAAAAACTTTGTCACACATTCTAATTTTTGTTGTTTCTCTGTGACAAGGTTGATTAATTATCTGTTGACAGGTAATTCAAAAGACTTTATAGTGGGTGACATTTCATACTGTTTTAGTACTTAGATGTTGCCAGCTTGACCGTCAACGTCATGACCTTTCTAGTTATTTTCTATCGGAAGAACTTCTGATTTTTCTTTTTGGGTAGACCTCGAAGAATTCGGTCTGCCCATTCATTTGTACCTGACTTTCGAATTTTGAAAAAATTTCTTCACAGGAGATCTTCTTATGACCCCCTGAGTCCGAAATGACCATTGGTCAAAATGTTTATATATATATATATATATATATATATATATATATATATATATATATATGCGTGCGTGCGTCCAGATTCGACTTTTGTCAGCACGATAGCGGCCGCAGTTTCGCTCGGATCGCTTTCAAATTTTGCACAAAAATCAACCATCCAAAAATAAAGGTCAAGTTCGTTAACCAGAGAAATCCGGCCACAGGGGGTGCTAGGGCCTCACTTTTTCTGATTTCAGTTTTTCGACCATAACTTTTTCCCTATACAAAGTAGATCAATTGCGTTCATATTATATGATGTCTTTAATGGATACCTATAACTAATCTAGATAAACCGAAAACCTAACTTCAATAACTTAGGGGTGGGGGTAAAAAACCCGAAAATTTTTGGAAAAAAATTCATAACTTTTTTCTGATAAACATTCTTACATCACAAATATTTTTAATGGAAAGGTTATTTTCTACTCTAAATTTAGGTACCAAAAGTTTTTCCGTAGAAAGTACCGTTTCCGAGAAAAAAAATAAAAACCACTTTTAACTTGAAAATTTAAGGTAGGTAAAATCACGGCAACTTTTTTTTGGTAAACATTCCCTCCTCGCAAAATATTTTTAATAGAAAGGTTATTTTTTACTCTAAATTTAAGTATCAAAAAAAATAAAAACCGCTTTTTGCTAATTTTTGATATGAACATCAAGTGTTATTCTTAGGTAGTGAGTTATATTTTAAACGAGTTACACACGAGGTCTACCCACGCATGTCCCCCTGCGGACACGGATTTTTTAATTAGCCTCCCGTAAGTGTAGTTGTGTAGTGATGTACTACTTTTAAATAGTTGTTCTAAACCATAAACTAATATTTGTAGAATAAGTTTTTGGCTGCAGTCTTCTTGTACTGACAAACAGTTGCGCCTAGGAATTTAATTTAAGATAATATAATATTAAAGATCTTATTTAATATAAATATTTGAGTTTTTTTACCTCACATTATTAAATTGAGTCTTAAATTTTAAATTGGATATTTGATTTAAAGCGGCCCACTGGTATAAACACTAAATTGGGAAGGATAGAATACATATAATTAATCTGTAATTATTCGCTATTTGTACATAGAAAATATTAATCAAAAAATATTACTGAAGGTATTAAGTAACCAATAGAATTCAGAATAATGATATTTGGATTTTTGTTTGTGCGTTAATACGCGCTAAACTCTGGAAAGGCTTACCCGATTTATATGCGGTTTTCTCGGGTGTATTGTGTTTATGACCCTTATTTAAAACTGTTTGTTTTATTTAATTTCATCAACAAAGAAAAAGTTATCTCAACAAAAAAAATCCGCCATACTAACTTTGTTTTACGTTGGAAAAAAATTTTACTAAGTAACTATTTCATGAATTGACAGAAAATTATGCTAACTATATAGTTTAGGTCTATAAAATTATGATGGTCGAAAGTCAACATGCCATAAAAAGCAAACCGCGTGGACAGCATCGTAGGGACCACTAGTTGGTAAAAAAATTTAGACTTTAATTTTATTTCTTTAAAACACTAGCTTTTATAGGGTAATGTATACACTTTTTCATCAATAAACGTTCTTATTATAATCTCTAATAAATTAAAAAACATCGTTGTATGTTAACGGATACTAAAGTATTTCTGAATATATATGATGGACCCTAGATATAAAGCGCACATTAGCAGGCTACTTCAAGATGTATTATATATGTAATTTAGGTTTTAAGTACGGCTAAACGAAATAAATATAAGACAAGTCCGCTGAGTTTCTATTGCAAGTTCTACTCTGTTGCAAATAACTTCCTGAGCTGAGGGTAGCTTGGACATTGAAAAAATGTTTTATAAAATAAATATTTTCAATAAGGATTAAATTTTTCATGTTCGGCCCACCGGACATAAGTTTAAGGAAGAAATGGATTCTTTTTAACATGAACTTAAAGCTAATTAATTAAAATAAAGGTTTTTCGCATAAAAAAGATTTAGTAGTAGCTAGAGTAGTAATAGTATCAAACTACTTTAAAGGCCAGTCCGAGTTTGTTTGATTTTCCATTATTATATTTTTCTAACACAATTATTATCTTAAGTACAAACAATAGACGGACTGACTCCTTTTCATATATATTTATATATATATATATATATAATTTCAGTTTAATGATACGTACGTAAATTGTAAACCCTTCTCAAAATATGTTTCAAAATATTTCTCATAAAGTAATTTTATCCTACAAGACTTGAAATTTAATATAATTTTAAGCACCATATTTAATATAAACGATATGATACGTTATGATTTGTATAAGCTGTGATCATTAAACTGAACCATAACGCGACGTAAGTGTATCACGCTCGTATAACTGACGAGATGATGTGTCGAGTGCCGAGTGACCCACTGTAAAGTTAGAAGCATTCGCTTGTCGCAGTTTATGTTTATAAGGTGGTGTAATGCAGGATATTGTTGTTTTCTGTTTATTACAAACAAAAGTACACCGTCACTCAGTAAATAGAAATAGCGAAACGTTAAAAGCATATATCTTACCCTTTTATAGCATAGCATTAATCCGGGTATCAATTCTGATTTGAACAGCCGTCACGGCGCGGACGCGATGACGGCTGAACTTATCAATTTGACGGCGACCCAGCACGCGAGTTATTATCGAATACTGTTTGATTTTATATTTGTACTTATAATTATGGCCTTCTTACTTTAAAAAATTTTGCTCGTAAACGTATGAACATATTCAAGTTGTGAGGCACTAGACTTCGTTTATTAAAATGTTTGTTGCTCTTCTAAGCGTGTCAACTAGTATTGAGTAAGTTGAGTAGTTTTCAGGAACTAATACCGTCCCAACTTTAATCATTATTCGTACCTATAGTTTTTTATTGTATTATATTTATAGTCAAAATCATTTATTGGGTGTTATAGAAAAAAAATTGGAATAAATAAACGTTCTTGATAGTAAAAGGACTTCTTAGGTAAAATGTTTTTTACTCAACATGTATTCATAATTTCGTAATTCAATATTTTTTTTATTTCCTCTTGTTTTTATTAATTATTTTCTATTTTAATTAAATTCTAGTTGAGTTTTAAAATTACATTGAGATGTAAACCGAAAAGATGCTGCTGTCAATGATAATTTGATCGCCGCGACTTCTCCTTCCGGTTATTAATATTGGTAATTGGGTTGAAATTAATATTTGAAATAATAGAAAATTATTGTTTTAATTAATACATCAACATACACTCATTACAGAATTTTCTATAAATGAAACAAATATTTATCTGTAAATTTTATCATTACATTATATTTAATATAAAATATTATCAATTAATTTTATCATCTAATTAAAATTAAATAAGTTGTATGAAAACAATAATAACTTTTGACGTGATGCGGTTTACTCATTGCTTGTTACTTACAATAAAATCGAACTTCCAACTTTGGCAAGATTAAAACTCTTCTGAGATCTCAGTTATCGATTATTTTATCAGATACCGCGAGACTGAACGTGCTCACCAAGATACGGGGGAGATAAAAATTGTCCATAGTTCTCATATAAACCGAAGATATCTTTTATATATTGATCCGCAAAGCGAAAGAAATTATTGGTCACCCTGTACCAATAATTTTTTTTGCTTTGCGGATCAATGTAGGTGCTTTTTTTCTCAAATTTATATGAGATAGTTTGGACGTCTTTTATAAATGTGACGCATATATTTGTATTAAAAATTTTATATTTATATATTTGTAAGCCATTTCATAATTTACATTATGAAATATTTCCTTTAAAATAAGGTAAACACTTATATATTTCTTAATTTTAAACCCATGATATTAACGAATGATATGCCTCTTACGAGTATGTTATCAAACCACACTATTCAATTTTGGATCATGAAATTACTATGTTTTAACATACACGAAGAACATTTTATAATTGTATGCAATAAATATCAATTAAAAATCATATTTTTTTTGGCTTTTTCGTATGTTTTTAATTTTGCTAGTATTAAAGAATTAGCCCATTTTACACATTAATACCAATAGTTCAATATTTATTATTACAATAACGACATGTTACATCTTTTTAGAAACGCTATTAAACCAGGAATATTTAAAAGTAGTTGGTCAGTGTTGCTTTTCTAATTTTTTTACACTTTTTTTTCTTTTCTTTTCACAGTTCCACATAAAAAGATTTTCTTCAGGAATTTTACACAAAACAATAGTTTAATATAATTTTTTTAAAAAAATAATACAGTTAGCTATGTTATTTGATAGTTGTTCACTGATACGGTTAAAAATAAATATTTAAGTATAAAAATAATTATGATATTAAATGATTTGACCTCGTGATGAGTAAAAATATGAAATCAGACAAAAAAAAGTGATGATTTTTTTAAAGCGCCGTTTTTCTTTCAGTGTAAGAGTTATAATTTGTTAATTTTTTTTTTCGGGCTTGCCTTAAGTTCTACTATTAGCTTTTCAGAGGTTAAACATTGTTTTCTGGATACCCTGTATAGTCAGAAGTCGGAATGTTAAAATACATTTTAATTGAAAGGTGCCTTTCTATCGTGAACATAACCTTACTTATACAATAGTTTATTTAAGTTTAAATATGTATTTAAAATTTAAAATCTAATATTTGAGAGCTTTCTAAAGAGCTATTTATTTCAGCGTACTGAGTCAGGTCACAGAGTATAGTCTTATAAACGGCTACTTCAAAGTTTAAATGACCTGCGGCCCTACTAATTTTACATTCATCACTAGAACCAACGCTATCTCTGTTTACATCCTATTTAGATCAGCCCGCTAGAGATAAAAGCCAAAGCAGACCCTATCTACGTTTCTAAGTTTGCTAACTTTGCAATTCTACAAATAGATATATGTGTGTGTGCGAGCAGCGCCTCGCGCTGATTGGTCAGCTTCATGTGAGGTGTTGGTTTTGCTTTCTGTAAGTGTTGCTTTTATGCAGCACCGTCATTAGTAGAGCGTAAGTCGTGGACGAACTCATAAAAATTTCATTTGTTAATCTTGTACGGTCAACGACTGTACGTGTCTTAATGTCGAATTATTTTTTAAAATTGTGCTAATAATTACAAATACAAAAATTGTTTGAAATATATAATATAGAGGCTTTATATTAATATTAAAAAAAAACTTTTTATTACGAAATCCACCCAATGAAACAAGTAGAGATCCAACTAATAGAAAACTCTGGTTACCCTGACATCAACTGAGGCAATTAGATTTGCTAATACTTTGCCATCAATCAAGAATGAGGATAAAACAAGGATACAAAAAAAAATTGAAAGGAAGTAAGGGGTATTTCTCAATGTTTTGGGCACCCAGAGCTCCTACTACTACTAATCATATGAAATATATTATCGCTATCATATGCAAATTTTCTATGAGAGGCGACCTACTAGGTTACTATGTTCAAACCAACCCGTATAGGATCTGTATTTAATATACTAACTAACTAACACTTAATATCTTAAGCTACGACCAGCTACCATGTTTTTCTCATAACATTTGCTACTTTTTACATATACCTGTAATTGGCATAGATCTTGTCATAGATCTTGTAAAAAAAAATGTACTGCTAATGCGTCTTTTAGAAAATAGCTTACTGCAGCAAAATTAAACAATACGGTTTGAATATAAGCGCTGGAGCCGATAGGAAATAAGAGTTATATCTTATGAAAATGTGTTTGGCGCTAGCATCTAACAATTCCGCCACCCCGAATGAAACTCTTTGACAGAATTGGAGGGTGGCGCGGTGCGGGCCTCAGTAGACGCCGCGACGCCGTGGCAGAGAGTCCTGTTTGCCATAGCTCCGTGATAGTGTTAGTGAACGATCGAGTGGGTGCTGTGCTGTGTATCTATTTCACGGTTAATAAGTTATATAAACTAAGATAAATCGAATGCGGATTCACTGAATATATTTAGTTTTTGAATATGTGATTTTTTTTAAGACGACAACGTCAAAAATTTGTAAGTAATTTTCCTGTCGTGTTAACATGTTTTATTTTATATTGTTTTTGTAGGATTAATTTAAAAAACATGCTTGATTTCTGTCCCACGTTGGGCGCCATGGCATATATAACTAAATCATATGAAACAATATGACTGTGTTCATTAAATTATTCTTCCTTTAACCTATTAATTCTCAAATCAATAACCACTTTAGTATTTAAACACTAATTATTTAATGTTATCTATTAAGGCAAGATTATCAGTATCTAAGGACATAGTAGAGAGGTATTTAGGTTCAGATCCAGTTTATATTATAATGCTGAACACATATAAACTTTAACGTTATAACCATTATAATGTAACTGGAATTTTGTATATTTAGTGTAGCATGAAGGTTAACTGATCCCAAGGTAGATCGGGCAATAGAAAATAATTTTATAGTTAATTTTCGGTACCCTTATATATATATATATATATATATATATATATATATATATATATATATATATACTATTAACCTATCAAAATCGTTGTCCACATATATGAACAAAATTTAATCTTATAAGCTTCGTTATTTGCATATTATATGCCATATTAATATATAGTTTAATGAATTTATTTTAATATTAACAATAATACATTACATTTATTTTCGTATTCCTTTTAATATTGTATTTAAGAAACCAGGAAATTAAAAAGCAATGAACGACATTTCGGGGCCCGTTGGTTTTTTTTATTTTTGGATAGCTTATTAAATATTAATAATTCAATTATTGAATCCGATACCATGCTTTAACCTCCGACCGCTGAAGACAGTGAAACTTCCATTATGAGAAAAGTATTCTCCCAAACAGTATACTGTTTTACCGCTTAAAGTTATGTAATATACGAAGCGGTGGAACACATATTTTAAAAATATTTTTTAAGCTGATGACAAAAAAATGTTGCAAACTATTTGTTTTTATTTCTATTTTCAATATTTTTATCAATATAACTGTAAGCATGGTTTTTTATGTACTTTTTATCTTTATTTAATAAGATCATCTATATAAATATATTAATTTTTAAAAATAAAAGTGTTTCATATATCAATTACAATATAGTTATATATTGTCATACATAGTTCAGTTTTATATAACTGATGTTGTGTAATAACTATACTAGTTATTCAGCAGTCGGTATGTATAACTTAGATTTTTAAGTAAACATTAAACACGTTCGTTTTAACTGAGCGGAACCCCGTATTTTGTTGTTTCTTCTTCATTTTCGTTTTATTACTATTTATCTATATAGAACTTTTCAAAATTGTATTTGTTTAATTTATTTAAGATTATAATAATTCTTAAATATTGCAAATATGAAAAGGTCTGCTTCATATTCAAGCCAGATACTTAAAAAATGTAGTTTTCCAGTTCTTATTGTTACAATTTTTGCTTATCTGTTTATTTGTTCATCTAATCAGGAATAACAAGATAATACCGGGCTAATTTTGAAGATATCTTATTTTGTTATACCTTAATATCTGACGCTTATTACCTGAGTCAATATTTAGGTGTAACCCCTTACAAATTCCAAAGCAAATATCTTGATTGCAAAATATGCTTTGTATCTTGCAATCAAGATATTTTATTTGAATAAGATTAATACTTTAATCGCTTTTACATTACTTCTTCTTTTACATAGTTTGAACAAACATTTTTGAAGTTTCGACGACCAATTTAGTCGTATCTAAAATAGTGCAGTTCGGAACGCTCAGGCTTATAGGAGGACGTTTTGCAGAGGGTAAAAAAGCTAGACACGCTTACAATTTTTCCTAGAAATTAGTTTGGGTAAATCCACAGGCTAGACTTATATATAGTAAAGATTAAATATTAACTTAAAATTTAAATAATGCCTATCCTAGAAATACACCGTGAATAAATTTAATATTTCAAGCCATTAAAGAAACTTTATATGTAAAATGAACTAAAGAGACAATCAAGTCCAAGAGCCAACGACACTGGAAAATTAAATCTATATCCAGGTCAGGCTTAAACGAAACCTGACTTGGAGGATGGAAAGCTTAGTGGAGTCCTATTCAACTGAACTGAATTAAATTTTATACTTTTAAAAATTAATTTTATTAAATATGATTTTAGAATTAGAATATTAGTTTTCAAATTTTTTAAAATATTTTTGAATTACATACTTTAAATCTGAAAGTAATGAGATTTAAATACTCTCACTACATTTGGGAGAACTAAATATATGATATTTTTTCTTGTAAATGAATAGTATTATAGTATTTTTGTTTTATTTTTATCGATAAGAAAATGTTTGTGGTAGAAAATGTTATGCTTGAAATAATTAGCATATGGACGATATGCATGGAAGAGTAATTATCTTTTTGCTCCAGATAATGCATTAAAGCCTTCGTAAAAGCTGTGTTAAGAAGATATATGTATTATACAAGCATATTTTAAAATTTAAGTCTTTATATTTTTCAAAATAAAATCCTATTATATCTTCTTACAGCCACAAGTAAAGTTTTAACATATTTCATTTAATTATTAATCTCTTAATAGTACTGAGGGAAGCTAACATTTTTTAAAACTAACTAACTAAATAAGAAGTTTTTGTGGTTATCCGGATATTGTTAACTTTCAAAATACAGTAGAATTATACGTTAGTGTATATAACTATTCCAATAACGGTAAGCCTCTATTGTTCAAAATTAGTTGAAAAAATCCCAAAATACGCATGCAATTGTATGCAGGTAGGGAGTGGCATATAATACGACTCAAACATTAAGATCGCGTTCTGAGCGCTTGACGAATGACAAAACGCTTTCTGGCCGTTCGATAATTATCAGAATGCATTGCGAGCGTTTAATAGCAGCCAAAACGCGTTCTGCGCATTTGAAGACAGCCAGAACGCGATGTGGCCGTTTTTTCCGTCCACTGAGCGTTTTCGGTCTTCGGGCCTAACATATATATAACTATAACAATGACTGAGAGATTAAACAGGGACTATAATCCGATTTCAATTACGAGAATTTCAAACTATATATGATGTAAAGTTCCTTCTGTAGTATTTAATCTTATTCTAATATAAAATTTATTACTATTTCATATCTTTAATAGAATCCATATAACCTTTTATTATAAAATAGAAAAATTTAATTAAATTTTGCTTTTTTATATTGTTATTTTATATATGCCATTAAAATAGTTTACTTTATTTATAATGCTGTCTAACGTTTTCTATAAAAAACTTGGATAAAACAACTACGACAAAGCTTTTCACAAATAAACTCTGAGTAGTTAAATATACTATCATAACAGAATAAGCAGTTTTACGTAATAATATAGAAATATGTTTTCTTTATTTATTCACCTGTCATTATAATATTTTTACCATTATTCGCATCATAATTACCGAAGAAATATTATGTCGTTTTAATTAAAAACATTTTTCCTGATTTATATGTACTAATAGCCTAAGAGGAAATATTATATTTAAAAGATCTTCTTTCGCTAACATATTAAGCCAATCAAAACGTTTATACTGCAAATTTGCATAAAGTGTGCCTTGGCAATGAAAACAATGAACATTTTGGCTTACGAATTTTTGTAAAACCATCACAAGGAGAAAAGTGGGTAGAGTGGGGATCGACAGATTAAATGAAAATCGCTTTATTTATGTTATTGTATAACATAACTCATATACATGATTAGAGAAACAATTATTCTAGCCAAATGAAAATTTTATTCATACTCGGTTGAAATTGTAGGCTAAAGCTAGTACCTTACTACATGAGTTATTGTTGTTATGCCTTATGCTACTACTTTTTTACAATAAAAATAATAATGAAATTATCAAATGATCATTTATGCTTAAAGTATTTCAAGTAAACTTCAAATATTAACGAAAATCCTTTTGCGACGTAGTCAATGACGACCAATTGATGCAATATAAAGTATTCCTAGACTGCTTGCATTGATTGCAGAGTTCCCTAGAATTAATGCGAGACTAGCAAAACCACGTTGTTCAGAACCCCTCGTTTTTTGTGGCTCCACAGTGGTCATATAATCCGAATTCAGCTATGCTGGATTCAGCCTAACCGTCATTCAGACATAATCTCGCGGATGGTAGCTGCGCTCTACGTGCCATTTAGTGGAGTATACGAACCACAGGTCTGAAACACCAATACCTCTTGTAGAGTAAAGCAGTATTGCTATCTTAGTTAAAAGTCATAAGTAGACTTTTGTACGACGGTCTAATCCTAGAATACTTTTTATTTATTTGTTCTAGGAAAACATTAATATCTATCATAACATACATGTAACCTGCATTTTTTTGTTTTTAATTTACGGCAATATTATATTAAACTAAGGTTGACCCTAATCGATTTTAAGATTGCTTGTTGTAAACCTTCCAAATACTGATCAAAATGTATTCTAATAATTTAATTTGGTACGATCAGACATATTAATCCTTCGCATTATTGAAGTGACCTAACTTGGGCTTGCCTCATTATATCTTGACCGAACATTTAGTTTATTTGAACAAAGTAATCTTCAAAAGATTGATTAAGATTTTTCTTTCTTGTACAAGTCATTACTGATCTTGCTACTATAAATAACGCCAATAGAATACAATGTTGATATTATTATAATAAATGATATAGCATACTTTGATGCCACATATAGTATAAAAACCTAGTTTGATATAAGTATTGCGCCATCGGTCACTCTGTCGAAGCCACAAGGATCCATGCATCACTGTTAGCATCGCTTTATGTACCAACTTCAGCTTTCATATTTCCAATATTGCACACAGATTTTAAATCTAAATTGCTTTGTAAATAAACAAACTAAAGATAAAATTTTATACCAAATTTTACGTACAATTTCTTAACATTATGCGTTAAATAAATTGTTGTTGTGGATTTAGTTAGACGATTATTTTATTATTATGTTTTTCAATTGTATTAACAATCCTATTAACATGTTTGGCAATGATCAAATGGACTAACATTAAATTAATATTATACTGAATTTAACATTTTTTTTTATTTTTCACTGGTAGTAATTAATTCAAGTATATCATTAGCCAGTAGTTACGAACCTTGTACGCTCTTTTAACGAATATCGCTTAGTCAAGTTACTGCAAACATAAAAGTTTTAAAGATATAAGCTTTTAGCGTTTTTCATTCGAGCATCGTATATTTAACATATATTTTAAAAGATTCTTCATTTTTATTTACATATTTACATATTATTTTTCGTTTTTTAACGTTTAAGGATATTGAAACTAATTAATAATAAAAAGAGTGTAACATATAAGTGACACAAACTGCGATCTTCTCATAACTGATACCACAATCGCTTTATATCATAATACTCGTGTACGTTAAGTAATGTTAATTAACGTTAAGTGTTTTCAGATAATTTTCGCTGTTGCCCTCAGCTGAACGTAAAGTAGAAAATTTTACTAAATTGCTGAATTAAACGCTTTCACCAAGGTCGTGTTGGATTTTTAAAGCGCTTATTAAATTTACTTTTTGCAAATCTTGTTTTTCAAAAATATTATAAGTTACTTCATGAGTACTTATTGTTGATGCAAAAAGTAATATCGTTTCTTTATTTATAAAGTATATTAAATAATATTATATTATATATCATAATATTTTACTGAATGTCAAGTCGTACTTTCATGTAACCTGACTATAAATGTGGTCCAAATCTCACCAAGACGGATATTAATAAATGATGCCCTCACAAATGCATACTCAAGGCGCTTCACTAAAGTGTTCAGATCTGATAGCGCTGGGTCAAGAGCTTCAATAAACACATAATGAAGATGGCCATATAAAGAAAACTAACGACCGAATATATAGACCTTATGTGTTTCGTTACAAGATGGATTTTGCTGTAGCAGGTTAATTTTATGTTGCAATATTGTATCGCTTTTGGGCGGCAAATCTTCATGTACGTGATCTGAATGATGTATTGCTGGAGGCTATTTGCTGAACAATCAAAATAAATTACATTTTTTTGCTAGTTTGGTGTTTTTTGGAATCGTTAATCTTTTCTCTATGGTATTTTGTTTAACAAATACATATAGAAATAAATAAATACACAGGAAATAAAAATATGTATAAAAGAAATGCGAAAAAAAAACAAACATGGAAACAAAATAACTGTAAAGCCTCATATAGTCTTCGATTTATTAATAAAATATCGGCTTATACATAAAATATAAGTTTTTTTGTTGAAATTATGGATTTCGAATTATAAAACTATCGATATTTTATATAAAGATACGGAGGACGGACTGACCTGATTAGTGAAAGATACATTAAAAGTGAAAAGGATTGTTATTATTTAATTTAACAAATATTTTAATGTCAGATTGATATAAGATTTAAGTTCAGGCTTCAAAACAATAAGCCAAAAACGAAATTTAATTATTTAAAGTGCAAAATCTTCTCTTTTCTACTCTAACTTATTTATTAATTTTATTCCATCGTAGATTACAACAACATTTTTTAAAGCTTTGCATTGTGATATAATTTAGTTTCTGTTAATATCAATATTGAATTGTGACATAGTAGGAGTAGTGGCAAGATAATCTATCACTATATTGAGTTTCAGTAAGAGTTAATAGTTATTATGAGTTAGTGATATTCTTTGGCAGTATCATTATGTACATGAACAATCAAATTTAATGAACACTTTGCATGTCGTTATTATAACCAAGGCGCCAAGTTAACGGATCATTGGAACAATAGTTTGTTGCCTCAAATTAAAACAATACTTTGTATAAGGTTAATAACAATAGCGAGTTTATTTAACATAATGCTTTAGTTTCTCGCATTATAATATAAAGAAGTCAATACACTAAAAATTTTAATGCAATTGTAGGCAAGTGAAGTGTCGGTGAATTACTATGATCACATAAATCGAATCAATACTACCTAATAAGATAGATCCTAATTTTGGAATCATAATCAGCAACATGCGGATTTGCATGTGTTTTTTTAATATATAAATAATAATAATAAATAAAAATACATTAATACTCTATTAGAAAGCTGAAACACAATATCATATCACAAGGCACGGTAGCACAAGTTGTAAACTTCACATAACATTGATTAATGAGACATCTTGTTGGTAAATTCGGGAAACGCTGAGGGCGGTTTTTAGTTTTTCCTCAATTTTTTATATTCCTCCTAACTTCCAAGCCGAGGTATTGAGAGATGGATGAGTTTCTTTTTACTTTTCACCTCGTGGCATATTAATTTAGTTTAGAAACTGTGCGATCCAAATAAATATCACCTTCCTTTATATTAAGTTTTTTTAATTATAACATCTTATAATGACATAAATTACTTAAGAGATAAGTGAAAACTAAATTAAAAATGTTTTAATTTGAAGCACAAAATGATTTTGTAATCATTAATTATTGTAATATTAATAATAATCTTTATTTATACAGGAAATTCAAGAAATAATACGAGTATATTCTAAGTAAATTACAAAAGAAAATAATATTTTATATTAGTAGGTATGATTTTTATTTATCTCTTACACGACGATTTTAGTATTTGAGTAATTTTGTTATCTATCCAGTGAAGGGACTTTGGTCCTTTATTAGGGACAGGAGTTACATCATATTGTTATTAGGATTTGGACCTCGTATTAAATATGAGAATATGCAAGGACCTTAAATTATTTCTATGTGGGCTAGTGAATAAATTTGTAAATTATGTTTTTGGCATAAAGTAAATATAACAAGTATTTGGTAATCGTTGTAAACTCTTCCATTTATTAATAATTTACCTTAACAGAAACTGGAAATCAGGAATTTTGAAAAGTTCCTATCGTTCATTAAGTTATTGCTTTATCTGAATTATAATAAAATGTATTATGTGTATTATTTTTGTTGTATATTCTTAACATTATTCGTATATTTTAACATCTTATATATTCATAATAAGAATTAAATATGTATTAAATTTTTTTCAATGATATTGGGGTCTGATTATCTATTATAACATACTCGTATAATAATTGTAATTTCTTACCCGTTTCAAAAAAAATACATATTCCAATTACATAAAATATAAATAAAAGTAATTTGAATGTAGCCACTAACTGACTGTAGCAACATATTACGGCATGAATACTAAAATATGCAGGATTTCTGACTATATTATCCTTCTGATAGATCAACCAAGTATTCATAAGATAGTATTATTTCGTCGTGTACTTCAACATGGAACCCATAATTAATAAGAACGTTATTAGAATGGGTTATTTGGTAACGTTAAACTGTTGTTTAATCCTAATATAGAAATCATTTCTATTTCACATTTCTTGTGGCTAAATATAATGAATGGTATGTTTGACCATTTTAATACCATGTTGTACAACATCCTTATACTCCTTAATGAATGGTAGTTTGGTTGGTAGAGCGACGGGGACAATATCACATACAGACAGCATTTGAACCTGTGACCTCTTGATAAATCCTTCGTTCTACATTTATTTGTAAATTATGAAAATGTGTATGGTAAACTCTAGTATAATATATCAAAAGCAAACAATTTCTAGCAATCTTAGTTATTCATCTGAGAAACTTGTAAACAATTTATTTATAACTTTTAATGATAAATGTTCATTTTCTTGATTATTGATTACTTGACTGTTTCTTTTAGTTTTTTATGTTATGAATGAGAATAATATTATTATTCACAATTCTCACTGAAATGAAAAACGTGTTCATGTTACAGCTTACTTTACTGCCGATGTATGATTGTTTTTACGATCTGTAGTGGAAATTGGACGCTGTGAAATAAGGGAGGAGGAAAATTTTCGAATGATACATAGTTTTAATCAATTTCTTTCGTCAGTGAGTTTCTTTTGTTAAATATTCATATAGATTGAACAATTCCCAATTGTTATTAAAATTTTTCTACTTCTTTCGTTTCGTTGTCAATGTCATTTTTTTCGTCATATTATTTATAATGTCCCTTGGATGGATGGATGGATTGGATGAATTCTAGAAATCTACAAACACTGCACACTTAATTCATTATTTTTCTGTCAATCGCATATTTTATCGCGATATTTTTGTATTTAAAGAATAAAGAAAACAGTGACATGTCATTCCATTGATTTAATTTTTAAGCAGCCTTTAGACAAAATGAAACGATTTCCTGATGTCATTTAAATCGTATAAAAATAGTTACAGTATATCCTAAAGGTAAAATTTTGTAAAAATTAATTTAAATAGAGTATACTCAATTGAACAGAATGAATGAATGAAACGAAAAGTAATTACTAAAAAAGTTAGGAGCTTATGATTTGTTTGCGTGTTTCCAGTTTCGATTATTAATAAGCATTTTTAACGATAATTACGCCAAGGACAATGTCATTAAATGAAGTTGTGTCATGTCTTTATTATGGTGGTGAAAGATTAATTGATCATTTTAGCACAGGGGTTTTACAATTTTTTTATTAAATGTAATAATAACTCAGACTCAGAGTTGTTTAAAATACATTACGCTCAACCGTTATTTAGCTGTATATATCACAATTCAAATCATGAATTTGTAATTAATGTGAAATTTTTTTTATTGAACTATCGTTTGTAAATTAGTAAAAATGTCTAACATGTTACCTACTTCAAGAGACTAGGAATAACAGCACCTATTCTTTAATTTTAAGTGCATTCTGTCTTAAAATATTAGTGCAACTAAGTTAACATCGCTCTGCTAACTCCTCATGTACAATTGTCACATGTGTAAAATATAATTTGCTCTCGTGTTCTAATCTCATGTACACATTTGTATACAACATTAGTTTCTGTGTACTTGTATAAAATAACTTTTGTTTTAGAGGTAATTTTAATATTTATGACTGTTGCTAAATAAATTCAAAAATAAAATTCATAAGTAAAATAAGTATTGGAGCATAGTAGACCTATCGATTATTTTTCGCGAATAAACGTCAAACTAGAATCTGAAGTTTTATAAGTACAATGTATGCCTATATATGATAATACCACATTATATAAAAATGTTTTATAAAACATAAGTACAATAGTTTACACAATTTAAGAAGTGGTCATAAAAAAGCATGATGAGTAAAGACGATATAAAAAATGAATATCTCTGTATACGACAGTGACTCCGCGTCCTCTGGTGAATTCCCCTGCTCGTTCCCTGTCCTTTACACTTTACAGTCTACAGTGTAAATCATACAAATGCATCCACTACTTTTGCACAAACAAAAATGTTTAATACTATTACATTTTTCTAAAAATGGTTTGTAAGCCGTATATGTTATTTTTTTTTGTCTAATAAATATATAATAAATATATAAATATATAATAATATGCCAAAAAAATATGGACAAGAAAACCAACTAACAGTGAGTTATTTATACTTGATACTAAGACGGACGAAAATAGTTAGATATTAAAACATTAATTGTTTGTTATTTTGTTAATTTATTGTAATATATATATATATATACGACCAAATATTGACTTGAACGTTCATACGGTTCTAGTAGTCCTAGAGTACTTTGAAACTATTTGAACAGGGTAAAGAGCTTTGTACTGGATTTATTTTGGCCGTAACTTTATATCAGAACCTATTCTTTATAAAATGATCTATTATGTGGAATTGAAGTCGCTTTTTATAAATAATACTTAAAGTAATGATTATAGTGATCGGGTAAAAAATAAATTATTATAAATAAAGCACAGCACGACAAAACACATTGTCGCTTGTTCACTAAAAAAAACTTTTCCAATTTAGATTACTTAGTAGCCAAATTTAGCATTTATATAAATTCAGTCAAAATAATTTTAAATTTTGACAGGAAATATATAACATTTTTACGGATAGTTGAAGATGTGATTCAAAATATATATTTCAGATTCAAAATTAAAGAATTTAATGAAATATATATCTAAAAAGTGGTTGTTATTAGATCACTCAGAAACAGCCTGTCCTGAATGTTAACTAATAATTAGTTTGGATCGCTTTCACTGTCATTTATAAAAAATATGACATTAAATGCATTGATCAAATGTATTGGCTTTTTCCCGTTATTAAATGAAATAATTATATTATCTAAGTCTATTATTTCGAGACATGCGTATGCCTATCTCGTTTCAAGAAATGTTGATACACAGTTACAAATGTGGGTAATTAATTTCAAAGGCCGGTTTGTCGAAACGTAAGGACTGAGAGACCGCGGTTAATACTATGTTATTTTGCATCCCTGTTAGCTAAGAATCTTGCAAACAATATTATTTTTATTGTCAAAATAATATACAGAATCTTAAAGATTCTATTCTATTGTTAAATAAGACCATATTTTAAGACAACAGTATAACATATCTTAAAGATATTAACAATAATTTATTTTATAAGAACAATACTAATTTTATCATTTAGCACATAGGAAATTCTAATAAAAAGTTGAGCTGACTTCATCTATTTAACGAAATTCGTTTGCGGCACTCGTACCCACTCGTACCCAAATGTATCTAATGATGTCATTTATCAAAGTCAAAGTCTATTTGTAACCCGGGGTTATATCAATTTGTTAGAATATTAGAATATTTAAAGTATAAGGCATCATCTAGATAGATAATTGTATAAGATGTTTCTGATGTCAAATATTATATTTTTTCTTTTATAAGGGAACGGAACAAGTTTTAATATGATACCGGTTGTGTTACGTACCCTATCCACGTACTTTGTTTTAATCTTTCCTGATATTCAATTAGTTGGAAGGTGGTGTGAAAATTTTCTTAATGGTAACCGCATATTACCAAACGAAGCCTATGTGTAAATATGGTCTTATCACTCACTCGTACCAGATATGCATTTCAAAAGACGTTTTCAAGTTATCTTAAGTTATATAGTACATTGCTGCTATTCCATGATAACAAATGAACATTATAAATGCTGACAGAACACATATAGAATAGAATTAGTCTGGCCAAAAATAAACAAAATATTACTTTTGAATTTGGAATCTGTCATTCTTATACGATTGTTTATCGTATTTTTTTTTATTTTCGCGCCAGTATATACTGTTATTAAAAAAGAGTAAACTAATAAAGAAAACCGAATCAATGTGATTCCATTAAATAAATGGAGCCACATACTCTTTTTAAAATCCTACCTACGCTTGATAGGTACGGTGAAACCTCCTTTGTTTATGACAGAAAAAGATCTTACCATCCACGTAGCGTTAGTAAAAAGGTGATCAAAGTAGTAAGGGAAAAAATTCGAAAAATACCTGTCCGAAAACAAAAGATTTTATCTCGGGAGACGAAGATAGTACCGTGTCGCGTATTTAAAACGAAGACTTAGGACTTACAACCAATAAGAGAAGCACTGGTCATTTCTTAACTGATAATTTAAAAAATGGCAAAATCACAACCAATAGTCATAACGCAAATGGAGGTTACAAAAAAAATGTTACGGATGAGAAAAACATTGCAATTCAATAATATTTTAACAAACAAAATGACTCAAGACAGGCCATCATCTAGTCCTGATCTTAATCTGACAAATAACTGGCCTCAATGTTAAAGGACTGTGTTGCAGCCAATAGAGACTACTTTGAATAATAATTTATATATTTTTAATGTTTTAATAAATGTTACGTACTGTACCTAAAAATGATGTTTTTCTTTATAACAATATTTATGACGAAGCTAACTATCTATAAATATCGCTAAATACACTTATTACATCGATTTAGTTTTTCGTATTTCCAGTGTTGGTTGTTGAAGGTCATGTTATTCTGAAATATATATTATAAAAAAAATGTCTTCCTTAATAAAAGTATGGTAAAATAATTCAAATAATTAGGATTTTAAATCCGAGGCACGACTATACCAAATAAATAAACCCCAATTGTAATCTAAATCTGCATTGTATTAAACCGGTTAAAATAGTAACTAATTAAATAATAAATGAAATAACACAAACACTTACTCTTTTATTCTGTATTAGTTTGGAAATGTTAGTAAATAGGTTAGCTTTTATTGATTAGAGTTTATTAACGATCGTATTCATAGTTTTGGCAAGTTACAATTCTTACAATATCATAAATTACGTACTAATGAACCCTGAGTTAAAATGTCATAAGTTTATTTTTTTATTACGTTATGATTATTATTATAGTGAGTAATCACTACAACAATAGTTGTCATCATTAAAAAATAATTAATAGTAATTGTTATTATTGTTACGTATTATAAAATTACAGTTCAACAATTATTTATGTTCACATTTTTAAATTTAAATATTGAATATCGAAAATAAAATATTGACTGTCAATAAATAATTGTTGCTTGAAACGCTGCCATAATTGTTTCGTTGTCCATAATACAATTTAGAAAGCGACTTTTTAAATCATAAAAGTGGAATTGATTTTTAATAATTCAAACATTTCGATAAATAACATTAAAGTATCGTTAATGGCTGGATTACTTATTTATGTTTTCTTAAAACTTCAATCATTATATTACATATTTAATAGTATATTACTGATTAAAATATCATACTTTTGAGTGATTTGAAAATACACTAATATTTGTAGAATTTTAATGTTAATAGAATTTTTTAATGATAAATACCTTGTAATCATTGGCAATATAGTAGAACTGTAATAAATTGTATTTAGCGTGACTTATTCGATTAACGTTATTGTAATGATGTGGTTTCTATCGACTTCGATGGAATGTATTTCCATTTTATATTTACCAATCGACTCATTTAAGTTTATTGTAGATATAGTCGTAGAATATTAATAATCTGGTTTAATTTGCTATAGCTCCATCCAGTAGTGTGAGACCCTTTTAAAAGCTGTGATAGATATCACGTAAATGCCGTTATAATTAAAAATTATCCTAAAAAAATGGCACTAAGCGAATTTTAATCCCGCTTTTACATTCCAAGTGGATGCTCAGTGGCCTTTTCGCATAAATTGGACGTCAGCGGTTTTTAATATTTCCCAGAGGTGAGTTCCGATTGTCACCTGACAATTACAGCCGGTTTTTTGCCGTCATTTTTATATCAATTTCTCATACAGAAATATTGTGGCGGAGAGATATTAAATTTGTTGCTTTTCGACTGTTATTGAAATCATTTTAGATCGTCTCTTTATTGATTGTCCTCTGAGTTTGTATTAATATAAAAGTATTTTGATTTTTGGTTTCAAACAATATTATTAATATTACCTTATATATACTAGAAAGAGGGTCATATTTTCAGGTTCGTTTTTTGGTAGAAAACATATGTAAGTTGTCTTACATATTGGCTGTAACTTAACATTGTTAATCTTTATAAGAAGTGCTAGTCCCTTTTAAAACAGTGTCTGTTATCTAATTGACCTGAAAAGCTGTATTCATTTATACAGCGTGGCTTATACAACATGTAAGTACTGTTGAGTCCACCTTATAATGGAGTTGAAGATGGCAATAGGTACTTGACATATTCAGTTTTGTGTCGTTGAATTTATCATTTGTTCGTGTATACTGAACAAGCAGGTAACATCGTTAGTAGTAAAGCCGTACTGTTTGGTTCATTACGAGGTAAGGTTTGTGTGTATTAATTAACATCACTACTTATGTTTAATCAAGATTTAAAATAAAACAAGACTTATCTTATGATTAATAAAACAAGAGTAATATAAATGTTATTACTTATATTATTTTAGTTGGGACGCTTAATTTTATAACTGTTTTTATATAATTTACTGCTTTTAATTTATAATGTGGAAAGGTTTTCACATAATACGACTATGTAGATGAATTATATTCAACTGTTAAAATACATGTTACTTTTAGTTATTACAGCTTTCAGCTTATCAGTGTAACAGTTTTGGCAGCGAACTCGGAGAAATTAATATGACTGATACTGACTTATTTGTACAAAAACACAAAATAAAAGTCAGAACCAATAGAAAATAAAAATTAACATCGAAATATCTTCAATTAAATATTAATATATAAAAAATTTAATGGAATATGCTCAAAGATCTTTCAGTTCTTATATTCACTTATAACTTCTGAAGAAGTGTATAAGACTATTCCATGTATATTTTTAATAATATCGATATACATTTTGAATTAGTTCAACTTACAAGTTGGCTTTGAATATAACTTAAATTCTTGTTGAGAATGAAATATAGATACTAGTCTATCTAGGATTAAAAAAGATTTATTATTGTAAAGTCTCAGTGGCATATTACACGCGGAAGCTAGTACAAGAGATTTTAAAAAGAAAACTCTAATCTAGCACTTTTGTATTACATTTCATAAATATAAGTAAGTGTTCATTCAAAAAATACGTAAATTTAATTATAAATACATTATATCTCATATAAAATTTTTTGAGAATTCAAATATCAGATATAATATCATTTATATAGCCTTCCAAAGAGCTATGATCAAAATTGAACTTAAAGTCCACACAAAAATTTTAGATAATAAGCTCTATTTAATTTCTATATATATTAATGATTCAGATAACTTAGAATTGCATACATTTAACATCAAAAAGATTTTAATGCAGTTCTATTCCAGGTCGTGAATGGCATATCTTGAAAGTAGGTCAGAACTGCTGTGGCATACCACCATGTGAAATATGATCCACGATTATATTTTAGACATCTATATACATTGCCTGTTTTGCATTGGAGCTTTAATAAAAATGATTTCTTGATGATATTACTATAAAATAATTAGATATAAAGAAAGACGTATTACACACCTGAAAGACTTATCTTTAAATCATAGACTACGTAATTAGTAAATTTAATATTAGAATTAGTGAAAATAGAACAATTGTCATTCGGTAAACATTATGGCTTCTTCGGTGAATAAAATAAATGAGTATCAAATGATTTACTTTACTGGCTTCACATTAATTAGATATTTGTTTAATTAACTCAATTCGACTTATTAGTGTCGATGACTTTGTTCTTTGTCTCTGTGTACTCATAAAATTAGTAAAAGGAATTCTAATTTTATAAAATTTGTAATCTGCTGTAATGTAGTGTATAAATATAATTTTATCATCATAAAATTATACTCGTAAGATTTTAAGACATCTATTTTCAGAAATTAATAGCTATTTTATTTATGAGTTTATAATTGTATTTAAATATTACAAGAAAATAAACGTAAACGAAATATTAAAAATAAGCCAGCATTTGAACTGTCTGTCTGAAAAAATATTTTATAATCTTGTTTCAGTGCTGCATTGATAAAAAAAATATATACAAAATAAATACTATGTTTTTTAATACTGTTTATTTATAAAATAAATTGAGAAAAATAATAATAACATTGGGTACAGATAATTAAATTAAATTAAATTAAATTTTAAATAACATTTTTTTATAAATAGATAGAACCATTTATTTTTTTTAATATTTAATGTTACTCTAAAAATAAAGCACAATAACACGAAAGTTTAAGTGAAAATCGAAGGTAATAAAAGACTGTTTTTGGCGGTGAATAAATTTGTTTGTACGAAAAAAGTGGGGTAAGTGCGCTATTTACATTCCGTATGTGCGTGATGGTGACGGGCACTACGCTTGATAGATACGGCTATTGATCCATACCATCATAACACGTGATAATCTCATGCATCATAATGATAACTTTATGCAATCGGAACTTTTATAGGAAAATCGAACAATCTAGTCATGGCAGTAACACCAATTTTATTACAGAGGGCGTGTTATTTGATGCAACACTAGAAAAACAATAGATAATCCAAAGTGAAAGTGAAAAAAGGCTGGTTATTTCTTTTTACCTTAGTCCAAGCCTAACTTACTTAAAATTCAAATATATTTTGCCGTGTACATTCAAGAGTATTTTACACAAAAATTTTGCATATAAAGTAAATACAACGCGCATTTTTTCCTTATTTGAAATTCTTACGATAGGCTAAAAAGGTGCCGTCAAATTATTCCAAGCTTCGAAGCGTTAAAAGAAGGAGTATTAGGAGGCCGAAAATTTTAAGGCTATGCGGCGAATCAGAAGTTAAAAGTGTAGAAAACTTTTACACCGGCATAAATTAAGACATTACCGCAATTCGCCGAGTAAAATTAAAGAAGTTAAGAACGGAAATCATGAGTAATTCAAAAGCTGTTCCTGTTCTCGTTTCGCCTTCGTTATAAAATCATTACCTGATTCCTTATAAAATAACCTAAAATCTGACAATATTGTTTAGTTTATCCTATTGACTTTGACAGAGCTGTAAAAAAAAATATTGAAGTCCAAAAATAAAACAATCTTATTTCAAGCACCAGGGTACACAAATTGCATATTCAAGTGAGGTCATGCTAAGGACGGGCCAAATACTCATGTGGACAGCCCTCCGGCGGCAAATCGAATCAGAGTATTGAGGGCACTGCCAATTGTTATTCTTGTTTATGAATAAAATCAACTGAATAAAATCACTTTAGTTATTTTTTATAATTGAATTAAATCTGTTTATGTGCTACCTACTATAGATCTCCTTATAACACTTATACAGTATGTGAATTACAGTCTAACTTTTATTTTGACTTTTTCATACATTTCGAATAGTGTGAATTAATTGAATTTAGTGTTTACCAAAAGTAAACCTGTAGGTTATTGTAATCGAGTATAGATACATTTTAATTAAGAATAATCGCTCCTTTTGTACTGTTTAATGTTGATAGTAGAATAACGCCTGTCCTTACGATAGATGCTCTCTGATAGATGACCTCTGTTTCTTGTTCTGGTAATTTGTTTAATTAATTTTGCTAAGTAATGAATACATTTCTTTATATTCTAGTAAATGATGGATGTATACAATCTTAGTGTTTTAAGTTTGCATTTTATTTACTATGCATCTTTCCTGGTTTATAATTTGGCTTTTAATGTTCATATCTCCGATAACTAGAAGTAAATGAAGCAGCATCTTGTTAATACTAACTATTTATTATTTCAATAAAAAAAAAAATTGGAACTAAAAATATGTTACAGTCAAAAATATATATTTAAATAAACATTTGAAGCAATCTTTTTGAATCCAATCTGCTTATCCGTTTTTCATATATTTTAGTACGGGGGCTTATATTATTAGTTTACATTTAAACACCAAATCTTAACCAGTGGTTATCACTAAGATAGTGAAATTAGATCTGAAAGTTTTTATGAAAGATATTTTTTTTACTCTAATACTAACACATTAGAATAACAGTTGTTTTGACATTTTTTTTATGACGGGATGAGATGTAAGAGTCGTTGCGGATTACAAATAGTCATATATGTTCATGAGTAATTAGTATTTTGATTAATTGGTTCCTACATACACTGTGATTATTGTAAATGTAGATGCAACACAAAAGCTACATGGCATGAAACTTATGTAGGTCACATAAAACACGTTTGAATATTTACGTCCTTGATATTAACTGTAACAGCTTTTGTGATTTATTATTTTTGTAAACAGACAAATAATGCTCATAAAAATTTGTTCTAGATGGGTTACATAAATGGCAGGTGTAAATCTATCAGTCCTTTCAAGCTCTACAAAGAAGACTAAATTTATTTTATCGCAACGTGAATGACCAGACAAAGGCCTCCTATGGAGCTTTGTTAAACACTACGTTACCGATACGATATTCAATGTCATAAATTTAAAATTATATCTACCTACAAACACTGTCGATTATCAACTCGTAATGTCTCCTTTCTGAGAGTAAGCCAGCCGAAACAATAAATATTTGAAATGTTTCTTATAGTAACATTGGTACTTTTTTTTTCTACTTCGTTTACATAATAATTTTTTTAGACTAATGTCTTCAATTAACTCATTATGTGCCTGAACTTTCAATAAAGTACTCGTATAATACATGTAAATTATATCGATGTCGTGTGTTGTAAATATAACCCTGCCTAAGTACAGTTTAATCTAACAGCGTCCGAGGGACGATTTGACCACTCGATTTTATTGAGTGTAAATAAATTATTACGGTACTTTAATCCTCATTTAGAAGAGTTTTATATGTCTTCCTAAATAATTAAGAACTGTCTTACTTAAGGAATTCACCTTTTAAAACCTAAATGACACGTCAAATACAACGAAAAAAAAATAAAACGAAACGAAGTATAACATTTATTCATCTAAAATATAATTCAAATCCAACATCACTTAGCAAATCAAGTGATTCCTGTATTTGAGTGGCATGAACGCCTCGCACCTACGCTGACCTTACAAAAAGGTTCACCCTCAATCTGGGGTAGAGTAATTTACTGCGAACACACGATATGTATTGATCCTTTATGTAATTCCGCTGGAGGTCAGAAATGACCTCTAAGCTTTTTGTTTTAAGTATTTCCTTATTTCTTTTTTCGCTTATTAATTTAAAGATATTCTGAATAATTCAATGATTTTAGTTATATGACATCAAATGATCAACAACTGCTAAAAATTACCATAAAATACATATTAAATTTATCTAAGTCATGACTATCACTAATTATTTATATTATTATAATCAAAGCATCAAATTTGAAATAATGACATAAATTGAGTCTATAATCAAGAATCTCACTCGTAGAGAGCATAACAACATTTGCGTGCACGTAGGTGACGTTGAAGTAGACTCCGAGATCGCAACATTCACCGATATCTCACTCAATTTATCTGCCGGATAAAATGGAACACGTCAAAATTGAGTTTACGTCTAAAAAGCAATTTAGATTATCTGATTTGCGAGGTTATACATAAAAATGGAATCTTGCAGTGCGGTATCGCCTATACGAGTTAAATAATTGGGTTTGGGAAATAAGATATTCAATGTTGTCTTGTTAACCTTCTTTGCCTCAATTGTTGTCAATTTTTGATGTGAGTCTGAATATGATCATGTGAAGCATTTTTGTAATATTCTTTTACTATAATTACTTTATATAATGTTCTTCCAAAAGCTATGACTTTAATTAAAATAAATTTAAGATTGTACTTATATTTTATATGAGTGACATTAAAAACCTAAGATTGCAATCAAAAAAATCACTGGCTTGGTTTATTACTACTGGAAAATAACAATGAGGTTTTTGTTGTATCGTAGATGGGAGCGGGAGCACGGTTCAAGTGATTTTCAAACTTCATACAGTTCAGTGAGAGCTAGAGCTTTAAGTATTGTATTTGAAATGTAAGATTTTTAGATGTATGTAAGTTTTTCTTAAGAATGAAACTTCACCATTGTCAGCAAAGCCTTTGAGATGGATTAATAAAGTTACTGACTGGAGTTTTCTGAAAATGATGTGTTCAGTTTTATTATTTTTATCTGCTGCTAGTTAAGTTAATTCACTCGTCAAAATTATTTTATAAGTAGAACATGTTTTAAAACATTATGATTATATTATACTTATATTTATTTTATCGTCGACGCAATAATAAATATTTTAATCTAAAATTTTATCTTTGGCCGTGTAAGCACTGGTTATATAATAAGAATGTCTAAATATTTTTTCACTGTCATCATTAAATCTATGAATCGATAGAAGTCCCTTTACGGTCATTGTATCTACGCGCGTCTTTGCGCATGTCTGAAAGATTAATAATGTCGGGTCTTATAATATGTACATCTGTGAATTATAAATACTTTCTTTTAAAATATATTGAGTTTCATTTTTGACATATAAAAAAAGTGATTAAAGCTTTTTGTAGTATATATATAGTACAAAGATCAAATAGAATTATATTTTGTTTTATAGCCTTTAATTTTTATTAATGTGGTTTAATTATTAATCACCTTCATAATATAATTCTGGTATATTTATAATAGAAATGACTACACTAGCTCTGCTATTAAAACATCAAGGCAACTTTTTCACTGTCTGCCATTAACTGGGGCCGCTTTAGTTGGCTTAATTATACCACAGAAAATTAAGGCGCTCTTGATTTTACTGTCCATATTTATTTATTTTTTAGATTGAATGAAACTGTTACGAAGTACCGGTTATAATTTAATATTATTATTTTTACTTTATATATACCATATATACTTAAATAAACATTGGTAGTACTTTATAAAACTTTTTAGAATATAGAATATTATAGAATCAATATTTTTTTTTGTTCAAGATGTAATATATTATTTATATATCCCAAACACGACAGTCTAACATAAGATTACAAGGGAATCTGAAGATGAATAATCCTTCAGTTGATAGCATTGTCGGTGGGAGACAATCTGATGTTAGCACATCTGTCGCAGCGAACCCTGCCCGCATGATAACAACAAGTACACTGGTCAACTTGTCCGAATTACCATTTCCGACAGATGCTAAATAAATATTGAAATCCAACTTTAAATGGAATTTTGATTTGATTTCTTCGCAACGAATTATAATTTCAAATTATACGGAGATGAAAAATCCGGATCGGACCATCAAAGTTTCCGGACTTTGTTCGGCGAAGCGCCATTTGTGCAAATACCACCCCGCAATTTAAACTGATTTTTAATGTTGCCTACATTAAAAAGTTATAATGAATGCTTATATTTTAATTTTTATTTATCTTTATTAGGCATATTACATTATCTAGTTTTAATTGATTTTATTTACTATAATAAAAAGACATTGCTTCTGCAGGATTCACGGTAGCTAAACTTAGCGATAATAAAACTATTTGATTGTGTAAATACAAATATTTTCAATCAATGGGATTAAACCTTGAACTACTCTAAAATTTCAGTTGACAACGACTTAATTCTCTTAAGGGTAAACTAAAAATGTAAAATAAAAGCAGTTACTTTCAAAACTATGTCAATTGACGCACTCGCCTTGAGATTCGCCAACAAACCGCAAGTTAAAACTTTGTCACATTCAGTATCATCCACGGCCAGATTTTCAATCGTATCTTGGCACATCTCCCCACTTGTAAATTCCACCTGGCTTCTCCAAATCCCGTACCTGTCTACAATTCTTGAACTTTAATCTTGTTCGTTTTGTTTGAATTTCTTTTGCGGTATATAAATCTCATTTTGTTTTGGGAATCCAAAATGTGATATGTTATTGATTCGTTTCAAAGAATTTCGTTTTATGAGTAATTACTTTGAAATAAATATTTGTAGCTGTAATATGAGTTTTTGATAAGGGAGTAAGGATTTGATATAAAATTACTCTATAGTTAAGTATTTCTTGAAAGTGTACCGAATAACTAAACGATACGACTAAATTTATATTCATAAAATTAAGATTAATTAATAATAATACTCAATATTCATATAATACTCGTATTACAGAACTTTAGCTCAGTTATAGCTAAAGAGAGTAGTTATTAAGAAGTTATTCAGCGGTCATTCGTTCCATTACTGGTACTGGTACACTGGACCGGATGCATTTGAAAATACTGTCATCAAATTATCACCAACTAAACTTTCAAATTAAAGTAAACACGATAAATCAACAGCATGACGTATATTTTAGACATACCAGCTACAAGCCAGAAATTAAAGTAAATGAAACCAAAAGACTTAACAGAAACAATTAAGATTCTGCGAAGTTTTCTTGACTTTGCGAAGTTTTAGGATTCGACTCAGATCTCCAAGAAGACTATTAAATTCTTTTGAACAAATTTATACATTATTACTTAATGGCCACGAATTGACTGTAAAATGGATGAGTTATTTGATTGTAATTGTAATTGTAAGTTGTTTGATGGTAATTGTAATTGTATTTATAAAACACAAACTTAAGGATTCAGCAATCAAGACTTCATCATTGATATGTTGCAAAAATTGTTTGTTTGTATATGGGAGAAAATCTTCCTAACTATATGTTTGAGTACAGAAATTCTTTATAGATTGGACATTTAGGATGGACAAAAAGATTGTACATTATATCCGCACACGCACTTATTGCAACTTTTTTTCTGTAAAGCCTGTAAGAATGGAATATTCTTCTCTTGGTAATTAGTAAATCTCCAACTTTATAAATTTTTAAATATCCCTACAAACGCAACATTATCTTTATATGTAGAGTATAAATTTATATATATACATATATAAATAAAAATATAAATAAATAAAAGGATTTTTTGTCAAAACTATTCTTGTTAATGTTCTCTAAGATTTTTCAAATACATTTTTTCATTTAATTAAAAATATTTTATGGATTCAACTGGCGTATATTGCTGTGGCATTAAAACGTCGGATTAAAATTAAAATTTAACCAATCTGTATACTAAGGGTTAATAAAAATAATTCAAATTATTATTTTATTAACATTATAATATAAACGAGAAGTTTAAAATATTTTTATAAAAATAATCAAGAAATGATAATATTTAAATATCTTACAAGTACAGATGGTTTGTATAAATATGAAGTAATAAATTTTCAAAAATATATAATATCCACTATCGATACTTATTTACAGTTGCCGTAGACACAATTATAAACAATAGCTATTTCGGGGTAGTGCAAACACAGCACTCCATGTATTAACAGTGACCAATTTTGGATCCGCTGGTTATGTGAATCAAAGCTGGTATCAGAATCTGATCAATTGTTAACCGTATGAATTCGCTTTAGTCACTTGTCCATTATTGTGTGCGTTTGACTGTGGGTAATCCTTTGAAATACAAATGAAACAGTATGCATTATTGTGAGATATGGATCATATTATTATTTCACGTTTCTTCTGAAATTTATATATTCCTGGCTGTTTGTGTTTTGCCATAGAACTCATAATTATGATAGAAGCTGTTATTTTTTACTCTCTTTATTTTGATTATTGTTGGATATTTTATTAGGATATAGTTAAACATTGAATAACTTTATAATAAGTTAAAATTGGTTTTGTATTTACAACACCAAAATTAGTAGGTAAATTAATTTACTACTCGACAGTTCCGCGTGTTCAAAATGGATACGCAGGTCGCGTGTGAAAGAACATAATATTGAACTCGCGTCGAATATATCAAGGTTGATCTAGCTCCGATTGTATTCTTCTTGGTGCCAACTTAACGGTATAGAATGAAGGTGATATATTCAGTGTTATGAGGTAAAACTACTACATTATTTAGACATAACTTTAAGCTGTTAGAGACTTGTACAAGTTGTCATTAACGATTACATGAAGAATTGCATAGTTATGTACTTGATTTTGTAATCCTTTGATTTGAAATCATAGATACCTGATTTATATTTACAAAATATTAAAAGTGTCATGTATTTCTACGAAAAGATAAAGCAAAAAGTGGAATAAACTTTTGTTGCCTAAAAACTTCCAATGGGGTGAGTTTTTGTAACGGGTCGGTAAGTTTATTAGATTATCGCTGGTGTCGGAATGTTTTGAAAACATGATTTATTGCATATGCCTTTCAAATGTATTTTATTTGTAAGCATAATAAACTGAATATTACCATGCATATTAACGGTAAACATTATTTTAAATTAGTGTTTATTAATAGTATTTCTATATTCAGAATAAAATTCAAAAGGAACAAATTATTTGCTTTAATGACTGTCCTTCTATGTTATTCTTTTAAAGGTCTGTTACATATTATTTACTCATTTTCTTTAAGTCTCATTTCTGATTAAATATCTTTAAAGCAAAAAAATAATAATTCTATAACAATTTAATATTATCTAAATAATAATTACTAAAGGTACAAGTATAAACAAGTAGGAACCAATTAAGAAATGAACGGCTTGTACATGTTCTTGAATCACGACAAAACAAAATATAATTAACCGATAGTGTATTTTATAATTTTACATTATAATTTGTGTAAAAAATAGCCTTATAAAATTCGTCTGTACCATTACTTAATAATATAAAAAGCATTTAACCTTTTTTTTATTGTTTTTTTTAATACATTTACATTTAGCATGTTTATTTCATTATAAACCGATTTTATGATATTTATCTTCTCCACTTTTATGTAGAACAAAACAAAAATAAGATTTTGACCTGACTGCAAATATATAAATAGATTTGATTTAAATTGGCAACGATGAATGATTACTTTTTCAATAAAACGACAACGTGAAGAAAGTACAGTGGACATTTCTTTTGTGGAAATTAATATTTTTATCATTATTTATTGCAAATTATACAAGTCGACTGATTACTTGAGTTATGAAAGATTGTTGAAATATGACATCCAGTATTTTTTTAAACTAACATCTACCTAATCGTTGACAAAAAATATTGTAAAGTTGATGAGATTACATATTTCTGTCAGTAATAGCCGTCATTAGTCTTAAAGTTCTTAAGAATAGTGTAGAATACGGTAAATTGTAATTGCGCTTACAACAAAAGCAAGAGGTGGACTGAACATCACAATTCTATATATACTTATAAGAAAAAACTTAAGAAATGTTGTTGTTGAACTTTGAGAAATATCATCTTGAGGAACTTTTTGTTAATCACTTCTAATCTCAAACTAAGTGTGTTACTTAAAAATGTTTAGTTGCAACACAATTTTGACGTATTTGATAGATTTTAAAAACCACAAAGAAACTGACATTAGTAATTTTCAATTCTACATTTCTCGGTAAAATAAATGTTTTTAATATATATCATCTTATTTTAGAAAGTAACATAAAAGTTTCCCAGGTATCTGTGAAGCAACAAAATAAATTACAAATAAATTGCGGCATGAATCAAGTAGGGAACACCTGTGAATTAAACTGGGAATATAAGGACAAAAAAGCTTCATCACCAAATTGACCTTCCGTTATTAATATAAAGAACATTGGAATCGGTTTTCTACAAAATAAATTAAAAATATGCTTCTACAACTGTATGAGTATACGTATTGCTTTAATTATTTAACAAATAAATTGTACAAAACTAATCAAAATATAATAAAGAAACACTGATAATTTAACACACTTTATTATATTTTATTAAATAAAAATTTATATTACCTAATAAGCACTAAACACATCAAAAACTCTGACCTGAACATAAATTCACTGCACATATACGAGATCCTTAAAAAAATATCCATAACAGTAATACCAATACAACCAAAGTACAAACTCAATAAAAAAACGTGGTTAACATTATGACTGAGAATATTATTTTAATTCAACGTCCATGGCTGGTTCTAAACACCATGTGTTTATAATTCACCATGTTACAGCAACATCGTAAATCGAGCTGATGGTTTAAACCATCGTTATAATTTACGAGGTGCGAGGCAACATCCCAGTGGCAGAATTTATTCATGACCGTAATAAAATCTGTCGTACGACAGACCCCGCGACGACCTGGCCGGCTAGGTTAATTCCTTTTTGAAATTTAGTAGGGAGACGACTTGGCAAGGCTTTTGCCTTTAGATATTAAATTATATGAAAGATAAAGATTTTGAACTATCAACTCGAAGTGACTTATTATGACCTGCGCCACTAGCGTCAATTTTTCATACAATGCCTTAATAATTTTATACCCTTTGCTGAAAACGCTTTTAAAAATATTAAAGCACCTCTATACTAAAATACAGTTTTTGAATTTAGTAAATAGGAGTAATATAAAAGTAAATAAAAGTACTTAATGATTTCAGCATTATCAAGCCATGCGTCGTCGTCGTGGGCGCGCCGCCTATACGTGATAGGCTGCGGAAGCATGGCGCAGCACGTGGCGCTCTTCCTACTCCTCTGCCTGGTGCGCTGCGACACCAAGACCGTGATACAAGATAAGCTTGGTGAGTACAATATTTATAATATTTAAGGAAACAATATATACAAAAATTACAAGATTTCAGCAGGTCTGTTTGACTTATTTGCCTGTTATAAACAAACTTAATTTCTAAAAGCTTCCTTCCACCAAATATCCTTATAATTTATTATCCTACATTTTCTTGAACACCATCAACGAGACGGTTAATTAACAATGAACATTCGACTGTATCTCTCTAGAGGACTATTGACATAAAATATTTGAAACATAATATGTGCACATCAACGCACACAATTTTGATCTTTAATTTATCAACTTTAAATTCTATTTTGCTGTCTTTTGTAAATATCTCTTCATTAAGCATTTCAATTTCGTAAACCACATAATTTTGCTCCATTTCAAGTAATAAAAATTACATTAAATACGACTTCATGGAACAGATACTATTATAATTGAAATAAATATCTTCTTGTAACACTATACTTTTAAATTCTCAGGATATACAATGCAAAATGCATATCGTTATTTTATTTATGGGTTAGTTTATTCGCTTTCCAAGTATCGTTTTATAAAACAGCAGTTTTTGCTTCAGTTGTAATTTATGGTTTTCCAGTTATTGAAACTTGCAGCTTACAATTTCTTAAACTCGCATAGAAACGATCTAATATCTCCGGTTCACCGCAAGTTTTCTCAGTTATCACAGAAAATATAATTCCTAGAAGTGGCTCAATTTCAAGTGACGTCTCAAACTTCGAACCTGTTCCAAAATTATGACCCAGCTCTGGAGTCACTTCCAAATCTCATTACCGGAGACAGGCAAATTTATCCACGCTTCCTAAAACGCTTCGCCTTCTAGTTTACTTTTCTCTTTGTGAGTTATTCAAAGATGTTTGAAATAGTATACGATATGTGTAATTTTTCTAACTCTATATTACCTTTATATAAACCTAGTTTATATATGAATATATTTCTATGCACACTATTAATTAATAATTTATAATTAATGTGTCGAGACATTTAATTATTATTAAATAAAAACAAATTCCCCTACCACGGTATCACGGCTATCAACATCAAGTAGATAATTCGATAGTATCGAGTGCATCAGTCGGTTAATTTAATGTTACGAGGCTTATTAATGCGAGCTCCTGTCAGCCCGCCATGCGGCCGTAATGCGGGACTGGCATCCCGCCAGCCGCTAGTTTGTTGATCGTACTCCGTGTCACGGTTTCGAGTCGATCATTATTCGGTAAAAAATACTTGATTATTTTTTAATTTAAGATAAATCATGAGCATGGTTCAAATAACATTGGTTACCTTCAAAGCACAAAAGGTATGTACCTACTTTACAACGTTAAAATAATATTTTTAAAGCAACAAATATTTCTTTAACTTATAATTTGATACTTATCAAATGATTATTAATACTTTAATTGAAAATGAATATGAATAAGTTAAGCAATGAGATATATAGAACATGACCCTTAATTTAAATATCCCTAATTTGAAACATTTCCAAAATAAACCAACCAAAAACCAAACAGTAAATAGCAACACGGAAAATTAAGAGAGCAGTTTAGAAAAACATTTGAAATACGAAATTCAGCTAAAAAAAATATTGGCCCAACCGGCCATGTACAAAGTTGGACTTGATCGTTTCAAACAGGCTGGCTTACAAACCTTTAAAGGGCGCTGAAGAGATTCCGTGCGAGCGATCAAAGTTAATATGACCATACGAGTAAGTGGCGGCAGCGTACGTTGCAACGAGTTTGAAACAAAGCTGCGAGGTTTGGTATAACGCATCTTCCAGGCTCTTTGAGTTAAAATTATAGATTATTAAAGAAAAAAAATATGTACATTGTGTAAACTGAATGTAGGCTATTGCGGGTTTTCGGTTCAACAAACGCTTACAGTTATCATTAGTCCAAATTTCCCCGCAGCACTGTGTATTTTATCTCAATTCATAAATCAAATTACCTCATAAATTTTGCAACATTTTGCATTATTCATGGTATTTGAAACGACTTCATGATTACAAGACATTAACTATTACGACTCATACAACAGATGCTTCACGTTTATGGAAAAAAAAATACACGAAATACGATTCTGAAGGTTTTTATTGCTCCTAAATATTCTCCCGATCGTTTTACGGCTGTGTAAAATTTTTTTGCTCAATATTCATCAATTTTAAAGCAACCTACTTTATTATGCTCGTTTACTATAACAGATACTTTATAAATTCGTGGCTCAGCTGGGCCTTGCTAATTTAGGCCATAAAAAGTTTTTATCTTTGTAATATTTGACATGACATTGTTCATTAACTATTGTATGTCGATATCTATTATTCATACTAATAAATTATATTTCGGTAAGTATTTTATCAAACCTAATTTTTACTTCGGAATCCCTTTCATTTTTATTACAGTACATATGTTTTCAACTACATGTACATTATATAACTTTAAATCCATCAAATTACCGTGTCATAGAAAAAGACGTCTGTTGATAAAATTATCACCCTTACAAACTATCTTGACAGATACGTGACGGAATTTTATTGTTTAATTGTAAATTATACCAATTAGCACTAACCGAGCGGTGTACTCGTATGAGAATGACACGAGTTATGTTCAAATTGCGTGATTATTAAACGTTTTGAATGTATCGGATTTAGGGCGTTTTACACTGTTTGGAATAATAAAATAGGCGATTTAAAAATTATATCTTTATGTTGTATAACTCATGTAAAATTTAATCACTTAAGTTAATCGCTATAACTTAACTTGAATGTCTTTGAAATATCAGTTTCTAGTTTAAACTAATTGAAAAAATATATGTAAAGTCCATTACTAAATAAAAAAACACAAAATACGAATCACTGCAGTACGTTTCGGCTGTAAATTCGAAAGTTACGTAAATAAAGGTCATTCCACGTCCATGAGATCAGGATAGAAGCAGTGTGAATTAACCCTAATCGTATTGTGTGATTCCTGATTTAAGTCTTTTCAATTGCATTAGCGTTGATAAGTATCGAAACTTTATCAGTTCTAAGTAGGTCGGAGTCGTAAGTTGGGTCGAATAATTGGGTACTTAAGAAATTGCCTTCTATTAAATAAATAGTAATTATCTTATCACTAACAACACCCTTGACAGAAGCCATTTTTAAGATATGAGTTTTTCACTTTGCATTATCTCGTGAAATTTAAACCTGGTCATTTTTAAACATTTGCAAGAAAAATATAATAAATAAGTCACATTAAAAATATATTTTTCATTACTATTTTCATGGCGGATAATATTTTAAGTCGTTATGTTTTTTTTATGTTTGTATTTTTTCTAATAACTTATAATCACGTGTGACTTAATATTTGGCTTGTGCAATGTTTAATGAAATCACTCCAATATTCTTTAATAAAACATTTATTCAAAATGTCCACAAAACAAGTAAGCGGATTCAAAGCGCTTATAAAATGTATGACAAATTTACTTTAAAAGCGCTTGATTATTTTAAGATTCACTTTAAGTTTTATTGTAGCGAGGCGCCGAGTTTAAGAACAAGGTGTGATGTTCGAGAAGTTTGTATTTTACTTTCTTTTGCAAAAAGATTTAAGAAATTGTAGATTTTGATGGGATTAAATCTGAGATTAAATAGGTTTTTAAGATATGAGATCTTTTATATTTTGTAATTGTACAAACAAATAACTATATGATAGTTTAAAGTAATATAATGTAATGCCATGAAATTCTTTCAAGTGTGAACCCGGGACGAATGTCCGGTTGTGACATCCAAAATATTTCAATATTACATTCCGTAGACACCGAAGTGGAAACTAAGATCTAATGTGACATTTGTGACATTCTTAGAAACTGCCTTTGTACTGATTTCCAATTGGAAATTTGCATTCTTGATATTAGCATTTGTTACTCGTATTTAGAGAGATTGAAAATAGTCTACTTAGTTTATAAATAAGTAAGTTTAAATAATTTAAAGTTATATATTTTTCAAATATCGAATAATAGGCTATTTATGTGTGAAAGAACATCTACCTATTGTGAAAGAAGATCCTACATGAAATAAACTTTCGCGGCTTATGTAGTGCTTTGTACCACCCACTAACTACAACTATTTGTTTTCTGTAATGTGGTTTATGCTGTCCTATTCCTAAAAACAGATTGGTAACGAGAGAGAACGCTAGTTCAATTTAAAAAATCACCAAACTCAAATAAAATAGCAATTAGACCCTAGGCGCGTTAATAAATGTGTGTTACTTACTTAGCTTCACGCCATATCCCTTGCGGGGTAGCCAAAGACGACGGAGCGCCAAACGCTACGGTCCCCGCACACCTCTTTCGCCTCGACCACAGATATTAACCTCTTCATACATGCCCTCCAGGGAGTCTTCCTGCTTTTTACGTGACCTTCCTCCAGTATCGTAGCTACTGAGTTTTCGAAGGTCACTCGAGACCTCCCCCTGTCTCTCTAACCGCTCACTTTTCCTATATAAATCTTGTTTACCATTCTTTCATCACTCATTGTGGATCATCTGTGGATCTCTTCGTTAGGGATTCGATCAGCTAAACTGACTCCGTATATTCTGCGAAGAGATCGCATCTCCACAGCATTCATCTTTCTTACATTCTTTGCATATAGCAAGCAATTGACCTTAAGGTCACCTACTTTCACTCCCATGTCACTGTCTTTTACGCCTTGGAGACAACTATCCTAATACATATTGAACAACCAAGCTGACATAGCGCAACCTTGTTTAACGCCCGATTGGATGTCAGACCAGGGCGACATGTCAGCTCCTACTTGCCTGTAGCAAGGCTCCGCTCACATTATATCGGGACAGTATCTCCCATATTTTTTTTCTCACAACCCTGTCAAACGCCTTTTCAAAATCCACAAAAGCACAGAAAACCTTTTGGATTAGGACCAAAAACTTTTCCGTCATCAAACGGAGGGAAAAGATCTGATATATACACCCTCTTCCAGGTCTAAAACCTTCTTAAACCTCTTACAACAGCCTTTCAGATCTCTCTTGCATTCTTCTCGCTAATATTTTAGCATAAACTTTACCGCCCAAGCTAAATAAAATGATAGCCCTATAGCTTGCACAGTCTATCTGTGAACTTTTGCCTTTATACAAAGGTACGATGACTGCACCTCGCCAATCGTCTGGGACCTCCCCAGCATAAATTGCGCAAAAACCAAAACAAGTCCAAGACGCGTGGCCCATCATATTTGATGATCTCGGCAGTAACTTCATCTGCTCCCGCAGCCTTACCAAATTTCAGGCTTCGAATCCCTCTCTTCACTTCTTCCAAACTGACTTTACCATCGGCTACATCCAGACTCAGCATCAATGTGTGTTAATGTGTGTATTAACACATTTTATCCTAGTAATATTATTTTTGATAGATCGCTGCTTATATCTAAATATAAGCAACTACATTTAAATATTGAACATGTTTAAGCGAGATTCGTCAAAGCAGATGGGCACGGAATCGAATCTCTAGGCATCTGGAATTCTGCCAAGATCTGAATAAAGCTTGGCGATTGATCTTAACCGGCGTTGTTATGGCTTTGTGTATGTTTTTTTATTTTATACATAGCAATAAGTAAAATGTAATCTTTAAATATTTATTATAAAATAGGATCACAATTTGAAAATGAAATATTAATTCATAATAAAAGTTTTCATGTAGATTATTATGTTTGTTAACAGTGAAATATTTCACATAGACGTCTCTGTTATTGTGAAATTGATAAGGAAGGAGGAAATATTTTAATATACGCAGTTTTACTAACTAATAATATTAATAGGTTAATTATTACAAACACGAATTATAACAAGGCGATAAAACACTAAATAGTGACTGATTCGCTGTAATATTCTATATGTTACTATATCAATTTAAAGGCCAAATTTAAATAATAATGTAATAATTAGAAGTTGTCTAAATAATTGTATTTATTTGACAAGAATATAATAATAAAATATTAGTTTTAAAGCATATAATTTCATTCATAAAATAAACTACATTTTTATTAAGAAATTTTTTTAAAATATAGTAAAATAAGAACATAACTCCAGATTATAATTCCAATCGTTAACAATAAGCGCCCATTACTCGGTGGCCAGCGTTATACATTGTAATTTGGTAATTTTATTGCTTGATATCATACCATGATACACAACCTGCACCGATTGACCTGGGCGTGCATATATTTTTATATTTAATGATTTACATTATTATTTTGTTTAAAGGAAAGTATATAATGTATAAAATACGATTTTATCGATATTAATATTATATAGAAATGCCGTTTTAAAATATTTTAACATTAAAAATGTGTAAAATTTCATTCGTTCCTTCTCTTTTATCGAAGGTTTAGTGTAATAATAATTATGTAATAATAATACTTTAATTTAATTTTGTAAACATATTAGTTATTGAATGACATACGAGCACATGATCATTTATAAAGAAACATCAAGTTGCTAATAACGTTCTAAGCCACAAACAATTATTTTCATTTGACAAAATTAATCACATGCTAAAGTTTATATAGTATTCTAGTAGGCTATCACAGAAAGGTTACCTTCAATAAAAACATGTTAAACCTAAGGGCATTACACATTATTGTTTTTAAACGTGGTAATGAAAAACAATCATCAAAGTGTGTCACACACTCAGCACACTATGATACACTCAGCACTACCTGTCTACGTTTATACCGTGTTTAATATGTTATGGTAGCAATATAAACGCAATAGATCATTAAAAAGACCTTCGCTACATTATTTTTTACAGTTAGCCATGAGTCACTAATTGTAGCATCATATTAATTAAAACCATAAAAAAGTCATACCTCTTACCCCAATAGAAACTTTAAAGAGCGTGTTTCATCTGCCATGATGTCATAAACAGAGATCAATATTTTTATGATATAAATGGGTATTCAATTATTTATTACAACAGAAGAATAGTTTGATTAGGCCCTTTTGTCGACCTTAGCTTAATACTTTTTTAATAGTCTATGATAAAGCATTTTATATTAAATATAGTTAGTGTAAAAGAGATAAGAATAGGTAGCGTTATTTGTATTTCAATTTGTTGTTGTATTTGTGTAACAATAATAAATAAACGAAGAAGGTTAGACCTCTATGGATAATTATTGTTTTATAAATATCTTATTAATATTATTATATTAAATTAATATTATTTATTACCCAATAAATTGTTTATAATTGCTGAACTGGCTATTATTACTACTACTAGAACTTTTTTATTACTACTACGGCATTTCAATAAGTGGAATTATAGTCGTAAGACGACAAAATTGTATCGATGTCTATAGATAAATAAACCAATACGACGATCAGTGCTTTAATAAAATATGCACCTAATAGTAAAGTGTATAATGTCAATACATGACATTCATACTCGTGGTTTATACGAGGGTAGAACCAAAAGTAATCTACCTAGATATGGTAGACGTGTAGTGCGGGGTGGAACAGGTTTGTGCAAGCACTTAAAGTGCCGAATTTTTAGTAAAAGAAGGAAATGGGCTAAAGGCCATCAAGAAGCGTATGATCACAGTATACGGTTATTATTCACCTTCCTATTTCATAATTAAATATTGGTCTAGTGGGGTGGGGACGTGAATCCATTGAAGATGACCAGCGGCGGTCTGTAGAAGCAACCAAACCTGAAATCATCGCCAAGATGGAAAGCTTGTGCTTCAAGACCGTCGTTTGAAAGCTTCTCAATTAGCTACTAATTGCGGCTTTTTAGAAACATTGGTTATGAGAATTCTAAACGAATGTTTGTTCATGAACAAGTTCAGTGCAAGATAGGTCCCCAGAATGCTGACGCCCCTCCAGAAGGAAAACCATGTTCTGATTTTAAAAGAAATTTGGACCTATATGTTGAGGAAGGGAGTGAAGCTTTTCTGTCTAAGATAGTAACGAGTGATGAGACGTGTATTTACCATTGAAACCCGGAGATATAACAAGAATCCATGCATTAGAAACACAAGGATTCCCGCTGCCAAAGAATTTCACTCTCAACCGTCCACCGAGAAGAGTAAGGGTGACAATTCTGGAATATGGAAGGTGTGCTATTAATTGATTTCCTTCCCCATAAGAAGACAATCCCAGGGAAGTATTACGCTATTAACTTGAAGACAGCATACGAGAGAAGCAACGCGGGGAGATCAGTTGTGGGGTGCCGTTTTTGCAGGACAACGCTCCTGTGCAGAAGTCAGCCATTGCATCAACTGCTGTGCGTCATTTGGGGTTCCAGGAATTGAAACAACCTACCCGCCTATAGCCCAGATCTGGCCTCCAGCAACTTTTACCTCCATTAATAGAAAGCAATCGAAAGAAATTGTTTTTATTGCCTTTAAAATCTATTTATCGATTAATCGATCATAAATTCCCATCGCTGCCGGTTAAGTGAAATGTTTACATATTAAGTAATATTTTTTATTTAATGAAGAATTATTCACATTATTTAAGGTACATTGATTTAATATACGTATTAAATAATATATGTATTCATAAAAAATAAAAATTTACGAAATAAAACGATCCAACTTGTGAATTATTGATAATAGCGGCCATATTGGAAAGTTGAGAATTTAACAACATTTTACAAGATTATTATAAATTTAATTATGAAAGTTATTTTGTTATTTATTTATTATTTTGTTAGTTATTATTGACAGCGACATACATACTTACTTTTCTTAACCGCTTTGAACTTTGTAATGTCTAATTACAGTTGCTTAAGCGATTTAAATAAAACTGTAATCAAAACGCCATTATATGCTTTAAGTATTTTAATTTCGTGGAAGAAGTCAAATTATAATTTTTAGTTTTTGCTTTTGGTTACATTAATAGAATTTTATTACCTTTTATTTCCTACACGAACGTGTTTCTACACACGAAGGTATTTTTAGATCATGTCTTATCTTTTAACCAAACAATGTATGTCAGTTTCAAAGAATCAGTATCAAAGGATCTATGGATAAAACTCACAGTTTATAAATTACGAAAATATAATAAGTAACTTATTGCAAAAACACTACGAGTACGGAATATATAATAAATGATATTTATTTCGAAACACTTATTTTCACCCATAAAATTGTTTATTCAATAAACGCAATAAATTCACGCACAACATAATCACATAATAAATTTAATGTTAAATTATTAAAATTATAAAACCGTAAACAGCACAGATGCCAACAATCTGAATATTAAAACGGTTTTCGAGTGAAGGACAAAAGGTGCAAATTTAAAGCATGGTCGCATTAAAAATGTCTCTCATAAAATGCAAAATACAATATCCTGGACGCAATAATTTCAGCTTTTATTCAGAAGCGGGACGATAAAGATTGAAAAACAACGGAGCGACAAAAGCGGCATTGTCCCGGACAATGCATATTGCGGGTCCCGACCCGTTCTAGCGTTCTTGCGGCGCTGCCCCGGACGGAAACAAAATGGCACGCACGGGTTCGATTTATTTTCACAATATGTTTTTTCAAACCTAATTTTAAATCCTAGTATTTGTTTGTAAACATTTTTATGCTAGATGTAAACAATGCGTTTTTTGGGAGTGGCATATAAACATAAAAATTAATGTGTATTATAATTTTTCATATATTATGCCAAATTAAAAAAATATATATGATAACACAATTTAATACAATTGAATGTGAATGCAGATTAACTAAATTAGATTTTAAATATCCATCAAGAGCTGGGTGCTACGAGTATATTATCAACATTAGCTCGTGATATGGTTACTTGTTACTCTCGACAGTTCACTTCACAGACACCCTGAACTGCATCTTAATCCTGGTAGTAGATGATATTATAGGTATCTGAACCATTTTATTTAAATTAAAAATTTTATGGAACATTTTACTTATTCTTGTTATAATTGTAGCAGTAATATTAATGAAAAACTATTAATTATACCATAACATAATTTTATATGGACTTTAGAATTTTTTTCTCTCCATGGACTTTGATCATAGCCTGAATGAAGTACACTTTCTTTGATATTTTATTTTCATATTTCCATATTTGTCTTTCTATAGCATTACGTTAATTTCATTGCTTAATAATAAAATAAAGTTGGCAGTAAGTCTTTCAAACTGACACTATCACATGTATCACCAATAAAGTAAGTATTATCAAATCAACTTCGCTAGAAGAGCAATGTAAGATTTCTTTTAATATGTACATCATGCATACAAAAATATTAACTAAACAATAAACTACTGTAAGGAGTCAACAATCTGTCAGTGACTAGTGCACGGAAACAGCAGAACATAACGTAAGCCTGACATCTGAAACAAGTATTGTTTTGTATACAGACTGTTTTCTCTACCTTGAGAACGATTTTTATTTAACATTTTTTTTTTTCATATAACATAAAAGAGGCTATAATTTGGTTTCTCCAACAGTGATACTAATTTTATGACATTATTACTGAATTTGTTAACTTTGTTTGATAAAGATAGAGAATGTGTTTAAAAGTATGCTAATATTTTTTCTAACATATAACTATAGGAATATAAAATTCTATATTTTTTATAATTGAAAATAATAGCAATTGATTTATATTTTGCAATGCACAAAATATTTAATAGAAAATTAAAATCAATACAGAATTTAAAATAAGAAAAGACAGAATAAAATGTACCAGGCGAGCAGCAGCGACGTGGAAGTGAATGCAATCTTGTTAAAAGTTCTATTTGGAGTCTTGAAGCTAGTGGAATAAATTCTGGGGAGGTGAGTAGCTAGATGTTGCAACTTTTTAGCATCACTGCGACAGTTTTTGTATATGGGTATCTGAAATAGTTATTACTATAATGATCTTTATTTGATAAAATATTTTTAACGATGCTCGCCCCTTTCCATACCTATTTGATTTCTTTATTACTTGTAGCCTGTGAACCAGAGAATTGTAATATATGGATATATATACATTATTATAATATATGCAGTGTCTTTTATTAGTGTACGTAAGTATCTTATATAATCTTCGATGTTACTGCATGTTAATTGTTTTATAATCAAACGTGGTATCAAAACAATAATAATTTGATTCATTGTTTTAGTCTTTCCCAGCTAGAGAAACCAGGAACACAAATTAGTTTCTATACCAAACAGCCTTTAAATAACTTATAATAATTAATAATTTCATATTAATACTTCTAATCATAGTACTTATAATAATATTATTACAAACAGCGCACTAATAACGTTTTATTATATTTGAAGATTAACTAAAATCCTCTTTGGACAGACAATAATTCGGTGAATAATCGGATCGTAAATCATGTTGTAATTATTGTTATAAACCATTGTTATCTTAATTACTTGTCATATTGTAATAAGCCTCAATGCGTAGAACACCTATTATCTTTAGACCAGGAATCTTCAACTTAAAGTCCATGCCTATCTTGTTTTCATAAGTCTGCAAAAGTACTGAGCAATTATAACAAACCACTTTAACGAATGATACCATAGTTATAGATCTTGTAGGTGATAGAGTTAAACAATAACAATAACAAAAACAAAACGATTTATTAAAAACAACTGTCTACACGACGCTTATGTCATGTTATTATGTATTTAATACTGTAGTGTTGAAAACTTCTATCTAATAACAGAATCTTGACTAGGTGTTCTATTGGTTTATAATGGTTTTGATATCTAGTTTGGTCGATGAGTTTAATCTATCAGTTAAAAGCAATCCGTTCTGTGGCCAGTGTAATCGGAGCCATTGTCAGCCAACTAGTTCTAACTATATATTAAAAATAATAATAAATTTAATAGATATACGTACACCTAATTATGAATTAACGAAAGCTATCAAATTTAATTGATTATAACTACTGTAATATTAATAATAATAATAGTATGTGTCTTTTTATTTGTTGAAATTTGAGTAAATACTTTTTTAGCGACAATTTTTGTATTTGATCATATTTTTTATTGTTTTCCATATAAAGAAAAAACGGATTTTTTTTGGAAGAAAAAAAATATAAACTATGTTATGAAGATAACATAAAACAGTGTTTAAAATATATATAGTCTTAAAAATAACGTAAACTCACCTTAATATGTTAATCAAAATTATTTCCCACAAAGCTGATTTAATAAACAATATGCACTGACCAAAGCCAACACATGTACTTGTAGTGTAATTAAACGGAAGTCCGTGTTTGTTTTGAGCGCATTGTCTTTTGTCTATAAACTGCCCTTATGCACGAAGAGTCGTGTACCTGTTTTTACGTGTGTGTGTGTTGTGTGTGTTTGTGTGTGTGTACTTATTTTGTTTTATTATTTACCTATTGATTGTCATCGTATGGATTGAAAAATATTAATTTGACATATTTTCATTACTTACATATTCTGAACAAAATTATTTGATCTTTCCTCACATCCAAACATTTAGATTTTATAAGGTGTCAGTAATAGTAACTAATTAATTGTAGTCCACAACTGGTATTGACTTGTTATAAATATTATTTAAGTACTTAAAATGCTATCCTTTGCGAACTAAAAACTAAGATGCCTGACTGAGACATTTATAAGTTCAGAGCCGTAGTAATTTTGTACCAGGTTGTTACGAAGCTGCGATAGCTACGAAATCTCGTAGACGTTTTAATAATAGAGCCAGGTCGATCTAATTCTGTTTCAGTGTACTAAATCATTTTGCGACAGAGTCTTGTAATGCTAATATTATTATGAGAGTTTTGCCTATTGCTGTTCCGGTTAGAATAAGTCGGGCATTTTAGTAATTAAAAAAAGCATTACAGATATTTTCTATTAAAAAAGTTATGCTTTAGGAGTTAAATAAATAAATTATTATATCAAATTTACATCACAAAAAATATAATTCACAAACTCGAACATATCATGTTTATGATAGTGATGATAACTGAAATTATTAATAATATTATAAATTTTCACTATACATTTAAATCGAATGATAATCACGTGATATTAATAAATCGACTGCAGCGTTACCGTAATATATGCAACCTCACGTTACTGATATTGCTTTAAATAATTTCACCAACACCACGAATATACGAACAAATTGAGACTTTGTTCCAATAAAAATAAAAGCGAAATCAAATGCATATATAATTTTTGTAAAACGGTAAAAATTTGCTAATCAAATTTAGCCCTTAGTGGTATATGATAAGGTTTGTATAAATGAATGCAACGCCGTTCCTCGATGCTGCATTGCCGCAGTGTTGACTTTCGACACGACACAATACGATTATCGGCTTTCACATCTGGGATTTTGAAGACTTTTGTAAAATTACAAAATATTTTGACATACAGCACACTTAAGAAAGATCACAAGCGATTATAAGAATTATCCCTTGTGATTTTGACCTTATCTTCACCTAGGGGTGGATATAAAAGGATGAACGTTAATTAAACTTCTAAAGTGTTTAGAATTTAGAAGTGAATTGGTTTCTATAAAATGAATGGATCAAAGACTAATTTGTAATTAATATGAATGGTCGTTCTGGGAAGATTCTCCGAATACAATTCTAATCGAATGGTTTTGGGTTCTATTGCTAATAATATAATGGATTCATTTTTATGAAGCTGATCTCTAAAATATATATTTACAGAAAATCTCAAATTATCTTAATAGCAGCATGTTGTTAAGTTTACTATTTTCATAATTTTCAAAAGGCCTGTGTACAGCAGGGGTACGTGTTTGCTGTAACTTACAGCTGCTGCAGCTGCAACTGCAAATCACGGTGTATTCATGTTTTTTTATAAATAAATGTAAAAAAATATTTGTATTAATTTTAATATAATTTTTAATATCTTAAGATTATTAAATTACTTCTGTGATAGGTATCTGCAATTTAAAATTCATCGAACGCTAATCGAACCATTTTAAATATTCCTATCTTTTGAGTTTTATGTCCTTTATGTTGGCATAATTCACGATCTACCTGGCATATTTCCACTTTTATGAGTGACAGCTGTGAGTCGCTAGACTTGCAAATTATGTTCACATTTCAGTCACTATCGCAACGCATAAAAAACTAACAACCCAGGATTGAGTACTCTTTGCTACCAGCAATATGAAAAGTGTTTCTATCTTTGCGAAACAAAAAATTAAAAGACATTTAATAGTTTCAGAACTATTAACTGGGTTAAATTTTTTTCTATCAATAGATAAGATATATAAAACCTTCCCAAAAAAAATACGTCATAACAGCAACAATCCACTGACACTCCCGGAAGCAACATTCCGTCATCGCATTATACAGAAAATTATTATTATCATCCACGCCTCTAATGTCCCAACATTTTATTATTTTTATATTCAAATGTTCGCGTGCGCTCATTATGTTTTGTTTTCCCGAAGATGTTCTTATCTCACCCCGATATCGGAGTACCTAAGCTTTACATCCGAGCGCCTTAGATATTTTTTATGTCCTTGACGTAATGGTTGTGATCACACAGATACAACCACACCTACTCTGCTGTTTAATATTTTTGAAAACCGTACGTACTTTATTGATACATATAAAATTATATGAATTTTATTTATATATATAAAAGAAATATCTATCGTTCAATGAAGTAATCGTTGACTGAGCCTGCCTACATCAATAAGTATGATTTAATAATAACCTTCCTCGTCCTGGGGACAATATCATTTTTGAAGACTTACGAGTATATCCACGTATTATACGAACTAGAGCTTTAATATCACTGTAAACACACTGAGTTGTAATATAAAAGTAACCTCATATGATAGTATATTTCGAAGGCTTATATTTCTTTCTTACAAATACAATAAATGTGAGATCTTTATTGTAATGTCTAAAACCTTAGTATCTTCGAAGGGTGCGGGTATCATATTTTATTATTGATACTACTTATTTAATGATACTTAAGGAAGCTTAAAAGAATGTAAAATAAATAATGATTTATTAGTTTTATTTGTAGCGTTATTTCTTTAAATTAGAAGTGAAAGCGGGTTTTTTTTTTAATTTCTAAGCAATAAAGAATCAATAAAATAAATGGATTGTTATTCTTTGATTATATGTTATACTTTGATAATTATAACAATATATGGAAATATTTAAAAACAAAATTATGACGTCTACAACTAATCATTTTTTAACCATGTTAGTTTAGGTCTCCATACATTTCTAATGTACCTAAAGATCAATTTTGTAAATTAATGTATACTTTATCCCTTGTTAATTGATGTTGAAATATTTTTTGCCTAAAACATCATACCCTGAGGTTAGCAAATACCACTTCTATCAGCGAAAGGTTTCTGAGTACGTTTGTGGATTCAAAATAAACATTAAGCAGTATACCCCACAAATTAATACTCTTAGATCCCCGTTGTCTTGCAAATGATGCGTTGTTTCAATTATCTCTGTATTTTTTACATAAGACAGATTTTCGAGCTGTATACAACGCTGTTCCACGAGAATCCTTTAAAATTGTTCTAACACTTTACAATACTTACGATTATAATTTCTTAAATATATATAGATTGAAGCGATATATATTTAATAAAATATAATCTACGTGTGGTCGTTTTGAAATAATAAGTTTTTGAAGACGACTTTTACGTACACGATATTAATAATAGAAATACATTAAAACTACGAAAAGGGTGACTATGGGAAGTCTTGGTGACAATCAACTTGCTTATAGCTCTAAACATTTTGCTTCATTGTAACCACTTCCCAGGTGTTAATTATTACAATTCTTAGATCATAAATTATTATAAAAAAAGGCATAATTATTATTACTATTTCGAATGTTGTAATTTATATTGGCGTGGTCCAATTCTATTGGTACCAGGCTTTACATGTATTATAATTAATTCTGAAATATCAATTTTGACCGTGATTACTATATACTTAGCCTGGCCATAAATACTATTACAATTAAAAATTAAAAAAATATATATATATAATTAATCTGGCCATAAATACTATTACAATTAAAAATAAACAAAAAATATATATACTTAGTCTGACCATAAATATTGTTACAGTTAAAAATAAACAAAATATAACTTTTAAATTTGGAATCTGTCATTTTTATACGACTGTTCATTGTGTTTTTTATTTTAACGCCAATATAGTGTAAAATATTTTGTGATATTAAAATGAAGTGGGGTGATAAAAAGAACCCAATTGCTGTAATTGTAAGGTAAAGGTAGGTATGGAGCCAAATACAATTTTTAAAATATTCCATACGCTTGCTATTAGTCAAATGTTTGTGTACGAGGCTATTGATAGTTTTACTCGTTGGGTAGTTCTCGCCGTCCACGTAGTGTTAGTACAAAACAGATAGCACCTAGAAACATGTCACGATATTTAAACTATATTTAAAATTAAATCAACTACTTATGCCGTACACCAAGGAAGGTCATAAAAAAAAATTGTTTATGGATGAGACAACTTTTACAATTGCGCAATATTTTAACAAAAAAAAACGACCATTTTCCTAGTAAAATCTCTAAAGAAACCTTCTAATTAGTCAACAGAGTACAACGTGCGCATCACCTCGGATAATGCCCACGCTGTACCCCGACCCCCCACCCCACTAAACCATCAGTGAAGTCGGCTTCACTGATGGTTTAGTGGGGTGTTAGCTATGAAGAGATGACTGAGCAAATTTTCGTTAAACGGTATAAAAACTTCGGCACAAGGAGATCAAGATACCATTCTTGAGAATATAGTGACCAGGTTAATAGTTAGTTCTTTTAGCAATTCTCGCCGGGGCCAGGTCATAAAACTGAATCCCTCCCATCTTGATTAGAAAGCAAAGATCCAGACTCCATCAGAGCTGAAGACTGGTCGTCATCCAGTCCTGGTCCTAATCCACTGGGTTATGATTTCAATTTCACGTCAGTTTTAGGGAGTATGGCTTCTTCTAAACGCCACAATAATTTGGAGTACCCAAAAACAATCCACACGATTGGTAGTGAAGATTTTTTCCATAGAAAGTGTGCGTGCTGCTATCCTTGATATGATTGATAAATGGCCTCAACGTTTAAAGTTTCAACAAGCTATATATATTCAAATGGTTTTATTTTAATATATTAAACTTACACACTGTAATAGTAATAAATGTTACGTACTATAAATTTTTTTTTATTTCTTTGTAACAATATTTATGACGGAAATAAGTACTGTCAATACAATAAAAATTGATTAAAATACTATCTTAGACTTACATTATTTTATTAATATCTATAAAATAATTTGAATCTTACTTTTTCCAGTTTTTTTTAAGTTATTAAAAACTCTACTCAAATTTATTTTTGTTTTAATTATTGCTACAGTTGTTTTATTTACAATTACAACTAAACATTCGCACTTTTTCTGGCATACTGACAGACACAGTCACAAGCGATCACTAGCAAGAAAGAAATAAACATAATATTATACATCCGTATTGTAATCAGATTCCTAATAATCCATTTAACATGCTTCAAACATGAAACAAACTTTAGCAAACTTTTTGCAGGACCATAAATTTAGAATTTACATGCAAGATTTTTTAATATTTAAATGAGTCTTGATTGACTGGTAGCACGTACAGTGCAGTGATTTTAAAATTTACTTCAAAACGAAATGAACAGACGTTTTCCTTAACATAGGTTTTATTATTTTTTTAAAACCAAAACACAATCAGATTATTGATAATTAAACTAATTGGTCTTGAACAAGAACTAAGAGTTCGAATATCAGTAATATCAAAGTATAAAAGATGTTTGGTTTGTTCAGATTAGCATCGCTTAAGGCGTTAGTTCATCCATCACTCTGTACAATAAGAAAGTTTACAGTACGTTTATCCTTAGCGTTATTTATGTTCGAGGATAACTCGAGAACAGTTATTTAAGTTGCTTTGATTAAATTTACCAAAACTCGATGCAAAGTTTCTCTGAATTTGTATAATTCGACTCCATGTTTTCATTTAAATGCTTGAGACTAAGAATTTTAACACGTGAATTGTGATTCGTAAATACACTGCTTAGATTACAACATTTAATATATGTATTTCATGTATGTATTTGAAGATGCTTTTTCATGATTATATAACAAATTCGGGACATTTAACGTTGTGTAATGGTATATAGTTTTTGTCAAGTATAAAGAACTATACATATTTTATATTATGAATACTAATGGGCCAATTGATCACATCTATCTTGATAACGCGGTAACCGTTTTAGTGTCGGAATCAAAATTGATTTAAACATTTTCATAGCTCCATATCCAGATGATGTGGTGAATAATGATAAATGATAAGTCTCAGTGGAAGGCACTCAATCTTATTCCCTTACATAATCGTTTACCCTTAAACATCTTCTAATGTTCCCATTTAATACAAATATAATATTACGTGTTAGAATTTAATACCGAACATCATAGTTCTTTATAGGAATGTTTAATATTTTAATACTTAAATATTTAATTAAGAATTAACAATAAGAGTTAAGTTTAACGTTTATTTTACAATAAATATTAGGTACATATTATGGAATAATCCTAGTACGGTTGTTTAGAAATTATTTGGAAAACAATAAATATACAAATATAATGTAAAATATTATGGGATGGGATATATATTTTGTATTTTTTAATTTTAAATTTTAAATTTATTCAGCGCTATATTATCAAACCACCCATTGTGTAGTTTTATAAGCAATCTCTGCACCGATCTAATTGAAGACTATCGTGTCCCCTGCATAATTACAAGACGGTTGTCTCGAATCTTGAGACTAAAGGGAATTAGACGCTGAGGAATTTCATTACACCCTACAGATCAAGTTGTTTCTCAGTCAAAGTCAGTCTTTCAGAACAAAATTCGTTTGATATAAGATGAATATTCATTATTCCTTGGTGTTTTTTGGGCGTGATGCGTTTATAGGCCTAAGCAAATGTTTTATACTAATCAGTATTTAAAATTACAAGTTGTTATTTAACTAACAATTTGCGACAGCAGATTTGTTACCTTTTCTATGATACTTTTAGAGATTGGTGATATTATAAAAGTGTAAAGATTCATAGCATATAAATTACATACACTAACATCGGTAATGATCTGCAGGGATTTTTCCAGTCAGAAGTAGGGGAGACCGGGGATGGTTGACCAATTTTCAGTTTAAAAGTTAATATTTTTATTGCTTTAATGATTATTTTTGTGAAAAGCAATTCCCTTGATAGTGACACTATTCAGCTCCAGAAAGAAATTACAATAAGCTCGATACCTATTAAAACATAGTATATAGGCTCGATTTTATAGAACGGGAAAAACGAGTCAACCTACCCCGTGCCTGGGGCAGGTTGACTTGTCACTAGGGGTAAGTTGACCTAAGAAGTAATGAGTACCAAGACTACGAAGGAACAAGATTTAAATACTAAAGTAAATGGAATCATCATTTTTAAGAACATCTTCAACAACATTAAACACCGTTAAGAACCTATCGGTCCACCTCCAGTCTAAAATAGTCTTAGATAGTCCTTTAGTCTAAAATAGTCAAAATAGTATTTATAGTGGACATGTGGGAAAACGAAGAACGGAAGGACCAACAGAAGGACCTATTACTCTATCAGGAATGTGAACCGTTGTCAGTCCTGTTTCATCTACATTCCAAATATACCTAGGGTTTAAATTTAAACGTAGGTAAACGGTTATTAGGTTATCAAAGAACAACTGCTCGTTGTTTTTATTGAAAGAAGTGGCTCGAAATAAACTCGTAGCTTAAGGAGATCGAATAGAGAGAATAGGATGACGTTTAAGCAAACTCCCTACCCAATCTTCATCAGCAATCTGTTTTTTTCCCATGATTCAGGAATAGATTTTTTTTTTTCGCAAATTCATTTGCAAATTTTTGGGACTCGTAAGGCGTTAATCCATAATAAACATCAGCAGCTCCCTTATGGGCAATCTTCTGATGCAAGGTCTTCCTCGTCACTGAATATTTGTCTGTTTTTTATGTAGCAACGCTTTCCAAGGTCAATTGAGATCTAGACGGTCCGGGATTGCTTTCTATTTTTTTCATATTTACTACATGGCGATATTTTATATGGTATAGCAAATTCTTTGAATTGATACTTTTTTCGGCGAAAATAACTTGTCAACATACTCTCTCCAGTACGTCTTTACGTCGATTTGACTTTCGTTTATAGATTCGCATAGTTCTAAACTGGAAATATTAGGTTAAGAACAATAATTTTTATACCAATTTATATCTAGTATATCCAAAATTGTATGGGGCAGATTGACTAGATAGTCAACCAACCCCTTTTTAAATTGAGTCAACCAGCCCCAAACAACCTAGAAATTTTTAACTACGTGCCTAAACGTTAAAATGGTGTCGTAATTAAAAATAATAAGGAAGCATACAAAGTTCGGAAATCCAACATTCGTATTAAACAGTTTGACAAGCAATCAAAATAAAATGAAAAGAGTTATAACAAATAGAATTAGGAAAAAAATAGTTACTTAAGCGTCTTGTTTTTGAACAATAGGCTCTAGCTGACAAACGGTGTGCGTCTGCTCCGCGGTTTTTCTGATGATTGTGCGCAGAGGAATAATGGATACGCTCACCTAGTCGGTCGATGCAAAAAGTTTGCCTAGCTCGCGTTTTTGACAATTAGTCTACCTGCCCCTATAGTCAACCATCCCCGGTCTCCCCTAAAACTATGTTATATTAAGATATTAACTTTTTGTTGATATACAATAAATATACATAATGTGCTGTGTCAGCTTAAAATTTTTTATTGTATATATTTATTGGCTATTTAATGTATTATATTTTAAAATTTTTATGGAAGAAAAATATAAAAGATAATTAAAAATGAAAAAAATTAATTTCAATTTATGAGACGTCTTGGAAAACGCTCAATTTAGAACTATAAGGTCCTTATAGACAATTTAAAAAGGCCTATTGATCAGCGTTCAAATAAAAAGGATGAAAAATCGCGGTGGTCTACTTCTTCCTCGCCATTATCCACTTCAATCTCAATAAAGTGTGCCATAACGTCCCAAGATTGTGTGCTCTAATTTATAATTCAGATTAACATCTTCGTGACGAAAAAATATGTACGACTTATCGAGTAATCTTGTTTTTTATTCACAATTCGATTGAATATTCCGTCTAGAAATCGCTATCGGTTTAAAAACGAACGCTAAAACGGATCGCATAAATTTGCATGACAAACGCCTGCCGCACCGGGGGACATTACTTTTTTTAAGAAAAATATGACGACCTTCCGTCGATGGAGTTTCCAGGTCTATTTCCATAAATAATAAATAACGATCGAGGACGGAGTAAAAAGTATTCGCTGATATTTATTCTGTCCGCGAAAATTCATCCACTTATCGAGTTTTGTCGAAGTACGGAACTTGCGGTTCGCTCGTTGTGATATAATTTTATTGTGTTGTAACTGAAATCGATTATTTTCACGCCATGTTCGCTCTTTGATGCTTTGTTAGTTTCCCTTTATGCAAATCGCTTGTACGGGAACTTTTAATAAAACTTTTTGTGCTCTATTTCTTCCTTACCGTTTTATTATTAAAGCTTCTTTCATTTTGAATTCGTATAAAAGTCCGATGAAATATTTCTTGATTTATGTTTTGTTATTATGAATATGTATATACCTCAACATTTTATATATCAGAGATATCATTTAGATCACAATAACTTTTTTAGTACTTTGTCCATCATAATTTAGAGTCTAGAAACATTATATTGATTGTGGAACATAAAATTCATTTAAAATAATGTAAAGTATGTCAAGTTCAACGCAATTGAAAAATGGCTGAGTACAGTGTGAACTCATCCTTTTTTAATAAACAAATGCGTTGCGAAAACTTAACCGCTGAGGCGGAACCGTTATGCCGATTAGGAGAAACAGAATCGCTCTATGTCTCCGTCGTGGCGGGACGTAAGAAATTAGATGATGTTAAGCCAGAATATGTAAGTTAGTGCTTTGTCCACAGATAGGTAATGGTTGATAAGGTCACCTTTATAACTACCGCACATGAATAATATCTTTATGCCACTTAATCTACGAATGCTCTTTTGAATCATACTTTAATTATAATATTCTAAATTTTCGTACGTTTAAAACTGATGATCCCGACTTCAATATTTAAGCCTTTGTTCGATTATCTAACTATAACTTTTCTTAATTTCTGAGTTATAGAATAAATTCGAATAATTATATTTTTATTATACTTGTTAGCAATTCAATACAATTTTATTAATTAATTAATATTAATGTAGGTAATAACGTATTTACATATAGCAATACAATAAAAGTAGACATAAAAAGTAAAGATACAAAAATACGTTATTATGTTACGATAATATTATGTTACCTTACATTAACGAAAGAAATTATGTTAGGAGCGACATCATTAGTTTTTCTAGAAGGTTATTCTCAAAATATACCTTATAAAAAGGCTATGCTTTTAAAATATTTTTTTACGACCTTTAGACTACCAGTGGACTAGATAACATGCACGTGACAATCTTATCTACTATAATTGTTTTTGGTAATACTAGAAAAACATGAATGTCAACTGACCTATTTAAGTTTAAGAACTTAGCATTCAAAGTTACAACCGATGAAAAGTTGGATTTTAAACTATATAAATAAAAAAAACTCTTAATATTCATTAATTGAAATATCATGAATAACAGTGTATACTATATACTCGTATGTGCACCAATCTCTGCTTAATGCAGTATTAATTACATCACAAAAATATCCACCACAAATGTTATTTCCATCCTCATTAATAATAACAAAGCATAAAAATGTTCCATTACATGTATCGTTCAGCTAAAATATATTTTATAGTGAGACAGTAAAGTTTATTTTTGCAATAAAAACAACTAGGAAGACAGACGGTCCAATTCAAGTCCCTAATTGCCACGAGCTTAACCGGATCACTCTTCAGGAAGATAATTAAACGACTAGCCATAAATATAGGCACCAATTAGAAAGGTTACACCACTAAGAAAAATACACCAAAGTAGCTAACTCAATTTTATGTTATTATATCTAATTTTACCTTTACAAAGAAATACAACTAGAACGAAAGATTGTTTGAAGTTTAAATGTCGTAAATTCATGTTAAGCAGTGTTAACTGTTTAATTTAGTAACATCGTAATACTATCTAACATAGTAAAAGTGTTATTATTTGAAAATTAAGAGCAGTAAGAGTAAAGTCATGCCATTACTACAAATTACTGATTACATAATGTTAATCGACCCTAGTTCTAAATCTTATATTATTTATTTGTTAAACCTATTAAAGCTACTTCCTAAATTCAACGACACATTCAAAATCAACATTACATAGTACTTGATTACGAGTAAGTTGCATACGTGAGCATAGATGTTGACGTTTGTACCAACTCAATTACACTTAACATTACCTCTCAAATACATTTTATGTTTATACCAAATAGCTAAGATAGTTGTCCCAGCTTAATAGCATACTGAATCAGAAATACTAATTTACTACTATTAGAATATAAAAAAAATACGTGGATAATATTAATGTCCTTCGTCCAAATTTGTTTACTTTTATCACTAATCATTGTATATTATGTCCTAAATTTCACAATCCACTTATAAAAAAAGTAGTCAGAACAGGGTGAACGATCAGCTGCTAGTGTTATCAGAGCTGTATACAAACGAACAGTTGTATGAACAATACATTGCGTTTGTTTCGATTTAGTTTAAATCAAGTTTGTTGCATTTTATAGCTCTTAACAGCACCTACCAATGTAGATTGACTGACTATATTTTAATATGATTTTATAACAATAAAAAATGCTTTATGAATTTGAGGGACCATTTTATAGCCTATAAACTACTCGTAAAAGCATCTAAGTGGTCGGGTCATGTGATTACGCTCAATTTAAATTGCATAATAAAAGTCAGAAAGCATTATTATCTGAAAAAAGTGAGTTTGCCCGGAATATATAATGAAACAAACCTCTGTAATATAATTTTGAAATATAAGAATTGTACTGTAATAATACGTCGAACAAAAAATAATTTGAATTTTTTTATAAAAAGTAGTTGTAATAAAATGTTTATAGTTGTATTGTTTGTAACTGGCTGATTTTGATACCTTTAAATAGTGACATTTAAAAAAAATAAATCAAAAAATCAAAAACAATTTCCTGACACTTTTCATTTGGTTTTTGCGATTTTATCTGTAGACGTAATGAAATCGAATTATTTTTCTATGAGATTGATTATTGGTGACGAAAAGTGGATCATCTACGAGTCGAATATATAAAAAAGATAGCGGTCAAAAGTCGGTCAAACTGCACAGACTATCGAAAGCCGGCTTGACACGCAATAAGGTCAAGTTGAGGGTACCGTAGGTAGGGCATTATTCGTTATAAGCTTTTATGATCGGGTAAAAGCATTGATTCGGATTTCTACTATCAACAGCTGACGAGGCTTAATCAATAAATTGACAATAATAAACTAGAATGAATCCACAGAAAAGACGATGAACGACATTACCCCAACACACACGTACATTTTTAGCCGCTCAACAAAAATTTAGACTTTGACTGGGAAGTCTTAATGCATTTACCATATAGTCCTAATCCAATTCATGTTATCGAATCCAATGGTACGTAAATATTAAAATTAAATAGGAACAAATTTTGTAATATTTTACCTTGGTAATATGTCTATATAAAATACGCAGAAACTTTTTTTCAGACCTACGAGTATTAAAATCCTTCATTCCCTTAATGCCTTTTGGTTCTCAATATAAATAACAAATCATAAAGTGGATTGATGTATAAAAAATACAGAAGTTTAATGCTTTTCTGTCAATTTCCCTAAGCAACGATATGATTATTATTATTTTCACTTTAAGACTATTTTTCAGTAATACTCGTAATTCCACTGCAATTATTCCCAACGACCCCATCAGTGTATCTTATGTGATATGTTTCTAAATGAACGTATCCTAAAAGAAACAACATTAGCCTCATTTGCCATATTTTGGGTACCATACTTTATACAATAGTATAATATATTTTGCAATTGATCATTTTCTGAGTCTGTCTCAAGTAGTGTTTAATGTCACTGTGATTTGCGTCACAGAGTTAGAAATTACAACAATTACTACCTCTCAGACGTCTTTGAGTTGAAAATAAGTTTCACGTGCACACTGTACTCTTCACATAAGCATTGAAATTAGGCTAAATAAAGATATTATGTAAAATATAAAAAATATTATATATACAAGGTGTTAATTAAAAAGTAACATACAACATAAATGTTTAATATAAACCGATAAAAAAATTACAAAATAAGTAGATTTGAGAACTGCGCGATGCGCGATCCGTTTTAAGTGAAAGTGGGAATAATTTATTCGCTGAAGTTATATTTATGAAGTATATTGTTTGTTCTAGTGACATCGTCGCCGATTCTGAAAACGGTAAATTATATTAATTGGAAAAGATAATTATGTAAATATAATTATTTTGTGAGTAGGTACATATTATATAAAATTACCCAATAATGCTATAACCTTGTAAGTAGAGCTAAAACGCATTTCAAAGCGTAAGAAAGGGCGTGACTCAGGACACTTGCTGAAAGCGTTTGCGAGTGCGTTACTTGTACTGACTCTAACATTGTGTGTTCTCAAGTGACTTCCACTGCACTTAAGCCGTCTCACTACGTCACTTGACTCTACTGTACCATAGCTATATTTTATGTGAATTGTTTTCTCAATTGAACTATAGATGGAATTTAATTATTTTTTCTCACTCATAAGACTTTAAACAATCAAAAATAATAATGAATATATTGTAAAAAACCAGATACGTAACTAATAATCAAAACAATATCCAATGTTGTGAGTTTTGAATTAACTCAAAATGGTTTATTATATTAAATATTAACTGCAATATAGTAAAATAATAAGTCTAATAATAGAATAAAATATCAAAAGGCATAGCAAGCAAAACATTTCTTCTCATACCAAAGAAAAATATCCTTATAGAAATCAATTTAGTTTCACTAGGATTGCATTTCTGTGTAGAGTACAAGATGAAACATAATATTATTTTTGTTCAATCTGCATGATATTGTAATATATGTCTTGTATCTCTTACAATAAGAAAGATATTTAATATTCAAGATTGATAGCATTTTGTGTGTGTGCATTTATCGTGAATGTGAAACTATTTTAATTTTTTGGTAAATAAATGTTGAGAAACTTACCTTGTCATTACTATAATGTCATTTTCTAGTACTATTTATTTTATAATGACAATAAGGCATAGATATACAAGGAGAATATAAAGTCGAGAATAAATTTCTTATGAAATTGTTAGCTATACTATTTCACTTAGATATTTACACATTAAATAAGGACGGATAAAAAAATAATTTAAAAAATATATATATAAAAACGCCTTTTGGGCGCCTTTGTGTATATTTCTATGAGTGTATTTGTATCTTACAATATATTATATACATAATGATATGAAAATGTATCTTTCAAAAGCGCCAACATGTATGTATATCGAAGAGGTGTGTAATATTTGTATTACAGGTATAAAATCCTTTTTTTTTAATATATTTATATTATATTTTCAGCAATATATTGTCAGCAACAAAATATATTAAAATGTTTTATCTGTTACAGTAATAAGTTCTTCTACATTTTACATGTATTTTATAAGATATAATTATATTCTTTCTAAAATTGTTCAGCGTGTTTCCAAATATTATAGTAGGTTTTAGATGTTTTTACAGGATTCTATTTATTTTTGACACTTTCAATCGGGACGATAACCTTCTCATAGATTGTAGTTAATTATCTATTATGGCTACGGATCTGCCTGCTTGTCTGCCTGACTTTCTCTGCCTTCTTATTTTGTACTAATTCTCTTTAATTCAAAAAGTAATATAAGCTGACTTCTTGGTGGGCTTAACGTATTTCCCAAGGTATGTGGAGAAAAAAATTACAATATGTCATGCCAGCAATCAGCAGCCAATTTTAATCGCTATTGTTAAACCTTGTTATAATATATTTACATATCCTGCTGCAACTGTACCGCATCACCCTTGTTCGATCTTTCATTGCGTGATGTAAAATCAACTTTTCACGCGTTGCTGTCGTAACATGATATCAGAGTGATGTATTCATCCATAGGACTTTATGACACTATTGTCACAGGAATATAACTCATAAGGAGTGACTAACTTTGATTATACAATAGGGATATCGCTAGTAATTAATTACACCTAAGTCACACCAAAAATATTATAAAATATCTCCGAACGTTCTAAAAAAACAAAGTACTTTTGATTATCATAGTTATATACCTGGACTATATAATATAATGTAGTGACTAACTTTTTATTTCAATATGATTAAGACTCACACAGGAATAGTTGAAATTCAGCTGAAAGGTCAACAGATGCCTCTTCCTGAAATAGACTTGACAACATCAGACTACTTAGGGACTTCGGATGTTCAAGTTGATTCCAAATTAAATTTATCGTTGATATTTATATTATCGTTGATATTTATATTATATTATTAGTCATCTTTTGAAGGATTTTTGACGCGGTCCCGTGAACGAAAAAAATAAAGATTAAAACTTATGAAATTAATTGTGCAAAACAGGCTGTAATGTTAAAGTGATAGCAATCCCAACTCCGAAACAATTTATGGTTATATCGATAAGATGCGTAAAACACGTGCTGGAACTAGAGATCGTGATAACAAAAAATCCATTTCAGACGCGATGTTCCGCATAAATTACTGCTCCTCTGGAGCTAAACAACTCACTTTTTGCGAGTGTAATACTTAACAGTTTTATTTTTAGGATATGCATAATGTATATTTCTGTGGCCCAAAAAAACACTTATTGTCCTTTTGTTGATTTTACCTTAGATCATTTTAAACAAACTTGTTTTATTTTACATGTACATAAGAAAAGATATTTATTCTTTGATAATATTATAGTCGTCGCTAACTGTAAATATATTCTCACGTATTTTTTTGTTTTTGCTGTTCATGTATATATAAATTTAAATATTTAAATTGTCATTGAAATTTTCAACGCCAAGGAAAAAAAAAATGAAAATACTTTTTTTTGGGTTCCTACACATATAGTGGGGTTATATTTCTTTCCTCTGGAATTCTATGATTTGGGATATCGTTAGACAGATCGTTAAAAATATCTATCTGGCTATCCATCATAGGGGCAACTATGGAACGGAACTTTATAATATCGGTGGCCCGACACGCACTTGCCCGGTTATCCTTAAATAGACGCCTATGTTTTCTGCATCGTTCACACGGAGAGCCGTTTGGATTGTCGGGGACCCGGTGCTCTGTGAACGGCTGGACTCTTTGGCATTGCGTAGAGACGTTGCATCTCTGTGCGTCTTCTACCGCATTTACCACAGGGAGTGTTCCGAAGAGCTATTCGATCTGATGCCTACCGCCGAATTCCATCACCGCACAGCGCGCCATCGCCTCCAATACCATCCCTACCACCTGGATGCGTGGCGATCCACCACTGCGCGGTTCTCAAATACATTTTTTCCTCGTACCACTCGAATGTGGAACGAACTCCCTTCGGCGGTATTTCCAGATCGGTACTACATGGGTACCTTCAAAAAAGGCGTTTACTCCCACCTTCAAGGCCGGCAACGCTCCTGTAAATCCTCGGATGTTGCAAGAGTTCATGGGCGGCGGTGATCACAAATCATCTGTGACCCGCCAGTTCGTTTGCCCTCCTATTCCATTAAAAAAAATAAAAAAATAACACGAACGTGTAGCTTCTGAGATTACAAAATTGGTATGTGAATGTTTTTGTTATTTTATAACAAATTTTCAAAATTAGTTATAAATGTATGTGACATTAATAAAGTTGCAGAAATAGAGTACGAATGACTAAAAAAGATTAAACATATATTTTTACGTTCCGAAGCATTGAAATCGCTATATTTATTAAAAACTTTACGTGTCATTTAACCCATACCTCCACTTTTAACTATTGTTTGAATTTTTATAAAAAGTGCGCAAAAATAACAACGATATTTTTATAACGTTGAAATTTAACTTCAAAATATTAAGGTAGAATCTTCTATATTTTACTGAATACCCTATATTCCGGGAACGTGAAAATTTATTTACTTTTTTAGCTCAACGCAATGAAGAAGTATAGTTTTATCAAAAAGGCAATATTACACTACACTAAATTATGGATATCCAGAAAATGTGGTACCGTTTTCTAGACGGAGTTTTCTGTCTGCTCAGTAATTTGTATGACGAATATAAATAATCACAAAGCAAGATAACAAAGGTAAACCATTGTTCTTACGTCCGACCACTTTGATCTATCCGTACTATCGCTGTGATTGACATGATGGAAACGAAGAAAAATATGGCGTACAAAAGTTTATTAAGATTGATGGACCCCACCTTAGATCACAATCGCTGTTTGCTTTTATCGTATAACGATTTTATATTTTTGTCATGATGCTATTAAGATAGATTTACGTGTTTCTATAAAGATATAATGTATGCTTTTAGAAGAATTTTATGCTGTTTATTTTCTAAAAACAAACATTGTTAATCCCGCAAAAGAATCTATATACATATATCCTACTTATGCTATTATTTTTGATCCACAAAAAATACACTGAATACATAAACTTTCAAACAAACACAATGATTCAAGAAAAATCAACAACGAAAAGCCGCAGAGTTAAAACAAGGCTTTAAATCAATCATGTGCCGGTATCGGCTAATAAATACGATTTTACGCAAAACGGAACTGACAGGATCCCAATAAAACGCCCCTGTTTCCTAGAATGACAAATTCCAATCAACATTTTTTGTATATCAATGTGACTGTAAACACACAGAAACACAAACTTTTGCCATTTTTGAGTGAAACCTTTTTCTGAAAATCATTTTAATAGAACGAACAAAATTAACCTGTTTATATCTATACTATTAAAAAAGTATCCAAAGATTTTAAATATGGCTTAAATAATTATCGGGATAACAAGAAAATTAGTTTTAATACATTAAATTCCAACAACAGAAAAAGTTGGTATTTATTAACCAAAAATCATTATTATATTATTTTTAAACATAAAATTTTAAACAAGTTCTTGAATTCTAGTATGCCTTCTAGCATGTGCTAAAGACGATAGTTCAAGTTCTTAAAAAAGAGGTTCATCAATACAAAGACTATTGTATTTTAAGTATTATTTACGATTTTTAAAACACAGGATGTTTACAGTTATAAATAACAAAACCCTAGAATTAAAAGTTGAAAAAATATTTCAATCTGGAATATAAGTGTCGTTTAGTAATTTAGTAATGTTTAACAATAAGTTTAAAAAGTAGATATCTACATTTATATGAGGTCAAGTTGCGAGCACTCAAAGCTTTTCTTGATATATTTTAGTATAAAAGTAACCGTGCTCTATCGCGTCACTGCGTGAGAGCTCTTTGAAGACCCGTCACTTTGCTTACACCAGAAAACCTTAAATAGCCACTTTCCTTTCACAAAAAGTAATTATTGCTTCGAAGAAAATGTTTACCTTCTTTTTACTCATTACAACAATCCATATCTTTTTTCTTACACCCAAGTTTGTGTAATTATTATAGTAATTATTCAAACAAGATAAAAATGTGATTGTTGCATTATATGTATGTATAAAGATACATATATATAATATATATATATATATATATAACTACCCTTACTTTGCGATGAAGCGTCTGTACGTGCACTGATTGCGGACGGTCAATAGCATTGTGCGTTTGGGGCACGAGGACAGAGCCTTTGGACACCTTTTCCTTATTTGGCAATATTATCAATAACTCTAATTACTACTACTATTATTTTCTTTTTCCTCGAATATAAAAAATGCATATACACAGTCAAAAATCCATTATGATAATTATATGATTGAAAAACTTATCTTCAAAACAAAGTTTCTTTATATCTAAACAATATTTAATTCAAGAATAAGGGTAAAATATTTTATTTGAATACAAATTGACAAAACTTGTAATCAATTTCCGAGTACTCATTAATTACAGCTATATCATTAAGCAATTGAAACGGTGTTCTTTAAGTAAATTATTAATATTAATTGCCAGTTTGCCTAAGGAACAAAAGCAGATGCCTTGATTGTTACACGAATATCTGAGGGTGCTAATGGAATGAACAGTAAGCTCGTCTATTGCGGCTCAGCTGAATTGCGTAATGCTTAATCAAAATGTATATATGTAGTCAAATACGTTTAGATGTACTTGATTTATAAACTGATATAAGAGTGATATAAACTCAATGTTTGATCAATTGTTTTAAACTGTCATACGACATAGCTCAATTATAATTCATATGTACCAACCGTTGTAAATATAATTTTAATTTTTTTTTAAACATTCTGTATTATAAGTTAATATTTAATAACTTGAATATACTCTACAAAATATCCTTTCAAACTGACATTAGAATATTAAGACATCACTTATGAATTTAAAAATTAAATGAACAAACTGTCAACCAACAAATTGAAATTTGGGCGCAAACTTTGTCACGACAATTAATTAGACGGCCATCACGGTTATCCTGCTATCAATCAAACGATTTGGCAATTGTTTAAGAATGGAAAATTGGAACGAGAATATCGATGTGCCATCCATCTTCATTACAGTATCTTGCGCTGTAAAAAGGCGCATCTAAATCTATGCTATTTAAAAACTTATGGTAAACAATCGTTCAACTGTATGAAGTTTTAATTTATTGACTGAGTTTTTTTCGGCCTGTACAATAATTTTATGTTAAAATTTAAACAATAAATTAAGAAATGTGTTGCAGAGAAGATGTATTGAAATTAAATGAAAATCGTATAATATGTAAATTTTCTAACTGCAGTAGAGCAGCGTAACTAAGGTAGAGTGTACACTATGTATCTGTGGTCAGTATTAAAACCTTGGACTTATTTCTTTTTTCTTTAACAGTTATAAACAGAAATATAAAAATGTATCATATGTATAAATTGAATAAAATATTAAAGTTACAATAATACATTTTCAGTTCTAAAGTATATATAGGTGTTGTGTTTTTTAATTAGCGTTGAAAATGATAATAAAAAACCATAAATTTTAAAAATTATCCAGACATGCAACTGTGCAAAAAAATATTAGATACTGGTAGTAAACTAATGCTTATTATAATAAATAGTTGAGAGATGTATATCTGTTAGTGCTTACTACAGATAAAAAATAAACGCAATATATTCTTTATAAATGAAATCCGAATGCACTCGTGAATCCTTTCAAGCACGTCGTACATTACCATTGTGGTCTGAGAATTGTGATTGAAGTTGCGTTAGAGCTTCGATGCATGCCAAATTGTATTGCAGGTGTGAAGTCGTAATTAAAAGCGTTCTGCGGACATCGCCTGACAGTCCATTTGTTAATTGAAAGGACAAAGACATGTAGGCATATCAAATCGGACTAATATTGTGATTGGCTAGTTCAGTGCTGTGCTCTGCCCTTTCACGTTTAAAATTATTATGATATAACAATAATATTAAAGATATACTAGAAATTGTCATCGACATCGAAGAAACAAAATTATACAAAGAATTACAGTGGCGTTGGATTGTAAATACAACACATAATAATGATTAGAATTGGGTGTATCCCTAAGCATTGAAATGAAATTATTCGGGAAATAGTCATCTTTTTTATAACAAAATCTCAATATAAGTAAATGGGTAAAAGGTAATTTCAATTTGATATAGTCATAAAGATAGGTTTTAAGGCTTTTTTATGTCATAATATTTAAGTAACATCAACTAGATACAGTGAATAGAGTGAACTAGCCATTATTTGTGTGTTTTCTATGGCGAGTTCCATTTTTCGTCACAATTTCAATTTTCATTATTTTCGTCACATTATAATAAATCATAAAAATATACAGAGTATTAAATATTTATAAATATAAGAAATAAATTCAGAGTTACTGAATTGGTCGTGAATAGTTAATTAATGTAATGGAAAACTCTAAACGTGAAAACGATATCTTTCCATTTTGTCTGTACAACTATACAACTTTAAGGTATTTATAATATTTTAAACTTATTGCACATTAAACGTAATATTTGTTGGATTTAGTTACTCTCTATTTCCATTGTTCGGAGTTTAAACTAGTATTATGGGAATAACGAAGATCCAACCATAAAACTTACGACGGAGAAAGAACGAACCTTGTTCTTTGTCATTTAGAGATTATTATTGAGAAGCAAAATATTTTTGGTCCATTCGGGCCATGTGGAGATAATGTTCTCTTTGAAAAACCCATATGTCCGAATGCATAAGGCTCATAATTGCATAATAAACACATATTATGTATCTTGTAGGGATCGCGGCCCTCACGGTTTCGAACTGGAGTTCCGACTTCCGTATCTCGTTAGCATACTAATGGATCCTCGAGGGGCTCATATTGTGTTCTATTGTTAGTATTCGTGAACTGTTGCTTTGGCTTGACACTGCTTCAGGAAGTACCAACTTTAACGCTGGCTTTATACTAAACCTAAAAGGTTTTTTAATTACTTATGTTTTAGGAGGATCTATTTCATTGAATTCTGAACTTTCTAGGAGGATTTATTATATTTGCGGTATTCTGAGCACGACCTCATCCTCTAATTTCGAAATATTACTTCTTTTCGTGCTTATCGAATATCATTTTAATCTTAAATAAGATTGCGTTTGATCTACGGTTCTCCTGAAATTTAGTTCATTTGAAATCTTGTTTGTTCCAGCGGGTGTACGCACTGTGGACGTCCAGGCAGTGGAGGGGATGGTAGCGCAATTCCCCTGCGACCTTGGCACGGCAGCTAACGACAAAGTATACATGGTTTTCTGGTTTAGAGATGACGCTGGCATCCCTTTATACAGGTAAGTTTGTTATAATCATTAGAAAAACTTGCTATTATGTCGTACCGGGGAAGGCCTTTTCTTAAGTAAATATAACTTTTCCACCTTAATGACTGTACTGCATTATGAGAATAACTTATAAATCTAATTAAGATAAGGAGTTAGCTACTCGCAAAACGTGATCGCGAGACGGCACGCGATAATTACTGTTCACGATTCACAAGTTTTCACTACGTTGCGACTTAAGTTTTGTCACAGATCCTATAAGTGAATACGGAAGTTTTGACACAAATACTATATGATCTGGATTTGAATATTTATTACTTAGATAGAGTTAGATAGATAGAGTTTTATAGATTAGAGTTAAAACTTTATTATCGCTGAATAATAATAACGGCTTCATAAAACGATGAGAGTAATAATGACAACTCATTATATATACATTTGTCTGTATTATATATACATATATATATATGTATATACATTATGAGTTTTTAAGAAAACTTTTGTTCACTGATTTAAGTAATAATGAGGATTATTGGAAACGTGCTATTTCACTAAAATAATGACTTAATGATTAAAACCAACATTTTATTTAACATGTGCATATTAAAATAATATATTTGATAGATCTAACATGAACAGTGATGTTCGTGGCTGGCTCCTCGCCAAGTTAAAAAGTACGTGGAAGACAATTTACTTGTCTTGATGTTATAAATTGGGATTTCGCTTGACTAACGATTGTTTCTGTTATTTCGTAATTGATGTGCGGTGTTTGAGGATGGGTTTTGTTTGTATTGTGTTTTTACTTGGCTTTGAGGTAGATTAAGGACTTACAGAATTGCTTTTATGAGAGAATAACACATTAAAAAATTTATTAAATTTAATTTACTGCTCCATATCGTTGTCTCACAGAACACATTCTGTAAGTATGATATATCTGCTATATTATATTTGCAAAAATGTTATGAACGAAAAAAAGGTAGAACCGTATAGTAATCGTGTTTTTTTTAATGTTGCGAGTTTACTTCCTAAAAATGAAGACGAAGTAAAATCTTCTTTTAATAGAATTAATATGTTTATTTTTACTGAGGGAATTAATAATAATATAAAAAAAAAATATTAAAAAAAAAAACACTAATTGTTCTTAAAATACTTTAGATATCCAATAATAGAACATTTAACGCATTTCAACAGTAACAAAAATATATAGTTCGATTGTGTTCCTAAGATATATTGGGCAACATTCTAAAATTATACTGCAATAGAAATAGTTGCAATTGAAACATTCTCGAGAAATAAATAATTTAAAATATTCGCAAAAGTAATAAACACAAAATTTAACATTCCGTTGCGTATAAACATTCCGTTGAAGCAAAAAGCGCATTGTTATTTAAATCTAAGTTTGAAATTCATTTGCAAACCAAAGTAAGTTGAATTCTTACAAATGTTTATTACATCTGCAACCCAAGTTCAAGAAAACTATACGAAGTCGTAATTAATTCACATGCTTGCTATTTTGCGTACTAGCAACATTACTTGAAAACGTTTCAAATTGAATTACTCGTATATTCGTTTTAATACCTAACGTATGAATGACACTTAAATAAAAATATATATCTTATACCCTTTTGATACAAGATAAATTAAAAAAAAACAAATGTAGCAACAAAGATATCTATATTAGAGACACTAGCGTGGCGAGATTTTCTTTCTGACGATTTTGGCACAGTATGCCTCGTAGATAACCAAAGAGTTGAAACTTATTATTAAGTAATATAGAAATTTTAATGTAAAGTATGTACGGGCTCTGCCATAGTGTCTCCTGTATTGTATTTATATCCTCACTCCCAGCCAACAAACCAACTAGTCCCATGATTGAAAATTAATATAAAAGTATTTGCATTGGAGAGTATGTAGAATTGCCAATAAGATGTGCATAGAATATCTGATCATCTTATAAAGGATAAGGCATAGTGTTTCTTATTGTAGGTATCTTATAAAGGTTCAAACATGGGTTAGCTCCGCTGCGGTAATGTTACATAAGATCAGCCTAAAGTAGCTATTCATTTCGTAAGGTGTGAAAAAGAACTGGATACCCAAACCACATTCCTATTTTTCAGCTTATAATCTTCTATGTCGGTGCTTCAAAGGTTGTATAACACCATATTTTTTTACTTAACAAGAAATCTGGTATAAATCGTCACGTGTAAACAACATGTCCTTTAATTCTATCTTTGTTCCTCTTTCCTCTCATACTTAAACCCTGTCTTTCTAATTAATTTTAACCACCTCCTAAATATTTACTTTTACGAACTTTTCTCTTCAACTTATAAAAATTATATCCCTCTATAGCCTTAATATCTTAAGGCTATAGAGGGATCTAATTTTTATTGTTACACTTGAAACCGCGTACTATTTCTATAAAATGAATAGCTGATTGCAATTAAGCGTAAAATAATCGATATAGTGATATAGACTAGTGTAAAATCGATCTATCTGAGTCTTAAAAAAGAGTGACACAACAGTTACTCATAAAGCAGTACGAAACATCAATTTGTACGGTGAAGTGAACGCTACTAGATTTTATGTGAATGGTTTTTACACGGATAACTGGCCGCGATCTAAATCCGATCAACTAGTTGCATGAATAAGTCGGGTATATGTATATTTGATAGTTTCGAGTATTATTATTTTGATAAAATATGTATAGTATATTTTACTACTATACCAATTAACTAGACAAAAGAAGTATTCCTGAAAATAAAACAATTATTTCATAAAAATACATTCCATAACTTACCCATTCTAATCATAAAAGTATGGTAGGGTCTACCTGCAGTTATTTGACTGCAGCTCGTATTGGGCTGGCTCGACCGGGTAAGGACCCACCCTTTCATAGAAAATTTACGTGTAGCAACCAAACCAAATGATGGTTATGTTAAGTCGATGAGTGCGAGAATCCGGAATCCTCTTTGTTCCTCAAACTTGACTTTGGACGACCAAGGGAAGATACCGCCTACCATCCCGCGGTGTCAGACCTCAATGTCAGAAATATATTGTCGGCAGCAAACTATCCGGCAGTCTTTATTTTCCTTAGACGTTCATAAATCGAGTAAGCTGGATAGCATTTCTCCATTGGCACTACGAACATGTGCCCCTGAGTTAACTCCAGTGTTAACGTATCTATTTCAACACTTCTACCTTAAAGGCATAATCCCGGACTCAAAGAATTGTGCCATTGTTCATCCGATCCCTAAAACAGGTGACAGCTTAGACCTAGCTAACTAAAGACCTATCGCCTTTAACTCTTTTGTCTTTAAAATAATAGAGAACGGTATTAACCAACAGTTGCTAGCGTAGCTTGATGATCGCCAGTCGATCAATGACCGGCAATATGGTTTGACAATTCTTATTGAAAGCAAGAGAGAGGGTCTGGCAATTAGTTTAGATATGGCAAAAGCTTTCGATCACGTATGGAACAACAGGCTTCTCACGAATCTTCCATCCTATGGACCTTCCGAGAGTTTATGCGAGTGGATCAACAGCTTTCTCATTGGGCGGATCATACAGGTCGTACTCAACGGTCCCCAAGGATTGGACCCCAAGGCCATGAATGCTGGTGTACCCCAAGGCTGCATGCTATCCCCAACTCTGTGCCTACCACATCAATGATATGTTGAATATTTCCAACGTATATTGTTATGCGGATGATAGCACTCTCTAGAGAAAACATCGATGTGTGCCGAAAGAAACTTTTGTCTGTTGTGAATAAAGTGAACTAAACCACGTTCGATTTAATCCCCAAAAGATACAAGATGTACTTTTACCACTTAGAAAACCCAATTTATCGTATCATCGCTCTTTCAGAGCATACCTTTCAATGCCTCGCCAAGTATCAGTTTACTCGGATTTTCAAGCCAACTGAAGAACAACGCCAAGTTGGTCTCGATGAAATTAGGAGGGATCAATAGAGCGAGGCAGTATTACATGGAGTACTGTTCTCATCTCTGGTTCGGGTCAAGTGAATATCAGTTTCTACCGTTTGATCGCGTACAACGGAAAGCTGTTTTGTTTATCAGAGACTCGGGGCTCTGCGAACGAATGAACTTCTTGGCATTACGTAGAGACCTGGCTTTTCTGTGCATGTTCTACCGCGTTTACAATGGGGAGTATTCCGAAAAGCTACTTGATGTGTAGCCTGCCACCGAATTTCATCACCGCACAACAAGTCATCGCCTCTAAATTATACTGTTAATAATTTAATACATCCGATGCATCAATATATTCAATGACTGATAAAGGTAGGTAAACAAATTGTAATGAAGCTCTTTATGAAGTTAAAAGAAATCTATAACATGTATGACATTGGTTAGCATTGGTTTAAAAATCATGAATTAAAGTTTAATTTTGAACACATAATTGAACAATTCGTCTAGCAGGGTGAACGCTATAGGTATAAATTCCTTATGGAACTTATCAATATTGTGAGCCTCTCTGTGTATAAGTGTATAGGTATTATGATACAAGTATAAAAAGAGAGTTTTCGACTTTTTAAAGAATAATAATATAATGACCCGTTTAGAGTTTTATTTAAAATAAATCGTTGGTGCACTGCGATGTTCGTTGAGGCCCACTTGGTGAGACTCTCGATGAGATCAGGCAGTAAGTTGCCAAATTCAGATATTATTTAAATATGAAAACTTGATAATCGCTGTACTAAGGAGTATGTCAAATGATTTGTTCAGGTTTTATACTACTTTACTATTTTAACTCGCAAAAAACCACATAATATTGTACATGTAGTTTTATTTGTTTGTTTTAGCTTTACCTCAATAAATTATTCATCTATGGTCCATCTTGCCTTTTATAATTATTTTCATCAATAAATAAAAAATATCAATATTATTCAACTAATTTATTGACCCAACTAGAATAACTAAGTCTACTTGTATCTTTTACAGACTACCCGGCAAAATAGAGGACATTGCCATTTTTAAGACTACCCACTAAAAACCTAACTAACAGTGACTCTCTCTTGGGGGATACCCCATGTATGGGTTCTCTGAGCAACTTAGAGTCTATTTCTACATTCATTGATAATATTTTATCAATATTAGACCAAAGCTAAATAAAAACAATAAATAACCATGGAAAATAAAAAATTGTATTTGTTCCTATAACTGTAGAGCATTGAAAAAATTTTAAAAACAATATTTTAACTCAATTATTACATTTGAAAAATATCCTTTACAGCAATATTATAAATTCTTCAACTTAATTTCAATCTAAGTTTTTTTCTCTTCCAAAGCTGTAAAACTTACTTTTAATAAAATTTTGCTTTTTTAATCGTCATTTGAGACAAATTTTACAAAATGTTTTATTTTCATTTTCACCGTTACTTTAGTTGGTTTGGTTGGTTGGTTCAGTTAACGAACATGTCAACATATGTAACATGTTTGGTAGATGCTACTATATCAATTCGTTTTGTATAATAATGACAATTATAACCTAATAATAATTAGACTGCATTTAACATCCACATTAACAGGTAATATTAAAGACCACCCGTCTTCAATACTAGTCTTTAGGATACTAAAATAACTAATCAAATTGAATTTAATTTCGTAGAGTTAGTTTTTTAGTTTCTCGTTAAAATTTAAAAGTACCAGCTTTTATTTTCAAGCAAACCGTTTGCGATGTTTTCTGATGCAACGCTAAACAAATCTAATTAACGAAACTTTGTACTTCGTGTTTCTTCTTAAAACATTATATTTTGTTCTTTAGATATTTGAAAGTTGTTTCAATTTACGCGTTGGGTAATTTTTACAACAGTTATCTTAAATATTCATAATTGTAAACAAATTGATTTATAACAATTATAATTTAGTTATACTATATACATCCACATAAGTTTAAATTACTATTCTGCCGCTAAGATGAAAAAAAAGATACATATAATAAAAAAAACTTGTTGTAATAGCAATGATACCACTTCTCATTCCTATAACAGCGGGTAATTTAATATACATGTGTAAACAAATTAAACTTACATAGTGATTATATTATTACGCTAATACATATTTCACATCCGGTCAGTGTAAGCAGCGGATGTATGGAACGTTATTTCCGGAGTCGCATGCATTTAAATAATTTCTAGCTACTTTTGGTGTTCAATCATATGTGTGATTGACTCTTCATAATTATTGTAAATTGTGGTAATTTGTTCGTAACTGTTCATATATATATTATAACTTTTTTCAGATTCAAATAAAATTGTTTTGATATAAGCAGTATTACATCAAAAGCAACACTGATCATGATATTATGAAATTATTCGTTATATTACTGTTTACAAAAGGAAAACACATTTCTAATAAAAGTAGGACATAAACAAGGTGTGTAAGTTGAGTCTCTGATGGTCAAAAGTGATGCTGTCAATCAATCCCTAGCTGTGTGTTGTAAAATGTATATATAATATATAAAATTTAGTTTAACTTACTAATTTCTGTACATCATTCCAATAAATAGGAGAATCATTATTTAGTATCTAATACCTTGGTTAGATATATTATTTAGAATATTCTTAACAATATATATTCTTTTTGAGCTTCGCTACGCTGAAAGTCACGAAGAATAAAAAAATATAGTTCCAATTTAAAGTCCGAACGTCTATATCGCTTTAGAGTATCGACTCCCAGCGTGAACATCCCGAATTATCGTAAACTATTAACCCAGTACACTCCATACGTGCTTTGTTTTACCAGTGGACTATTATTTGATGTCAGACGATTTTCAACTTTATCCTAATGGAAAACACACTATGCAAGTGCATAATAAATGGTGATTGTAAATAGGAGAATTATTTGTTGAATTTATCGAAGCGAGATATATTTTCCGATCGCTGTTGCATAAATTCGATAACGTTTCTGTTAACTGTAGTATACTTCACTTTGCCTTATCGGTACATTGTCAGAAATGTTTCTCGTTATATTGAGTTATGTTTATATGAATACGTTGTCCTACATTCAATATTAACATTTAATATGAAATATTAAAAGTATAATTCATCTCTGAAGTCAGAAATATAAGTATTAGTCATACAATTGTTTTACTTTTAGATTTTTTATGTGAAATATGCGACAAGTGATATTGTTTAATGCTAACAAATATTTGAAAAGCGTATATTTAAATTATAAAACACACATGCATAGTATAAAAACTCAATCAATCACTAAAATGTTTTATATGTTCCAATAAACGAAACCAACTCACAATAAAAGGCATTCAGTGTTTTTATAATGCGCAAATTTATTTTTATAAATTGCGTGTGACACGAATGCGCAAATCATTCTATATATAGATATTTGTATCGATTAATTTGTTTCGTGTATGAATTGTTATTTGACATCGAAATTGAATCGAAATTGAGTACACGCCCGATCTGACAATGTATGAAAATAATCCAGCTTTTTTTTTAGCAAACTTACTCGATTTTGTAGTATTATGTTTTCTATTAAATTGTCAACAAATTATTAAATAACATAGGTCAATTTATATAATATATAATCGACTTTAAGAAATTAATTTGACGCAATCGTCTATTTTAATATAACTTCCGATATACTCATAGCCTCGTAGTTTTGGGATAATATAACAAATTTTTAAAACTTTTAACAACAAGTGTATCGCAAACGGTTGCCGTATTTTTGTTTTAAAAAAGCGGTTAAAAATCACGTAAATAGATTTAGTCAATATTTAATTATGGAGTGTGTCTATGGTTAAGTAACATAACGCTCTAATATTTATATTCTAATAAATGTTTTGATGTCAAGATATTTGTTACGTAATGTCCTTAAGGTAATGCTTCTTGATTATTATTAACAAAAATCTTCAATCAACCGGAGAGAATACTCTTAAGAACATTCCCCCAATTTAAGAGGAGTATCTCAGGCAGTGTATATGCGAGTTTGTTTAATAGAAGGTTGAATATGCAAGAAGAATCGGCAAATTGTATAATTGTTATAATTGTATAGTATTTCTAGAATCTAAATAGAAGGATAAATGGTGCTACCACGTATATGTCTCTTTCATATATACATACAAACAAGAATTGGTTTAATGTGAGCCTTAATTTTTAATGTGTTAGGTTGATGATAGATTTGGGCAACTTATTTGATTTGATTTGTTAAATTGAACGAGGCGGGATGATCATTAAACCAATTAGTTATATACAGTCATATTGTGTATAAACTTACCACGACTCACCAACTCCAAATAACTAATATACTCGTATGGGTAGGATTATGACGATTAAAATAATAACGATTATGAAAATGCTACTAAATAGTAAATTTAAAAAAATATTCAAGATAAAATTGTATAATATGTTTAAAAATTACCAGGCTTGTCCTTTTATTTTATTCACAAAAATAGTCACGACTCGTTGATGGACGCCTACGTTTTGAGAGCATGATTGGCGAAAAACATTGAAAACGACAGTTTTAAAATGAAAATAAAAATATAGGAGAATAATTATGTTGTAAAATAGTTATATATAAATATAAATCAATGATTAAAAACCTAGAAATTAGTGAAAGATTTTTATTTACTCATAATGGGTATGCCATTCAAGTAAAATAAAACCTTAAAGTAAAATTGCAGATAAATTACTTAGCGAAAAAAAATTCAAGTTCAAAAACCTTACACTGTCGAAACTTAAGACAATTTGTCTTAAGTTGACAAAACAGTAAAATATTCTTGAACTTTCTAAAAAGTATTAGTGGATAATGTGTAGAATGTTAGGAGGACAACCGGCGGCCGTTTTTAAATTTTCAAGTCTGCCTACAAATACAAATAATATATAGATTATAAATCATCATTTTGAGCAATATTTTATTTTAATTAATACGGTATACTATTATTTAAAATAAAATATATTTTATATACAATTTTTTTAAAGAAGAAAACTTTAAAAGAATAATTAGACACGACCGTGGAATCAAATGTTAATAACGTCAAATGAGTTTAAAATATATAGTCGCTTTTTAATTGCTTCATCAAATGATAGCCGAAGGCGATGACTTAATCATGTGTACTCTCGAAATTCATTTTAATTACTTGGAATATTTGGAAAATTTCGCTGTGAATTAAACGAGCAAGTTAATTTTTGAGCAGCAATCAGTCAGATTGCTTAATGTATTACAATATAGCGCTTCGGCTTCGATGATGTCAAGTACGTTCATTACTTTATCAGATTTATAAGTATTGTAATATACATTTACGTACGTTACGTACAAGTTACTTACATGATGCTAAAGCACTCTCTACCAGCAATCTGACGTAACAGACAGAAAAAAAAAATAAAAGAAACTATTCTGGAGAAATTAGAAGCTGATAACTGACCATAATTTAATACTTTTACGAGCAGAGACAAGAAAAGCCACGTACCGCGAACATCAAGGTTAAGATGGGTGGAGTTTTAAATCAAGGATATTTAAATGGATTTAATTTCATAAGCACACTTAATGTGTACACAATAAATAAATATTTATGAAAGAAAGAAAGTTAGACAAAGTGAACAACAAAAACAAACACCACTTATTAATTATTCATAAAAATAATCTTACACATCTATCCATTGGACAAATATAGAAAATATAATAAACAATTTAATTGTATATTAATTTATTGCCCGTAATATCCTTTTATCCGTTACTTAGAAGCTAAAAAGAAAACATTAAATAATAATTTTATCATAGTTTTTTAGTATTAATATTACGCTTATGTATAACTTGTTTCAGAATTTAAAAAAATACACAATAACTACTAATAAAAGTTATCATAAACAAATGAAGCTTTAGACAAAGACCTCATATAATTCTGTATAACTTGACCTGCATCGGCACTGAAATACCGCTTTTAACAATAGATGGGCCATTGTCTTCGCACAAGAATGCGTTCAGGTGTATGCATGATTCTATACTATCAGAAGTTTCGTGTTTTGTTCGAAATATATTTCTATTAATACAAGTCATTCTGAAATATCTGGACCAGTTACGTGCACATTCGTGAAATGAGCATATAATTTGATTACTTACCAAATTATAATTATAATATTATAATATGATTATAATTATAATATTATAAAATGGCTATAATTATAATATAAAAATTTTATTACTTAATCAAATTATAACTACAACTTTATAATGCCTGTAATTTCATGAACAACAAAACACATCCGTATGTGGCAAAACAAACCTTGTAATAATTATCAAATGCAATTTGTTCGACTTATTCTGTGATTATATTAAATATAGAATACTCGTTTACATTTTTTTTGTTTGTAGAACTAATTGGCAAATATACCAGTAACGGCTACAGCTGATCACTTCATTCAGTACCAGGGAGATGATCCTTTATCTAGTGGTATCTAGATGATTATTTATCCAGTAGTATTCCACACAGTGTCTCGACGAAGCTGAACAGTCCCTCCATTTGTTTAATATACATAAGATGAACTACTTTATACAATTTAATAGGGTCATTTGGAGGGTTCTTCGAATCTTATAAACTATTGTGTTTATCTCCACTGCCTCCATGTCTTATAATGAACGTCGTTGTCCTAATCTTTTTGTGAACTGCCCATTTCTATAAAAGAATTTTGTATCTTAAGTTAACACAGGAAATAATAATTTGATTTGATATTTAAGAAGTATACTTTATATTTTACTAAAATATATTAATATATTACGGGAGTAGTTCGTTCTTATGTCATATTACTTATGTCATATAAAGGGAATAAGTGCTTTTTAATCTGAAACTTTACACAAACCTACTGAGCCTAATTACCTTTCTAAATCTTGTACTATATTTTTACCTAAGACTTGTGAAAAGCGATTAGGATCTAGTTACTAATTAATCTTAAAGCCTATTAATTAAGGTCCAGGGTGTGATAGGACTGCGATTACTTAACTGGGATTTATCCAACGTTTTAGTTTATTGCTATTTAATTGATTTTTAGGGTTCCTTACCTTAAAAAAAAAACAGGATCGTAAAATCACTTTGTTACCCGTAAGGGGGGTGAATATTAAAGTTGCTATTTTAAATGAGTTATTTATGAAATGGCTTGGTTTTGCATAATGCAAAATATTATTTATTTATTTATGAGGACTCATAAAATCTTATTTATAATAAAAAATAACACAAAAATATGGAGATAAATGAACGTTCCCCTTATCTTGGAAGTCTATGATGCGTTAAATCTGAAATACATACAGTTAGCTCGAGAGCTTTAGAGATTATTTTATATTTTTCGTTATATAGTCTGAATTGGCCTGAAGGATGTAAATACATAGTATAGCACGAACCCTCAGTGAGCGAGTCCGACTTGCACTTGTCCGGTTTATTTTCATACATTTTATTTGACTTCGATGGTACAAAAGTTTATTTGAAAAACATTCAAATGAAAACAATTGTTTAAAAAAATAAAATCAAACATGAGCTCTGTTCATTTTTTTTAGTTTACAAAAAATGGTGGGTGTAAATACAAATTATTCCACCAAATGGTTAAAAAACCTTTACGTCTCGCTTTTTACGGGGTTATACACAACAATGTAATAACACTGGCGCGCCATTCAAATGCAGTGATATATAAATATTGGACAAGATAAAAAAGGTTACAGAATAAAAACGGCAATCTTTATTTTCATAACGTACATGTCCATCATTGTGAAATGTTCTTGTAATTATTTACAAATTTTTCAAATAGCTTTTGTTTTAATTTTATTATAATGATGAAAATATTAAGTTTTGGTAAATTTGGTAAAGTTCATCCTTGTTTTATTACTTTAAAGAACGTTATTATTTACGTTATTATTAGCGTTTCCAAGAAGTCTCTACATAAAAAGAAATGTTCGATAAAATGAAACTAAAAATTTTCTTAATATTATTGATATATGATTAAACTTCTACACTGAATAAATTTTATATTTATTAATTTAAGGAAACATAAATTTCAGTTTTCCCAAACAGTTCATAGTTTCAGTTTGGTTCCGCGGGTCATTTTGCGTAATAAAACGTTGACGCATCACATTTTGAAGGAAAAGGGATATAAAATCGCTTATTGGAGCGTTTTCTACACATGCAAATTATTATTATTGTGCCAGATTCGGTATTAGAGGGATTTTATTAAGGGACCTTTTTCTTTACTAAGGGTTTTGTCTAGGAGTCATTGACAAATCACTGGATTCAGAGATTTCCTTGTTAGCGGATTTATTTGATTGCCAGTGTCAAAGTTGTTCGAGAATACATAGGACTTTTTATGGATAAAAATCTTTAGAGATGAATCGTGTTATATACTTAGTATATTACTTCATTCTTCAAATTTTTTAAATATATATTTTTCAGGTTTTCGTATAAAGGAGTTTTGTTCTGATGTACTAATGTAACTATTACGGTAAATATATATATAGCTACAATAACTAAATATGGCCCATAAATGGTTGTAAAACAAAACGGCAGTAGTTTAAGTCATTCATCACTCCGATCCGCTAATCATCTCTCGCATAAACAAAATAATCTGTTTTGATGGTAGCAGTAATCTCGCCTCGTAAACCTTAAATCCAGCACATCCAGCGCACATAATTAGCACACGTCCCAACTCGCAACTGTTTATGATCACATCCGTGCATTCATCGGCGTGGTACATATTATTACCGTAAGCGTTTATATCATATCGAGTGAACACCGGTTTCTATTGTCTTAATCTGTAAACATTCTATCAAACTTTACTTCTTTAAATTATAAAACCAATAATACAATTAAAGGCTAAAATAATCTACTAAATATCCTTGTTCGAAAGTGTATAAAGTAATAAACTGTAATATTTGGCTCAATCACCTCATTATTGCGCGTTTGATTTAAAATTCATGAATGTAAACTGTATTTCCTATTCATAGTCGATCGGCACGAATGACACGCTGCCAGCGACTTTGTCAGTAATCCGGCACCAAGTTCTAAGCCAGCGCTCATTAATGCAAGCTCAATTTTACATACGCTTATGTGATTTATTCAATGAAAATAGAAGAAGATCTAAGTAACAAGGGACTGATGAACATTTTTTAAACCAACTTGGTTAGGATAACCACAGACTATTTAGTTCATGTTCGCTTGTGCTGGACTAAATATCCACAGTTATTAGTATCATTAATCGGTATATAATGTTAAGCGTAAATTATTCCTAATCGGTCTTTGGTATTTCTAGTGGTTTCATTAAATTATTTATGTCAAGTTATAAAACATAACTAACAGTTAAATAAATAAATAAGATAAATAATTTACTATTAGTATATAATATATAATAGACTATATAGTTTGCAATAAATGTAATACATGCACATATCAATAGGTTACTCGCTATCACTTTTGCTATAGGGCAGATCTTTTCGCGAGTTTCAATGAATTTCATTAGTGGAACGGTGCACAATGTTCCGTAACTCAGATTCATCTGAGCATTGTTATCGCAACTGTCGTATTTTTACCATAACTTGTATTGGTGCTGTGATATTAAACATAACAGGTTGATGGTATGATTTCATAACACTAAAGTTAGATACATGATTACACATAATAATTAATTGTGACATGTTCATGAATAATATAAAATGTATAATTACTTCACATTAGATGATTATTAAAAAGGTTATAGAGAACAATCTTATTCCCTCCTTTTCTTGATTGAACTTGCTAAATAATTACCTTTTAATCTCTAGTTATAAGGTACAGAATGAACGCCTGCTAGTGCCATATTTTAATTACCACCCTTTGTTGCCTGTGCAAAGCTTTGTTCACAGCTCAAGACAATGCACGAAGAAACCACCATTTGTCACCGTATTTATAAAGACTATATTTAAATATAGAGAATCATTAATCAAACTTTCGGCAAACAATTAACCACTTGATTTGTTTAGCTTCAACGTTGAAACTTTCAGGTTACTTTTTATAAATTCTTTTCAAGCTACTTAATTACTATTTTACAACAAAATAACTTTACCATTATAATAAATCAAATCTCTACTACCATCTTTAAAAATAAAGAAATATACTGTAGTTGAAATTAATACTTACTCAATATCCCATATTGTATAAATGTATAATTTTGTTGCGTTTAGTGTTTCTGTTATTTATATTAAATATGAAAGGTCTGAGACACATTAGTCAACGCGCCACGCCCGGACACGCCGCTAGCTATTCTCCAGCACTTGCGACAATGCTCTTAGAATTATTAGCAAATTGGTCGACCATAAATCATTATTACGGACGTCAAAAACAGAACTTACGAGATAGTAAGATGGTCCACTCTGCTTAATTGTTTAAGGAGAATTAAACTCCCATTTCAGATAATAATATCCCCGATTTCAACAGATGCTAGCAAAAGTTATTCGACTTGAAAATAACCAGTTTTAACAATTCTGAAATTGCACATTTAGATAATTTGATATTAAACATGTTTTCTTTAATAATTCATGTTTTTTTTTTGTATATCAGGGTTCGAGACTTCAAAAAATTTGCATTGGTTAAACTGAAGAATAGTCAATACTTTGCATCCAATTACTATTTGTTTAATTGTTCTTTCGTAGAATTATGATAATGGAGTCTTGTCAATGATTATTATTAAATCTACAAAATCTTAATTAAATGGAGAGATAATCAGTTGCATTTTGGTACCAGTCATTTTTGCAAAATTTAGAAGAATATTATTTAGAATATAGAAAATTTTGTTGTATTAAATTCACTATATATATACAGATTATACCCTTAAAAGGATTATAAAAACGTTCACAAAGACCTTATAAAATAGTATCAATATAAATCCTATTTCCATTTAAGAAACGACAAGTAGGTTTGTTGTATTAAAGATTTATCAATTATTTTTTTAATATTAAGTACTATTTTTTACAATTTAAGGCAATTGTCTACTAATTTGTTAAAATCTTTAATTATTTATCAATTACATTGTGAACCAATACAAGCTAATTTTAATTGCACAATAATACTTTTAATATAAAAGTATCAGAAAAAGCAACAAAGCGTATTTTCCGTCTTCAAACAATCAGTCGGGAAGCACGCACTCGGTTTTACTGAATTTGTCACGTACGGACCACCCGATAGATATAAAAAGGTTTGCCACTTTTCGATTGCTTCCTTTATTTATGTATCGTTTCACTATACATACGAACGTTCTAAACAATGCGACTCTAGTAGGTGTTCCGATGAAGAATTTTTTTTATACTAGCGTAATTTTATTAAATATATTACATTTAATATTTTACAAACATTAACTTAATATTTTCTACACTCATTTAATTTACAGTGTGATTTTTGTATCGTATTTAAATTTAAATCCCTTTTTTTTATTCTCCGAATTTTTGGTTGAATTTCACCAACGTGGCTACGGGATGATAGGATTATGTAATAAATTTATAAAGGTTTTTTGGTATTAGGATAAAATCCAATGTTTTTGTTAATATTAGATAATGCTAACTCTTAGCATCTTAAGTTGCCAAAACTACATTATGTAAATTATTAACTAATTTTGTAAACATACATACTATGTAGTTTCATGCATTGAAGAATAAATTCTTAGAAAACAAAAACAATTTGTAAAACATTTAATAAAATAAAATTGTTTTGCCAAAGCACTCGAATGACAAACTATGTGAATCACATAACAAATAACGGCCCGACTAGGTATCACTAATACGTATTTCATGTTAATAGCACAAACTATTTAAGTAATATGAAAGCGTGTTCAAACATTTCTTACAGACATAAACAGTTGTAAGGAGATTGTTTGATAGCAGTTATTAATGGCCTCCTGGCAAGGTCGCGTCAAGGCCACTAGTTCTAGTACTATGGCCTACAATAACGGCTTTATTGTTAGTAAGTGTTTGTGATGTCTACACCTTTAACTGCCGATAATATAATTTACAGCTACCAAACCTTCAACTTTCTACATCATGAATATAATTATTAGATACAGAAAACAAAATACTATTATAATATATTTACAGAAATGTCGAATCAAATTTCTTGCCATAGATTATCATTATTACAAACGTTGCATATCGGTAACAATTCTACAGCCCATTTTACGCCAGATTCTACGCCAGCGAAGCGGCTACGATCTTTCGGTACTAAATCCACATTGTATATCATTTTATTTTAATTTACCTTATTATATTGTATATAAATTAAAAAGTTTTAAGTTTTTAAGAATAAAAACAATCTATTATCGAAAGAACCGCGCTTAATTTCACTCCACATTATACTGAATGTAGATGCCCCTTACGCTAATAGATCATATCTTATTGTAATAAGAAAAGTGATATTAACGGTACTAATTACCCGTATATTACATCGTCACGTGCCACTCGCATTAAGGTCGCGTGACAATTGAGTTGCAATTGTTTTGAATGAAAAAACGCCGCGCCCTCAATGGTGTCGTAAAGCCTGGCCACACGCGAGGTTTTTAATACAAGTCTCTCTTTATTCTTCAAATAAGAGCTTCGGATTTCGATGTCTAGTATTATACGCTAGTTTAATAATTGTAGTAGAGAAATATAAAAGTGTGATATATTGGAATCGGTTCTCGTGTAACTAAAGAAACAAGCAAGCATCAAAAATTTTTAACCTTTTCAGATTTAGTGAAGTGACAAAACTATGTTTTCGACACACGCAACTACGAGTATACTCTATTAGCTACAATTACTTTTGGCCGTCCCGTCACGAGCGGGAGGTTTTGAACGTGTCCGGGACATACGATTAATGAAATTTGGAAGCGGGACACTTGACGTGTACGAGTGCCGACGAGCGTTCCCGATTCCGTCACGCTATCCCATACGTGACGGATTTCATATTTACTTTTATTATACTTCAATTTAAGTTATGACAACTTTACGGTGTAGTTATTTGAATACGAAAAAATGTTTTTGTAAAAAGGGTTGCATTAATTTATAGTCAGGTATTAAATTTATTATTTTTGCGATTAAAATGAAGTTTTGTCACTAATTTTCATATAATCAATTTATAGCACGAACAACAAAGTAATTATTAGCCGTTAAACCCAGGAAATTGGTAATATAGCGTGGTACAATGGCTGCTGTAAAGCCGACACTCGGCAGGAAATAGTGTTTATAAAATTGCAAAGTGCACCTTTATACCATTGCTTGAATCTAATAAAGCAAAATATTACTAAAATATCACTTAAATATTGCAAAACTGATATTTTATTTAGTAATATACGGATTTTTATAAATATGCATATTAAAAAAGAACTTTCTGTTACCATAACATATATAATATATTATTTTGTAAATCAAATGTAATACCTTAATACTTTTTTTACTTAATTATAAAATACATATGTCACTTTGAACAAGCTTCTCGCATACCTACTGTGCGGATTGAAAGCAATTTAATAAAAGCAATATTCGAATGTACCATTTCAAGTATTTGTAAAATAAATATAAAGAAATTCTAGAAATATTTGCATAGATCTTTAACTATTGTTTTTTATATATCTGAAAAACATAATAATTAAACTAAAGTAAGAGATTAAAATTAAAATTCTTTCCTGGGCCGCAGAAGTTTCGTATACAAAAATGGAAAAAACACAATAACTTGATAGTATATATGAAGTTTCTAAAAAACATAGTACATATTTCGTTAATATTATTGAGAATTTAGTGTATCATAAATACATTATGATATCGTCAAAGTAATAAGCTGCTTAAACAATAAAATGGTTGTATAAACAATTTACAAATGTGACGGCACCGACGTTACCCGCGGTCAGTGTTTTTGACGCGTTGCCTCACAAGCGTCGCATTTGACTTGTTTGTGTTCGTGGTTTTACAATTCAGGAATACATACTCGTCCCTCGTCTGCCTTATGTGCAGATTTTGATAAACGAAACAACCATGTTTTCAATTTATGATAAAATAATTTCTTATTATTTAAATAATATTCATAGTTGGTCAGTAATGTAGTATCAAAACATTAACGAGACACTTCTACTTGATCTTATAACTTTATAAGCTCAAGCAAAGTGCTGAAATGTAGTATGAAATGGTTGAATTATTGGTCTATGCGAAGGAGACTTCAATCTTATGTACCTGTTAGATTAAAATATATATTACGTATCAGTAAATCGATTGTAATAATAGGCCGGCTGTTATAAGCACCAGCGCAACGGCTGTTAAATTATACCCCAAATTATGGCATGGATTTTCATGCTGGAAATGTTTAAATAAAAAATAAGTGGCTTAAACTTTACTACGACAAAAGTAAGCAACAAATTACTTGTATAATAGATTATTTTTCTGTTAACCTTGCTACTTAGAACTTTATATTCTGTAATAATTTAAATATTTATCGTCGGTCACGCATTCTGATTATTGTAATGTTTTTGAATCGTCAAGTCTAAAAATGTTAGACCGATTAATTATCTTTTTACAACTAATTAAATAGACTGAAATAAAATTTGTTGTGGTTTAAGAAATTCGACGGTTGACATATAAAATATTATGTCAATTTATCATATTTGTCCGTTTTCAATAACAAATAATAGCATCGTTGTAAATTAATACATTAAATTTCTTTTTATGTTGTTACTTGCCATTGACTCGCATTTGATTTGGGGTTTATCGTGCTTATCAACCTAGTTTACTTATTTGCAAATTAGGGTATTTTTATTTGTTGTCAAGTCAAACCTTTCGAAGTCCTTTCTATCGGACTGACTTCCGATTTTCTATCTATAACTAGCTTTTAGGTTGATTAAATATAATGGAATAATAATTATAATATTTCAAAACAATTATTTGACTGCGGTCTTTTTATACCAAACATTACATATATGCATTGCAAAATCCTATCCTATATCATATCACTATATTTATGAGGAAGGCAAATTTTTTTAATAACTATTAGATTCCATTAATTATTGACTAATTATACTTTTGGTTATAATTTCAAAGATAAAACATTACTGCTTCGAATAAATAATTACTTATTACAAATGACAAAATCTATACATATTCAAACACCTTTGCTAAATGACTTCCTAACCATGCATTGGATTGAGGTACTACAATTATGTTTTAAAAAAAAATTCTAGAAAACTAAAAAGCAGGTTGTCAGTATGTAATTTCATTATTTTAAGACTATTTATCTCCTCCTATACCATCCTATATTTTCTTAAGTAAGCCTTCGGTCAGTAAGGAAAGCCAACTTGTCTTGCCAACTTGCTTACTCTACCAAAAATAAACCAAAACAAGACAATTAATTATAGAGCGATATAAATATCTATTTCTATAAAATAACATAAATCCTCACAAAGCATTCCGCTCTGTAGTAGATTGAATCCTTATTTCTATGACAATGAATTCTATGCAATATTCTATGTTAAACTACAAAAGTAAGTTTTTATTTATTTGTTATTTTATTTATTACAGGTAATACACGTTACGACAGTATTTTAAAAGTGCTTTCTTATTTGTTTATAAACGTAAAATGTACACAAAACAAACTAATTTTTTTATCAATTCTGGGCTTACAAAGAATTTCCCTCAAGTACACTATTGTTATCTGATTCTTTTAACTGAATATTGCAGATTAATTTCCTAAACCAAAATTATACTAACTAGTATTCTATCTGTAAATATATATGGGTATTTACTATAGTAAATACCCATTTCAATATACAAATGGCAATTCCAGGAAGATTAGACGTTGCTATGGATACACCTTCCTAATTGGCATTATGGTCGTAGTACCAGTCGACGATATTACAGATGTATTGTTGACATTTATTTTAAACTGACAAAAAAGAGTTTGTCCGTTTTATTATTAAAAAAAATACTTTCTAATTGAAATGAATATGATAAGAAAAATATATTATTTTTAATCAATTTAGTTGTAGTAGATCTTTTTCGGTGTGTTTGGAGCACTGGGCACATTAATTACAAGAATACTTTTCCTTTAGTTATAAATATTCTAAAAAATATGTTATTTTTGTTAATTTTACATATACCTTGAAAGTTTTGCACGATTTGATAGGAAGTGATTTTCGTTAAATTTTTATTTATTATAAAATAGAATATATCGCGAAACATGAGATTTGAATTCAGGACGTCTTGGTCATAACTACTTTATTATAGTCACTGGACATTACATTTATTGATTATTGTTGATGTGGGAAACATAGGATAGATAGGAAAATTCAACTAAATGTCATTACACATGGGATACAAATCCTAACTACCGATTCCGGTAGTTATTGTATTGGTATTAAGGTGTGAAACGCATTCTAGCTAGATTTTAATGACTTATCTACTTGAGAAAGTAATAACCTATTTCACTTTTTCTATCTTAATTAATACATATCCTAGTATGATTCTGTTATTTCATTATTCTTATTTAGATCCTCCCTTTCCATCGTTCTTATTTAGATCCGCAAGTGTAAGATTTAGCCGCGCTAGCGGATGCACAGCTAGGGGAATCTTAGTCATATTTTATATAAAAATTTACATTTAAATGGCAGTGATGTGGCCCGCAACCCTAAACATTTCATCTCTCATGAGGGCGAAAAGACAATCACGGAAAGCCGCTTGTTGAACGTTTGAGGAGTAAAAAAGACAAAATGGAGAAAGTAGATCTGATTATGTTAAAAGTAAACCAATAGCAGATAAAAATAACTTAGGACCCAAAAAGTACCAAAGAAGTTTTTAAATAGTATGAGAGAAGCTTTGCATAAATGTAAACCGAATAAAGGAACTCTTGTGTTAGGCGATTTTAATAGACCATCCTATTCCAGTTGTGGCGACACAGAAAAAAATTACCCAATAAGTATACCGGAAACAATAAAAGAAAATCTGTGAAAAACTACATAAAAGGATAGAAGGCATGCACAAACATGGATATGACAGGTTATGATAAAGTTGATGATGTATCAAAACAATGTCTTTCAAATAAAACACTGTGAAATTCAAGTGTGTTCAAGAAGGAAGAAAAAGAACACTTGGATGGGTAAAAGTATAGAGACATTAGTGAATAAAAAATAAAAGGGTGGTCTGATTGGTTGGCAATGGAAGCTAATGAGACTATAATAGGCGACGGATGACTATGGGAATGAAGAAATATAAAAGAACAAAAGAGATTGGGAAAGAAACTGTAAAGAGAAAGGAAGAAAGCTTTCGGAAAATTTCCAGAGTAACAAAAACTTTTTATCTATATTCTTTAATGCACAGCATACATTACAAAAAAACAAGTCACAAGTTACAGTAACAAAGCGGTCTTATCGCCAAATGACGATGTCTTCAAGACAATCAATCTTATTGTTGACATACATTTGAAATTCTGTAAAGTAAGAAGGTGGCGTAAATGTACTAACAATTATACAATAAATAGATTTACTTGAAAATAACTACACACGAGTACCTAGATATAATAGATATATAGAAAATTATTACCAATACATACTAAGATATAAACTGTCAGTATCTATAAATACATATGAAAAAAATACATATATCGTCCTAAATATCCTTGGATAGAAAAATTCCTGGACAGACTTTTAAAGTATTATAAAAGATTTGGATTGTTGAATATTAAGTGGTCATTATATAATTTGGTAAAACGAACTGAGAAGTAATTTATAAAATATGGCATTCTGATAATTAAAGACTGTGATGTGACAAACTTAAATTTTTCTTTCAAATAAGGGTATTTCAGGTAAAATAATACGCATTATAGGAGTAGAATAACGTGTAGATCCAGGCGATCGGGTAGAGGAAGCCACTTGAGTTTTTGACGATTTTCTGAAATGTGGTTATAGCAAACATAAACCGTATAACATTGTTTTGGAGACGCTCAAGATTATTCAGATAGTCCTCAGTTAAATGGACATAGCATCGGTATCATATAAATCGGAGAGCTTGGTAGGAATTAGAAGAAATGTCGTAATCGTAGTAGAAAACTCATTTTCATAGTTTTTTTTACTGAGTTCTTTGGTTTAAGTAGTCCAAAATCATATCTGATGCAAGAAGATGCCAAGAACTTTAAAATTTGACCTATATAGTTTTTTAATTTTGTTGTATAGAATAGGAGGCATGTTTTTCCAATCACCCTTGCAACAACTACCAATAGTGATTGCCTATTATTTACTTTCAGGCCATACTACCTACCCTATTTATAAATAGCGCTCATGTCATTATTCTGAATCTGGTGGGTGGTGTGGTGTATGGGGTGATTTACCAACTTCTACTGATTCAGGAAAATAACAACTTTTTGCAGTGTCACCGCTTTTGACAGATATGTGAATTTAGCGTCGTTTTGCAGCTCTATTAGATGTATTACAGCAACTTCGCACTCTCGTATAACTAATACGAATGGTATCAGTAAATCAGTAAATGTAAATTTAGCGATACTGATACCGATTATATATACAAACCTGATACTGATACTGATTTAAATGTTTATCTTTTTTTTGCCATAACTTACTTTAAGTGTTGTAATATCCGTTAACATTCTTATCCATTAACATACTTAGGCCACTAATAGACATTGTTTCACTTAAACTAGTATTATTTTTTAATAATTATATTGATTGTAGGATATTTCCTGATATAATGAAACATAGTATAAAAACACCATTATTTAAAAGTTCTCTTCTCACTCAACACATTTTATCAAAAATAATCGATTACTTAAAAAAAAATTTGATTTCACTTCTGGTCGCTTAACAACAGATGCAGGTGTTGAGTTATTGCTGAATATTTTCGAAAGCTGGGACAAATCACAAGATGCCATTGGTATTTTTAGTGCATTATTAAAAGCATTTGATTGTGTACATCATGAAACTCTTATTAGAAAATTACGTCATCACGGATCACATTGGGCAAAGATCTTCGTCTTCAGACATTGGGGTATTTGGGAAGTGAACATATTTCGGAGCTTCAAGAATACTGCGCATCTGAGTGGAATTAAGCGAGTAATCTCTTTCTCTAAATTGGACCTACTTAGCTGGACGCTTTATTCCAACTTCGAGCGCAGCATCTCCGACGAATACTTGAGTAAATATGACATGGAGATCATCGAGAATTGTACTCAGGTCTACCATAGTCTCAGACATTTTAACTATGTCATGTGCAAATCTATGTGTCTGATGATGAGTGAAGAACTTGCCGTTCTTAGTGGTGCCGATGCCTCTCCAATCCGCTTAGAGATATCTTTCAGTGCATTGGTAAACAAATCGAAGCGATAACATCTCCCTGTCTTACACAGCTCTGCAAGGTTTCAAGCTCTGTGGCATTTTCATACATGTACTTCAACACTTAGATGTACTGATAGTCGATCTTGAAAAGTTGGATATTTAAAGGATTTGTAGACATGTAAAGGAAATGTCGGAAAGGCCTAGATGAACATTTCTCAAATAAATTGGGGGTATTCTGGCGAAGGGATAAATCAAGAGTATTGAAAACCGAGAAGCGTGCATGAAGGGACTTAAGAGAGTAAAAGAAGAGAAAGAAGTATAGCAGAATCGTTACAGAACCGGGAAAGAGGTGTGAAAATATGTATTAATACACAATTAATTATTTAATACCTAATATTATTTTTTTTAATATAAAAATATTTAATAAATATATCTTTCTTGAAATGTACTAACATCATCACCAAAACTCGTACAAAAGTAATTTACATTCTCAAATGAGAATTCTTAAACAAGCAATTTTAAGGTAAATTATAGTTTGTTATTTCTCTGAGAAACATTCCACATTTTAGATAAGAAGCGCAATTTCTAACTAAAATACCTGCCACGTATTTTCTGAAGAGGCTTTGAGAGCTTTGTTTTTAACTCGAAGACAAATTAAAATGATAAAGAATACCATTTTTAAACTCAAGGTTTTTATTCAATTTATCTTTAATTGTAATTAAGAAACAAATAAATTAATTTGGATATTCTATCCTTCTGTGTCAAATGCCGAAATATTTTGTAATATAAAAACTATATAATTTATATTTTTAATTTACGTTTTTTCATAATTGTTAAGAAACAAATTTTAAGAAAAGTGATATTTTATATAAGTTAACCAGTAATTTTAAAGCTGCATTTAGATGCAGCTTTTAAATTAATTTCTATACCATTATGTTTAGACCATTATATCTTTAGGTTTATACCTAATGGTATAATGGTATATTAGGTTTAGACCTAATGGTAAAGAAATGCGTTTTATTATTTTTTAGAGGTCTGAAAATATTAGAAGACAGTTATATATAGTATATTAGTAGTAGTTAAGTATATTACCTACTACAAGTCAACTTTACAATAATTCTGACAATATGCTATGAATATTAAAATAAAACATTATTATATATGAATGATGAAATCATTAACACGAGCACAACTTATTCTATTTCTTTTCCCGGTTCTGATCTTGGTGAATCATACATTCATATTTTAAAGACAATATAATAAAATTCAACGTTAAAAAAATGTATTCTGTAAAGTACTTAATACTTTACCACAATAACAAAAATGGTTTTACTTGATATTTTTATTTTCTTTAATACAAATGGCGTAATTTGGCATTGGAGGCATTCTGACGTTATTACGATTTTAAAAGACGATATAAATGTAAAAATACGAGTAACCTAACCTAACTAGGTAAAAACTTTTCACAAATGTAATTCATGTAGACTTTTAATTCCAATTTGCATGTTTTGCTCGTATCGTCTTAAAAATGGAATTGAAACTGTTTTATTTAATATGTTATTAGAAATAAGAATTGAGTACGTCTTTTCTTTTTGAGTCTAACCTTCTCACTGTCATCTCTCTTTATTTACTTTTTAAAATCTGAGAACCTTGATCAGATGCGGTTTTACTATCTCTCTCGCTCTCTCTTTCTCAAATTGTGAAAGTACTCGTAAGTCAACACAATAATTTGCTAGTCTTCTAAAAATACCAAAACTTTCAACACTTCAAAGAAGCATAAAAATGGTATATTTTACAATTAAATAATAATAATTGTAGTTAACAATTCGCTAAGGAACAATTTCCCAAAATACATTAAACATGATACATTTCAATAAAATTCATACCCTATTTTTATAAACAAATAGATAAACATATTCATTTCAATATTATATTTTCTACTGTTGATGCATGATCAAAATTTTGAATTTGATCAAGTTTTGAACAACACTTGTAACCCGTAAAAAAATCAAGCATTAATAGTATTATACGAAACGGGCTAGGAAGTACATAATTTAAATAAATATCAAGGATTTTAGTTCAAATCATGAGAAGATTTCTCCTCGTATCACGAGACGCATTTGAAAGAACCTAAAAGTGAAATGTGGAAAAATAATCACGACCGTCAGGAGGCAAACACGGACGAAATTAAGTGTCAGGAGCAGTACATAAATCTTATCAAAGAACACTCCGAGATTTTAAACAATCAAATGACGGGGGACTTTCCAAAGTAATGTTTTTGTTAATATTTTAAGTATTTTTTTTCTAATGTTCTGTATTACAAGTACAATCTTAATATTTTGTGTTTTTTTCAGCTGTTATATTATATTTATAAATAAATTTATCAAACTGATTATCTTGTAAAATACTGCATGCCCTAAAACTAAGATTAAATGTTTTTAATCACGCTGATCATAACAAATACTATGGTTTTTGTAGATACATTTCTTGGCTTGCAAAAATCTATTTGTTTCTTTTTATCTAGGGAATGAAACGATTTCAGCAAACCTAAGTACAAACTTTCATCAAAGAAGACGAACACAAAATAAGATAGTAGTACGATCATTATTATATTCCAATATTTTAAAAACTTAATTTATCTACTACAAGTTTAAAGTATAGAATTTGTTATTTAGGTTGAAAACAGGGAGACTAAATTATTCAAAACAAAAAATAACTGTAGTTAATGATTATTAAATACTAAATTTATTTTATGTGTTTCATTATATTTTAGTTTACAATAATAAACGTATTCATATTGCTGCCATAATAAAAGATAATTAATCTGTAAGAGAGTTTGATTTTATATTCTAAGCTTAAACGAAGTAAAGTAGTAACTACTCGTTGTAATAAAAGAAATTTAGAACAAATCATTAGTCACTGACAACAAAAACCGCGACGCAACAAAACAGCTTGCGGTCGAAGTCGAAACGTGTTACATCAATAACGACAATAAGTGACTTGTACATCTGTCTCGCAGACAGAAACGAGGCGACGATACATCAAATTTCAAGTGTCACATTTCTTACCGATATATTTGCTATTGTGTTCGAACTCAATTACTTTTGATGTTGCTTACGTCTGTGAAACTTGTAAAAGTAATCAATATATGTGAATAGGTTGAATTTGTTGATATTATTATTAACTTTATTAAGAGTTTCTGATATAATTAGTAATATGATTGCAGTGTATCTGTAGTGTAGTGTATCCATAATAATTATTTTATTTCTACCCGCTATTGGGTAATATTACTTTACTTTCAATTTGTGTAAATAACCAGTAATGAGCAAAGACTAAGTGGGTGAATAAATTTTGTAATGTGATTAATATATAATGAAATATTATTTAACATTGTAGATGTTTAATTATAGCGATTGGATATTCGTGAAAAATAAGAGTATTCCACAATGATTATAACTTCAGTCGCCTCTAGGATCTTTTACCCAACAACACTTATTAGGTTTTTTTCTTAAATCTTACTTTCTATTTTTTTCTTTAAAAAAATAAAAATATGTTTCTTGTATATGTATATGATGGGCAACAGTATTTCAACGTTAGTAGAATACTGTTATTTTGAATTTGGGGCGTATTCTCCCTTTATTGTTTTTTCTTTTGAGCGTCTCAAATTACTTATAATCGACTCTTACAGCTTTTTATTGTACTATTGATATAATTTTTATATTAACAATAACACATTTGTTTTATGAGATACACATTTACGTATCAATTCTAACATTTCTGTTTTGATCCGATTTTTAAATTTCTGTTTTGTTTAAACAAGTTGCGTTTTTGCTCGAATTATCCAGAATTTATATCATTCATTTTAACTCTTCGGTTAATGAAGTTAAAACTTATTTAATTGTACATCCATTAAGGGACTGATAGTTTATAAAAGGTAGGCACATATTATTCAGCAAATATCACATACAAGAAGATCACGTATATAAACGTATGAATCCTTCAAATGGTGTTCACAAAGGTCGCTTTAATCTACACGTCTAATTACATGAGAGCTAATTAGCCAACCAGTCAGCCAGTCGTGAGACCTCATGAGAATAAAACCTTTGAGGACCTTTACGTCACCCCTCCTAAGATGAAATAGATGACAGAAATTGTTTGCGTATTACTAACATTTTAAAATATGTTCAAATATTAACATCAAGTTGAAATGTTGAAATTAAGAAATATTACATAATTGATAAAGATTTAATAAAAATTTGTGCCAAGTTATGAAGTGATAACGTCCGAAAAGTAAGAAAATCATTATGTTTATTTACGCTTTACATATACTAATATACCATACCATACCAGATATATATTTCCAATTAACATAAAGTGCTTTTTTATATGAATATACCATATCTTCAAACTAAGTTAATGATCAAATGCTAGTAGGTAACTCCTATAAAATATGTTTAAATAAAAAAAAGTACAAAGGTTAAAAAAACCTTTATACTCTTTTAAATAGGTAACAGCGACCATAGGTATTTCAAAAAATCGTTAATTTCAACCACATTCAAATATAATTTTAAAATTAATGTTTGTACAAAAAAACGAAAATGTAATAACATCACAGCATTTTATTTGATATCAACGAAACGGATACATTTATCAACGTCATCTCCTGTGACGTGGAATCACTAACTTAATGTAAAAAATGTAAGAAATTAAGTACTCTAAGTAGATTTGTCGGTCACTGGGGATAAGATCCATGAGTCAGACTAAAATGGTAGCCATGTTGGGATTATACCGGCCGACTCATTGAGTTATACAGCCTCGAGGGCTAGCGTGCCTTCACCTCATTCTGAGTTATTTCATACTAAATCCGTGTTACAACTTCTCCTCTCATTTACATGTGTAATACTTGAAATGGAAACTAAGTGTGGGATATTTGCCTAGGTTGCCGGTAAAAGATCGTTTTAACATTTCAAATATTGTCATTTTTTTTCTAATACTTTACTTTACTTTACTTTAATTATTCACTTATTAGTAAATTGTGCTGAAGTAGTAGAAAACGCGTACTATTCAAGGAATTAGTATTATAGCAAAAAAAAAATGCTAAAGCTCACAATAAACAAGCTATTATCCGTTTATTTAAAAAATATAAAACATTAAAATATTTGTAATCAATTTCTGATTTATAAAAATAAAAACTTATAACATATAAAACAAAAATAAGCTGGATTAGTACCTGAGATTATATTATGTACATAAATATCTTCTAAGTTCATGTAAATTTGACATAAAAGAGAATAGTAAAATATATTGTATATTTCGTTATTTCAAATATTGAAGATATATTTTTAGCATTTGTACACTACTCCATCTAGCTAAGCTAAGCAAAGCTACTGCACTGAAAAACATTCACAACCTGATTTTTTTGTGTTATTACCTTTATAATATAATACGTTTTAATAATATCTTAAAACCCAGAAAGATATCTTATTAGCACTTCAATATTTTTCTCATATGGGGTTGTAATATGGGACCAGTAACATAAATACGGGATTTCAGCTATGTTTCATAGCGTAAGAGCAAAAACCTGCAACCCAAAGATTTTCTTGTTTCGTTCCTTCATCATTATTATCATCATTACTTCACTGTTCTATTGTTCTAACTGTTCATCAAGGGTGAATGAGACGTGCAATATCTAATATCCTAATGTTTCAGACATACGACGATTATTACTTAATATTAGTGTACAATTGACTTATTTTATATAACTATAAAAAAAAATATTCAAATCGATGAAATATTCAAACTAAGCTTCCATAATAAAACATAAACAAATATTATTCTATGTTTTGCTCCAATAAAATTATAAAATATAATATAAATGACTTTCTTTCAAAACAAGGCAAAAATATTTTTCAATTAGTTAGTGACTCAATTTCGTTTACTGAGCGGTGCAATAACCATATTTACCCACATTGTTTAATGATTGATGTCTTTCACGACGGATACAAATGGATCTCAAAGCTGATATTCAATGGAGCAGTAACAAATCGAATTGTAATCAATATCATTCGAAGATAAGACGAGAGAAATGACGGGATGCTTTCAGAAAATATTCTTATTACAGATATTTCAGTTTTTTTTCTGGAAAATCATAAGTTATTTTTCAATTCCTTAACGTTAAATTATAACATTGTCTATGTGTTGCATCTTGTACAATTACATAAAGTATTAATAACTTTGCCTGACTATTGCCTTTTTTCCATTGTGTAATATATCTGTAATATTATGCAATAATTTCAAAATTCAACTTAAGTTTGATTACGAGTAATACAAGTATGAATATTGAGTAAAGATAATCAGTACTTTTGACAGGTGACTTTTTCATATAAAGGTATAGTTTATAATAAAGGAAAACGCTAGCAGTCTAACGTGAACTTTATGATTAAAAATGTTATTAAAAAAACTTACTAACTAACTACTAACTTGTTACTAAAACAGATTTCCATTGAAGACGCAGAGAGCACATTTCTTTAATAAAAAAGATTAATTATAAGTTGCGGTAGAACTTAATATTGCCAACCCATTCCGACCGTTTTGTCTTCAGTCACAACGAGTATCTGTAGCGTTACGATTCATTTATCGTGATATCCCCCGGCAACAACACAATCCTCTAGTTTCTAATGAAATAATAATTAAGCTCCAGCTGAGGACGCCTTAATTTATTTTCATAAGATAATATTTCTGTTACAAATAAAACATACATATCAATGTAATATATTTAGAGCATTTATTGTATTATCTTTAATACAGTATAATTACATGATTTAAAAATATCTTACGAGGGTCAAACTGAAAGTTCTTAGAAAATCAAAAACTAAGCATTCTAGCAAGTTATTAGTTTTATTGTAACTTTTCAAAATAGCGTCCATTTACATCAATACATCGCTGCATTCGATGGAACCATTGAGAAAAGCACCTTGCCCACTCGGCCTTAGGGGTCTCTTCGACGGCGTTTTGAAACGCAGCCACTGCTTCTTCGGCGTCTATAAAACGTTTTCCTCGAAGTTTTTCTTTTATTTTCGGAAATAAATAAAAATCGCAGGGTGCGAGGTCGGGGCTATATGGCAGGTGACCCAGTAATTCCACGTCTGAGGTCACCAAATAGTCGATCGTTTGCCTGGCGGTGTGCGACGAGGCGTTGTCGTGATGAAGGAGGATCCTGCTGCGAGGTCGTTTCTCTCGAACTTTTTCCAAGACAAGTGGCAAACAATTGTTAGTATACCACTCTGCATTAACCGTTTTCTGATCCTCTAAGACTACTGTCGCGTAATGACCAGTCTTTCCGAAGAACGAGGCCACCATCTTTTTTCCAACACTTCGACCTCTCTTCACTTTAGTTGGCAACTCTTCGGAAGGAAACACCCACTGAGCAGACTGTCTTTTGGTTTCCGGTTCATAACAGTAAATCCAGCTTTCGTCATCCGTTAGTATGTCGAACACAGCATTTGAGTCACCTCCGTTAAATTTTTGGATCATTTCTCGGCACCAATCAACACGGCGGAGTTTTTGAGCCTCGGTCAAATTATGCGGTATCCAGCGGGCACAAAGCTTCCTGACCGCTAAATGTTCATGGAGGATTTTGTGCACTTGACTCATACCTATGCCTAGACTTGTCCGAATCTGCTGATAGGTCACTCTTTTGTCAGTCTCTATCATACGCCGCACAACACTGATGTTATCTTCAGTCGTTGCTGAAGAAGGCCGTCCCTCACGCAAATCATCGGTAAGATTAGTTCGACCACGTTTGAATTCATTAAACTAGTTGTAAACTGTGGCACGAGATGGGGCTTCATCGTGAAAAGCCAATCGAAGTCTATCATAACTTTCTTGTTGACTTAAATGACATCGAAAGTCATAAAAAATCATTGCACGAAAATTTTCTCGGCTTAAATTCATTCTGGCGTGCACAGACAATTTTCAATTTGCCGCCAAATCGTAAAACAAATGACAAATGAATGAAATTTACACACAATAATATCGGCAAAGAGTTCTATTTTCAAAATTTAAACTATTTTTTTTAATATAATGCTTTTAAGTGGCCAGTTCTAAAAACTTTCAGTTTGGCCCTCGTACAAACATTTACAGTTCTTTTTTAATAAATTTCATTCTTATTCTATAATATAATTTTTAAATATTTAAATTTTAAGTTTAAAAATAAAAAATAACGAAATCGGTCCACTTTTTTTTACGAATCAATGGTTGGAACTATCGTCTGTATGTATATAGTATATGTACCGGTTTGATTTTAAACTGTTTTAGCAATTCACTATCTCATTAATGGAGAAAAATTATAAGCTGCAGAATGATACGACTGATTCGTATGCGTATTACAGAAGGCTTATCAAATAAATATATAAGTGATTAATAGTTCTAAACTAATATTTTAATTGTGAAAACCTTTCTATAGTCACGGCTATTCATTGTATGCAGCAGCTTGTTTCATTTCATAATATTCACAATACAATAAAAATATTCTTTAAAAAAATTTTAGAATTCTCTCTGAATTGCTCAAGTTCACTTGAGTAAACTCTGTCCCATTTGGTTTTTGAAACTTGACTAATGTTTGCACGCGGTCTTATCGTGGGTAACACAAAAATTGTGTCACACTCCCTCCCGTCGTCACTTTCGCTTATCGCTGTCCACTACTGCGTCACAATGATTAACGATCTGAGTCCCAAGACAAAGGCAGCCATGGACACAATGCATAAAAATATAAAGCTTACTTGTCTCCAGAGTTCGTTTATGTTTGGCTTTTATTATCTTATCATGTTTATAAAATATTTTCATCAACTAGTAATTTGTAAATAGGATTTAATTTCCATATAATTAATTTGATCTGTATTTGATGTGACCAATACTAAATTATTTTAATACATGTGATAAATTTCAATGATATTATTCATTAAAGAATTAATTTGAAATTAATGTCATTTTAATCCTCCAAAAGTGTCATCTGTTGGACACCCAAATCTTCCCGTCATAATTCAAACTTCTGGATAAATTGCAGGCTTCATAATCCGAGATCTGAATTAATTTATTGAGTACCTCGCTGTTGCCCTGCGTTAAATATTAACCGACTTAGAAGTTGGACCATTGCCACTAAACAACAAAGTAACATAAGTCTATCGGACTATACTCGTTATTACGTATTTTTTACATAAAATCACTATCATTTGATCCAAACTTAAAAAGTATTAACTCAACCGCTAAACATAACATTTTCAGTTAAAATTGTATTTCAATACAATAAATTATATTCCGATAATTAAAAAATTAAGAACTAAAAGAGGTTAGGGAACTGAAAAGAATACGTAGACTGCGATAATAAAGCTTAAAAAAATAAGTTAATAAATTATTTTTATTTCGGAATATAGTATTTAAATTTGAATTATATCAAATATTAGAGGTTTCAAGCTGTTAAAGCAATGACGATGGTTATGAAAATGAGAGCAAATATACTTTGATTAGTCATTCGCGTAGTTCCAATTACAGCCCTAAACTTTTATTACCCCCTATAAAGCCAAGTTCCTCAACTTGGAAGAATCTCGCCAATTCATTATTCATATCTAGAATACGCCAAGAATGATCTTAATTATGCATTTCGTAGTGTTACAAGTTCAAATCCGCTTTTTGGTTTTAAACTTCTCGATTTCATTTGATATTCTAATTCGGATCGAATTACATATAACGAGTTTCGCTTTCATTTCTATTATGCATATTTAAGTTCTGAATTGAAATGGACTTTGCATATTGTGCTTTTCTTTTCTGATATTGCTTTGATGCTGTAACTTAATTTACGTAATATGCCATTGTCTATAGTAAGAACGTCCCGTAATTAGTCAAAGCGTTTTCGCGCATAATAACAGACTCACCTTACTTATGCTTGCATAATTGTATTGCCTTAATGTTAAATGTAAATGTTAATATACAAAATGTATACGAATATTATGTACATTTTGCAAACATAAATGTATGATAGCTAGACTATTGTATTTTTTTTACATTTTTCATTGTTTATTTTCATTTTTTTACGTCTTTTTATTTTTCATAACTGGCTGATGATATAGATCGGAAATATAATTAATTGAAAAATAAAAGTACACCACACCAAGAACTTTGACTTTAATGCTGATTTCCAAGAATCTAAATCTGAATCTGAAGAGTTGATTTACGAGTATCTGTAGAATCCAACAAGAGACATAATTATTTAAAGCATAAAATTATCAACAACAACATTAAGGCTTTTGATTAAATAAGGGTAAAATAAAAGAACACAAAACAATGTAAAAAAAAATGTAAACATATATATATATATATATATATATAAAAGCACAATTTAAAAATGTATTGTTGACACTACATGTATTAATTTAAATATTTATACTTAAAATGTAATGTATTCAATGCATACATAACAGTAATGATAATGTAAAATCCAAACAAATCATTATTCACCGCAAATATATTTAAAACAATGCGCTGTCAATTAAAAAGAAAAAAAATCGTAATAAGTTAAACAAAAGCACTAAATAAAATTATATTGATAAAAATACAATTGAACGGCAATAAAAGAACACTAGCCTAAAATTACAAGAGGTAAAATAAAAAGAATACTGATTACTATGCAAGAACCGCGAAAATATGAATTGTTCTCTTAAGTCTATAGATTAAAGACGAGCTGTCTATCAATTGCATCATAATAGATAAAATATAAAATACACATCGATTATAAAATACAGAATCAACATCTATGTTACGTTGCATTCGTAACATTAGTAATAAAATTTGAGAATAAATGAACTAGAAGGAGAAGAGAAATACATTGTTAGTATACAATGTATGTATGTGTAACAAATAAATTAAAGCTATCACTAAAAAGTACATTTTTGAACAGGCTCTAAAGCATGAAAATCCATTATTAAAGTTATTTTTTAATGAATTCACTTAATTACTCAAGTGAATAAGCAAAAAAATGGACAATAGAGATTAATATATCAAAGAAAAAATAATAATTCAAATGCATAAACAAAATGAACCGTTACTTCTTCTTACTACTAATCACTCTTTTAGAACGCCTGGGCTCAAATATGAATACTGATACTGGAATATTTCGACTTACGAGTATTAGATTCTGATCTTACATTAGGATATTCTAACATGACAGCATATAACTCATTTTAATTGAAGATCCTCTGCAACTGGCCAGTCGATAACTTGAAGACAATAGTGCCATTGTGGGTCCACACATTTCTCAATCCGAGATGCTTATGGGCTGATAGAAATAAAGTTTGCCGATATCATGTCAAGTATTCACTCAAGACATAAGAGAAGCTTTTTAAAGAGGGTTTATTACTTCAAATTTACTTAATTTACAATTCTCAGAATTTAAACAAAACAACATACAAGATTTTAAACAAAAATCAGATTATATTTTTTATTTATGAGTAAAAATACATCTATTAAAGTCAGTTATATCCTTACCTGGATTTTTAGGGACACCAGTTAAAGAAAAAAAATTATAGCGTTGTCTTGTCTCAGTAGCATCAAGGTATTTCATAATTTCTTCGACTCGAAGTTGTAGAGTTGATAAAATATCTCAAAAATGCTGCTTAGAACCAAGGAACTCCGAACTCAGACCAGAAACAGGATCACGAGTAATTACCACTTTACCAACCAACCGTTTTTAAAGTCAGCTATTTAAGCCATGAGTTGTAAACTCAATGACTTCTGTGCCTTAGCAATAGATTAGATAGATAGTTGCTATATTCACTATCAGTGTTTTTTTTGTTGAATAAGTGATTAGTGTTAAAATATAATAAAATAAATTTATAGCGCAAACAAGCGTTTCCTTTATGATGACCAACCTCAAAAATTATAAAATAAAGATGTTTGCTGTGTGGATGGCTTTTGGCTATATAATACAACGTTATACAATACTACTTGACCCACGTGGCTTTGCTCCCGTAAAATTTGTGTAAGACTTAACAGTATTGATGGAGCAATCTATTTACAAAATATTGACGTATTAGGTAAAAAACCTGGAGATAAAGTATTGTTTTTCTGTAAAAAGTATGTGATATTCTAGGTAGTATTCTATTTGGGTACTAAATATCTTTCAAAGCTATAATCTCTCTTTATAGGCATATTTACTATATCAAAATTAAAATAACTAATAATTAAGTAATTCAATTGAAAATAAAATCAGTGAGTTGTTTTAATTTAAATACAGATACTTATACTATACTGTTTTAAATTTGGGTGTGGTTAGAGAAGAGAACGTGGAGGTAAAACGGTTCGTTTATAGTATTTTTATATTCATGATAACTTTGAAAATAAATGTTCATAATTAAATGATATCTGCTCAACGAATTGATCAATTTTAATGATGTAAGGACAACAAATTATCTCCTTGAAATTATCTCGATGATGAATTTAATGAACTTAATGAACTTTAACTTCATAAGGATTTATATTAGCATGAAAATAGCATGAAAAAATATAGCTTATAGATATAGCAGATGCTGAGATAACTTTCTATTATTGAAAATACAATTAACATCGGTCCAGTACTTTTGGGGCCTACAAATACACTAACAAAATATTTTTTCCTGTTTATAATAATAGTATAGAAAAAGAAAAAGAGGAAAAAAGAAACATTGATACAAAAAGTTGAATCTCGTAACTGATGTCGGAATAAAACAATGTGTAGGAAACGAGAAACAGGCGGAGTGTGAAGATAATACTTGGAACCCTTTTATGGGCTGAAACTCGTTCAATCAATGCCTTTAACTTTGTTGAATTTACATTGTAGTCTCGGTGATTTTGCAAAACCATATATATAGGAAATAATATTTAAATTTCACTTTAAGACGGACAATTCTTAAACTTTTTATAAAATATACACTTTTTTATCTCCTTCTGTTGTACATTTTTAAGTAGGCCACCAACAGCAAAGTTTGAGTACAAATAAATCTCACATATGCAAGACCAATTATTTAAAATAAGATTTCTTCATTTTACGATGATTGAGATATGTCAGAGCGTAAATTGTTTAAACTTAACGGAAGTATGGGAGCAGCAACCAGGATCTAAATCACGCATTATGGATGAACTTCGGTAGTAGTTAAAACTGGCTCGTAAAATAATGTTTATAGAAGACCGCCATCGGGATAGCGCGATTTATGGCGCATTTATTACCACATTATACAACTGTTTTTAGTGCACTTTAACGAATTTCTTTCGTGCTACATCAAAATAAGGCTGACGCTACGATTATGTGAAACATAACTTGGCACCATTTTATGAATAGTTATAACGGCATTTCCAGTAAAATATAAATATAGTAAATAGATAGATAGAAAATATAATGATATTAAAAAAAAGAACGGAACATATATGAGGTACATTTTAAAAAGGCGGTCTTGTCGCTAACTAGCGATATCTTCCAGAGTGTCAAACTAGTGTTAAATATGGCAGGGTGTTGCTAAAATATGTCTAATATGGAAACGACATAATTTTATAAAATAATACTATTTTTTTTAAAGAAATACTAAATCCTACGTGAAGGTGTCAACAATATAACTGTGAAAACCGCATTAAAATCGAATAAGCCTTTCCACATATCACACACATCCTTTCAAACGTGCAGATAGACAACCACAATCACAACAGATAAAAATAAAAAATACATGATGATTTCTTATGATGATAAATATGATTTCTTTCAAATATTTTATACCTACAGACGGCGATCAGTTACAAATTTATTACATGTATTGAAAAGACAATTAAGACAAATAAACCAGTTTTCTTTTATCTTAATAAGTAATTTTATTCATGACGGGAATTTAGGGTCAGACATAAGAAATGAAAATTAACTATCATTAGGGTAGATTATATTATGTTTATATCATTGATGAGAAAAGTTTAACTTAACTTGAGCTTGAGGATATAATGTTTTTTATTAATGAAAATAAAAAGTAGTTAAAACAATTTGTAGTTTATAAAAAAATAATAATCCTTAAGGTAGGAAAGGTAAAAAGAATATTAGATATTAATTAAAAAATCTCCTTATCATTGTATTAATAAGTGATATAAAAACTTTGTACCCCATTTACGAAAAAGTATGAAATTTAGCAAAGCAAAAGTTCATATGGAATGCAGAAAGGTAATATTCTTATAAGTAGAATGTACACTTACGTATTAGAAATACAGTAAGTTACTGAAAAAACGTGACACATTACTATACTTTTGATTTAGTATGTAGTATGTGTTATGTTTTTGTTATATATTACACTATAAATTAATAAGTTCATGTACGTTAACATTGTCAATGTCAGACAAATAATTTAACGCAGAGTCTGTTGTTATCTGACGTAAAAGAATAGAATTTTAAAAAAAATATTACAGTAATTATATTATATTTTTCCAAAAAGGTGTAAAATATTGAATTGAATTTCAGCCATTGGTTTATATAACTTATAAATATGAAGATATTATATTTTATATTACTATACTCCTTGCGTGGGTATAGGGTGACAAACCCTTCCCAACCTTATCGGAGTCGTAAACATGATTGTGTCGTATTTATTGATATTGCAAATAACTACATCGCGCAATCTCTGGTTGGTTGGTTTTTCGAAGATTGTGAATGTTTTATACGTATTTTTAAATTATACTATACTGAATAAGATCTCAGCACGTTACTATATATTTTGAATGGAAACTATATCTTTAATATGTAACAATCATATTTTCTTCTAGAATATTTTGGAATACTTGGTTTATATTAAAATTTGTATAAATATATTGTAATTTTTATTTTTTTTAACCTATTATTATGATTTTAGTATTGTTAAAAATATATTAAATACTACATACATTTTATTATAGCAATTAAGAATTTAGTAATATAACTTTAGCACAGTGAAGACATATAAAGCAAGTTGCAAGAATGAATTGAACAAACGCCCTATCTCCACCCTAGTTCCCCACACTATTAAACTTGTAAATTTCAGTGTCAAAGTTGTAAATGATATGATGACATATCCTTGTGACATCACTTTTTTCAAATAGCTTTTTATAAAATAAATGTAATAAATTTATTTCAATTTAGAATAGGCGATGAAAGTTACCATTTTCCTTGACATCTATATGGATTACAAAATGCTTACTGTAACTTACTCATGACTCATTATTAATTTAACTACTTAAAATAAGTGATTCATAGATATATTTTAATTAATTTAATTAATATGCAAATTTTGTAATTTTTTAGGTTTATAAGTCTGCTTTATTTAATATGGTTTGTGGTTTAATTTCCAGTACAATATTTAACTTATAATGGAACGATGAAATTATGATGTTTAAAATGTTTGCGGTTTTCTAAAATTTGCTTATTTGATATTTTCGATGTTCCTTAAATAAAATAAGTTAGATTACTTATAACTGATAGGCAGACAATAAGCCTTCCTGTTTATTGACGTACTCCTCCGATTATCTTATTCACTCGAATATTATGAACGTGACATTTTGAGATAAGTGTACTTCATTATGTCTCTGCGGTTGGGGTTATTATCGTATAGAATGTATAAATCAAAAACAAATTCAAATTGTTTCATTTGGCATTACCGATAAACAACTTACAGTCTTAAAATAATTAAATGAAATGTTCAAGCGCTAATTACACTGTGCCATAACAATTAACATTGAAGGGATCACTCAATAGATTTAATAGGCAATCAATGAGGTTCCTCAAAATGCCTCGTCCAAGTTATAAGGCTTGTGGAAGCACTATTAACGGTTGTCGTAAAGCGATTTTATAGGACTGATACCAGCGAAAAGTTCGTGATTTATGCTCTGAAGTGGATGCCGTGCTAGATGCTATCGCTCTCCGTTTTGTAGTTAAGAAAGACTTAGATATTGTTGATGATACTGGGCCATATTGCTTTCAACAACTTACTTACTTGTATAGTAAGAACGTTTTAGTACGAAATTAAATATTAATGTATTTATATTGCAGTCATTAAAAGGGAAATAATAATAAAGATGGGGCAGCTTGTACATAATTGGGATCGGTCGTTATCACTCTAATCACATAGATAAAGTGCGTTCGGACAAGACCAGGCTCGCGGTAAACAGAAGCAATTCCAACTCTTGGGTTCTATTACATAAATTAATAAATGTTGCTTCCAGTTTCTGTAATCCATGCTCGCAACGCAGACACCATTAGGTTATGAAATTTCGTTCGTAACTGGAGCAAACAGCCTTTAATATTCTAATTGCTCACATAATACCGAAACTTTCTGAGGCTCGTATGTTTGACAGCCCCGAGCTTTTAATACACAACTTTAAACATACATTTTGCGACTGAATTGCTTAGTTTCTGTAATGTTGTCAATTTTTGGGGTTAATAAATTCTATTACTATGATGTATAACTCTATGGTCAAACTTGTTTCGGACTGCAGTTTATCAACAAAACTTTTAGGAGTTCATAACTTTGAAAACTACTCTCTATTCGAAGTAAAATTGGGTTGAAATATTTTAATTCCTTCTAAATTAAAGAAGTAAGACTTCATTAAAACGGTCAAAATATTTATAATACTATCTGTATATTATTCTAAAAACTACTAGGATAAGGATAAAATATAACGGACAAATTGTCTCCAGAACCCAAATCTGTAAACCACCCTCGAACGAATCAATTAAATTGAAACAAATCTAATCATCTTAATGAAACCGTAATATAAACAGAACAGAACAACACTTGCACCAGAAAAAAAACTTATAATTCATAACACAGTTGTGCTTTAAATAATTTAGACAAATAAATTGCCTTAACGAACGACTACAATGAATTATAGCAAGTGAATAACAGAATAGAGAAATTTAAACAAAATTTGATTTAAAGTGCCTTTACAAGTATTAATTAAGCGATGCTTAGCGGTCGATAGTCAACAGCAAGTCGTGTCATTTATATTTCGTTGCGTTGAATTAAGTATTTTGTTGTTATGTATGTATATCATTTAATTAAAAACAGCTCTTAATATAATTATTTAATAAACCTAGGTTATCCTTCCTTTTTCTTAATGTTGAACCTTTTTACAATATACATTCATTTGAATACTGCAGTATTATGTGTAATTTAATGTAATTTAAGTTTTTGATTAGTCATTAACTGCGGATTCTATATTGATCTTGGGTTATATTCGTAGGTCAGTCGAGTTTAATCCTTGTAATTTATTGCCATTTAACTGCCGGCTCCTATGACAGATCAACCAATGATTTCATCTAAGGCACCAATGAATTCTAACGCATAAAGCACGTTCTACTACTTTTTATCTCCTGCCTCAGTTTAATTACCCTTGTTTTTTTATAAACTCCTTCTAATTTTATAACACAGATAGACCAAAAGAGATACTTTCCCTTGTAATGATGTCACTTGTAATGATACCCACATACTTAAAAAAGACTTTCAAATTATCAGATAACATGGAGATTTTCCAACCATCATTTTTGTCATAAAAGACTTACCATAACGACTAGTTTACTTTAATTGGGTTATAAAATTATTTATTCACTATAATCAACTTTATGGGTTAGGCGTCACACAAGTCACCGGCGTTAGTGAATGCGAAGGAGAAATGTTGAGAATGGGTTTAAACACTCCTTGAATAATATTGGTCCACCAATTTGTATTATCAAAAGTTTTACAACTCATATTTATTTTATAGTCTTCACAATTAAAAGATAATTTTACTTTAAATAGCTTTAAGGTGCCACAAAATTTGAATACGACATATTTTCTTATTTTTCATATCAGATGTTCGCTTTGAAAGTTACATTCACAAGTACTTCACTACAAAAGAGGAGTGAATCTAATAAATGATGTTCTAATAGGTACAATGAAGTATATTTCTTTTGAATATCGTTTCAAGGCCAAAACCCACAATATTTGCATCATCACTATGATACGACTACGATTATATATGTTAAACTGGTTATACTCGCGTTAGTTACATCGTATTTTTAATTACAACTAGTTAAAAACCCATTTAGGAGCTACACTCATAAGTGTGGACCAGAAAATAACCGTGGCGTGAGCTTCGTGTAGTTTGCTCTCTGGGCAACAGAAACCGACCATAGTTAAGATTTAATCGATTTATCTGACTTGTTGTCCTCTAACTAGGTATTTAAATACGGAGGTTTAGATACGTAAAATATCTTGCTGTATTAATTTTGAGGTGGTAGAGCTTAGCCATGTCAATATCAGTAGTTCATAAGTAAGGGTTGCCTCAAGCCGGCTAGTCAACATCATCTCACAGAAAAGCGTGAAATAACAGCTTTTTCAACGTTATGTTTCGTTCGATGGGATACTGGTTCCAGAGAGCAGCGGTAACCGAATAAAAGATGTGCCAGCTGTGGTTTGTAGAAGACGATCAATCAAAGTAGTCATCGATGACTGATGATCTGATCTTAAATATTTACTCCAGACTACCAGGGGTCTCTTTGCAACCTCGTTTCTTCTTCACATCAACGATTTACTATCACAAAGTATTGCGATTACAGCACCGTTGTCGGGAGGTCTATATCTAATGCGATTTCACATGATATTCGATGATATCCATAATTAACGAGTTAACTCTCAAAATTTGTTTACAAAGTTAACTCGTCCTTACACATGATGTCTTATTGAAGGGATGCGAACATATTCTAGTTTAATCGAACTAAAAAACAGGCCCGTATCTTTTCCGCCAAATAAAGTGCTTTTGAACTTAGACCCACATTCTAAGGTATTATCGATTACTGACCATCTAGTATGATATCACCATCACGTCCAATCCCAATTTCTAACAACAAATTAAATCTAAGGCACAGACATCTTCCCAGAAGTTGCTTGCTTGCTTTATATACGAGTATACACATCAGTGTATACATAGATTAGTTCATGCATGGAGTACTTTAGTCGCCTGTGGGATGACTCAACTAAATATCAACTTAAAGCTTTAGACTCGGTTGACCTTAGAGGCCCCAGGCTTATAAACGATGATGTACTTGTGAACAAGAAATTACAATCTCTTGGGCAAATCGACTGCTTATTGGTCTTTTATATAATCTACTATGTGGAGTGTGCGAAAACGTGGACAAAATTTTCATAATATTGTTGTACCAAACAGTCGGCCTAAGCGCTTTGAACGTTCCCTTTTGCTTCGAGTTATTTGGAATGAACGTCCTCCTTCTGTTTTCCTTGGCTAATAATTTACTGAAACCGTTAAAATTACAGTAAATCGGCTCTTCTTAGATAGGCGTATTATATCGTCTTCATCCTCATGATACGTCTATTTATGTAAATCGTAAAAAAATATATACTGTTGATGTATGAGGAATTGATTGCCATCAAAAGGGTTTTAGATTGTCTCTACTATGACAAAATAATAATATCTCGAAACGTGTTAATTTTAATCACAATACTTTTCATTCATTTCTTATAATCCTAATCGATGTCACCAAATGGCCATTTCATACCGTTTTATGGAAGTATTATATAATTTATAGCTATTTTGAATATTGACAACTGTTTTCAATAAACATAAATATTATTTATTTATCTCTAAAACTGTTTTCAATTCAAATTGCTTTCTAAACAATTATCATCTGCGTACGCAAGTACTTAAAAAGAAGTATTAAATTAAGATCCCTATAATAAAAACTTGAAGTTAACCTAGAGTTCAATAAAGCATTATGTTAGTTGGCTAATATGAAGTCTCCTCAACCACAATGTGAGGCACTCCATTTAAGTGACGGCGCGTGATGTATGATGATATATCACAAGCCGCTAGATGATGTCGCGGTGGCTTTTATTAGCGGAAAGGATCATAAGGAGTCATGATCTTTTTTTATAATTATGAAGTACTTATATTTCTTAGAGTTTTGATTAAGAGATCAATTATTATTATATTAATAATAATTTAAACAATTTTTGTTTACAATTGTGCCACTAATAACTAGATAGATCGAGAAATAGTACGATATAAAATATAAATAAAATACGGACACGTAAGACTTAATATTTTAAAATGATATATCTGCTTAAAACATTAATATAAGAACATTTTTACATTGTATTCTTTAAGTCGTGGGTGTATGTTTTTATTGTTACGTAGCAAAAAAAAATCCAAGTTATGACAATGTATTGAGGCAACCGAAATAAAGATCTTGATTTGTTATATCAGAAAGTAATATCCTGCACAGAGTTACTCGGAAGTTATTTCGTATCTTTCAAACAAGAAGCGACTAGACAAGCATTTTATGTTTTCTTGCGTGGAAAATGTGTTACTCTTGGATATAGTAAAAATACGCTTGTGTAAATTTATTCCGAAACTTTTGGAAATATGAATATTGTAGTATTGTGTATACGTACATTCAACTCGGGTATCGACACGTTACCTTAGTTGGCAAACGGGGAAAATATACTAGAGGTTCAGGTTCATGTCTTGCTATGTTGATTAATTTTTCATTCTATATTATTAAAAATTAAACTAAGCTTCATATTAATAATATCTTTGTAGAAAACTTGAAATAAGGGAAGTTACTGTAAATATTGAACATTGTAATTTATTACAACTAATTAACGTGAAAACATATACAGAGATCACTTCAATCAATGTATTGTTTGAATTTTGATGAAAATGATAGAGTTTATTTTATATATTTAAACCTGTGAACTACACTTAAAAAACAAAGATATAAAATTATATGCATTAGTTGATGCGAGGTGTACAGTGTGAGCCGATATAACACTGTCGAATGATCGTTTTGAACGAATCAGCCAAGCGGACTTTTGTGTTCTAAGCTTAGGATTTTCTAAAGCCGCTTGTGCTCCATAGCTTTCATATGTACTCACAGCTAGAGATTTATGTATCGATTTCAATTCACTGAAATGCAAAGAAACTGATTATCCAAACGGGTGTCTTTTAGAAATCTTCTTACGTTTGGCAATACTGTTCCAAGTTGTGGTATATTTTGTTACACTTTACATACTGACACTTACAATGATTGCATAAATATGATCATCTGCTTCACCATCATTCTGCTTCTTATACATTCTATTAGTAAACATATTGAGAGGTATACACCTCACGTGTTAAATACCTACGTTCTTTAACAGTTTTAAAGATGTAATAAGGTTTCTTTTTATGAATTATGATTCTTCATGTTTATCGGATATTATTTTAATAAAACCAACGTCCTTCTGCAAGCAATTTATTTGTGCAACTAACTTAAGAAAACATTGATATTACATATAAAAATCGTAATGATGGTACACTGAATATTGGCATAAGTATAGCTAAAAAAGGATATAAACAATAACTCACGATAGCTGTTATCATACTTATCGAAATAAGCTCTGGTTGATAGGAACTCACGAGCCGGGTATTTCTTTATTGTGATCTCTATAAACATCAATGTTTTCAATTTACTAACAATCAGAACCAGAGCAATCAATTCTATAGACAGGCCTACTGATTACTAAACTTATGTATGTCATTTATTTAATGTTGTTTGTTTATTGTATAAAAATAGAATAAGACACTTTTTGGTTTCATTGATTTGTTTTATTATATTTATTATCGTTAATATCAGTATCATATTTATCAACATATTGAGAATATGTTATAAGATCTTTTACGTGTTATTGGTTGACAAAGAAAACTGACGATGTCACTACTGTCTAGTCACGATGGAGCGCTTCACGGGACAACAGCTTGCTTTTTGCGTAAAACAATTTTACAAAAACAACGATTCCTATGTTACTGTACGACGCCTCTTTAGAGTTGAATACGGATTACAACGTGTAAGTTAGTATCCAAGTGTTAATTTAATTAAAGCTTGGGTTAAAAAGTTTGAGCAAACGGGATCGACAACGAATATTAAACAAACTGGGCGACTACGTTCAAGAAGAAGCGAAGAGAACATTCGAGAGGAGAAATTTCTGTAAGGGACGATCCAGAATCATCTACGCGTAAGCGGTCGGCGGCTCTTGCTATACCAAGAAGTAGTCTGCGGCGAATCTTGCATTTGGACCTTAAACTGCACCCATATAAGCTTCAAATTGTACAGGAGATGAAACCAAACGATTACATTCAACGCAAGTTATTTGCTGACACTATACTGGAGCGATTCTCTAGCCTTGAAAATGTATTGTTTACGGACGAGGCCCATTTTCATATTAATGGTCACGTAAATAAACATAATTGTCGATATTGGAGCACGGAAAACCCTCACTATAAACACCAAAAGCCTCTTCATTCACCAAAAAACGACAGTGTGGGCTGCTATATCCGCAAACGGCATAATCGGTCCATACTTCTTTGAAAATAATCAAGGAAATAATGTAACTGTGAACTCAGTGGAATACGTGAAAATGTTGCGAGAGTTTTTGACACCACAGTTGCATGAATTTGAAGGATACAATAGCCGGACTTGGATGCAACAAGATGGAGAAACATGCCATACATCAAACGTGACTTTACCGGTGGTCAAAGAAATGTTTCCTAACAAATTGATTTCTCGCAGAGGTGATATCCCATGGCCTCCCAGAAGCCCGGACCTTACACCTTGCGATTTTTTCTTGTGGGGATATCTGAAGAGTCGAGTATACCTTAATAAACCGACGACCATATCCCAATTAAAAGAAAACGTCCACGAGGAGATAGCCGCGATTCCGCGCAGCATGTGTCAACGAGTTTTCCAAAGTTTACGTAGTCGATTGCAGGAGTGCCAACGACGAGACGGAGCACATCTCGACGATGTCATTTTTAAAAAAATATTTTTAATAAATGATAATTACGTTAAATAAATCATAAACAAAATAACATTTGTACTTTTAAAAGTGCAAAAATTTTTGGCCCACCTGTATAAACTAAAATACAACATTCAAAAATCAAATTTGAGTCATCACCAAAAACAAATCCAGGTTGTGTCCCATCTAAAATGCTTAGATGGCTAGATGGTTTAGATGGCTATGCTAGAATGCCTAAATGCCCTACTATTTAAAATATTATTAAGTCGATATAGAATTAATTCAAATATGAATGCTAAGTAACATTGTTTTTATGATATGTATGGTGTGCAATAAAGAATATAAAATAACATCTAGTAAAAACTTGAATGAAAAACATAATTAATGACCAAAAATTACATCACATAACAAATTTACAAAAATAACATTTAAATATATAATGTAATTTTCTATTAGAAAGCTAAAGTAATCAAAGATTGGCGGTTTAATAATCGAGGCATTAGATCACTTGTTCTAACCGTCTAAAAATATAAATTCAAAGTCATAGTTTCTTAAGTATTTAAGAAATGAAATAGAATAGAAAAAGAATAGAAATGTATCATTTCACTTGTGAAATTTTATATTCTAGTTGCACGATTCCAAAAAGTAGGTCCATTAAGAAGAAACGGCAAGAAACTCCTAGAAAACTTTTTTAACTTACTACTAACTTAATTTTTTTATAATATTTGAGCACAGACATACTTAGTAGAGTGTTGTTAATTGATATTGTTAATTAAAAGTGATCTAATTTTCCAAGTAAAAATAAAAATAATTACAAAGTAGTTCATGGAGTATTTGAATAATTTATTCCTATTTTCTCTATTCAACTTAAGAACAGTGTCTATTGAATTTACAAAAAGAGTTTTTAGATTTCAGTAAACGCTCTTATTTATAATTAACCAGCTACGACAGTTCGTTAATAAATAAATTAAGATATACAGCCCAAATTTTTAACTTATATATTATATATATTTGGTTAAAATATAAAAAAAAACATAATACGAGCCACTATTGGGATAGAAATACTTAAGTGTGTTTTCAGGATTCTGTGGAAAGTAAATAGTATTTCTGAACTGAATATTCTGATTCCGATTCTTAATATTGTTACTGATTTTTATTATTATTTCAAAAATCTATTTTAAGAATAAATTAGACATTTATAAAATATCTGGGAAATAACAGATCTTAGCTTACTTTACGAGCGTATCCAACTACATTGCCAACAACTATATCTAGCTAATAATAAGTATTTATTATTTATTTTTTCCCACGTTCCACTCGAATGTGGAACGAACTTCCTTCGGCGGTATTTCCAGATCGATACGACTTGGGTACCTTCAAAAAAGGCATATACTCCTATTTCCAAGGCCGGTAACGGTCTTGTGAATCCTCGGATGTTGTAACAGTTCATGAGTTAAAAAAATATATATGTATGGGTGGAGTTCTAAATGAAATATATATATATATCGATAATAGATATACATCTCCCTTCTATGCATAATGTTATCGATATTTACACTTTAACGAACAAACTTATGTATGTCTCATATATAGTCCCATGAATAATAGTTACAAAAATATTAGACAAAGGTAAGGTGAATCATATAAAAACTTTGAACTTGAGTAAACGAGGTTATTTGTGATCAGAGATAGAAAAAATATTATTTTATTGTATGTAACTTTTCCATTTAGTGTTTGTGTATCTAGTGGGTAGCTTTAAATCAAATATACATTTTAATATTTAAGACGCAACTTGTTAAAACTTAAATTTAAATGTATACAATAAATACTTTTCCAGCTGGACTCAGCAGTAGGTTACTTGACTTAAACAAAAACACTCAAATATTTATTTTGGTTAATATTATTAATATTAATCTTTTAAATTATATTCTTAGGCGCCACTGACAATGAACAATTGACATATACACAGCCCCCTTGTTTGTCAGTACAAGAATATGTAAAGTGGTACATCAACAGATAACATCTTAATATTTAACGAGGATTAGGCATTTAAAGGCAGACTTGTTCACCTGTATCACATGCAGATGTTGTTACAGCAATAGATCAGGAAGCAGGACATGCAGGTCGACGATCCAAAGTTACATGTATGCACGTAGTAAATATTTATTATAAGAAAAAAAACCTCCTGTAATGAACAATATATAAGTTAAACTACGAAATAGCACTAATCGCGCCGTTATCTATTCTATTAATATCAAATTATAATATCTTATGGAGGAAAAAGGCCTCACAAGCAATAGTATAGCATATGTCGATCTAATATTCGCAACAGGACAAATACTGAAATTATGCAACGTAAAGCATTAAAAAAAAGCAATGAAAGCTAAAGAACACCTCCTAACTTATAGTAAGAATTCAATTTACTTACCATATGACCCTGAAATGAGGTTTTAAACAGACCGGAAATGCCGGCAATAAGAATCATGGTTAAGCCATAATATTTTATCAACCCTGCAATGATACACATATAGAATTAGAAGGATCAACGCCTTATAAGCGTTTATAAGAAACACTAATTCCAATCACACCTACTGGAAGATAATTAAAAAAATCCGTGCCCGCAGGGGGACACGCGTGGGTAGACCTCGTGGGTAACTCGTTTAAAATATAACTCACTACCGATAATACATGATGCCGTTGTTTACATCAAACACTTTCAAGCAAAAAGCGGTTTTAATTTTATTTCTCGGAAAAGGTATCTTTTTTGGAAATAGTTTTGGTACCTAAATTTAGAGTAAAAAATAACCTTTCTATTAAAAATATTTGATACTAGGGAATATTACCAGAAAAAAGTTGACGTGGTTTTACTTACCTTAAATTTTCAAGCTAAAAGTGTTTTTTATTTTTTTTCTCGGAAACGGTACTTTTTACGGGCAAAACTTCTAATACTTAAATTTAAAGTAAAAAATAACCTTTCTATTAAAAATACTTGTGATGTAAGAATGTTTACCAGAAAAAAGTTATGAATTTTTTTCCAAAAATTTTCGGTTTTTTTAACCCCGCCCCTAAGTTATTGAAGTTAGGTTTTCGGTTTATCTACATTAGTTATAGGTATTCATCAAAGACATCATATAATATGAACGCGATTGATCTTCTTTGCATAGGTAAAAAGTTATGGTCGAAAAACTGAAATCAGAAAAAGTGAGGCCCTAGCGCCCCCTGTGTTCGGATTTCTCTGGTTAACGAACTTAACCTTCATTTTTGGATGGTTGATTTTTGTGCAAAGTTTGAAAGCGATCCGAGCGAAACTGCGGCCGCTATTGTGCTGACAAAAGTCAAATCTGGACGCACGCACGCATATATATATATATATATATATATATATATATATATATATATACATATAAACTTTTTGGCCAATGGTCATTTCGGAGTCAGCTTGTCATAAGAAGACCTCCTGTAAAGAAATTTTTCCAAAATTCGAAAGTAGGGGATAAATGAATGGGCAGACCGAATTCTTCGAGGTCTACCCAAAAAATATATCGGAAGTCCTTCCGATAGAAAGATCGTGACGTTGAATTGTACACAACAAATACGCGAATAGTGATACTACCTCAAAATTAAATGTGGGTGAATTCTTAATTGTTAGAAATGAAAATAATAAAATTTGTAATATTGAATTAAAAAATAAAATGTTTTTGGAAACAAATAAGCAGTATTAATTGACAACATTTTAATGAAATTTAAATATATCAATATGACAACGTAGACAGCATCTAAATATTTGAAACGAATGTCAGCTAGATTTAAGTATTGTACAGCAGTATGCTATCAATTTATATAATTTATGATATAAGAAACACACTTAATAATAAAATAGTACAATATTTCGAGAAATCCAAAGCATCCTCAAGCTGGCAACATCCAATTTCTAAGACAATATGAAATGTCACAGACTAGTAGAGAATTTTAAAGTCATTTAAATTACCTGCCAACAGATAATTAATCGACCTAATCACAGACAAACAACATAAAAATTTTAATGTGTGACTAAGTATTTAAATTACTTGACCTAAACCTGTAGAACAACGATGGCCTCAAAATCAGCTGTAATTGAGTTAGTCATATTTTTCATCGTTTTCTATAAATTTATATAGCGATATGTAAATAATATTTGTTGACTGTTCTTTTTGTAACATTATAGATAATATTTCAAAATAAGTATCACATTATTTGTTACGATATCATCATCAAAACATGAAATATATGATATAATATCATGTTCGATATTCGTAGATTATTTCTTATCAAGGTGTCAGGACGGTAACCCTATATACAGTTTTTAATACTAGACAAAGAGAAGGAATATATAACCATTAATTGCACACTTTACTGTTAACATTTCCACTAAGATAATACCCAAATGTCTACTAAACAAGAATGAAGTAACATCGGGTAACCCAGCCGAAATCCTCTCATTAGAATACCAGACCATTACTGTAAAATGGACAAAGGCAATGTTTTAGCGTTTTAGACTTTTTAGTCATGTAATAAGGATTAAAATCGAGCTCTAGCTACTATAGCAACTTCGAGACATGTTTACTGCTTCAATTTAGAATTACATCTTTTGTAAAACAAATGTTATAATTATGTTTATAGAAAATAAACTTTCGGTAATTAAACGTCTACATAATTATAAACAATCCAATCTAATGTTTCATATTAGTTAACTCAATCCTTTAAAATCAACTCAATCCAATTAAGTCTATTTTCATGTATTGTAGATATCAGACTGACATAATACTTATATCGAAAATAATATCTAAATTCTGTAAAAACACTTTTACCGATACAAATAACCCAGCAACTTCAACCAATTTACCAGCAAAAGGGTACTTAATAAGTGTTAACCTTCACCTCTTGTTTCAGAATAAAAGTTAGCATCTGAAACGCCTTATACATTTTAATGCGTACGGTTCGGGATGAGCGTGACAAAACACCTGTACGTGACCAGCGCGACGCCGAGTTGTTCTCAGTTACGTGTTAGTAATATGGCCGAGCCATTTTTCAAGGCTTTTTTGCTGTCGAAACTGCGAAAAACTATCTATCAACGTCTAGTCTGTTAATCTTTGACTTTTTATTATTTTAGTGAAACATGTTTCTGTAATGGACTTTCACGCCTCAAAAATGCATTTTATATTTTTAAGTTTTACTTTCACTTTTTATATATTTATAGCCTAAATTATGTATATAATTATAGGATAAATAAAGTAAAATTAATGGCCAATAATGGCTCCTTATTTGAATAAAAGTATTTTAAAGTCAATAAAATATCATCATTACTATTTCGTTAGGCAATGAAAAAATGCATTCAAATATGTTAAACAGTTAAATCTTTCTTCTGAACTAAGAACATGAATCATGAGGCTTGAAGAGCTTGTCTTAAAGTAATGTAAAGAGAGCTTATATGACAAATTATTATCTGAGATAGTTTTGAAGTGCTTAGATTAATTATATACAAACTCACTAATTTACTTTTATATATATTTTGCGGGACATCCTGTCTATTTAATTAGTACATAACAAGTTAAAGATACACTTAGCGAGATCAGTTCGGCGTATTATACAAAACGGAACTTTTTTGAATATAATATATTAAACTTTGATAACATTATTACACGTTAATGTAACTACAAAACTAATTCTCGGATCTAGAATGCTTCAAGGATACTTCGTAAGTAGGTCGAGTGTTTGAATCCCGGGTTCATTGGGAGTCTGCGATTACAGCTTTCAATATAGATTAGATATAGTTTTAGGTAATTTGATTTTGTTATTCGGAAATTATAATATTTATCAAAGTTTGTATGTTTTTTATTAATTTCATACCAAAAAGATTTTATACCAATTTTTCGTGAAACATACACATGCGATCTTTATAAATTTGTCCAACGAATTCAAAATTCAGTGCCTATGAACAATGCAAAAAATAAAACGCTATGAAATCTATTTGAACAGTGCAGTAAAAGGTTGATTCCAAGTGTTTTTGTCACCAATAAAACAAAAAATCAGAGAGAGATATGGAGCATGAGTTTATTCGATTTCGTTAGGCTCACACAGAATTGTCAATTATCAGAATCCAGCTGTCGCTCGCAGTTATTTTCTACGAATAATGAATCAAAGGCAAAGCGGCGTCAAATATTATAATATTTAAGAATATTATATTTGACAAATATAACACGCGACTGTTATTGCTCACGACAAGAGAGACTCCTCATCGACCCAAAAATCCATTACTGTTATAGAAATGAAAAACGTATTTACGAATTACGTTTCGAGGATTTTATTGTAATAAGAAATAATAGGTGCCTTGTATTAAATTTTATAAAGATATAGTATTATTAAATTTAATGACATATTTTACAAAAGAAATCTGCAGTCAGTCATTTTATGCAGTCGTATACTTTTCGTACATCAATAGTAAATGTTAATATAAATGTCGCATTTTCAGAAGGGAATATTGTATTTTGATCAATAATTAATAATATCTTATCCGAATAAAACAAATTCATTAGTTTGGCCTACACGAAGTATATATATATTGATACAATATCAACAAGCCTGAGGGTACAGACCCTTTTTATTGTTAAGAGGATACTCGGCGTCTTACCTTACAAATCTTATAATTATATTATTTGATTTCCTGTCTCCAATATTACTTAGCACAAATAAATTACTTTATCAATCTAATACCAATGTTTGTTACGAGTACTTCTGACGAATCGTCCAACATTTTGCAAATTATTTTTGAAGTTCGTGTTATGTTGTTACAATTACGTTACTTACTTTAATAATAGGCAACCAATATATCAACTATTATCACAATCTGTTCAATGGTTTTGGCCTGATCTACGACCAAATAAACATCCTACGACCTACACTTTATCACTTATTTTGTGTAACCGGTGGTTCGATTTAAATGATATTTCAAATTAAATCATTACGAATTAATTTATTAATAAATTTAAAAAATGTAAAATATCACAGACTAATTGAATCTCTATAATTAGCTGTCAACAAGTAATTAAGCAACCCTAAGTCTTCTCAGACTAGGCGAACGACAAACATCATAAAAATGAGAAAGTGTGGCTATAAATATGTAAGTGACTACAAAATTAATTAAATTTCTCCAAAATAATACAATAGAGAACAGTTCAAACTATAATTAAACTTACCCGTGCGCGGCGGGTGTTAAGCCGAGCCCCCTATCTTCTTTTCTTAATATTTTTTGTATGGCTAAACATTTTTTCAATCTGTTTTCCCTATAACATCCGCGTTCGGTTCAAACATACATGAGAAAAATTTTAGCCAATTATCTTGTCGCATCCTGGAGACAACTAACACAAAAAAAGGTCTCCCAAACGGTTAAGAGCTTCGCTTACGCTCAGCTCAATTATCTGCATCATGTCATATACAACTAGAATGTTGAAAAAATATATCGATGACCTCGCTACTGTTTTATTCAAAGTCACTATTTAAAAATAACAAAAAGTCAGGGTTTTTAAAGCATAAGTCTAATGCGCATACGATTCACCTGATATTATGTAGTTTTTATTGTACTTATATTTTCTTCGGATAAAATATTTGACTATATTAATATGTTCCAAAACTCAAACAAATGAAGAAGGTCAAAGAGGCCCTGGAGGACCAAAAGGAGGTGTCATGTTTAAATTTGCAGTTTGCCAACACTTTACCCTAACTATACGTTCATATTTGATAAACAAATATAAAAATGAGTTATGAGACCCGACCGCTGAATAATGAAGATACAAGTTTACTTGAGAGATGTTTTCATTTTGACTTCATATACTTTTCAAATTTGTATTTTGAAATAAAACATAATTGGCCAAAAAAACAAATTGTTTTATTTATAATATAAGCAATATTGAGACTGAAATTTAACAAATATAGTCTTACTAAATAAAACGATTATTACAACGGATACCTAGCACAGACATCGCTCAGAATCTCGCAGCCGTCACGCGGATAAAAGTGAACAAGCAAGTCCATATACAGGTTCATACCTATTTCATTTTTATGTCGAGCTGGCGGTAACCTTGCCTATTGTTTGGAGTGATTTTATAGATATTATTTAAACGGATTTTTAATATTTTGTGTAGCATATTATGTTGCATATTAATCTAATTAATTATGAGAACAAAAAACAGGATTAAGTACTCTTTCTACTAGTGAAATATCTATTTACATATTGTAATGAGATATAGTATATATTGTTACAAAGTCGTGATAAATTAAATAGTTTAATTAATTACGAAGATTTTTAAAACCATACAAAGTTTTCTTAAGTCTCGTCCCATAAAAAAATTATCACAATATAAAAGACGAAAAACCTTTCATTTGAATCGATCAAATGTTCAAACTTCGGGTTAGCAAATTGACAAAGGGCAGGGCTTATCGTTTCACTACTGAAGAGCGGCGACGACTTGAATACAAGATGATCCGAAAACCATACCATGTTTAATGGAAAACAATGTGGCATTTCTCTGGACTTTTTATATGAAATTGCCAACTTGCAATAACTTATATTCACTATGAATCTAGGTCTATACCTTGCGATGAAATCGATGGTTAGTCAGGTTATCAATAGTTCTTATCTATCTATCTAGTTATTAGAAATGTTTAGGTTTTAATAATATTGTAGCAATTTGATTAAATTCTATACTAGTATCAAAATATAATCAACGCCAGCATGTCATGTTCCTACATAGATTTTTATATTTTACATTCTTATATTATATATTTTTTTGGCCGAATAAATTTAAACGATTTTTTAAATAAGATCCTTTTCATTGTCTTAATTTTATCGAAAAAAGATATATATATAGACTCCCAATAAATGATTAGGTACTTTAAATCTTATAATTCATTTCATAGTATAAATATCTCTATCTATATTTATAATAAATAATTATTACATATTTGCTAACTGTTAAGCAAAATAATTTATTAATATTTTTTAATATTTTTTACAACTGAATTTATTAATATTTTTTACAGATATTTTTTAAGAAATTTGAGACTGCGACGGAAATTAACATTTCCTATTGGTTTAAGAGGATTTACTTCTGCAGATTCGTAATTTTACCTTGAAATTTGTTAAAAGTCTAAACTTTTTTCTCGCAGATTTAAAAGTTTATTTCTTAAGCCCATTAGCTTTTCATTCAATTTTCCATTTCTCTAATACCTACTTACATGTCAAATATTTACACAAGGCTATATTCACCAAATATAAACAAATTTTACTTATTAATATATATAAAATATTTACTTTCTTCTTCATTTCCAAATATATATTTTAAAAATAACCTTGAGATGCAAATATCGATATGCAGTAGCGAAATTCCAAGCGATCTTTCAGTCCGTCACGTGTGGTCTGTTTCTATTCGTTGTCGATTTTCAACGCTACCGCTCTAGAGTTGTATTTAGAGCGTCTACTTCCCAAGTCCATATTTGAGTACTTGGTATTTTTATAGTATCTTAAAATTATACTAAAAGTATTGGAGACATTTTTTCTTTAAAATATCTGTTTGTATTTTAGATGACATTGCTTTGTTGAAAATAAAAAAAAAATATTATCTTTTGGGAAAACGATATACATTTACTTCTTTTTTTTAGCTTTGATGTCCGAGGCAAGCATCTCTCCGAAGCCAGGCACTGGTCGGCGCCCGAGGTGTTCGGTCCACGGGCTCACTTCTCCACATCTCCAGCCCCCGCGTCGCTCCTCGTGCGTGATGTCAAACGCCGAGACGAGGGCGTGTACAGATGTCGCGTGGACTTTAGGAATACGCAGACTACTAGCTTTAGATATAATCTTACTGTTGTTGGTAAGTTATTCTTTATTATATGAAAAAGTTCTAGAAATATATAAGGGCATTTTTTTAATAAGAGCATTTCCTTTTATACATTTTGAAAGCGCTGAATTATTTAATAGAAGTGAATAAAAAACGATAATTCGTAGGCAATTCCATTTGAAAAACAACTCAACCCAGGCATGCGTTTCATGCGTTATACGTTTTATTGCATCAGCTTGGCATTTAGCACTTCAGGTGAGAGCAATAGCTATTAGCATTTACATGACATTTATATTTAAGGTCACTGGATACTCTTTGAACCTAGCAATTATTAAGAATAGTTGGAATGAGAGTCTATAATTTAATTTTTAAATAGAGAAGACAATGTAGGACATTATTACTTACTACTTCTTACTTTAATTTCTTTAGTACATACGTTTAAGAGAGTAATCTATCATCCCAGTAGAGAAGGCCCGTTTACAAAATGCAGTGAAAAGAATGACAATCAAGCTATATTAAATGTCTAATATCTTGATAGAAAAAAAATACATTTCTTTATGTAACGAGAGAATAGAATATGATAAAAACATTTTAGAGTATGCAATAACCGGTTTCTGGTACGACACATTTTACTCAAATCTGTAAACTATTTCACCGAAATAATTAAATTAATAAGCAACCTCGTGAGTTCGGAGTGAAAGAGACGTTGATTGAACATTCTGACAAACTTGAGACGATCGATCACACTAACAATGATTTGAATACGAGGTGACGCTAACGAGTTGTTGTGTTAACAAATATGACAAAGGAAACGAAGGTACGAACTAAATAATATATTTTGGTATATTTGGGCACAGTAGTTACTTTTTAGGTAAGAAACATATGTTCTAAATGAATCTAGAATAAACGTTTACAAAAATTAAATTAAACCTTAGTTTTTTTTATGACTATTAGGTTTCAAGTAAAATGTCGTTAACCAGAAGCCTTCACTTAAAATGTGAAGTTGAATTTTAATACATAAACCAAAGTCCAAAATTATGGTGAAAAGTATTTTACATAAGAAATATGAAAATACCAATATCAGAAAGTAATCACTTAAAGAGAGTGAGAGTTAAGGGAGGCATTACAATATTGCTGTTTTGTCTGCGTGACGTCAGAAAATCATACTTAATTTTCCTAAAAATACCGATTTACTAATAAATCGCCTTTTTTCTATATGTAAGACTATATCTAGAAAAACCTATCAAGATTCTTATAACTTCAAAGTAGAGATAAGAGTATTTATAATCTACAAAAAATATTTCAAAATATTATTATATATGTAAAAACCAATGTTTTAAATTCAAAGTTATAAGTAATGATTTACTCGTTTTCCATTAAAACGTTTATTTTGTCATCAAAATTTAAACATTCATAACGTCATTCACATATTATGAAAAACCATGAATAAATACATACATGATAAATTTTCAAAATTTATTCAACATATTCAAATTGCTTTTTAATTTAACCTTCTCACTTTTGTCTTTTTTATTGAGCACATAAATATATTGGATGTCATTACCGTTATTGTATTTTCGGTAATGAGTAGCATCCCGATCCCGTTCCCTACGGCCCATGTAATTACGCCCTGGACATTTCCACTATTAATTGGATCGGCCTTTCAAACAAAACCGTATTCGATTGCTTCAGGCTCCTTTATTGAAATGCGATCGCTCAGTTTACTACCGTCATTCAATTTCGTTTGCTTTAAATTCATCGCTCTTCCGGTTGAGACTTTTTGTAAGTACACATCCACTTAAATGTTAGATTCTTAGTTTATTTTATCACTATAAATCTATAGCTATCGGTTGTTATAGACGTTTCTTCGTCTACATTTTCATTCAAAGATGTGGTTAGTGTCAATTGATACTACCGAGTTTCAAACTTGAAATCACTTTGAAAGGCTATCGAAGATGCCGATCAGAGCGAAGTGATCTGATTATCACTTTGTTGTCTTTCTATTACGCGGTACGTTTCAGTTGAAGGCTCTACTCAAATTGAATGCAAATTTCTTCCATTATAGAATCCTTTTAATTAAGAAAGTAATAACAGATGTAGTTACATAATATTTGAAAAACATTATTTAATTACCAGTACTTCGTACTTCATTTATTTTTAAATTCAGCATCAACATTTTTGATATGTTTATATATATTAGAAAAACAAAATCAAACATTATGCATATTTTAGTTGTATTTTTACTGCCAAAATTATAAATATTATAACTTGCTATAGAATAATTATATAATCATTATTAAATGTATTTAATAATACAATAAAACCATATTTTTAAATTAATAAAGAAACATATACATTCATTTTCAATATTATACATATCTTCCAGTCAACAAAAACTTACACTATTTTTACTCGCAGTCAATGGTTCGAGTCGGAATTAGAGGCTAAAGTTAGATTGGACGAGCCCACTGTGTCGAATGTAAAACCCAATTGGGCTTTCATGCTTTAAACGGGCCCCACCGAAATAACCCTACACGGTGTGACGTAAAACACAACCAATACAATGCTTTCAAAACGTGCAAATCTCGACCTAAAGACTTATAAGAGAAGCAAGTCACAGAACTCATTTTAAGATGGCTGACCGGTATGGGGAACAGACTAATGGTAATCGAACGGAGCTGTTAGCAATCACCTGCGTTGTATCGGGCTGATTAATTGCATGCAGGGATCTTCCTATAATATTGTTTATTGCATCCGTTTGAGCGTAACACAATTAACCCTAGATTAGAGCAATTTCATTAATTTGGTTGCTTTAAATACTTTTAAATTATTTCAGTTCAATCGTTTAGGATAATTAATTCTATGAACATAAAGAATTTGGGGAAATTATTTTTTTTATATTTTCATCGTTCGAATAGCTTTAAGCACTTTTAAACTCGGAATCAACATTTACTTCATTGAGCCTTTCACCAACTCTTTTGAATAAATAAATATAAGGTAAAAAGTAACGTGTATATTTTTGTCTGTCTTTAAAATCGATAAAAACAATAAGTGTTTTAAAGTTCACTCATAACCTCTAGAAATTTGAACAATCTTCAAAAGACCCAGAGAAAAACTAGTAAGAATAAAACAGCCACTCCGCGGCAAGTTTGATCCACATTCGCATTTTCCGCTTTAGTTTCAAAGTAGTTGTCGTAAAGACAAAACAAACAAAACTCAATATTTATACTTCGGAAAGATTTCTTACCTTCTTGTTTTTTTGTTGTCTGGTTTATAGAGCATTTATTACCAGAAGAACAGACATAGAACATAGAACACAGAGCAGAATAACACTGTTTAACATAATATCATGAATTACAAGATTCCAAAACTTCCCAAAACTTAATGCTTTTTTTTTCAAGTGAAAGTACTGTAAATATTTATGTTCCGTTTTATATTTATCATTTAGATATTAAAAGTCATTAATGACATGTTATTATTTCAGTGCCACCTGAAAAGCCTGTAGTAGTGGACCGATGGGGACGAGTTATCAACGCGACAACACTGGGCCCTCACGAGGAAGGGGATGATGTGCTGCTAACTTGCCGTGTTCTTGGAGGTATTTATATCCAGCTGAAATAATGACTCTTAATATACTTATAATAGTATTTTAGTGGAGTATTTATAACTGTGTGTCTACTCATGACAAAATATACAGAACAAATAATCAATTGCGTAAATCGATCCGTAGAAAACTTATTGTATCAACATTCGTAGGTAAATATACAACTAACGCTAAACAAATAATTACATGGTTCGTTTATTCCCGCAGTGCAAATAAAATCATGTCATGAGGCAACGCTCGGAAATGAGAGGACATGCTTAGTGTAGTATAATCAAGTGATGAATTAACATTTCTGTTTCGGTGGAGCGTGATGAATAATTCATAGAATTGGCTTCGCTACAAACGGCCTTGATATGATCACGGTGAATGAATGGGGTTGGGCCACGCGTCCTTTTAAATAAAAAATATGTATAATTATTATTACTCCTATGCTCATATTAACAAACAAATATGATTTTCAGTTTTACGTAAAAAAAATAAGAACTTTCCGTCTCATTTTGACCTCATTAGCGACTAATTCTTTATTTAAAAGCTTGTGAATAATAAATAACATAATGTTTTTGTAATAATAGAAAAACGGCAAGTGTAACAAAAGTACCTCTGGTATTTAAAAAATAAATCAGTGTTCAAATTCTATCAAGTCTCGTGGATTTTTCTCTACAGCCTGAAGGCACTCGTCTAAGACACTGGAACGCTTTTAACTGACAAAACATTGTTGAGGAAGATATTTACTATTGTGGAAAGATTGCAGACGGCCATGAAAGATAACGATCGTTTGAGTTGGAGTAGTTGGTTAAACATTGATAAATGTTGTTTCTAATATTTTTGATAGAAAATATATACCAAATTAAGATACTTTTAAATTTATCTTTATAAAATTAGATATATCAAATCGGTAAAGGTACAACCTTTAACTGATTATAACAGAGTACTCTAAGTCCGAAAAGACGAGAACGCATGTTATTTGCATAATCGAGAAATTGATTGAAGCGTATTTGAAAGGATCTTGACTGTTTTGGGACACTTCTGCCGCCTGTTGCTCGTGTTTTCATTATTTTGATTAAACGTGTACGTTTTCAGAATATTTACTGTGTGGAGTTTGTTAAATTCGCTCTCGAACGTTTATTTAACTATATGTCATGCCAGGAAATTGTCATGTCAATTGGATTTTGCAATGAAAGTATATTATCTAAATGCAATTAGTTGAATGTGTAGGCAACTATCAAATGAACGATCGATAAGTATGGATTATATCAATATTTACTTACAATTTTAATTTAAAGTAATGAAAAATATTTGTTGCAAAAATGTGTAAGCATCTATCTATTTTATATGAACTATTGTTCCAAATATATATAACACCCGATTGAATAAAAATATCAACAAAAATTTCATTATTTTGCCGAGCTGTTTGTACTAACGCCCAAATCTAATTTAAATAAGCACTTTTGTTGTTTATCGGCCTCGGGTGGGATGTTGTTAGCAAAATCGAATCTATTGCTATATAAATAAGGCATATTATTGTAAGATTCTGATGTAGGTTAAATTAGGCCGCTACTCTGGGTACTGAAGAATATTCGTGACCTGCTTTATTCGCAATTATAAAAAGGCTAAAACTTTTTTGTTTGTTTTTGCAAATCAATTCATTAATATTATATTATTTTTTAATGAGAGCGTTAAATATTTCGCTGTTTTGATCTTGATTTAATTCTCGTTACTATGTTTTCTTAAATATATGTATGTATGTAAAACATATACAAAATGATGACTGAAACTGTATCTTATTTTGATTATTAAATTACGTTATGTTTTATTCTACAAAAAGAAAATCCTCTCCTTCATTTATGATGCATGTATAAACGTGTGCATGTTATACAATAACATAAGATACATTTTATAAATTTAAAATGCATCTCAAACAACTTTTTCAATGATTTCTAAAAGAGAAACGATTATATCAGTATCTTATTCAATAATAGTGGAAAATTCTATAGAATGAAATGTGAGATTCTCTGCTATCATTATAACTTGGTCGATAGAGGAGCACTACAATTTACACATTTTTGGTTAATTCAGATGTGAATTCAAAAGGACATACTATAATAGTAGTGCAAGTAGTACAATAAATTTTCACGAATGTTTAACAGAATAATGTCATAGCAATTTATATATTATAGTTAATATTTTTATGTTAATCTATTAGGTCACATTATTTATTATATCTTACAACAAATTATATTTTATAATTTACTACACTTTAACAAAAATATCATATTATTTTAGTTAGCAACAGCATAGGAAGCATTGTAATTTCAAACAAACTAGTTAACAAGTGTTTTAAAACGTAATGCCGCTACGAGTCGCCAATGAACATATGCAAGACGCAAATCCAAATTGAAGCCATTGACAGTTTAAATTAGATAGGATTTACTTGCTATACTCATTGGAACGAAGTGCCTGGATAGCACTAAAATGAAGCTTAGATATATGTCTGTGGAAGATTTAGTAGTTTGGTCTGTTTAATTTAGTAAACTGATTTAAGTGCTGATGCTTTTGTCTTTATATATGCGGAATAATAATACTCTAGTAACGTTAACCAATGTCCAAAGTCCAAAGTCAAAATTTTTGAATATGATTTGGTAAATTAATTCGACTTTCCATGCACCAGACCCGTTGAAAACAAATATTGTCATAGTGACTCGTAACTTTTTCTAATTCTGGATTTAATGATATCCTCTGTGTCTATATGCATTTATACTCCTACGATAAAAATGAGAGCACAATAAATACAAAGTTTTAATTCATTACAATTTAAATTAATAAGTACCGTACTCGACCTCCTTCTGAATTTAAATAGCGTTTAGTTAATTTAATGCGTCTATACTCGCAATAAATCCTCCCGGGGCGTGAGCTTTAATGAGAGTTTACACACTTATGTTCAGTGTCTCCTTCACGTTTTTAAATCTTTCAGATTTTTAAAGGACGAACCTGGAAATTGTATACAAATATTTAAAGGAGTTTCTTATTTGTTTCTACTCGCGAACGAGATATACGAGTATATTAAGTTTATTGTAATTTTATATCTTACTTTATTAGTATTAACTTATTAGTTTTGTTGTAGGTCGCCCAGAACCGTCAGTCCGGTGGCTTGTCAACGGAGTATTGGTTGATGAGGAATACGAGCACAATACCGGAGATGTTATAGAGAACAGGTTACTCTGGCCAGCGATACGCAGAGCCGACTACGCTGCTGTCTTTACGTGTCAAGCAGCTAACTCACACCTGGTCCCTCCTAAAGAGGTCTCACTAGTGCTGGATATGTATTGTAAGTGCATCTTATTATATATAAAATGGTTAATAATAGAAGATAATAACAATAACAAGTAAAATATTCAAAACCCGGTATAGATATGGATATTTCAAAGAAGATTAAAACCTTTTGTACTTTTTGTTATATTTTATTATGATAAAAGTCTGAATTTAATAATAATTTTTATATTGCAGTACGGCCACTTACAGTGGAAATAAAAAAGCCATCTGAGCTAGGCGAGGGTGGAGTACTGACGTCGGAGCGGCGCTACGAGGTGGCGTGTGAGTCCGCGGGCAGTCGCCCGCCAGCCGCCGTCACCTGGTACAAGGGCAAACGACAACTCAAGAGGATCACGGTGAGTTATTCATATTATAATCATAATACACTTTTTTTATTCCATCTCATATTTATAATGTAAATATCGGTTGTACATTTTTCAAATGAGCGCTTTACTGTAGATGGGTTTGGTTATTCCATTGTACAATGCATTATAATAACTGCACCGAATCATTTCAGCAAACTGCCCATATCCAATTCTAAACCGTATTAACAATGGTCATGATTATATTTTAGATGATAACAATCATGATCTAACGTTTATATTATGAATGAGTAAGAAGCCTGGCGACCGGCCAGCGACACCGATGTGGGGGGATCGAAAATCGATTTGATAACACTTTTATTTGAGCCCATTTGAATAGACTCTAAACGGGGTGGCTGTGAATAACACCTGGCGTTAGCCAATAAGCGGCAGATATTGCCGTATAGAAGATTAGGTTCAGTGCAAATGTAATAGGGTTAATTCTTTTGTCGGTAATAGTATTCCCCAAGTTAATTTGTATCCGAGATAAGTTTCAGCATCGCTTGTACTGATGCTTTTACTTTAGTTCATTTTAATCGGTAATTGTAGGTATAGATTAAACCACACTAATGCCTACCTACGAAGATATAGCCCTTATGATTCATTTCCATTACATATAGTAGAATACATCGTTAACTAGGCGTGAGATAATAATGTTAGTGGAGTGTACTAAGAATCAATCGAGCGACTAGCCCTTATCATCATTAGAGAGAGCGCACCGCAGGGCTCGCATTAATCGAATAGTCTTAAGACGTTCCAATGGTATCCCTAATGACTTCTGTGCGATATATACTTTAACAGATGCTGTAACAAATGCATTAATTAACGTTAATATTCTACAGTTATATTTTAATATTTAACATTTCAAATTATAACGTAATTAAATTGTAACCTTCAATGAACTTATATATATATATATAAATATAAATATATATATATATATATATATAACTTACCTTCTATATAAAGAATAAAATCAATCCAACTGAAGAGGAAACACAAACAGGGATTAAAATCAATCCCGCCTATTTAGTCTATAATCATAACGAGCCTATTCTGATCGAGATAATGGCGTTGCAAGCCACAGACTGTATCTCAGGAGTAACCCTATTTGTATTAGAGGTTATTGGCTAATACCTAGTGATTAAATTATGGTTGGATTATATTGATTGCAAGGGAGTGTTGAAATAGTGCAGCATTCCATAATGTGTTCATGAAGTTGAATTTCAGTTTATTTGAGTACAATTCTATAGTTTGACAAGAATTAAATAGCTTTTTTTTGTTATAAGGACTATATATAACTAATACGAGTATATATAACACAATACGAACGGTTCCCAATGACAGAACTAGAACTCAAAAGTCGATAATGAACCTACCTAGCTACCATCCGTTTTAACTTCAGTGTCATGTAGCATATTGAAAGACCATTATCATACATGTGTGATCAAAAGCGAAGCCAAGCCAATATAGGCCAAGACGTTAATATCACGTTAAGTAGATCCTCGATACAACACATAACGACTATAACGCCACAATGTGATACATTGCCTAGTAAATACACAGAGAAGCAACACGCGCAGCTGTCGACGGCACAATATATAACGCATTACGTAATGAATCCAGTGCAGTGGCTTGCACTTAGACGGTAATTACTGTGGGTGATAGACGCCGTTGGCACCAGGCCAGCACACCATCGATAGTAAGGGATGTTCCAGCTAATAATTCATATCGACGCCATCGACTTCAGTAGACCGTTAAGACACATTTGAAAGTTAATTTTATAGTCAAACACTTTAAGGCCGATCCCCAGCCGAGCCCCAACATTGTTACAATTTGTTATAATATCCCTAAATTCGAGGCTAAATTAATTAGTCGTACACAAGAACAGGCAGTAAATTGTACCTTTCGAAAATAGTTGATGCTGTGCTTTGGTTACCAAAGCAGAGAATTTATTTACTTTTATAAAGGTATTTTTTTTAATTTAATTGGAATCTGTATTAGGACGTATTAAAAAAATATATCGATGATTTAAAGACCGCATCTCTCGAACGCGAAAAGTAGCACATGAAGTTTAAAACTAGGCAGACTCCAGCGAAGTTGCCACAAAACGATGTGGAGAATTAATTAATGCCAAGAATGGAAGGATTAGCGGTCCGTAAGTTTGTCACAGTGCTTTATTAAAAAGATGCGAGTGCCAAATTAATCTTTAATTTCTTTGAAGTCACAATAGATTACAATGTGCAAAAAATTTAAAATCTCGTGTATAAAAATAAATAATTACCTATTTCGTCCTATCCTACTAATATACAGTACTAATCACATCTTACTATGTTTCAAACTTATATAAGAGCATAACATTTATGTATGTCATGTATATCTATCTATAGATGAAATTTAGTATAAATGTTTATTAATGTCGTCGATCGGGTTGTTTCATAAAAAAATTAATGCTTAGTTAAAATTTAAATAAAGATTTATATCAAGGTAAGAGATAAGTAAAATACCCCGCCGTCTAATCTAAAATATGATTGTGAGCGAATTCTTTCCTTTTTCCTACAGACATGCAGTTAGCAGGCAATTATCGCGTTTATTGAAAACTTGCCGCAACCGCACTAACTTTGCCCGTACTAACGGTAATACGCGATAGGGTATCTCTTTTAAAGTTACTTGATTTTATCAGGATGTAATCACGTGTAGCAAATTAGTACATAATCCCCGTTATACTTCAAACTTTAATCTTAACGTGTTAAAATACTCTGAAATGTGTATATAGTTATTTACTTTTACTTCGTGTACTTAAATCTCGTTCAAAATATAAAATAAAACTTTTGGTTGCGTCTGTTACTCGAACACAAAATTATAATTATTATAAAAAACATGTTATAAAACTTTTAATTTATTCCAAGAAATAGCAAAACAAGTCTTACATAAACCTAATTATATAAAATTTCAGTATTTCAAAAAATATTTATTCGTAGAATCTTAACTTAATGCGACGAGTTACACAAGTCATAATTAGATTTTTTGTGTTTATGTTTACTTTTATATGCTTTATATTATAATATTTAAATGTCTTCTTCAATAAATATTTCAATATAGTGAAGCTACAAATTAAACGATACAATAAAACATATTAACACTTGTTATCTGTAACTAACATTAGTGCAGTGCAGCTACAATTATTATTTTCCTTATATTTTATTAACCGTTTACAAATATTATTAAGTTTTACTATTTTCAACGATCTAAGTCAATAAAACATATTAATATGAATCTTAAACTACGTACGAGTATGTGAATGTACACAGAGTTGTGTAAACTTTCAGCATGATTGATTCTGAAAGGGTTCCGTGATTGATGAGGAAGTATTTCTCTTGTTTTTAATCTCTCCATTTCAGAATAGTTGCATAAATGATGAGAAAAGATAATGGTGCATTTATGATCCAACTTTAATGTGTTGCATTCTATTTGAATAATTATTATTCTACCATTTATAATCTATATACAAATAAGAACCCGTTTAATATTTACAATTGTAATAAGTAACAACGTAAACATCGCACACCGTGTTACCACAAATTGTAGTTTGGACTCAAATCACTGTTATTTAAATTGCGTAATCAGAAACAAACCAATTTGAACGTAAACACGCCTATAAATTATATTTAATAATAACAAACTCTGTTCATATAAGATTTAATAGAGCTCAGTTATGGATATATGGATAAAAATATTTTTAATTAGTTTGCACAACATATCCGACTCCACATAGTCAATTCTCTTTTTAAAAAGAAAAATATGTCTGGACAAAGATTTTGTAAATCCAATTTTATTAAAAATTAAACGGACTCACAAGTAGTAATCAGAGAAGGCGTGGTTTTCATTCTATTATCCATGTAGCCTGTTAAAAACTAATCAAACTGCGGTTATCGTGCAAAAATGATAGCGGTGGGCGCGGTACCGACTTGACACATTTCATATCAGCCCCGGCAGTTAGAACGGGGTACATCCAATTATATCCATTCTACCCCAGCAGTTATCGCGGGGCAAATCCAATTAGATACACTCATTCATTGAAAACTTGCCACGACCTCCGCAATGCTTGAACAATAAGAATACCTCGTTCTCTTTCACCTCATTGTCTTTGTTTTAAAAGATCGGTATTTAACACTAAACAAGAACTTTCAAAGGCTTTTGTTTTTTCTTTGTTCTTTGTTTCACTGGATGGCTTGAAATGGACTGATGGAAGGTTTATTGTAATTAATACAAATTTAAAAGTGTAAAACATTCTCTCGTGGCAGCAAAATTTAAGCATTTTTTATAATAAAGGTTCCATTTTATACACCAGTTCTGCTGTCTGAATATTTAATAATGTTTTTACATGAACTTAGCGTTGACCTTTTATCTAGACTCATAGATATGTGTGTTATAAATAAATAATTAAATAAATAATTAAATAAATAATATATAAACAAAAGAATTAAGCCCTAATTTTATATTCTAGAACGTGCTGTAAACGTCGTTATAGTAATAGCATACGATAGGGCGAGCGAGTTAGTAACTAAATAACTGCTCCCAGGACTGCAGCCGCCACTGCAGCGATAGGTTCACAATCTTAAACACACAATGTACTGCAAACAGATATGCACCGAAATATATACTATTTATTGTCTAGCAACTACATAAAAAAATATTTGAAGAATTATAAGTCTGTTCCAGGTATAATAAGTGTGTTAAAATTACTTACAGTATTTCAGATTTATGATTAGTTTTATAATTTTATGAATTACCAATATTATCCTATCTTACTATCTAAAATAATTAATATTTATTATCTTAAACTACATGTAAGGAATCAAAATATAACTAAAATACCCATCCCAATACCCATTTTGTACAACGTACGGATAGCATATCCATTGACCATGAGGTGTTACGGATATGGCTCCTATACAAATTGTGGGTTTATTGCAAGAGTTACAAATTTCACATTGCTTGGAACGAGCTTATGTCACATTTATAATCCTGTATAAGCCGACGATAGATCGCCGGTTATACGAAATGGCCGTTAACCAGGAGACGATGGTATAACTCTGATTGCGTGATATAAGAGAGGTATTCCAGTTAAGACAGAAAATTTGTAAAATATTAAATATGGTTAATATTGTATTCTATAAATAAGGCACTTCTGTGTATAATAAACTAGCTTTATTATATTTAAACTAAAATTAAAGTAAACAAATTGAAAAGTGTCACTGCGCTGGTGAGAGAGAATAAGAGAGCCTACAAAAGCACATCGACAATACAATGCTGTCTTTGTTCATAATAAATACATTCGAGAGGAAACACCTCATTTTAAAATAATTTAAAGATCATGCCGTTATAATTATAATACATTAGAATATTATAAATAGGTTCAGATGACTACAAAATAAGAATTGTAATTCTATCTGTAGCAATTTTCATCAACATATCGTTGAATTTAATAGAATCTCATCGGAATTCCACAATCCGCAAGTATCTGTACAATTGCCTATTATCCGTAAGCCATCTGAAAGATTTGTAGGAATTCCCGAGCCTTATATAAAGTCATTGGCTGAAACGTGGTAAGAATGAAGTTGGCGGCGTGCCACGCAGATAATTATCTCTTATTAACTTGCCGGTTCGGCTCAGTGGTTATGATAGTTGTTTTTTTTTTGTAATGGGTTATGTTTATATAAAAATATATTATTAAATGTTTAAACACGATTACCGCACAATTAATAAAGGATCTCGATTACCATAACAACGTATGTGTATGTCATTAATTGATATGCTCATATATACTATTAAAAAAATTATAAATAATATTACAAGTACACCTTCTCGTGTAACCTGTTCAATTATTTACGATTTACCTTTTCTAACACCATTAGCCGTATCGTATTACATTGTATCAACAAAGGCGTATAACACACAATCGAAGAGCAAACATTCGATATGTTTACAGTGCTTCGTCTCAAACTGTATATTAGAGTAATTTAGGTGATAATAGACTAGCAAATATGTATAACCTTCCCATATTTAGAAATAATATTATTCGCGCCAAGAACTGCCGATCAATACGCAATTAACACAAGGCTAAAGATTGAGAAATGCCTTGAAATGTTTTGAACATTGTGAGGCTTATTTTTGATAGCTTCCGAAATATTACTTTGGGCGATAGTACAAATACTAGTTTTTATGATTTGGTTTTTGGAAATATTATAATATCCATGTTTTCATTAATAGAAATGTTAAAATCTTCCTATTTAAATCTTCGTATTAATGTTGTCTTTTCAAAATCCAAAATTAAAAGTTTTATCGACGGGACAACATAAGATCGAAAATGAATTACAATAGTTACATAGCTCTCAAAAGCTTATTTCTGCCAAATCCCACTCCGTGCGTCCGATACCAATTGCAAATATTAAAACATATAGAGATCATCCGCTTCAATGAGTGCAACAAATCGCTCGTGCATACGATTAAATACTTCACTGACTTCACCGTGTTCGGGCGAAGTGAGCTGATTTTATGGATTCACAAAGAGAAACCTACTGAGAAAATATTTCGAAACTTACGGGTTTTGTAGTTTAATTGTATTGTCGAGGATTGAATGATTAAATAGGTTATTCCTAGATTATTTTATTAAATAACTCCTTAACCTTCTATGCTATTACTATATATAACAATGTAGGTATAGTTTACAGCTTACCAACAGAATGATACCTTAATAACAAATTGTACAAACTGAACTATTATATCTATATATTGAAGAAAAAATGTCCTATTATATTTTAAACTGCAATAATAAAATGCTAGTAGCCGATAAAACAAGTTATTATGAAGTCCTGGCATAAAGAGTCTTATTTTATCTTGCATAGTAAAAAACTCTAAAAACAATCACAAAAGTCCATAATAATCTAATTCGAACAGAAAATTTTAAGAATTTCTCTCTGAAAAAGAAACGTTCTAACTTTCAGTGCCAGATGAAATCACTATCCCAAGCAAATGGATCTAAGATAAAAACTGTTAGCGAATCTTCATAGATATAAAAAAATGATTTTGTGAATGCTTAACTTTAAATTTACCTAACTTTGGTCAGCTACAGACAATTTCCATCATATTCTAATTACTACATATCCTTATAGCATTAATAAAAAATATAATCGTATTTAATACAATATTTTTGTGCATTGTATTTTGATACATAGTAAAGACTAAAACAACAATAATATTATATAATTCAGTATTCCTTAACAAATACCTCTGGTATTCAACTAGGTCGCGAACTTTGCATTCCAATTAAATTTCTTTCTTAATAAGATTTCTCTGCATTACTTCGACTTAAGAAGCACTTGTCTTCATATATTCAATATGTACTTTACAAATTGTTTTATTTTTCGCCATGTCTACCAAATTTAAAGGCAAATCGTTGGCGCAAACCGTTCCCGAAATTGCTTTCTAAAATACAAATAAAACAAGAAAATTGACGCTTAATAATTCACTGAGTAGCAAGAGTCTCGACTTCACAATATTTGAGACTGGAATTTGTTCACTAAGTTGGACTGTTGCCGTATCTTAGATAAAATTGGTTCCTTGATAATCGTTTTTATAGTTGTAATACAATTACAAACAAAACACTCAAAAATATGTGGATTTTATTAATAAATTCATTACTATTAGTGTATTCGCTATACACTAGGAAAGTGGACTACTTATTGTATTTTAAAAATCGATATTTATAAATTGTAAATAATAATCATTAATAATAAAATTTAATAAAAAGATAATTCCTATATATTTTGAGGGGAATATTGTAAAGGGAATTATGCAAGAGCTTTGAAATGTTTTATGGGATCCAAAGAAAAAGCGAATGAATTAGGGGAACCCCTACTTGAAGTGAAGCGCTTAATATTTAACATAATCATTATTGTACCAACTTTTCTCGTTAAAGTGAAAACCCCGGGTTTGGCGTCTGGGAAAATGTGCGTAGATTGCCTAACGAGCTCATCATACAACGAGATTGATGTGGGGCTTTTATATTTGTGTTTAAAGTGAAATTTTAAATCGTACTTTATCTGAAAGTTTAATTTTTTATATAGGATTTTTAAAAAAATTTGATATTGCAATATATTAAATATTATAACTAGAAAGTTTAATAAGTTACGTAATGCATAGAATCATAACGAATGTATGAAAACTTAGTATGTTAAAGTACGTTAAATAGTAAAATGTAGCATTACATTTATAGTAAGGTCGTAGGTATAAATGCAAAGGAAACAAATCGGGTAGTGTGCACAAAACAAATTCAGTTGTTTTGGTAAAAACATCCAGTTATCCTGGATGAAGGCTAAAACGGAATTCGTGTTCGCGTTCCTTGCAAACTTCCTCTCTTTTACGAACTTTCAATAAAACTCAACTACTTTTTAAATTTGTAATACCGAAAACGAAACATTTTTAAATAAAATCTCCTTGCTATATAAAGTTATCATAACATTTTGTGTATTCATGACTAGCTCAAAGGATATTCAATATTATCAATACATGTATGAACCTAAACTTCCCAACTTTATGATGCAATTTCGTCGTGCCTATGGCTTATTCGTAAAATTTCGGTTCTGTATCTTGTGTCACGTTCTCATTGGAATTGCGAATATTATCTAAACTAGTGGAATAATTTATTATATGTCATAGGTTATATCTGTATTAAATCTTACTTTAATGTTATTGCTTGCGTATTCGTTTGTATGCTTTTCTCGGAACTACTCGAATAAATGTCTTCTACAATAAAAATAGATATGGATTCATTGGCTTTGCATACAACTGTAACAGTGATATAGAAGAGAACTGAAGGACGCTTGATATGATATCAACAATGGACCGTTGTGAGCCATAGTGGAGCAAACTTTCCTACCACAATCGTCTATTTGCTCTTATTCTGTTGACTTTTGTTGACACAAATGTTGCCTTTTTGTCCCCCCCGTATAAATCTTTTTTAGGAATAGCACTTTATTCAAATTGATTTATTTGTATGTAAGCGTGCCTCTTTTTTAAATCATCTGTAAAAAGTAGATCTATATTTTGAGGTATTATTATAATCAGCGATCCTTAACCAATGGACGAAATTGTAGGCCTATTGCTGTTGTAAAAGCTTGTGTATTTTGTCATTTATAAGGATATATATATTTTTTGTAACAAATTAGAAGATACATTTTTTAAATAATTAATTTAATGTTAAATTTTAAAGATAGCATTTAAAATAATAAAATATACATACATAGTATGAAAAAAAAATAGTAAGCAATTAAACAGAACTCAAATACAATCATATTTGATTGTTTGTTCTAAGTTCTAATATTTTTCCCTTGTATTAAAAATATAATTGCATAATTACTTTTTAGCCCTAGGGAGTAATTTATTTTAAAATATCTACTCTATCGAGAATAGGAGCACAAAATCGTATTTTATCAGTTATAGAAGTCAATTTCAACCAATTCATGGGGCAAATCTTGCGCCATCTTGATAAATTCGAATAGCTGTCGGATCCGGGCGTAGCTGTCACAAACAATTTCGCGACATTTTGACTTAAGATAGTTTCGCCATCGCACAGAAAGATTGCGTGCTTGTGAACTTGCATGAGCGTGAAATGCTCCATTGAGTATGTTTGATCGTCATCTTTAACTGATGCTGTTGGAATCGAAACAAATATATTGACTTGAACAATAAGCTATTACTTAACCAGGTTTTAATAATATTTTTTAATTCTATACTATACGGTAATCTTACGGTGAATTCAAAATGAAAATTATTTTTTTAATTATAACTATTATGCGTTAGTAACATCACTTATAAATTTAAATAAGGCTATGATTATATATTTTAAAAATAATAAGGAATATTAGATTACTGACAATTACACAATGTTAATGTTATTCTGCTGTCTTAAGTTTCGAAAGAAAGTTATGATTATATTAAAAACGTTAGTACTGTTCGAAATTAGAAAAAAGGAGGACAAAAAAAATATTTTATCGACAGTATATATATCGTATTTTGAGATGTTCCATCGTTTGTTTTAAGGACACCATTCGAAGGGACTTCTGATGATAAAACTGTTTTTTCAACAACAACGCGTTGTGTACACAAACAGCACTGAGGGACAAAAGTTTTAGCCTTTCCAAATATTTTTAGTACGGAGAAGACTTTTAGCTTTGTGTCGGAATAAATATAAACGATATTATTAAATCCGTTTTAGTATCTCATGAAGTCTTTATATCCCCAGAGTGAATATTTTGGTTTACTTGTTTGCAAATGACTGAGGAAAGTGTTATTTAATGCTAAAATGGGTTGTCGCTATATTTTATAATATATTTTAAAATAAAACACTTTTAAAGATTATTTTTTTAATTCACCTTTAAATATAATAGTTAAAAATATTTTCTAGAATCTCTTTATTTTAATCTAGAAGTTTGTTATAACACTTTGTTCTGATAATAACCGTCGCTTCTGTTTTAACGGTACAAGGATCTTACATACAAAATCCTTAAGACTATTTAATGTCACTATTATCTTTCCCACTTGGTTCTACACCGCGATAGTTCTTAAGATAGAAGTTTAATATACCATTGATTTTAATGTAATGAGTCTTCGATGTAAAGCGACTACAGTCTTTGTACTGGCGGTGGTATAAGGTTACATAGTTTAAACGTTATTTTATTAACATAACATCTAGGTCAACATAGTACATTCTACATGCCTTCTTAGAAGCGTTAGGTAGTATGTACAACCTCTGAATAAAAGTTCTTTACGTCGGCCTTTCTTTGGAGACGCGACTTGTAGGAGCTGCCAGGTTATTGGCGACTCGCCAAGCTTGCCTTGTCAGGTGAAACATTGCAAGCTCAATTCAGTGTGATATCATCTTAATTATATTTTTACTGAAATTTTGTTTCAGTTATTACTTTAAATGGAAACCATAAACGCTATAAAATATATTCTAAGTATTTACCTAAAGATTAATAAACTTCTGAAAACAAATATAAATAATGTAATATAAAAATAAGAACGAGGTCAAATCTGTACACAAAATAGTTTTAAAAATTATTATAGTTTTGAAGTTAAGATATTATAATATAGATTAAAAACCCGGCAACAGTTAATTACGTATTTTGAAATACTAGAAATTACAAAATTGAATACTTTAATACATGGTAGATAAAAGCATAACACACTTTAAATATTGATGTGAAAAATAAACTAAAAAAACGTGCTATTATTTCAAATTTGTAGCATATTTTTTATTAGATATAAAAATCCCGATTTGAATAGTATGTTTCTGAAGCTCGAATAATATATATTGTTGATTAAGCATTGAATTCATTCCAACTGTCGTCGAGTCTAAAGCAAGTTGTACATTGTAGGGTGTTGGAGTCGGGCACATCTGTCGGCCCTTGACAAGTTGGAGACTTGGTTCCGATTTCCCTCGAGCGCCATTGACGTCCGAACAAGTTGGTTCATTTTCTTGATGTCCCAGCATTTGGTACATTTCAATGCTAATGGTGCATTGTTTTAACGTTCCAGGAGAATTTACGTTTCCATCGAAGTTGAATTGGGATGTGCTTCAGTTATCTTTGTACAGTTTTTTGCATTCATATGAAAGGATTAGACAGTATATGTAAATAATAAGGAACAAGTAGATGTTATAGCTAATTTGTGATGTAGTCATATTTACCGATTACGATACTTAATCAATTAATGGACACATCTATAATATTGAAATTACATATTTATAAATATTAAGATTGACTTGACTGTAGGTATTATTTTCATATAGTATTCTTTTTAAAGTATTTATATAATAAAGTCATCTGATAGTTTTTCTCATAAATGTAAAAATAATACAAAATCTGCCGAGATAATAAGCGTTATTTTAGGAGATAAAAGATCTTTTTAAAACGATATATTCCTTTATTCTCCTTTCCCTTTGTTCGTAATAACAACGTTTTCACCAAACCTCCGTATAACGAAAGATGGGTTGTTATTCTCTGGTACTTGTTATACTCGGGAACGGGTACTTGATATGGCTAGGCCATTATGTCTGCTGGTATCGGAGTAGTTTTGACACACATCGTCATATTAAGTTATAAGATAAATAAAAGGGTTGGATACTTCAATGAAGTATCTTCTTATAACCGCTTAAGGGTTATTATTATATCGGTGATTTATCGTGTTATTGTACGAGTACGTTGCTATAAGAATAACTTTATGATTATTTATCACTCCCAACGTTATAAATGTATATAAAACGGTTATCTCATGTCTTGTAATTTTTTCACAACAACACCTATGCATCCATTAACGTTAAAAATATTATTTCATTAAAATATACGAGTATTTATGATGACATGATGTCCTGTTTATTGCAAAATCAAACAGATATTATAGTTATTATTTTGTAGCTATACCAACTTCAATTTTAATTTTTATTTAAGCAATAGTTTATAATCCTGAAAGTAATTGCATTTGTATTTGAATTACAACTTCAATAACTGTTTCAACGATAATATCTTAAGCAAATGTTTTGAAGGAAATAATTGAAGACATGTTTTTATAAATTTCTATGTTATTAGTTAAGGAGTTCAATATCTATAGAATCTATAAATTAGAAATACTTTGGAAATACACTTTTCCAACGGATTTATGCAACCCTACTTTGGTAAAATAACAAAAACCCACTTTTTCATATTAAGCATTTATCCAATAAAATTAAATTAAACAAAGCTGGAACTAAAACCATTAACTTTGCTTTACTCAACATTTCAAAATCATTTGCCACAAGCTGTTTGCGATTAAAAAAATATATTAAGTTCGATTCAGATGTCGAAGAATGGTCCGGAGTTGCCTCTAATCCATTAGCGCAAGCCGCATCCATACTTAATTACTTAATGAGTAGTTTCAACATTTACTTCGTTGTGTTATTTTGGAATATGTTTTTATATGATTTTATAGTGGAGTACATATTTATATCTTGTAACATAATTCAAGTTTAGTAAATTTTATATATAAATAAATATGTTATTGAGTTGCAAATTAACCGTTTTGTATTATTCCCTTTTATGCTTTGATTTTTATAACCTTTTTTTCGATGAGGAACCCAACTAAAAGAATTTTACGGACGAGAGGTATACTTGACCCCTTTTCGTATCTTATTCTAATCACACGGGACATACGATTTCCCGGTAGTTAAGATGCTATCCACAAAGCAAACTCCCAAATTCCTTTACACTGCCAAGTCTTGTACTTATACCCACAAAAAATATGTGCACCATCCTAAGCTTCAAAGTTAGTCAGGGGCTGTGGACGTCTCCGTGCCAGCTCCGGATCTAATCTCGCACTTTGACGAGCCAAGCAGACTATGCACTGACAATGCAAAAGAACTTCTATTATACCCGACGCAAAGATCCTTTTCCAGTGGTCCAATCTTGTTTACACATGACGTTTATATTAGGATGCTCAAATTTTTATGTGGGACACGCGCTGTAGTAATATCATATAAGATGAATTCCCGCACTCAAATAATCTTTATTAGATTTAAGACATCTCCGGGAAGGAGGGATATTTGAATAAAATATTATGTAATGTCAAATTTTAAAGATATTTTCATCAAAAACATTTTTTTTTAAGTTTAATATGTAACAAAATAACAATGAATTACCTTTATTTGATTATTTGATTTAATTTCATTACACTTAAAGAACGACGAAAAACCAGAATAACTTAAAATTTATTCACGAGTGTACCTTATAAATAGCACCGCTTTGACTGCTAGCAGCTGATTTAGCAACAAAGAGACTGCAGACGACGCCGGCTTCTGCATTAAAGGAATGCCGGGGATCCGTTTGTGGAGCAAACAGTTTACCAATCTCCTGCAAAGAAGTATTGACAAACAGAATGGGTTAATTCCCATACATTTGCAATAGTTTTGAGATTGGTATGCCTGAGTTATTTAACTGTCTTGTGATTTCTCTCTGTTCTTTTATTTTATCTATTAATTTATCATGTATTACCGAAAGGTGTATTCAAAATATTAATGTTTATATCCCTCAGAAGGAAAAAAATCTGTGAGGTAACTAAATATTAATAAATTCTAATATATTATTATTATATTAAATTTAACTTATCCTATCAAATCTCCCTGTTGTTCCAAACAAATGTTTTTTCGTGAAACATTTATTATTCGATCCAAAATATTTATTCAAAATTCAAATTAATATGTTCGTAATATACAAAATAGCCATCCGTCCCTAAACTCAAGGGAGGGTTTTGTTTTTCCGACGTGAAGCATGGCGTCCCACTTCACAAGTTGAACTTACCTCGTGCGAATTATCAAGCTATTTCGTGCTCCCTCGACGCCCAAGTCAAATAAATTGCTGGTCATGAATTTTGTTTCGTTCTATATTTTTCACTTCTTTATTTACTTTGTTCCACCTTTATGGTTATACTTAACTGGTAGGATTAATAGTTGTTTGTTGAAACATTATTATAAAAAATTACTTTATAACAATTCACTAAAGTTTGACTGAAATGTAATTTTTACAGTCAGACACTGATAAACTCTAGTATTGTAATCATAGAATATAAGGTTAAATAAATAGGAATGTATTTAATACATAATCTTTGACAAATTGGTATTTGCTCGATTTGTGGTTTCTGTAAGTAACTTAGAACAACAATATTTTGCAGCTTTAGTAAAGGATGTTGTTCACTTTGAGGTGAAACAATTTAAAGAATTTAACATAAAAGATATGTGTTAATATTTTTAAAACAGTGACAAAGCACACAAGAGCGCAGATGTGAATATTGTTGATGTAAAATCTCTGAAGATCGTGCATTAATTTATTACCTTTAATAATCTACTTTACAAATAATATATTTATTTGGTTAATTTGGAGGTATAACCATGTATGAAGGCGAATATTCTATGTAACTACTGTGTTGTAAAAAAAATATGATACAAAATGAAAACACTATTATGTTTGGAAAATATTCTTCTATATTTTTATTTGTAAAATTTAAATTAGACATATATAATCCAATTTCCAGCAGTCCAGAGCGTAGTACGGTAGTTGTTACCAATAAATTGTAAAACATCATGTGTGTATCTAATGCGGCGGGTCGGCTGGCGGCGAGCCAGCTCTGCTACATTACGTCGTAATCAACTCCGCGAATACGCGATTTGAATTTTGTAATTAGAACCCTAGTTGCAGGTTCATTTCACGTTACACACTTTAATACTTACCTTTCTCGACTAACCTCCATACACATGATGCACACGATTAAATAAATTGATAGTTTTTTTAAGTTTGTGTTTAATTTTGATTTAAAAAACTAAACTGATAGTCACGTCAATTGTTTACTAACATATTTTGTATTAATCTTGTTTTGGAAACCCTTCAGTAAACAATTAATTATAAAACAAACTAATACTCTTCCAAAGCTTTAAATATTTGGAAAGGTTTTAAAAGAATTTCAAATATGTGATAATTTCAACGGACATAGTAAATAGTTAAATAACATTTTATGAGAATATATAATTGTACTTCAATGTGAAACTATATCAAAGTTTAAAGTCAGAATTTCAAAAACATTTTGTGGTTTGCAGTCCCAGACGAGTCCTCGGCAATTTCTAGTCTAGTTAATCTCTAAGCACTGAGAATGCATTCGAGCACATTACCGCCCGCTGAAACGTTTACCAACAGCGATAAAAACCATTAAAAAGTGTCTGCTAATTTAGTCGACGTAAAATTATTTTCGCAGGTGCTCACTTACGATTATATTTATATATTATTTAATATACAATTTTGTCGTGAATAGTTTTTATCTTATAACATGAAAATGAACTAAGAAGGCTATAAAATGGTAGATGTATTTAAACGTATAGAAAGTTTAAATTAATTTTTCGATCCAATGACTGGACGTGCGAGGTAAGCAAGCTTAAAGAAACTGCAGCAATAAAGTTAATTAAACCAATGTCTTGAGCAAATAGGTACGTGCAATGCAATTAGATACTTCACACAACTAGCGGTACTACCCTTTTAATTTCCTCAGTAGGTTCGCACACTGATATAAAAATCTATTCCTGATATTAAATCATTAATTCTTTAGGTTTTAGTCACATTTTAAAAAACTTTAAAAACACAACATTTTAGTTTTTTCCTCGCTCAGACTCCGTCAAATATTAAGCTCAGTATCCAGCGATCTTTGTTAGTTTCTCGCTAATCTAATTATTATCTCAATTCTTTGTTCAATGTTAGAAGATCTTTTGCCTTTCCTTTCCAAAACTTTGTTTTAATTACCGTTGTTGAATAAATTTCGCCACTTTGCCATTACGACGAAAACTTTTAATTATGCGATATTACTCCCAAATCCACCTAAGAATAACATTTCTAGAATATAAATTTTATATAATTTAATTTTATAAACATAATAGAGATATCAATAAAGTTGGGAATCTTTATTTAAAATGTGTCTCTTTTGTTATAATATCACACGTTCCTTCACAAACATTTAGTGGCACTTTGGGCATTACTTGAAAGATAAGTTTCTTTTAAGGATGATAATGAAAGCGTCGTAAAACTAAAGCGACTCCTACGATCACATAAAAAGATTTACGCCCCGGTGTGGCCACTTGAGAAGTGCCAGTGCGTTTAAGCAATCCCGTTATTAAGTAAACATAAATTGTCTATTATGTATTTTTACTTCGACCACTTTAAATGTTATTATATATTACTAGAAACACGTTATTCATTATACATTAACAACTATATAAATCTAAAGCTATATGTGCTTACAATCACATAAACATTCTTTACAATTAAAAAAATAAATGTTGATAAGATAATCTTTAAACAATCCAATGTTATTTTATAGTAAAATATATAAAGCAAAGTTAAATGTTTTATTTTAAAAACATTTACAATTGTAAGTGTAGTAAAGTCCAATTTACAAAGCAATCCAAAAGAGATGTGTCCACCGTCTTCAACGATAGAGCGAATCGCTCCAACGTGAAGCGATATTTCAAGAGCATTACTGCGAGGCCCGTATTCTAGGGCCGACAATAAAGTTAATTTCGCAAACTAAACACTTCCCCATCCCCACCCTCGCCCTCCTCATCCACCTCCCGATAGCCCGGCATGGGTCATTGGGCTGCACTCCTCTTTACGGAAAATCCTGAACTTCGAATAAGCCTTTATGGACACAAGGAAGCTTCATCATACATACATCTTTGTTGCTTTTGATACCTTAACTTTTATTTATTTTATTTTCAAAGCTGACAGTATTTGATTTAATAAAGACATATCACTTTAACATAAAGCAATCATTCTTTATCGAATTCTCTTAATTATAATTTTACTGAAAAGAATAAAAAACATATAATACCTCTATTTCATTATCTACATACAGTTATATATTCTATGCTGCTACTTATGCAATTGCAGAATTGTCACAGAGTGTATAATAAAAATAATAATGGAAGGTATAATAGGCCTTTCAAAGTAAGGCATTACGGTACGAAGAAAGCCCGCGGGGAGCGCCGGGGTCCTGCATCTCAAAGGAAACCCATTACAGCGCAGTCTTTGTACAAATTAAAAGCCTTTTTGATATTTATTTTAAACGTTCGCTACTATTTTTAAAACTTTTATAATTCCTTTCACCACTTTCGTCACCACAGTCACGTTTAATTAGGACGAGTCTTGCTCTATTTGGATAGCGCCTCGGTATTGCAATTTGAAAAAGCTTTGAAACCAGCTGACCTTTTTAATACAACTGCGATAAAGTGCACGTTGACGACTGGAGTCATCTCCAGTCGTCAACGTGCGACGTCAACAATTTCTTTTCTCGTTATATTACAAAAATTATAAAAATCTTTGAGATGAATTAGTCAGACACTGATTGTATTACAAGAAATAAATTTAAGAGATTCTGCAGAGGCGTTTTTAACCTTTTATATAATATTAAAAATGTTCATGTATTGTCAAAATGAAATATGAATAATGCTCAATGCACTACTAGCGTAGTTTTTTTATATTAAAGAATTCAATGCTTTTGGCGTTATTACTTATCACATTAATTGAAATTTCTTTTAGGGTATCACAGCTACAGCACCGTTATAAAATGTTTATTTTATATAAAAGCGATTATAGTAATAATAGTAATTTTTCTGTGTAGCATATATTACAACGTATAATTTGGCTCAATTAGGTGGCTCTATCGTCACAATTAATTTGCTAAAACTTTATAATTATATCAGTAAAGTATAAAGTACACACTTCTTTAAAAGACTATCACTATTGAATGATGATCGGTGGCGCAACCACTTTGACACGTATAGTCACGAGCCGCTAACTAGGGAGAGAGTGGGTAAATCACTGGAGAGCATTCAAGATGAGGCTAAATAAGCTGGACTGCACCCGCTCTAAGGATGCCTCGCCGTCTGAAGTATCTTGTGAAGATATTTGTGCATGAAAATCTTGAAATACCTCTTATACTTAAAACTTGAAATCCTTTACGAAGCTAAAGCGCATCTCAAGTTTCTGAAACTCGAGATAAAAATAATAAGCAAATTTACCGCTGATAATATAAACGAAATGATATTTTTAGTTTTAGTTACTTTAATATAGATAAGAGGATATTGTTTTGGAGTATTTTTATATGTAAGTTATGTATAATATTAATATTTCTAAGTTCCAAACTGCTTTTGACGTACCAAAAAAAAGTCAAACACCAAGCCTTTTCTCAATTATCTTTATTATGAAATGAAAGCGCTGTAAGTCGCTGACAAATACACAATCATACAATCATTTTGATGTCAGTTATAACCATTCTGTACCCCAAACTCTCTCTAGTATGAATAGTTGTTGATTATATAAAAAAAATGAAATAATTTGCTTACAATGAATATGAATATCTTTATATTGATAAAAGTGCTTCGGTTCAATTACTTTTAATATTTTTACTAAATAGTAAGAGTGAAAAAAATAATTTTAAGTATAATAAAAGTTTTCATTAATCTTATTTAATCGAATAAACTTAAATATTGCGATGTACGAAATTTATCAAATAATCATTTATATGTAGACTTTATAGATACATTCCATAATGGACTTTAACTTGTACAGTTAAAGTTGAAGATGGTTTGTTCTTAGTTATTTTGCTATGGCTCTGTGGTAGCGTGTTGTTTGCTGGCCGCGGTCATAGTTTGTTTTCCGGGTGTTGCTTCTGCCGAGATTAATTTCAACATAATGTTTTCTTTTCGTAAACAATATTCAATTCTTAGATTATATTTATTTCGCTTTTGTGAGTTATTTAATTTATATTATAGATGTGTATAAGTCTTCATGTTATATTTAAAAAAACACTACCCAATATTATCTTTATATTACTATGTGAATAGAAATATAAGAGAAATAACTCTTTAAGTATAATGCATGAATGTGAGATTTGACATCGTAAAGTTAAAGAGTATTCATAAAGATGATTTCTTTGGTTATTCTCGAAGATTTGTACTGATAGTTGTACTATATATGCCTACTGGAAAAAAAACATACCAAGCATTTATAATAATCTAACTTTAGGAATAATAATTTTCATTTTTAATAAAAATGTATTAGAATGTTTTTTATTTGTAGTAGTAGAATAATAATAGAAATATAATATATTACTTATCGAAGTATTGTAATATTCCAATAGTAACTAAGATGGATTCTTGTAAGTTCTCATTGAATCGAGGCAATTACCGAAACTTTGTAATCACCGGAGTCTTAAATACGAAGCAGTAAAGAATAGCGCGGGATGACGTCGGCCTCACTGATAAATAGTGTAATTATCGGCGACCCGCTCGCTTCGCGGCAGACCGCGAAAGTCATCTTGGTTAATTAGTTAGGTACTTGGTGATACTTGAAGAAAAGGAATGCAAAATATAAGTGAAAGAATTTTAATTAATATAAAATAAAATAGAATAAAGTTAAATTGAGTGAACTGTGAAAGAACTTGAAATCCGGTGCGAAGGGGTAAATTAGTTTGAGGAGCGAACATGCAAGTGACTTACATAGTATGTACATGAAAAAGTATTTATTGTTTTTTTTTTTTTAATTTATCATTTAACATAATTTAACTGAATTCTTAAGTGAATTGTACAAAATAAATAACACGTCTGGTACATAAAATGAATTGTACCGACCAAAGAGAGCACCGTCTTAGCGCAAAACAACAAATGGTGTAGTCGGATCATTAATCTAGGACAAGATCAAGTCTATCTTGGGTGTGTCTGCTGCAAGTTAGTTCTTAGATAGATATTTTTTAGTTTTACAACAATCATATTATAATTAATAATTTAATAAAATCATTTCTATATTAAATGGTGGTATTATTCTTCAAGTTTCAAGTGTGAAAGTAATCAATATATATTTTTACTTCATCTCACAATTTATTTACAAGAGCATCGTGTCACAATAAGCTAACGGATAATAATCAATTAGTCAACTTTTGTAATATGACCATAAGTATAAGAATACTTGAGAAGATTACAATATAATTGTCTATTTATTAATATTGGGCTAATACCTACTTACGAATGGTATAATGTTTTATGAAAACAGATAAGAAAACAAACAAAACGAAAAATAGCTGTATGTGTTTATGAAAGAAACAACAGTCTGTATTGTAGTTTCTGTTGTTGTGCTCATTATTTAGAGACAAGGTAATAGTGACGGTTTTTTGCAATTGTTCTCCCGGATGGCCGAGCGAACTAAATTAATAATACAGTATATTGTTGAATATAATAAGTTTTTAATTAGTATTCAAAACAGTCAGTTATATTGATTTAACATTAAGCATATAGCTAAGTAACATTCGCTCACAAACGTAACGCCGCTCAGTTGTCAAGGTAGTTTCAAGCTTGGCTGCTCCCTATTCACTGAGTAGTACATTATTCGAAAGTTTATTTCTTGTAACTATTTTTAATTTAATTATTGTCTACAGAATAGAAAATGATGATTATAATATAAAATTACCTTCACATACTTACTTATATATTAAACTATGTACATGATAGGTGGTTATAATATAAACTTACGTGCGTATACTTACTTATTTATGAAGGTAATTATAATTCTGTATTTAAGTAACTCTGTTCTTTGAATTGACGAGTCTCGCGTATCAGGTATAATCCTCGGTTGTATAAACTAATTAACGAAGGTGAAAAATAAGGTAAATTTTGTTATAAGAAAACTAATATTATAAACCTATCAAACCGTAATGGACATCGAAGATGGATTAAATTGCAACCTTCCCACACCTGTAGTCTGTACTCAGTCGTAGAATACGCATATACTTTACTATTTTTTTAATTATTTATTCAAATTACTATGTTATATTACATTTAAAATTACTATAACACTATATTTAAAAGCACTGGAACCTAGGAAGTTATAAAACTCCTCATTTTAACAATATGCAATATTTGAGTATGAGTTACGAAAACTAACTAGATCATTATCAAAAAGTTGATAATTGCTTTGCAATCTGTGCTAGTTATCTGCTAAAAAAATACTTCCAATTTAAACGTACATGTTTACCTGAAAACTTATACTAAGGAGAATATATGAATATAAATAACATTATTTGCAAAGATTTAGAGCAAAACAAATGACTATGGAAGACCGTCGCAAAGTCTCGCTCTGAGACAGTTATAATTAAATTATACTAAACGCTCTCTTAATAACCACGACAAAATTAAGGACATTTGGGATTCATTAAAAAGGCTATAAATCTTTAAGAAATACGGTAATGAGACAAGGAAATACTCTTGGAGTAATAAGAAAAGGAGAAAGAGTTTTATTACATTAATATTAACATATTAATTTAATATCGTGTACTGAACCACAGATGATCGTCCCTAGAGCGTAAATGTAGTACTTAACTGCGCGCACAATGAGCTTTGTCTTGATGATATGGCACAAACAAAAAGTACATAAGGTATGGAAGGGATAAGACCACTGTAATGACCAGAACCAGATTTGGAAGTCTGAAGGTCCTGGAGCACGAAGGAATGGAGGCCCGTAATTATTGATATTTTTTCTATGCCTATATAAATTACTAATATCACTTAGCAATGATCATTAAATATTTTAATAAGCCCGTATACTCTAATTCTAAAAAGTTAAATATAATTCAATAAATAAGACTGCAAAAAAAATCACATAAAATTCGCTTAACAAGAACAACATGTTGTGTGGCACAAAACAACAAATGGTCCAGTCGGATCATTAATCTGCGCGCAGACTGTCTCTTATACGACGAGGTTGGTTCATAAATCGCGCGCCGAGAATTCGCTGGACATACCGCGACAACACCATTGGCCGTTGCTTCTCGATGTGAGTCCTACAAATGGACCTCTAACGTTGTAGCAGAATTAATGACTCAAGATACTTTTGATTTTATTTTTTAATTTAGCTGTCGACGAACTTGTTCTAAAAATATTAATTATATTTTGAGAGTAGTAATTTTTTAAAAATAAAAATTTACACTGCATTCCAAATAGAGTATCTTTGACAATAAGCCTACCTAAAATTTTTATTTGTTTTCATTAGATATATAAAAATATGCCTAAAATAGAGTAAAAAGTTGATATGATGTATGAGATGACTTCCACGTACTCACATAATGTAGATGCTATGTGTTCATGTGTAATGTAGTAGTTCATTTCCTTGTAGAATGCGCCAGGTGTGTCACGTCCTTCGCCAATGACTCTGATGCAGCGCTTACTCGTATAGCTAAAACGCTTGCACTCGATACCTATTCTCTAAAATATTACATCCCCACGTTCTTTGTAAACGACAAAAATATTAGTGGAAGCTGTAATAATAATAATTTTATTTTATAAACTTTATAATATCGATGAATTTATTACAATAATACTGGATATATTGTATTATATAATAAATAAAATGTATTTATTGGAGAAGAATATAAAAAATATAAACGAATATAAAAAATATTAAATTATGGCTGAGTAATTTGATAATTAATAATTGAAGCACGTTCTGGATATTATTTCGGTTAAAAAAGGCAAGAGACAAATTTTCGTATATTCATTGAAAGGCAGTAAATTACTTAACTGTCACGCGTTGCGTTCCATATTTCAGTGGCGATAATTCAAATTTGTAAATGTACTTTTGTACGTTTCATTTATGTTTGTTTATATTAATCTATACGTAACATACTTATTAGCGCTTTTACCATTTTATCAATTCGTTCCACTAAGGTGTTAAAAATATTAAATAAAAAGAATCATGCTGGCAAGATATCTAAAAAATACCTTGATTTCCAAGAGAAATTTCGTGTTCTATGTCTAATAATAAGTATAATATAATTAACATATGCTTACTCTTTCTGCTCTTTATTTATATTATGTAAAAAAATATTAAATAGTAGTGTGCGTAATAAAACATACATAACATAAGAGAAACGATGTTAGCCTTTGTATTGCCTATTGTGTTGGTTCTTTGTTGTCTTAATATAATATTGTAATAAAATATTGCAACATTGCAACCTTCATATCATTGCAGATTGCACAGGTTCGATGTGCACACGACTGATCTTAGCGCGCAATGGACAGTGTCTCAGACTTTCGCTCGGTATAAAGCAAGACGATGCAATGCATAAGTAATGCGAGCGCTCGACACCTCAGACTATGTAGCGTTTCGACACTGTCTTTTGAGATATATGAAACTTTAATTCGGTGAACCAGGTTGGTTTATGTTTTGTCTCCATGTTTTGATTTGGTTGGGTTTACTCTATCCTTTTCTTATCATAAATAATAAGATAACATGGTTTTAACGATTTTTTACATTGTAATCTTTTACTTTGAATTTATAGATTATTAAAAACATACCATACAAATAAAAAGATAATATTTTTAAAAATATATTCGTGTAAAAAATGTATAAACTCCAATACCTAAATCCTACTCAGATACATCAAGAGCAGTAATCGAGTTTTAACGGTGTCTGTAATCAGTGCGCATTGACGCCAAGTTTCGATCAGTTCGAGGACTTCCGAATGTCGGTAGACTCGGACGCTTAATCGAAATATTACTTGCGATGAACTTGTAATAAAACAAAGTCAAAGGAATTTTATTAAACTGTACATTCGAACGCAATTTTAATAATAATAAATAAAAATCAATGATAACGAAATCTTTTTTTTCGCAAGATAATAACTAAAAACGATTAACGATACTGTTCAACATTAATATTTATTTAATTATTAAATATTAAATGTCCAAAACAATGATGATTCATATAACATATGCTACAAAATATGGTTTACAACACAACCATATTATGATTAGGCAAATAATTATTCTAAAGGATTTAAACAATGCTAACAAACAAAACATGTCCGTGCAAACATCTATGTATTACATATTTTCTTCCATATTTTTGATTAAAAATAAATATAAAAAACTGGAACAACGAACCATTAAAATCTTTTGATATAATTAATTAAGTAAATAATACATGTGAATGTACTAACAAGTTCTCTTGTATTGGTTGTGATAGGACTGTTTGTGTTGAAACATCGGCCTCCGGAGACATCTGCACTAACACTTGAATAGCTCTCAGTGGAATTCAAATATGGAGAGGGTAATTAGACAAAACGTATATTGAATTATAAAGAAACATAAGAAACCGAAAAGTAAAACTAGCAAATTTTTGGGAAAAATAATAACTGGGGCTCTTCAGAAACTAATTGAACCCAAAAAATATGTTTATAGAATTGTTGTCTATTTATATTATCTGTACGCTTATTCGCACTAATCTCTGGAACGGTTTATCCAATTTAAATCCGGTTTTCAGGAATGTATTGTGATAACTCTTAAAATTTAGTGTGTTGTTTTATTGAAATTGATCAAAAAATAACAAAACTGTATCAATTAAAAAAACTATGATGATCGGATATCAGTCTACCAAAGTCGTGGGCACATAAAAAATTAATAAATAAATAATGCAAAAACCACATTTTGAATCAAAATAAATTTCCTACAAAATATTTCACATAAAGCAAAACAAAGATCGTTATTTTGTATTTTGCGGGTCCTTGAAGACCTTAAAATAAATTCGTTCGTAATTAAAATACCTGAGAGTCGGGAATAACTTTCGCCTTATTAAAATTTGCATTGCCCTTCTTGTAGCGGTGTTATTTATTTACTGTATTTTTATTAGTATTTCGTAATCTGGATTCCGTTTTATGGATATTTTAAATAACTACATAGACGGAAAACTACATACACTTTAATCAATAATCAACATTATAATGACTCGTATTATGAATGATTCATAATGAATCGTATGAATTAAAAGATCTTAACTTTAATTGCACTCAATAAATGGCGTAAAGGACAAGATAAAGCTTTATTTGAGGTTGCATAAGTGGATGTAAATGAACATAATCTATAATCTAACGGTGGCTGCGACCGCGGTCATTGAATTCAACAAACTTTGGCGGCTCGCGGCTCTTGCTGAATGCCAACCAGTTCGTGCATTAAGGTCTCTTTTGTCACTTGCCATTTTAAATAAATTTTATTATAAGGAAAATGATTTATATCAAATTAAATACATAAAAATAGTAGTAATTCAGAAGAGCAGGAGAGTATTTATTCAAAATATCTAAACTTCTCTGTAGTAGTAGAAACAACAGAATTTCCAAAAGCACCCGGGACACTGAGTCGTTTACACACTGAGACGTCGAGATCACTCAGCTGTTAAACGAGCTCCACGCGGACTTATTTTCCTTGTATTTTTCATAATATAGAGTGTCTTGTTTTGTTTTGGTGTGCGACTCACTCTAAAGAGATTATATATTTACCTTAATTTGTAAAAATAAATAATAATACTAATAATAGGCTAAATTAAATAAAATTCTGTATCATTATACAGTGAGTAATAAAGATATCAAGCAACTCTGGTCAGTAGTACAGTGGGGGCTGTTTACAATGACGGTGGTTCTGCGGACGCGTCACAGCAGAACAGTCCGACAATTTAAAATGCAATTACAATCCAGAATTGTCGCTAATTAAACGGAGATATTCGTTAATAGCCCCTCTCCCCCACCACTTTGCCGCCCGGCGCTTTTAATTCGTAATAACATTACCTTTTAGGCCCGGGCCCAGTGATTCGTGTTTGCTCTGTAATCAACAAATCAAAGAGCAGACGGATAAGTTTTTTGCGCAGCGTTTTTTGCTCTTTAATAATTAAATTTGTTTAAGTTCGAGGACGGGAGTTCTGACTTATATAAAATTTTACCGATATTATATTATCAATTTTACTTCATTCGAATTATTTTTTAAAAATATAATTTTTAGACGTATTTTATAATATTCATTGCATTGCAATAATGAGTTCCTTATACCATACAATACCATAAAAGACTAATGCGACCAGAGAGAGACGACATGGATAGATTGCGTAAAATATTATAATATAACGGAACCAAGTCATCACTGACATGACATATGATCACTGAGATGACAAATGAAAACCGTGGAAGATATTAACATACAACGCCAACCCCAAAAATAATTGCGTTTAAAGCAAGCGGAAAATATCTTTAAACGAATTATTATAAAGTCATATTATTAAGCTAGAAAGAAATTCCTAAAAATATAACCCTTTGATACCAAATCATGAAACGAGTGCATTGGGTAGCCTAATCTTAATCACAACTGAGTCAGCTTGCGCTGTGCATTTTCGTAATTCGGCAAGTCGGCGAAGCTGGCGGTCGGCCAAGTACCGCTAATAAGCTATGCGTTCACATATTTACCCCACCGCCTTATGCGCCACTCCCAGAGTTGGAATACCTCCTAAGAGTCAATCGCCGTGACGGCGATAATGTAAGTTAAAAAGAAAATTCTAACTATAATACATGTTATTTTTATCCTTGTTCAATAATGATTATACTTTGAAAAACTCTTCATCTTCACTTAGCCCATTACTTAATGACAAAAGTCAATTTAACAAGAATGAAATCGTGCTTAGAGCCGTATTTCAATGCAAGTTACTTAGATTATATATCCTATAAGTTCGCTAAGTTGTATATTCTAAATAAAGACATCAGTTTGGTAAGCAATCCCCTTTAGATGGCAGTGACATTATGCCTCGCCCGCACGGCTTAGACTCCACGAGGAGAACGTAATTCCTGCACTTTATGAAGACGTTGGTTATGCTCTACGTATGGTAATGCCGCACTTCTATTTACTCGTGTAATCTCTTTAGAGCCTTGTTGTTTTGCCACTTAGGCAATTGATCCGTAAAGCTTTTACGGTAATATAAACATATTAACTTTGTCATATTCGTCTTATATCTTACTGGACTGTCATTGCTATACAAATGTTTATATAATTGTTTGAATATATACTTTTTTTTAATAAGTTTCAGCCTCAGTATCATAATAGTTCAGAGATTTCTTGGTAATATTTAAATTTAAGGTCGTCATTAATACGAAACCAGATACGTTTGCTTCAAAATGTATGAAACATTCTCGGGAATTTCGTTTCTCAAAAATAATGTAATCAATAGAAACCTCCTTTGTAAGTCACTTAATTAACGGGGCTAAGTTTAAGCTGTTTTATTAATTACTTTCTAAAATGTAGAAGCTGACAGTAATTAGAGTTTATTAATGTTATATTAATTTGTAACATTATATTATAAAATGTAAGTCCTTATTTTAGTAAGAATTATTATTATTTTTTTTTATCTTTTTAAAACATTATGTACTTAAAATCTTTTTATATTTAAATATGAATTATTTTTCAGTAGCTATAATAATATGTATTATATTTCTTTTTTGTTATAGGAACGTAATTTTATTCTTTAAATCAATTTACCGCTGTACATATTCTTCAAACGTGATTTATACACATTTTTTTACTACTCCCAGTGCTATCTATAGGTGTTGAAGAACGACTCGAGGCAATCCACCGAGTTCTTAATTTTTACATTCGCCAAAATGAAACGAAATACCGAACCAAAAATTTCGTATGTAACAAACGGAAAAAGGAATACAGAATAATTCGTAGCATTATAACATCCATTGAGGCGCGTACGTGACAATCGTCGGGTGGGGGTGGGGGTGCAGGGTGGGGTGTCAGCGAGAGGTGGAGGGGGTAGCGAGGGCACACTTGTACTTAGGATTTATCGTACATACGTGATTGTTGTAGCGATGAAAAAGGCGGCATGATCCGGCCGCGGATAACTCGGTGTAATTGCATTATTGATTACCGCTGACAAATAGCAGATTTAGTTCATGCTCAACTATTTATTACCTTTAAAGTCTAACGTTGTTCACGTAATTTGCTTTAGAGTTTTACGTTTTGTTATTGCTTTAACAAAATGTTCATTTTTAACTGTAGCTCAATATACAGATTATATCATGAGGTATGTACATGTGTTGTGTTTCAATTTAAGATTTGGCCTTAACACGGATATCAAGATAATAATAGTTTTGTTTAAAGCATAGTTAAATATAAAATAAATTTATATTAATATTCTGAAAAAATAGATTCATTTTGATTATTTGAAAAAAATTGCTTTAGACAGACCACAATATTTTGTTATATTTTGCACTTGTTTACTTATTTTAAACCAGAAAACTAAATATATTTATAAAGAAAAATAGTTTTACAAAATACACGATTTTATTTAAAGTTATTCCAGCTTTAGCGTTCAATAAATAATATATTAGACAGGCTGACTGTTAGCACACCGCGACGTGACCTGCGCCGGTGTGTAGACCAGGACGGGGTGCGACTTAATACGACAATAATTACGAATAACTACAATTATTTTCAAATAATCAGTTTAATATTGAAAATTATACATTTCTTAATTTGTTACACATTTTGGCTTTTAAAATTAAATCCATTATTAAATTTACTATCATCATAACATCGTCGAGGACCTGCGAGTGTGTCGACAACGGTCTCACAGGTGACAACAAGGACGCTCTGCAATAAATTCGTCCCGAGAGCCGCCATTATTCTGCGGCCAAGATCACATCAACCTCCGCCTTTTAACATTTATTTTATAGACAACATTTGTTAAAGTCAAGATATCATATCATCACTTTTTATATCAAAATAGAAATCATTTATAATAAGTTTGATAAGATAATTGACAGGTGTTGTTGTTTTTTTTAAACAATGAAACATGTAGATATATCAATAAGAAACACAAGATTTCTTCACAATTTCAATTTCGTATTAACGATTATAATTGTAAAAAATATTATTATTTACTTACAAAATATATTTTAAATGTTTCTTTTCTTTTCTTTTAGTATTAGATGAAGGCTCGAGCATAGGGTTCCTTGTATTAACACTTACAGTTATGAAAGCTCTAAGAGAGGAGAACTCGAACTTGCAGTGCAATGCAATTGCTTTGTTACCTCAGGAAGCTGTTAAGTCAATATTTGCGATTGAATTAGAAGGGACGGAAATCTTATTAGATATTTCCCATTACAAGTGTATGCTTGTATATTAATGCTCATAATATTAACGGAAGTACGGCATCATGAACCAATAACTCAATTTTGATACTAATATTATGAAAGATACATCTAATAGGATATAACTAATAGGATGTCGGTGGGTTTATTTTGCCTGCATAAGCAAGCACGTCTGAAATGTTTTATTTCAACACGCAGACAATAATGTAATGTAACATATAATTTTGGCAAACTAAAAATTTTGGTTTGAAAATGAAAACATTTTTTTTTAGTATTATGTTATATCAATAATAGTGGGAACTAAAAACAGTATAACAAGTGTGTTCAGTGAAGTGCACAATCTCTCTGATAGTGTTGACAGAGCTACCCCGCGCACCCGCCCTCACTACTAATATTTACTGTGCTCATTTTAAGGGGAAATTACGTGGCAAGTAATTCAATCACATTTAATCACAAAATTAGTAACCTACACAAAGTTACTAAAGAAGGATAGGATAATAGAATTGTTTGCATGCATTTAACATTATTACGGTTACATAGTATTATAATTTCTATAATCACTGATGGAATGTAATAAGCAAGTAAGTGTCAGTTCTTTAAGAAACATAATGCTAAGGAATTACAGAAATTTTATCAATGTTAGTGGAATATGAGAACGTTTATATTGAATTGCGCAGTTGTTGTTAGTGTGGACTTAACCTACACTCCCTCCGCTGAACGACGCTTTCCAGAATCCCAAAGTTAGAATAACTGAGTGAATGAGTTGGATAATATTAAAGATTGTAGGATAATTTATTACTGTCAGAAAGCCTTGCTTCTTGTTGGAGTTAACTTTTAATTTTATATAGTGCAATCGAAATGTGACTGGAGATACCTTATAATCTTCAATGATTTTATTTTTTTACGATTACCAAAAAATAATATGTAGGAATTGGGATCAATTATTATTAACCGTACTACAAATTTTAACTGCATATTGTTTAGATTTCCGGCTTTTGTATATTGAGAGTATACTTAAGTGAAACACTACAACATTTCACTTAACTTTAGTTCAAGAACAGTGTATTGTTATTGAAGTTATTATATATAGACTACACAGAAACTACTAGTTAAGTTTCGACAAATACGGTAACGGAAACAACTATCGGATCGGTATAAGCCCGGCATTAACACGTGTAGATACTTGTAACTGCTAACTAATTCCTAACCCGCGACGCTAAACTTACCGCAGTCTAATCTTTGTTAATCGTCCAGATACCAAGGGACCGTATTATATAATATCGATAAGTATTCATATAATAAATTTATTAATCAGTAGATAAAAAATGTAAACAATGCCAATAAATTTAATTTTTAGTTTTTTTAAAGTAAAATATTTTAATAATGAATTGCCATTAATGTAACATTGCTCATAACACAAAACAATTAAAAGTTTGACGACAACTGATCACAGATCTCGATTGATTCATAATCGACGCGACTAACGAAGCGGTCATCGCCGCGACCAGTCATTGGAATCGTTCAATGCTCAGTGATTTAATATCGCATGAATCACGATTCAGTCGCCGTCCGCAATAAACAACGATGCAGATTTGAAATTTGTTGTATGTCACGTCAGTCGTGATGTACGCCACAACTCATGATATTTCACTACCCGGTCATGATTGTTTATGAATATGATTTCGATTTGTTTACGAATATTAGCTATAGTTCCAAAAAATATTTTTTGTCCGTTGAATCGTTAATAAATACATAAATACACTTACATAAATAAGTTTATTAAATCGAGAAAAGTGTTATTATTAAAATATCACTTATTTGTGATGACAACCTGTCCCTTTCATATTCATTAATAAAAACAATTGAGTACGGTAATATTATTACTTAAAATAAGTTTATCTGTTTTACTTTGTCGTACAGAACTCGTTTTCAATTTCAACTTTCAACCACAGTTTTCTCGACAACTCGTTTATGTTGTTGTTTCATGAGTTTTTGTTTGCAAATGGTTTTAAAGTTGAAATAAAAATTGATGTTTAATTTTCGCCAATTCTGCTCCAGTTTATATTAATACTTTTAATGTTTACTCATTTATTAATAGACCGTCTAATTGTTTTTATTGTACTTTTCTTTATAGGAGGAACTCCGTGATAATTTAACAATTAGCTCGATGAGCTTCGTGCCAACGCTGGACGACGACGGCAAACCTATCACCTGCCGCGCTGAGAACCCGAATGTCACATCGCTGTTCATGGAGACAACTTGGACTATTAATGTTGTTTGTGAGTATATATCGTATCGTAGACGCGATATTTAAAAATACTACAATATTGATTAACATTTATGCTAGTGTAACTTAAATATATCGCGGCTTATTTAAACATTATTTACACTCTAATATCTAAAACATTATTTACACTCTAATATCTAAAATTTTTAATGTCTTACTAAATCTCATACAAGTATAACAAACAGTTTACCGTCTTTAAAATAAAAATAAAATTGTGTTTGTTCATAGATCCACCGGTAGTAAAACTACGACTAGGCAGTTCGCTCGCTGCTGGAGACATTAAAGAGGGCGATGACGTATACTTCGAATGTCACGTGCGTGCTAACCCTCCGGCCAGAAAACTGTCATGGCTACACGATGTAAGTGATTCACCAATACATCTCAACTGAAGAGATACTGAACAAAGGGAACAACCGAACAACTTTTAGATTAAGTAAAATACGAGTTACTGTGAACCGTTCAATGTTCGTTTTCTTAAAAGAAAACCATCCAATGTTCGGTAATATTGGATGGTTTTCTTATTTTGTTCAATCTTCTCTTTTAGTTTCCAAAGGTTGTTATTGAGAATTTTTAAAATACCAGATGTTGAAACTAAGTAATTACGTGTATAAAGAGATTGTATTTCTGAGTTTGGGATTCGGTTATAGGCATTGTACAAGGTATCGACAAAGTTTATTTCACTTGGATTCCAGCCTCGACAAAAGATATACAATATCAGAATAATCCGACATCGATGCGAGCAACAATAGGGGACAGAAGAGGGAGCATAAAGTAATAGACGGCAGAACACGGTCCGATAATCGCTTTGTATCGCTCGCGTTTTAATCAGCAATGTAGAGTGGTGTTTTATTTTTGTTCCGCTCCACCCTTTCAGGGGCAATCAGTCGCTCGTTGTTACACAGATCGCGACACGCATCACTGTGCTCGCCTCCTCCCCTCTTTATTTTTTCTCTGTATTGTTAAATCTCGTTTTGTCTCACTTTTGTGGCACACAGCAGCCCTGTAATGACTGTTATAAAATATCAAAAGTTCAGCCTTTATAGGATAAGTATTTGTTTTTTATCAATGTTTACTGTCAAAGGTTAACTTATTTAGTTATATTCTTTGAAATTATAGTTTTTCACTTTATTATTTAAATACATATAAACAATATTACTTCATCATGCTAATCAAACGATAGGTAATAAATTTAACTTATATTTTATTCCCTGTAGTTCTTAACTTGGAGTGGCCTTATCTATCCACCGGCTAGGATTTCGAATAAAGTTGAGACCCTAACTGGTCAAAAACGATTTGCGCAAGCAACATTTAGTAACAACATTAATTTCTGCCATTACTATGTACGTAAGCCATAATGCTTATGCCTATTATCAATCAAACCTATTATCAACTGTACCCTCTATCTTTTTAAAAAGTATTAAATTTCATCACTTTAATTTATAAGCACGTATACCGAGGCAGAGTCAGTAGTCATACAAATCGCACAAAGCGTTGTGATCCAGTAAAGCGGTTGTCACGTCTCACGGTGCATTTTATTTGCATCAAGATACAACCGCGCCAGCGCGCTCTGAATCTCTTTGGCTGTTCTGTTTTGTAAAATTGCTATATACTTTTCGAAGTGTGCGTTTTTATATATAAGTCAAACCTTATTCTATTAATATTTAAATATAATGTTTACATTGTACACAACCGCATCAACTACAGAAAAAAAATCTCCGGCCCGTCAGAACGGAAATGAAATGTGGATTCGATTTTTCCATACACAAGATCAAACTACGAAATCTTGCAAACGGATATTCTGCGTCCGACTGTCACAAAGGTAGAAAAAATATAATTCAAGAAAAGGAACGATTTTGAACACAGTGCAGAAAATAAAACATCTAAATCAGTTTTAGAATTAAAAAGTAATTAAGTATGATATATATTATTTTTTAATATATAACACATATAATTTTTTGAAACGATTATTGTACTCGTAGGTAACGTATTACCTTATCACATATATTATATATTTTTGGAAAATAAAGTAATTTCTTTTGAAATTAATACATCTCTTTATTTGAATGTTGGCATTAATTTCAGAAATTAACTACTCTGCTCTTTGATATAATAATAAATAAATATTCCTCTAGTATGAACATGTTAAGTCATCACGGTTATTATTCGCATTTAAGAAATGAACACATTTATTAAACAAGGATATAGAGTAATGTTAATGGATTAAATTAATGTATTTTTAGGATGTCGTAGAGAATTTAAGCGTGTCTCATAATGGAGTAATGGCCGCCAGGCTGTGATGGCGCCGGTCATCTCAAAAGGGTCATTTAAAAGCCTTCCCTTCCAGAACCCAAATGTTTCATTATTAATGCTAACATTATCTAACATGTTAAAATTTCTACCTGGCAAAGTGAGAGGTAAAATTTATAGCGGGATCAGAAATGCGTATAAATCCAAATTAATGTTATGATTAAAGCTCTGAAATCATATAAAATATAAATACAATATGTTGTACCTAGAAACGTACAATTTCATAAAAAAACTATGATTTTATTCCCAATTACTGTAATTCAAAACTTATTTTATTATTTTTCGTTTTATATAAATAAGAAAAGTTAAATATAATTCTATAACTAAATTATACAAATAATAAAAGTGACTCTGTTTTATACATTTCATTTTAATATTATATAGTCCATTTACAAATGATATGATGAATAATGTATATCTTAGCGAGATGGCGTTTACGTCGCAAGTGTGTTCGAAATAGAGATGGCCGTAGCACTAAATTTTGATATACAGGCGTCCGCAACTGTAAACATTCTACGACATAACAATTGCAAAAGTGCCTTTTGGCCCTCGAATATACTACAATTACACATTTTATTCAAAAGAGACATTGCACACATTTCTGATAATCAATATATTTTTTTCAAAACATATTACTAATGTATAATATAATCTTCCTGTATAAATAACTTAATAATAAGTATGTTGAGAATGATTACACTGTTATAAAAACATGTCAAAATAGAGTAATTAAGTAAATGTTCAAAGAGCAATCAATACTAATTGTTTTATGACCAGTTTTGTCGTTTAAATTAAAGGTGTGCTGTAATTAAGTACGGCAAGCCGCACGTCGGCGGCTGTAAGCCCCGGGAACTTAGTTTGCAGCAAAAATATTTTTCTGGAAACATATCTTTTTGTTTTTTATATTATTGTTATCTATTGTATGTTCTCTTTCTTATTGACATTTTATTCTTTTTTACCTCGAAAATAAACCACCTGAACCAATATCTTGCCAAGTAATAAAATAATAAAAAACTTGCCATATTCCTTTAATAGTATATTTTAACTCCTAGTGAGGTTTTGTTCCAATAATAATCTTCAACAAACAGTCCCATTCTCGTAACACGCTAATGCTTCGTTATTAGCCTTTTTGTTTCACGAATCCCTTGAGATCCTGTACTTTTACAAAAAGGGGATATTACATTATAATGAATTATATCCCGACCGCGGGTCGTGTGTTATTTGCTTTATTGCTCTTCACGTCAAATGTAATGTGGAACGTTTGAAGCAAACACGACACAAATACCTTCTTAAAGGCCAATAGTACTTTATCAAATTCTTATATTACATTTATTTACTTATATATATTTACAAAATTATTCTAATACTTTAAGAGGAAATTCCATCCTTTTTGAAATTACTTTGAGTAAATGTTTTTTACTGTTATTCATAACTTCTATCATTTATAACACTTAGGCTTTAAGAGAATATAAACCACTACTTTAATAATGAAATCAGATTAGCGTTACTAACACTAGTAGTTCGACAGCCTAGTAATGGAAAATAGTGTAAAACAAGTTCAAACTTAGTCGGGTTGGAAATTTCATGAGAATATTGTTCTCCGTCCTGAGACTCAGAGAAAAATTAGTTTGAGGTTTTTTCTATTTCGATTATTACCTCTTTCATTAAACCATCTTACGTAATTTGCCATAATACAAGCGACCAACAAGACTATGATAGCATTTTGCATAAATTACTAAAATCATTTCCAAAGTCTACGCGTTGAGTTTGATCTGAGTATAAACTAATAACCTCGGATGTAAATTAAGTAAAATATTAATATTCATGACTCAGAGTCAATAACAGACTTGCGAATCATACAAAGTTTATAATTTTTTGATTAAAATTGCTAACACAGCAGTACACAGGATTATTTGAATTATAATTTTTTAGAAAGAAACTTTTGTCAGTACAGTTAAAAACTGGTGTCTAAAATATAGGCGAAAGTTGTAGTAAAAATATGAAAAAGAAATAAAAGCATGTACACATTATAATGATAAAAGGGATACATTGCTTTGATGCTTATTTAGCTCAAGGCGAGTCTTCTTTGATGTTGATGATTATTTTAATGGTATAGTATTTAGTAATTGGAGCTATATGCAAATGTTCCGCAGCGATTTACTATTCCGTTTCACAGACAATGTATAAAAATTTCATTATTTATTACAAGAATAAATTTGCACAAATTAACTAAAAGTGTTTGTTCAAATACATAATAAGGAATTATGAGTTCTGACTTTCCTAAGTCTTAATATACCTAGCTGTAGTTTTTTGTCTGCAGCTCGTATTGGGCTGGCTCGACCGGGGAAGGACCACCCTCTCACAGAAAACCGACGTGTAGTAACCAAATTCATTTGGTTATGTTCCGTCGGTGAGAGATAATCCGGAAGCCCAACCACAGCCACACGCCCTCTTTATTGGATCTTCTGCTGACTACACATCCAGAAAAGTACGAGATCACTGTCGAGGCTCCCTTAGGTTCCTCTGATCACTGTCTGGTACGGAGTGTAGTGCCCATTCAACGTCCTACTCGCACAAGACCTGCGACTCGACGCGTTTGGCACTACAAGTCAGCGGATTGGGATGGAATGCGGTCCTTTTTTGCATCCTACCCATGGGGGCCGATTTGTTTCCCTTCCAATGATCCTAGTGACTGCGCTGCGGCTGTAGCTGATGTGATACTTCAGGGCATGGAACTATTTGTACCAAGCTCTGTGATACCACTTGGCGGCAGATCGCGGCCTTGGTTTGATGCGTCTGTCAGGGCTGCAGCAGCTGGTAAACGGCAGGCTTATCAAGCTTGAGCTAATGCGTTAGTCACTAAGGATCCGAACTCTAGAGTTCTGAAGAGGAAATACAACCGTGCCTCCAGATTCTTCAAACGGCAAATTGCTAGAGCAAAGTTCAAGCATGTCGTCAAAATTGGGGATCGGCTGGCAAAGTACCCGCCTGGCACGCGCAAATTCTGGGCGCTTTCCAAGGCCACTCTGGGTAACTTTAGCCAGCCGTCCCTACCGGCGTTGCACATGGGGAATGACTCTCTGGCCCACACGGCAAAAGAGAAAGCCGATCTCTTGGGCACTCTTTTCTCCTCCAACTCGACTTTGGACGACCTAGGGAAGTCACCGCCTATCATCCCGCGGTGTCAGAGTTCAATGCCGGAAATAGTTTTTCGGCAAAAAACTATCAGGCAGTCTCTTTTTTCCTTGGTCGTTCATAAGTCGAGTGGGCCGGATGGCATTTCTCCATTAGTGCTACGAACGTGTGCCCCTGAGTTGACTCCAGTGCTAACGCGTCTATTTCGGCACTCCTACCTTAAAGGCGTAGTCCCGGTCTCATGGAAGCGTGCCCTTGTCCATCCGATCCCTAAAAAAGGTGATAGCTCGGACCCAGCTAACTACAGACCTATCGCCATTACCTCCCTTCTCTCCAAAATAATGGAGATTATTATCAACCGACAGCTCCTAACGTACCTCGAGGATCACCAGTTGATCAATGACCGGCAGTATGGCTTTCGCCATGGTCGATCAGCTGGTGATCTTCTGTTATACCTGACGCACCGTTGGGCAGCGGTTATTGAAAGCAAGGGAGAAGGTCTGGCAGTTAGTCTGGATATGGCAAAAGCCTTTGATCGTGTATGGCACAAGGGGCTTCTTTCGAAGCTACCTTCCTATGGGCTTCCCGAGAGTTTATGCAAGTGGATCACCAGTTTTCTCACTGGGTGGAGTATGCAGGTCGTTCTCGACGGTTTTTGCTCGGACCCCAAGCCCGTGAACGCTGGTGTACCCCAAGGCTGCGTGCTATCCCCAACTCTGTTCCTCCTGCATATCAATGATATGTTGGATATTTCCAACATACATTGTTATGCGGACGACAGCACTGGGGATGCGGTATATTCCGGTCGTGCAGGTCTCTCTCGGGAAAACGTCGACGAGTGCCGAAAGAAACTTGTGTCTTCAATAGAGACCTCCGTGGGGATGGTCTCTGAGTGGGGTGAACTGAACCACGTTCAATTCAATCCCCTAAAGACACAGGTTTGCACGTTCACCACTAAGAAAACCCCATTTGTAGTATCACCGCTCTTCGAGAGCATTCCCCTCATTGCCTCGCCAAGTATCAGAATACTGGGTCTCGACATTTCGAGCGACTGTCAGTTTCGTGGTCATCTGGAGAGCAAGGCCAAGTTGGCCTCGATGAAATTGGGAGTGATCAATAGAGCGAGGCAGTACTTCAAACCTGGCCAAAGACTTGCGCTCTATAAGGCGCAGGTCCGGCCACACATGGAGTATTGTTCTCATCTCTGGTCCGGATCACCCCAATATCAGCTTCTACCATTTGACCGCGTACAACGGAGAGCCGTTCGAATTGTTGGGGACCCGGTGTTCTGCGAACGGCTGGACTCTTTGGCATTGCGTAGAGACGTGGCTTCTTTGTGCGTCTTCTACCGCATTTACAATGGGGAGTGTTCCGAAGAACTATTCGATCTGATGCCTGCCGCCGAATTTCATCACCGCACAGCGCGCCATCGCCTCCAATACCATCCTTACCACCTGGATGCGTGGCGATCCTCCACTGTGCAGTTCTCAAGGACATTTTATCCACGTACCACTCGTATGTGGAACGAACTCCCTTCGGCGGTATTTCCAGATCGGTACGACATGGGTACCTTCAAAAAAGGCATATATTCCTTTCTCCAAGGCCGGCAACGCTCTTGTGAGTCCTCGGATGTTGCAAGAGTTCATGGGCGGCGGTGATCACATACTAACGGTGACCCGCAAGCTCGTTTGCCCTCGTCTAACATAAAAAAAAATATATTATGTAAAAATAGGATGTCCTCTAGTCGTTTCATCTGTTTTAATTAAAATAAGTAAAAAAATATACTGTCAATTTTTTTCTTATTTTAAACTAGAAAACTTTGATAATGTATTCTATATCAAAATATTACCCAATTATTCAAACAATCAGACTAAGTAGGGAACATATATATACATTAACACCTACTGCCACTTATATGTATAAAGATCTCAGATGTTTTGATTATTTTTTGTTGTTGCCTATATACCTGTATACCTGCCAAGACAACGTAAATATAACGAAATATTTGAACAATCCGCCTGAATATTCAATAGTAGAAAAAATGTCAATAAAAAACTTGACGTTCTTTTTCATAGCTCTAGTTCTATTAAATGTTTTGATAGCAACACTCTTTGAGTCCGACAGTAACTCTTATCCTTTTACTTTATTTTTTAACATGAATATTTGAAATGTAAATTCTCTTTATTATCTCAATGAATTGATAAATTGCTTCGTTCTTCAAATAATTTAATTCCTCCTCTTCATCCAATTGGTGTCCTGTCCCACGCACCTTGTAATTGCAGTTCGACTGTAGAACGAATCAGAGATCACAAAAATATCCCAATAAGTGACACACTAATTCAAATACCATGTCAAATTATTTCTTAAAACAATATATTATTAACTTGTTCTCTATTTAGTATATTTATTTCCTTATATTTAGTTTTTATAATTTATTTATTATAGTATTCATATTAAGTATATATTCTTGTCGTACCTTGTGCTAAAGTTGTTAAATTATTTTTAGGTGTTCTTTAGTAATATTTATTTAATTATTTATAAATATCTCAGAAAGCATTATTATAAAGTGAATTATTTTTTATTTATTTTATTAAACACCGACAGAGTGATTGGAGCGCAACCAGTCTTATGTTAAATATTCTATTTAACATACTTGTTGACACTTGAGACATCATTTTAGGTCTCCATTCCACTTCCAGTGGTAAGTCATCTATTATAATAAATAAATGTCTACAAAATTCATACTCAGTTCTTTTCTAATTATATCACTTACTTACTTTTAGTATTATCTCAGTTTCCATTAAATTACTCAGATATATTTGGCTTTGACACAATTAACTAGGAAAATTTTTAGCAAATGCTTACAGAATATATATTTAATATATAAATTTGGCATCTCTACTGTATCGTTATTACATTCTTTTATTTTTATATTTGAAAAATCGTGAAATGATGCCTTGAAAAACTAATTTATAAATATCTTGACTATGTTACGCTTACTTTTTAAGTACAATTCCTTGCTAAGAGTATGAAATATATGATGTGAATTTGATTATAGTTGATTTGCAAAAAAAATAACTATATTTTTTGTAAGATAGTAAGAAAAAAATAAAGTCCATTTTTAGTTTTAATTTTCTCTAATAACTCAAAGTAGAAGTGCTTCAACGGAATCCTCACTTAATCTATTAAGGTGGCTTTGAATTGGAGGGCTTAAGAGTGTCTCCCGACATGGCGCTCACAGCACGACTTCAGGACTTTACAATATCCCTAGTATTTAAGTTTCGCCAGCTACAAAGCAAGCTAAATCTCTTTGGGTCAAACCTTACAAAATTTTTCTAAAGATAACAAATCATAATACCTACTAATAATCATTACAATAAATTTATAATACAATTAAATTGTGTTTGAATTAACGGTATAAATATTATTTGTAATAAGTATATTTTTCTAATTTTTCTTACGTACGAGAGATTGAATGGAATGTTTGTCCAAAATCAATACAAGCAGACATGAGATAATAATATACCACGAATTGTTCATATACTCGTATACTTCCTGGCAATCTATAAATATTAAAAAACAGACAGTCAAAATAGACTACTATATAAACTCGTAAGCGATCTATCGGAATGTTTTATTTAAGGCATCAGGCTCATGTGGTACAGAGTAAATACATTAATAAAGATAAAGAAGGAAAATGTTACCAACGTAATAAAACCACAAATAACGAATAATTCCCGTTTCATTACAAGTCAAATAAACCTACTCCGATATTATATTTGTCTGTCTTTATTATTTCGGGTAAAGCAATACTTGTGACAAGGATGAATTTATCAGTTACAAAATGGATGATTACTTTTAAAGTGTTCTCTTATTTAGATATTGAAAAATACTTATTATATAGACAGAATGAATTGGCTTACTGTTTCCCTAATATTTCAAATAATTGGTATTTATTATTTATTTATCTTAACGCCATATCCCTAGCCAGAGACGACGGAGCGCCAAACGCTACGGTCCCTGCATACCTCTTTCGCCTCGGTCACAGACATCAACCTCTTCATACGAGTACATGCCCTCCGGGAGGGTCCTCATGCTTTTTACGTGACCTTCCTCCAGTATCATAGATAATATAATAATTAATATAATAATTACTATATAATAATTGGTAGTAACATCAATAATCAGATCTATATAACCTGTTAAGATCATCTAATGAACTCAAAATACATCTGTTACAGACAACAACAACATTACAAATGCTATTTTGTTGTCCTTGTGCTTAACTTGTGAATAACGTAAATGTGTCCTAATAAATATACTTTTACGAAGAAAAATACTATTCGAGTGTAAATAGTATAATGTATACTAAAATTGTCTGTAAATATTATTTTTTGCTAAATTTAATTATTTTAGCAGTTTAAGTGGTGGGCATTGAGTTATGATTTCAGATTTTATTTACTAAGATTTTATGTTTAAAATTATATATGCCGTATCTGAAAGCTATTGAAGGACTTAATTTAAATATATTTTTTCGAATTAACTTTTTTTTTTATTTTACTATTATTTATTACTTTTGTTTAGTCAAAAGAATATATTTTGTCTATCTTGAGTAGTAACTAAAAAATATATATGTTTATTGTAGGAAACTTTATTCATTCCATTAAAGTAATCAAAATAAAGCGAATCAAAATATAAAAAAAGGAATAGTAATATATTTTTTACATTAGATTATGTCCCAAAATCTACAGGGATATTCGTCAATCAGAAAAAAATATTAAATTCAAAGTAGGAAGTGGATCGTGCTCGGTCCGGACGCTTTATTAACATTCCCCGCGCCTCCAGCTTGATATTAGAAGACCGAGCGAGGTACGTGCGTACCTCTCAGATATTCCTTGACGAATTTGCTGGCGCTGTTTTATTTTATAAAAGGTGAGGGAATTGAACTTTTTGGCAAAAGTTATGATTCTAACTTTAAAATGATTGCTTGATCGATTACTGATCGATGTGAGCCTCAAACGCAAATGACATTACTTAATTAGATTTGCAAGAAATATCGAGAAAATATATCTTATGTATTAAATCGTAAATAAAGCATCAGTAAAAGTAAAATAAATTCCACCCTCAATTGTTTTAAATGTTAATAGTATTATTTTGGTAAGTATTTCAATATCATGTTAGCGCAGCCTGCTGCCTTTTAATTATTAATAATAAATAACGATTTCTGAGTATCATAAATTGTGAAGTTTGTACATAATCCAACAATTATTCAGTCGACCATCGTGAGCTGATGACTTACGTGCCAGCTTAACGGACATCTGCCTCCGAGCTGCACTAATACATCATATTTTATTGCTATCAAAATACAAAGTAAAACATATAAGGTAACAATCATTTTAAAATCTACAAATGACGATATATTAAATAATATATTTTAGCAGTATTAAATACAACATATTTTTGTAATAAAGAAGATATCTGTAAAATTGCATCAAATACTGTTAGCCTATTTTTAATGATTATAAAAAAATCTATTATTAGTCTGATTTGCGAAGGGAAGTCCAACAGCTGTGATATATGTAAATAAAACAACAAGTTCTTTATAAATGAAGGCTAATGATTCACTGAAGATTATATTGACCCATGCGCCATATGATTACATGAAATCGTTGAAACCAATTATTGAATTAACTGAATAGCAATCGTGGCTTAGTGCGGGCTCGAAGTTGGCTCATTCTATTGCCGAAATGATGAAACCCGGCACAAAGACTCGATCCGGATTTGCGACGAATGCGGAGAAACTTCGACAATCGACGCCTCTATATGTTAAACCCTATCCGTTCCAACCCACTGGAGTTATGCCTGCAACTTCTCCCTCATTCAAAGCAGCACTGCAGTCCCTGATTGGAAATAAATTAAACGTTAAAGCCGTTAATTAATAGCATCAATTGAATCCTTACTCGTCAAACAAATGCGTTCGTACTTGCATTAAATTCGCTGTTTGGAATATATGTCAAATTGGGAGGCAAATTATAACAACAGAAGCAAAATATTTTATATATTTATTAGTAAGTCAATAAACGAGAAAAATCGAATATAAATTAAAATCGGGTAACAACTTTAAAACAGTACCACAAAGCAATACGTGTTCGTCTAATAGTATCCACCAGCCCGTCATACGAACTCATTCCTATATACAAGACATCTAAACAACGAGAGTGTCTGCTTCAAAAACAAATGTCACAGAGCCCAGGTGCGAAGTTTCTAGCTACTATTTTTCATTTTCCTAATTCGAGTGACATTCGGAATCTCATACCAAGTTTTAGTGATTAAAGCCATGTGTTTTAATTGGAATTCCGGTTCTATCTTTTTGTTACTTTTAAGTATAGTTTTTAATTAATATTTTTAATAAACAAACAAACTACTACCCAATGTAAAAAGTGGCAATAAAATTATAAGAAGAATTCAAATAATTGATCAAGAAGCTGACTAGAAATTGTTATTCCTGATTGACCACAACAAAATTTATATAAAATAAGTATTTTTTTCTAATACTTACCGCATTTTATTGTAAAAGTCAAATTATACTACAAAGAACGTTATACAGATCTCGAAGTACAGTTAATATTTTAAAGCGGATATTACAATAAATATACCGCATGATAATCTTATATAATTATCTTATATAATTTGTCATACACGGTTAGGTAATATAAATAGCAACTGGAGTGTGTCTTTGTATTAAAATACTCATGTTGCTTGGGTGACAGATGTACGTTATATCTAAGTAATGTATGATAACATTTTCTTTATGAGACAATGCAATTATGTCCATCCGTGTGATTAAAGCTCACTGTGTCTCTCGTGTAATGGTTTCTTTATGACATCTTTCTCAGAGTAAATGTGTGTTGTGTGAAAACGCATAAGAAAAAACGTTTGTTCTTATTTTCAATTATGTTTAATTTAAATAAAAACGTAAAAAGAAAAATGCTAAAAATATTTTATATATGATGATCAAAAAGGTACATATTCTAAAATACATTTTAACTAATTCAAGACAAAAAGATTCGAACCACAGCCATACATTTTATCTCCTCGTTAATGAAAGCTTTTCTATCGCTCGGCCTCTAGATTGTGATCGTCTTCATAATGGACAAGCCTGATTGAATCACTCCCTTCACACTGAATTGATTCTTATCAAGATACGATCGCAGTATCTAAATGTTACAAACTTCTACGAATATTAAAAAGGTTTTATATATTTTCAAACAATACACGAGTAAAACTTAAGTTGAAATTTTATTTCACACGCCGTTATTATTATATTAGGGGATACTAAGAGGCTCCCAATACTTGTCAGATGATAATTAAATCATTTACATGTCAAGTGATATTGATATTAATACTTTTATATTCATAAAACTAACTGCATTTAAAATATACTGGAAGGACCAACATGTTAATTTTAAGTTCGTTAAACGACGCAGCTTGGTCGTGCGTACTAATTGATGATTGCTCTCCGTATCTACCCCTTTTATTGTTATTTGTAGTTGCTGGATTTCTAAAACCTTACAAACGTTAAGATATCGAAACAATGTTCACAAAGCAATGACAACTGTTCCCGGTTCAAATTAAAGCACTAAAACGTCTGCATAGCTATGTCATTTATCTCATTAAGAACAAAAAAAAACAAATTATTTTCTCCACGCATGATACGCGCTTCACCAATATTTCTGTCGAATAAATTATATAGGCTCGTAATTTTACGCGCATTAAACTCGGCCGGCGTCTCGGCTGTTCGCTAGCGTCCGGGCTCCGGGTGGGTTAGTACGAGATATGAATTATTGCCGGCTCTCCCACGCCATACGAATACGGCTCGCTGGCTTGTTAAATATTTAAAATACTAGCAACGTATAAAAATAAATACTAACTGTTTGAATAAATAATAAAATGTATGATATTATTTAAAATTTACTAGTGTTTTAAACAATATCTTTTGTTTGGTTTATTTACGAATAAATTGAATAACAAATATAATGAGATATATTATCATTAGCGATCTGAAGTAAAAGAATACAAAAAAATTATATACTATATACTTAGCAAACACATGATGTTATTTAAATCAAAGAAACTGTCTCTCTCGTCCAAAACGAATACTATATTTAATTACGCATATAACGTTGTTATCAAATCCAGAACAGCTTTTAAAATGTCTTGTTAAATTTTACCAAAACAAGAGTCTTGATCGAGTGGTTTTTGTTTGCTTTCTCAGACTTCATTAAGAGAAATGAAATTTTGCCAGCGTGGTTTGTATGGTACTTGCAAAATGAGGGAGTGAGAATCTTCAAATATTACAACAATACGACTAATTACATTTATTTCAAATTGATAATATAAGTGAAATACAACCAATAAAATTATTTTAACACACACATTGGATATGGTTTTGGTATTAATTAGTCTCTTGGTATATATAAAAATGTCACGAATATATAGATTAGAACCATAAATCAATTTGTGTATATGCATAGAGGAAAACAAAATACAATTTAGTGTTTGAAATTATTCAGATGTTGAGCCGTCATAAGTATAATATATTTCCAATAAATATACAATATAATGTAATAACAAAATAATATATATATATTTTTTTTTGTAAGCTGCAATTATTTAAGTAATACTTTAAATATTTAATAAACCAGTACGAGTTAGTTGTATAAAATATAAACACAAAAGGGAGAGAAGACCATATTTCGCTTTCTTTAACAGTACCAACAGATTTAAAACGATGCTAATAATATCTTTTGCCCCGTGAACTCCCTCGTGGACTATTACCTGCAGTGAACTCGTCTAAATCTTCAGTTCACTTATCTACTCAAATAATTAGAAATCCTTTTGTTAGAAACAAGAAATAATCAGTCCTTTAGAGCAGGGAGCCGCTTTGTCCGCGGGAGAGGCGCTTTTGTACAACGACGCCCGTAATGGCAAGCCCTTTTGTGCAAATAATCATATTCTGCTAAATGTTCCCCTTCACGAGAACGTTTGCAACTTTATTCAGCTCTTGTTTTTTTAAGCAGCCCTCTGTTTATGTAGAATATTGTATTCTAAACAGGTGATGATAGCATCACAGAAAAAGTGATTTATAAAGTTGAGTATAAAAGATTATAATACACCTAACCGATTGTATTTTTTATATAAACTGTAAATAATAACAGCTTTTATAGTAATAAATAAATAAGTGTATAAAGGCAACAGGTAATAATACAGCCTATATTGAAATTAAATAAATATGGCGGTTGAATTTTTTATACTATTTCCAGGACCGAGCGTTAGCTCACAACGCTACTGCGCGGGTTTTCCACAGCAACCAAAGCCTGGTGCTTCAGAAAGTGACGCGGCACAGCAGTGGCCGCTATGCCTGCTCCGCTCTCAACGCTGAAGGAGAGACTGTATCCAATGAATTACACTTCCGTGTCAAATGTGAGTTTGCACATAGTTTAGTTCTTGTTTAAAGTTACTAGTAAGAGCTATGATTATTATAAAAGTATTTCTTCAACTTTTAACTAGCTAAGCATCCTTACAAGCAGTCATAGTCCAATTATTTTAAGTTTTATTTGTAGAAAAAAATCCAAGGGAACACAATTTTTTTATACACCTTTATTACCGTTTTAATGAAAATATGAATAATCGACATTGATATAGATAAATGAAATCAAATTTCGTGTCACAATAATTTCGACATTGAATCGTTTGCTTAACGAATATTTTTTTTATTGATCATTGGCCTATTTGCACTTGTCATTCAACACGTTCATTTATGTATTCATTAAAAAGTTATGATATAAATATTAAATATTTTACATACATGTGTGTATCACAATAGACATACAAAAGGCAACTGCAGCGTAACAATACATTGAAGTATTTTCAACAAAAATTTTTCGCTCGTCCGTTCATAACGAATCATGACTTAAAGCTGACGTTGGAAATTCAGAATAACGGCGTACTCAGGTCCGTTTCTCTTAATAAGTGTATTCAGACAATGCCTATTTTTATTCAACCTCAATAATTACCATCATTAATTTAATAAGAAAAACATGTGATACCACGCAACAATTACTTTAAAACACTATTTTTTTTTGTAGTGTTTAGTGAATTTTGAAACAACGAAAATTAAGGAAGGTTTATTAGAAATTTCTATCTTATATAAGATACAACCCGATGAAATACTGCTGAGGCTGTCGTTTACGTATCTCGTTATAATTGATGTACTTTTGTATGTAGCAATGACTGATAGAATAATTAGCTATTTAACCTCAAGATAGCAAATAATGACATAATAATTGCATTTCTCAACTATATTCCGCTAAACGTTAATACTAGTTTATTGAATATTCTTTTATTCCAAATTCTTAGCAAACGAATTCTAAAGAATAGTCAATTAGAGCGGTAGATTGGTCGGAGGTGATTAAGCCTGGCGCTGCTGAAGTATAAATAAGGGTTATAAATTCTAAGGCTTTCTTGTCTGAAGGAGACACAGGTGGAGTCCACGTCATTGCGTTCGTCCCACTAATAACAACAATCTATTACATTAGCTTTTGTGCAGATCAGCAACAAAATTTTCTTCGAAATATATATACTACATTCGTAATGTGTCATTAGTTCATAATGACTGGATTTTATAATCGGCAGCTACCTTCCTTGTTTATTTCTCTGGTCTGTTTCCTGAATTTTTTCTTTATAAATTGATAAAGATTTTTATTTATATTTGTACAGTTTCAAAGGGTTAAGTACAATAAAATTAACTGGCAATGTAAATGGTAAATTAACAGGAATATCATAGATAATGTTTAATTTATTTATATATTATATTCATATTTACATAATTGATTATTAAGTCAGTTATATTCATATGTGAGAGTAAAATTTATATATTTTAAACATGCAGCATTTGAATAGTGGTTTTATAACGTCCAAGTCTTGTTAAAGAAATAAGAAAGCAACTATACGTATTATTTAGAATATTAATAATGGATTAGACAATTATGTCTAAGACGGCAGAATAATGGAATATCTATGGTGCTCTCACATTTACAAGAAATTGTGATTCTGACCTCGAATATTTAAAATAATAATATGGACTCTTACATGAGAGCCGCATGTGCAGCATTGTTAATAAATTTATTATTATAAAGGTGTCCTTATCGTCAACATAACTTTCAATTACTTAGTAGGCTCTAAAAATTTATTTTTTATGTATTAAATAATTATTCATAGACAATTATAAATGCCTTTCATTGTAATTTTAAAACAATTTTGCCATGATTTTCATTATGATGGTAACTTCGCAGGAAATTATACAGCTGCACGAGTTTTCGAAAGCTATTTCAATAATTCTTAAGTGAGATATTTAAGCTTTTTCTATTATAGTTTAGTATAAGTCATAAATTTAAGCTAATCTTTCCAAATCAGTTTAATATGGGTTCTAATTTATTTTACAAATTTTATTTTTTCCAACAACTTTTCAACAACGTTACAATGATAAATTCCAACTTTTTTTATGTGAAATTTAATTTAATATAGAAATTCTTGGATTTAGTTACCTACTAGTAGAACAATAATTGAAGGTGCCCTACACTGCGGCCGCTCCATTATTAATCAGGATCGGCCGCAACGACATAATTGCTCCTTGCCCTAATTCCTGACTCGTAACTACACCGGCACAACACAGCCGCTGCCTCAGTCAACCTATTAGAGACAAGGTCACATACACTACAAGTAATCTGACTTCTAACACCACTTTCGATTCCGTGATTATAAATTTAAATTATTATTAATTTTTTCAAATTCATATAAATGTATTTATTCCATAAAAGATCACCTTCATTATATGATAATTGAATTTTATCTTACAACAACTTTAAAACTTGTAACAGTAATATTACCACTCCGATTATATATAATATCTTTATATAAATTCAGCATGGGTCTACTCTGATATTACACCGTCCATCTTGACCGCTCTCCCTCAATTTGAACTTGATCGCCTACAATTGATTAAACGTTCCACGTAGAAATCAACGTGATTATTTTGGGCGTCTTCGATAAAAAAAATATGACATTCTCATTAGGTTTTGATTAAATATATGTAATATTGATATTAAGTTTGTTAAATCTGAACTCGGTCATGTGAAACAAATCAGTTCCATTTTCTTGTATAAGCTAATGAAGTTTTAATGATTCCATGTCGTCTTATTAAAATGGTAGGTATAATTTACAACAAGGTTTAAAAATTGAAAACAACTATTGTAGTTGCCTAACTTACTACAGTAGGATATATAAAATATTGTAACTGTACTTTACAATGAAGTTCTGTCTTCAATTTACTTGATAATGTCGCTATCGCCGGCCCACCTCAATCGGAGACTCCGTTTCAATCTGCGGAAACGATGGCCATTATAGAGTTAGTTAAATTGCTAGATCCAAAGACGATAATGCTTCCTCATTTTACCCGAGCGCAGGAATGACAATTGACACGTAACTGGTGATTTCGATTAAACCTCTTATTCGTAAGCGAAATCCTTAATCATTTATGGAAAAGGGGTTTTTATAAGGTAGAAACTTATTGACAGAACTTCCTTTGTGAATCTTTTATTTTATTAAATAACAAATATTTTTTTAAGCTTGTATGTAACTTGCTTGATAATAAATTTATTTTTCTTTGTAGATCTGATGCTATCGAGATTGGTGTATATATATTATTATTCTTCCAGATGCGCCATCATGCCGAAGCGGCGGTGTATCCGTTGTAGGCGCGGCGCGCGGGGAGTCCGTGGTGATTGTCTGCGAGGTGGACGCCGACCCACCCGCCGCGGTCTTCAAATGGAAGTTCAACAACTCGGGCGAGACACTCGACGTAGCCGCCGATAGATACACCTCTAATGGCAGCGCTTCCAGTTTAAAGTAGGTTTATTTTTGTTTATTTTTAATGATGTTACATTTCCAGTTTTTATCGATATGAAACAACTATATAAACGTTTTTTTTATTTTAGAATTACTTTTATAAATATAATGGAGGAATTTAATATGAATGAAGAAGGCAAATATTTTAAATAACCATTATTATTATTTCGTTAAATAAAATCAAACTTAATTAAGATGGACTTATGTACAGAAAGGAAAACTCCAGTAAGATGACTCTGAGATATCTACAAAAAGTCGAATAGAAATCGAAATTCATGAAAAGCCTACCCATGCAAATTCTTTGCAATTGAACAAGTTTGTCGAATTGAAAAGTTTAATCAGCGTGAATGTTTGTTATTCAGTGATTCGGAATTGAATTTCAAGCTTGTCAATTACACAATCAGGATGAAATCGTCCTGTCATTTAAAAAATTAAGCTTAATTTTGCAATAATATATGTATTTTTAGACTTTTTTACGGCGACCTTTGGATATTAAGTTTTTTCGTCGCCTATTATTTAGATAGTATTTCACTTAAAAGGCGTTATATAAACGACTTCATTGGCGAAAAAGTTTTTCGGCAAGTGACAGAATTTCTGAAGTTTAAGACTATTCAACGGAAGAGGTCATAATAATATTTTTATCGAACTTTAAACCAGTTTTGATGTTTACTAACCGATTTAAATAAAACAAACACTAAATCATAAGTGAAGATTACAACAATAACGTGAAAACCGTATTCAAATAAGATAATCCGTTCCAGAGATTAGCGTGCCTATACGCACAGATAAACAGACAACTAGATAAAAATTATATAAATCTTTCTTTTAAGATCTAACCTTACTAAAGACCCCTATTAGTGGTTTCACCTAAATATTTTATATGTACCTGTTAGAGATTTATTACATATTTATATTTCAGTAATGTAAAATATTTTAATCTCTGTTGAAAATAATTTGTCTTTTGAATGTAAATAACTTTATTAGACATACTATAGTTCGTGCGCTAGGTGTTCAGTGTCGAAGATGTGATGTAAATAAATAAAATTAGTACTAGTATTCTATCAGTATTTTATTAATAATGAAATTCAGGTATTCTAGAAAAATATAGGTTTTATTACTAGATAGAATTTAATAAGTGTCATCTATGTATTGTTAACATTGAACCGTAAAGGGTAATATACCATGCCTTTACTGTTAATAGGCTAAAGTTAATGGTATTTGATTTTTAAATTGTATGATTGGGGCAGATACACGCCAGTAGCAGACCTGGATTACGGCACACTCTCCTGCGCCGCTTCTAATGAAGTGGGCTTACAGCTAGCACCATGTGTCTTCCAAATGGTTGCTGCTGGTAAAAAATCTTAAATCACTAATTACTTTCTTATATCAATGAAAACCCATTTTGCACTAAAGAAATGGCATAGAATCAAAACTGATTACCAGTAATTATTGATTTCACCAGCTACAATTTAATACCCAACTTTATTGGAAAAGTACATTTAAGTCTGTAAACAAGTATATAAGTGTCTCACAATAATCTGTTAATAAACAATATTACTTTGTATAATTTTCTTTTTAATAATTCCATTTATTAAGGCTGGGCTTTAAAGAGATTATAAGCGCGTAGCGTGATCCTTAGAGTTAAGGACACTATCACATTTAAGATGAATGTTGAAGCTTTTATTTTTATTCCTATAAATGAAATGTGTTTCATGCAAATAGGGTATTTTTAGTGAGTCTATCATATAATCGTGATATTTTAGAACCGCTCCAAGTATTTTATAATACTTCATATTTTGTATAGGTAAACCGCATGCGCCTCGCAACTGCACATTGTGGAACCAGACCGCGGACTCAGCGGAGGTTTCGTGTGTGTCAGGTTTCGACGGCGGCCTGCCGCAACACTTTTTGCTGGAGGTGTATTCCGGAGACGAAGATAAACCCAGGTGGATATTTGAAAAATATAATTTCAATATCAATGAAAACTAATGCTAACATCTTGATCTTAATTTGAAAAATTAGTTGAGTGCCTTCCTTAAATTGAAAGTATTTTTGTATTATTTCATCCGCTGTTGACACTAATGCTGTGAGTTGAAAGTTATAAAAAGGAAAAAATATTTTAAATATTATTAATATTTTAAATATTTTAAATATACGCGTCAAACACAGCAGACAGTTTATCATATTATAAGTGATACCGTCGCCTATGGACAACTACAAAAATGAAGTATAGCAAATGCTTTCCAATCCGAGACGAATGGGAAAGAAATAGAGTTAATAAAAACAGTTGAAATTAGATATAAAAAACAGTAGAAACATAGAGACAACTAGAATAGTTTAATTTTGATATTTTTAGAATATGATGTCATAAGGCATGCTGTTATGGGTAAATGAATATTTGTACATATATAAAGACAATGCCAATATTTGATGGATTGTTATATGAAAATAGATTTGATAAGAAAAGCTATTATAGTGTATGTAGGAATTCATTGTATTTTTAATGATTAATCTTCACTATTTTTTGTCGTTGTTTGTTACTCTGTCTTGATCTACTGGCTGTATCACACCACTCCCTTAGAAGAAGGGTGATGGCTAGCCTTTTGCGTTATGCTCATGAACGGCTGCTGTTTGCATAGACTGGTTGTCTTACTAGATACGGGTAGCTTGTTGTGCGGCTCTTCTCAGACCAGGGTACGTTTTGGAATCCTACGAGGGCTTTAATTTTTTGTTGAAATGTTTTTACAGAAGTTGTTATAGTATGAAAATAGACCAAAATCAAAAATAAAAAACTTTAATGAAAATTTGTTTAATACAAAACATTTTTTCATCGTCATAACTTTGCCTTATTTCCCAATAACCTGAGACAATCTGGCTATAGAAACTCAGCGTCGTGATTCTTTTTTTAAAAGCTATACTTAAAACTCAAATTACATTTATAACAAGTCCTGCCGCAGCTTGTGCATCATGTTCTAGATATTCGGAAATACTGAAGTATTTGTTGACAAACAAACGTTATTTAACAAGTTTTTCAAATTTATTTAAGGGTAAAATCTGAATGTTTACTGAGAACTCGTTGAAAAGGGGTAGATAATACTATACAATGCTCCAGTTTACACACATTACTCACTTTTTTTAAACGAATTACAGATAAAGCGAGCTTGTATTTATTCCTTTTTATATATGTACATCACTGGCTTAATAAAAAAATCCTTACTCATATTACATATTTAAGTTTTAAAAAAATATACTGACCAGCGACCGTGACTATATTCTATTGCTTAAATTTATTTCGTAAGGAATCCCTGAGCCCCAGATTGTAAATTGCACAGATAGCTCTATTTTGTAAAACAAAAATTGTATTTATATCATTACCCCATAGTAGGATGTCATATGACATCATGCTATGAAAATAACTAAAAAATAATTAGTCCCGTCAGTGAGGGATCTTATCTTTTTAATAGCTTACGTGACAGAACTTAGTTTTTAAGCCAATCCTTATTGTAACAAGTTATGCCAAAAAACGGAGGATTCAACCACTTCCATCGTTTCCACATTTAATAATACATTAGTTGGCATCTATTTTACGTTAGTGTTGAGGAGCAGGTTGTTAATACTAAACTAATAATTGTATAAGTAATAAATCAAAAGTTAGTTAGTAAGTTGTAGTTACACATTGATCAGGGAAATCTGAACACAATCAAATATTAGATATATCATAGAACACTCCGTTAGTACACAGAGCATCTTGTGTTTCCTCCCAGGCTTCAAACATAAGTCTTATAAGAAAGACTCTAGCTTCAGTAGACAATCAACGGTTTGTGAAACCGAACTATTTATTATGAAGCAAGTTATTTTTATTAAAATGATCTAATAATTGATTAAGCATCATTTTTTCAAATATTTTCCTGTGTACTTGTTTGATTTGTTATTAAAGAGGAAATATTACTTTGAAGGCTGGCAATTAGACCTTGGGCCTCTAGGAAACTGAACTTCAGCTCCGCAGTGGCCCTAATTGCTTCTTTATATTCAGCACTACATTGATCACACCCATCGATTACATTTTGAAGCTCGTTTTTTTAATATTGTATTCTGAATACAATTTTCACATTTCTCTTTTTAATTGCGTATTTTTTTTAATTAATTCCATAATTTCCTTTTCATTGTCATCCCTTTATTTTATCAGTTTTTTAAATTAATTATTTGAAGCCTTCATCTCCAGCAGAGATTGGAATCGTCTCTCAGCCTTGCGCATGCCTATAAAACGGGTCATCATTTTTTGTTATATTAGTTTATTAATAAATTGTATTTCGTGACAATTAATTAATTAATTGACAATTGTGACAATTAATTGAATTTGTTTTATAAAGAAATGACAAAGAAAATAATTCAAATATAAATTCGTTACTTGTTATGACATTTGGCGCAAAAAGTTACAGAACGCAATTCAAACACTTTAAATTGTAATAATATTTTTAGAAGGCTAGTATATCATATATTCTATAACTATTATAATAAGTAGAAATATAAAATATAAACAATTTAAATTATTTAAATTGGGAGACGGTTTTAACATTTAGTCAACTAGGTTGCCACATCCAACCCCCCTCCTGATACTTCCATTTGACGTGCACTAGTGATTCATTCAATTCGTTATCTATAATACCGCCAGATAACCACAGCTAGGCTCCACCACTACAAAATGTTTTTAACCATTAATTACACTTTCAGTTTTTTAAACATTATTCTATAAAATTTTAATTCAATGACACTTTATGTGAAAAGATTACATTTAATTTACTTTAAAAAGTATTTAAAAATATTTTATCATGAATAATATAAAATATACTATTGACTAAGTCGAAATCCAATCTAGTGAAAAACACAATAAAATAAATTTTTGCTAATAAGCTTCACCTCAGAGCACTTGGGAGGGTAGGAGGGATGTAAAAGAAAGGGAGACGGGTGGCATTGTTTTTAATATTGCAAAGGCAATCTACACACGCAGGCGGCGTCGCCTCGCGTGCCCGGACTTGCGGAGCTCCGTAAAATACTTCTTTTGACATATTACGAATCACTCGAGAATCCCAATTAAAAACTTTGCCACAGACGGTCCTCTTCTCTAATTTAATAAGAGAAACGATCAATAACTTTAAGAAACCTTAATAAAACTTTAAATACAAAACAAATTTAGTTTTCCCCTATTTCACGAGCAAGTGCCTAGGTACTATATAATTCCATGTTCATAAACACTTGTGCGAGAGCGGACGTTCGTATCGCGAAGCGGCTGCTGTTAATTCATAATGAACGTTGTTCCGACGAGTTTAACGAGCACATATCCTGAGTAATTATGAAATATGATAAATAAACATTACATACACAGCTAAAACAGCTTTTGTTTTAAATATCAGTCTATTAACTGTCCATTTGTGTATTGTTATTTTACTTACAGTAATTCTTATGGCTACGAATGCCGAGCAGTAAATAATTTTACAAACAGTAATTCTGTAATTGGTCACTTTTACAATAATATGCGACAAAAACTCAAACATTTTAATTATAGGATGCAATGAAAACATTGCAAACAAACTAGAAAATGAACAATATTTACAAATATGGAAAAAGTTAGAGACTTAAAGACTTATATAAAAAGAAACTTACTTTACATAGTACATACATAAAAACTAGTAAATGAAGCATAAACCTAAATGTATCTTGTGTTGGTAAAATGTAGTTGGATGGTGTTTCAAAATTATATGAACCGGTCGGCGGTGGGTTTGATCTATTTGCTCATATCGTCTCGATCACAGCGTTATTTTTGGGCACATGACCCTTTTTTAAGGTCGGTGGTAAATATTACGAACACTAGTCGACATTAGTATGTAACAGTATGTCACCTGAAAAATATAAAGTGTGATTGTTTTCCTTTAAACACCTTTAAAAATCTGTATTTAACATTATCCGCTTACAGATATCATGAAACTGGATTAACATCAATGTACTTTGATAAATAAAAATCGTACAATAATGTGGAAAAAACATTTAGGTTTCGTCGGATACTTCGTTTGTTTTTGTTAAGCACTTCTTATCTTTATTATCTTTTCTCAAAGAGATTTGGATAGACTAATGTCTTTAATCCTAAAATTATTCTTATCTTAAATTTTAATGTATGTCTTATATATTAAACAGCAACAAAATATTTATTATTTCACAGAAAATAAAATCTCTTTTCGTGACACTCATTTCACTCATTTCATTGTCACACATCTACAACCAAAACCACCTTGTTTCGTTATACATTTTTATTTTGTTGGTCTCTTTCTAATATTTGTTTAGAAAAAATATTGACGCAGTTAAAGCAGAGGATAATTTTCGTTAAGAATATTTTGCCCACCGTTTTGAAGTAAAGAAACGTAATTATCGGCTTTAATTAAAGTGTTTTATAATCAAAAATTATAAAAAATTTCCATCAAATAATTTCAAACACTTTAAATTCGAATTACGCTTTAGCAATCAACTAGTTTTAAAATAAATATAATATAATGTGTGTATTCTATTTTGTAATATATCTACTATTGACGAAAAATATCAAAGCAAGCACTAATAGATTAAAGAGTCTTGATAATTAAAGTTTCTTCTTTATAATAAAGCTTACAATAATCCTCTTACTGATTGGTTTTTCTTAAAGACTGGGATTGCCGACGTGTATATTCTTTACCTAGTATATTCCTTTATGTCGATAAATCTTAAACAATATTGTAATATGATGATGAAATAATAAACATTGTTGTATATTATGTACACATTTTTTACAAAGAATTATTCTTGCTCGATGAATATACATTGAGTGTTATAAATATATAACATTATCCGAAAATTATAACTAACGGTATCTGACATTTATATATTATTTCCACTGTCTATCTATAAATTAAATTATAATATATTTTATACATTTGTTTCAGTATCAGTTATTAAGTATTATATTTACTATAATAATAAGAGCTGCTATTACTCAACAGACGAAACTAAATGAAACTCGGAATTATAATTACTATCACTCTCAAATAGATAACACTTAATATAACTTTATTACCGGCCAACAATTTACAATTCACTAGAGTATCCTAACCATACAATCAGCGAGGTTGTAAAATGCTTTATATATGTTTATTTTTCAAGTAGAATTTATGCTTCTAATTATTGTAATTGTATTGTAAATAAAGTAAACTTTGATGTTTTAATTACATAATTATTTCTTCACAACATTAAAACTTTGTTTTGAAGGAACAGGAATTATTTAGGTAATTTATGACAATTTATTAGTTGTTGCTATAAAGCATGTGTCCCTTCACGTTAAAATATTTTAAATGTAATTTTATAAATTAGTGTATATTAAACCAATTCAATTAACCGCACTAAGTAAATCTCAGTCAGAATCGTTACTTTAATGTAATAATTCCTTAGAGTTAATGAATATATATTTTTAATTAAAAATTATACATTGTTCGGATGAGTGCGAGTCCTTAAATCTACGTTTTATTATTAATATATTAAAATTCTTCAAAAATCATAGAATCTTGTTTCGTAAAATTTTACAAACAATTGTTGTGTGAACAATTTTTGCTTCATATTTGTCAGTTGAGTAATATTAGAACGACGCATCTCCAGGGAGTGACGTCCGCGACCACTACGACCGAATGTTTTCAAACGAGGCCTCAAATTGCCCAAACTGTGGCTGTAAACGGAACTTTCCCATGTAATCCATTCCATTAGTAGTCCGCACCGTTCTTTAGGGAATTAATATTAGTAGAATCAAACACCTTTCCTGCTACGCTTAACATGTTATGTTTTTAAACAAGAATACTTTTTTCATTTATTCAAAAACACAAACCTCATGTAAAACAAAGGGAGAGTTATTCTGTGTTAGAAATTGAAACTAATTTTAAATTGAAATTAATACCTTTCTACTAGTCTTAATACAACTTTACACTAAACTTAAAGAAAACAAATGACACTTCAGCGCTCCAAATATCAGAATTAATTATAATAATCTTTCAATGGCATGTTTTCATAAAAATCAACCTATATTCATCCAGGGTGAACCTGACAGCCGAAGAGCCGGTGTGGACGGTGCGAGGTCTCGAGTGGGATGTGCGGTTCCGACTGGTGGCCGTCGCTGTTAACAGCAAGGGACGCTCAGCGCCCGCACGACTCGACGACCTGCTGTTCCCAGACCCAGAGAAAAGAACCGGTAGGTCCTGAGCGATTACTTATTCCATGTTAACTACTTCTGAAGATGTATATCAGTTTTAAGACTTTTTATAATTCATGTGTATAGTATGGTAAATTGTTTATGTTTTACTGATGATATTTTTATAAATGTTAAAAACTTTCTTTTACTAACATTTTTTAGGTTATGATTAAATTTTCTATATTTTACCCCTAAACTTTTGAAATTTTTAACATAAAATTATAGTGTCAGAAAACATTCGTAGGTTCTGCGCCCTCTTCTATCGTGATCTGCTTTTTGAGATAAGTTATCTCAGAATCGCACATATGAAAGTCGGTATGAAATGCAATGTATTAGAAATCAAAATTATTTAATACTGCTTAAAACAGATGTATGTAAGTCCTTTTACATGCAGTGCAGTGCAGTAAATATAATGAAATGGTTTTATAGATGACGTGGTAGTCATTTAATACCAACTCTCCTGTATCGATCCCTCAAAAGTACATACTTTTATTGTAACTTATTATTAAAAGTTAGGATAAATTAATTTAATAATTTATCCTAACTTTTAATATTTTAATATATTATATAAGTATAAAAACCTCAGCAATAACTTCACAAAAGAATATGAATCGTACAACTCGTATGCCACTAAGCGAAACTCAATTTGTGGGCTAAGATGGAGTCCCGCGAGAGATCGGCCCTGTAAGTGCCGCTACCAAACCCTAGTATATATAGGCTAGAATTTCCGATCACCGTTTGACAAATTTTTACCATTAGCAATAAGAGTTATAAAGATAAATTATTCTAAGAAATATATACGTTTACCAGCATTATCTCTGCAATGTTTATCGTTGCATCGTATTTATTGCAACAAATACAATTTTTTGTGTATTAACGCATTCTTAAACAAAGATTTTAAAAATTTTAAACAATATAATGTCCTTTAAAATTTTTGATAATTATTCGATTCTATTAAAAATTTTGTGCACTACGGCTTAGCTGCGAATTATAAGCCAAGAGAAAACATCAAATTCAAAATATAGTAACGAGGAAAAGTAGTTGAAACATTTGGATGATTTGACGCCAGCCTCGAGCGCGCTTATGATAGCGACCGCAATAAAGGATTTTGTACTGCCTCGAGACCTCGATAAACGACTCTTACATTTGTCTTTTTGAGTATTCAATTGGTGTCACGGTGTAGCGTTAAAGCGCGTCAATTACTTAAACGATCTACGATTTTTCAAAGTTAGATATTATCTTTTTATTCTAAGTATATACACTATGTTTGGTAAAAAAATATTTACATTCCCTTAACCCTTGAGAGATATTTTATAATCGCAAACAATATCATAAAAAATCTTAGCTTACTTTATTGAGCTTTGATAAGTACAATGGCCGAAATAAATTAATTGACAAACCCAATCACTTTATCAGTCCACAATATGTACAAAGATAGGGAAAAAATAAGGAAGCTCTACGCCTCACCAGCGTCGGCAGCCTTAAGTAATCCCATTTTAATTAAAACTCGCTGGATCCAGATTAATCAAAAGCTCTTAATGTATCAGAGTCGTTCCAACTACAATATCTTAAATTTGACTTGATACATCGCTATGTTTGGCTCAGTCTTAATTGTGAAATAGCAAACTATTTTAAGTAAAACCTTGCGACATAAAAAAAGACGGAGATAAAACCATTCATCGGAATTCAGTCACGTCTTCAGAATCTAACGTCCTTGGGTATGTATTTACAAGTTAAGTTTAGAGCTTTACTGTGTCAAGCCGGTTTTTTAACCGGATGACCTTATTACATTTGTACAATAAATTGAAATACAAACTGTTAAGTGACTGTGATTAAAGCAGAGAACCAACTTTAAAAAATATCAGGTAGAATGTTCAAACAGTTTTATTCAATTAAGTTATTTTAAATAGTAATATAATCTATATTTAAAAATATATATATATTTTGTTTTTTTTTTTTGTAATTTAGAAAATAATAATAATAATTTTAATTAAAAAAAACCCACCTTTGATTCAATCAAGATACTTGAGTTGCCAATACGTTAATATAAAATAAATGTAAAAAAAACGCTCCATCAGTCACATGACGAAATCACCCGAGAATCTTCGGCAAACCTTTAATTTCTCGCCTGAGAGGGCAACTTAGGAAAAGGTTTTTAGCATCGGCCTTTCCATCTCGTGCGTCCGTTTAGCCGCCCCGTGGGCGTCGCTGTTATATCAACCCTATGATATTACTATTTATTGATACTCCTTTCTTCCGAGCATCTGTTTCCATTACATTATCGTTGATTCCAATTAAATTCTATACATAAAATATTTTTATTTAAGTAGGCGTTTATTCGCTCTTTTAAATCGTCAAATATTATATTTAATAAACATTGTGTCAGTACTGAGAAAATAAATTAGTAAGTAGGCTTATTAATTTAGCTCAGAATTAATAGCTAATGTTTTCGTTTCTTACCAATATTAATATCTTAAATCCTATATTGTTACTGTATTTTTTTAGTTCACGCTCAAAGATTATTCGATGCATATTTTTCATATTGCATGTTATCCTGCTTCTGTAGCTAGAAAAATTACCTTTAAGAAATGGATCCTTAAATAAATATATATTGTAAAATACCGGTTGCGCCGCACCCACGCAATGTATTTATGCAAATATGTTACCAAGTCGTGAGCTGTAAACCACTACTTCTTAAAGGTTGTATATTGACTTTGCAACGATGAAATTGCCATCTTTACATACATTACATTTATTATATAAATTACATTTTGTAAGCTTTAACTATTGTGTCAGTATAGTGTTATTAAGTATTTAATTTCTCACAATTCTATACAATTTACGACATTCATGTTGCGCCTGACTTCCAGAATTAGAACAGTTTCTATTAGAGTTCGAAGTTCCACACATATTAGACTAAACTTACATCACCTACAATTTACGTCTAATGTATGTAAATAGTTCGGAGGCGGTAGTGCAAAGCGGTGTTTGGGTGTGTTTCGGTGTTTTGCGGCGCGTAATAAACACCGACTAGCGTCGGCCATAATAGTGCTTAATGAGGGAATGCACATGATACTGTCCGCAGACGTAACGACTCACGACTTTCAACTATTATCCTTTTAATGCATGACGGTTGTTTGTGAAATTAAGATTTTTTTTCTTTCGAACTTAAGGGCAGTTTATTAGTTCAGAGTCCCTCCAATCACAATAGAATATCTTACAAATAATACTGCTGGTTATAAATTATATAGTGAGCCAGTGCAGACAATATACGAGTGGCGAGTAAGTGCACGTCAACGCTAAATAAGGACCTCCTCGCGACACGGGGACGTAACGAACACGTGACGGAACGGAATAAACATCGTTTTGAACGTGATGATTCTCAATTTTGCAGTAATGGGGAGATGTTGTGCATATAAAAAATCTTTTATATCATTTTCTTATTGATATCATTTATTACTTCAATGAAAATAATAAAACGAACTGTCAAAAACGTGTTAGTTGAAAACAACATCGGTCGGAAATTCGAGTCGTGAGTGATTATCGCATCCTTCTTATGTCTTGAGTGTACACTGTATATCTATACTCAATGTACCTTTTCTACGTCACGGATATTCACACATTCTACTTCACACTCTTAACTTTGCTTATATTACTGATAAGGATTAAGATAAGCAAATTGTAATAATAATAGATCAGATAAGAAATCCTTTTGAATTTGTTAAAATTCTATTTTAATTCAAGGGTAAAAATCATAAATAAATTAAATTATTTAAAATTTAATGGTTGAAAATCTTTTAATTTAAATTAATTATATATTATTATAAATTAATTAATTAATTTAAATTAAATTTCTTCAATATCAAAGACTAATAAACATTTTTCATTTTATTAAATAATTTCTTATATAGTTAGCATTTTAAATAAAGCTGCTGACTCTGCTCGTAAAGGTCGTGGCATCCATTTTACCTTTGATTTTTTCTAGTTGAAAATAAAAATCTTAAAAAAAAAACAACATATTCTAAACTATAGAAAATTATAAAATATTTATTCATATATTAACTATCGCTGAACATTTGTTATTGTGGAGTAAATAGATACACATTATATAGACCTACAAATAAGTTTCCGTCGTTTGATAAAAGATAGGGCCACTAGTTAATTATGGTCGAAACTGATGACGTATTTGGCGTTATAGTTAGGCATGCAATTTGTGAATAAGATAACCTCAAAATATAAGGGATTCTTTATTACTGTAATGTAATATATTCCTTTGTATGCGAAAATGTCGACTTTTGAGCCTAATAAGCATCATTTGCTTTTGATTTATTTCTTTCATTTGAAGAAATCTGATGCTGAGGCTCATCGATTGCTTGTAGAAGCATATGGTGAGGCTGCCTTTAGTGAAAAAAGTTGTCATAATTGGTATCAGTAGTTTAAAAATGGTAACTTTGACATCAGTAGCAGAAGGCCAAAAGTGTACGAAAACTCAAAATTGGGGGCATTATTGGATTAAGATTCGTGCCAAACTCCAGATAAACTTGCACTTACATTAAGAGTCTTAGCAAGCAATTTCATATTGGTTAAAATCATTAGGAATGATTCAAAACAAGGAAATTGGTTTCCATTTGAACTGACGCCGAAAAACATTGAACTCCAATTTTTCACATGTGAAATGCTGCTTGCCAAGCATAAAGGAAAGGGTTTTCTTCACCGTATAGTAACTCGTGATGAAAAATGAATCCTTTACGATATTCCAAAGAAGTGAAATCATGGGGACCACCTGGCCATGCTTCAACTTCTAAAGCTAGACAAAATATTCATGGGAAAAACTCTTGTTGTGTATTTGATGGGATCAGCTTGGTGTCTTGTACTATGAGTTGCTTAAACTGAGGCTGTCTACCAAACTCAATTAATGAGATTGAGTCGAGCAGTCAAGGATAAGGGCCCCCACTACTACTACAGACACAACAAAGTTATCCTATTGCATGATAATGCTCGTCTGTCCGTCGCTCGTCATGTTGCGGCACCGGTAAAAACTTATTTGGAAACACATAATTGAGAAATACTACCCCACCCGCCCTATTCACCGGACGTTGCTCCAAATAATTACTATCTATTTCCTTTGATGACACATAGTCTTTCTGAGCAACACTTGATATCATATGAAGAGACCAAAAAATGGGTCGATTCATGGATAGCCTCAAAAGATGAAGAATTCTTCCGACGAGACTGCTGGTGGCTGCAAGGATGCTGTCTGAAAGATGGGAAAAGGTAGGAGAAGGCGACGGACAATACTTTGAATGAAACATCAGGTATGCTTTTTTGACCATAAATGCTCTATTTTCAATATAAGACCGCTGAAACGGCGGAAAGGACTTTTTATAATTTTATGAAAATTTTTCAGACTAACTTGTCGTAACAGATATTATCCAATAGTTAATTATATGACTTGTATATACAATGAGTAATACAAGACATTGATATTAGTACACTTTCTATATATTTTTTCGTAGATGTAAAAATAATCTTTTATTTACATATATAATATACAATCAAAATATTATGCCATAAATTAACAATATAAACACCTAAAATAAAACTAGATAATTTTAGAACACGCTTCAAAAAATCTGAAAATGTAAATAAATAGAAATCTGTGCTGCGAGAAAAATATTGCGGAGATATTGATAAGCTAACGTGCGTAAAGTCATATCGCATCCGTCTCGCCGAAGGAAATGACGAGTGATTAACATTGATCGTTATGTCGTTATGTTTATAAAAAAAACAACTGTCCTATCTCACCCATGCTGACGTGAAAATCGCCATCTGCAAAGTGAAGTTTTACACTTTATCATTCTTAAAATTAAATTTATATTACCTGCATTTACATTTACTTGTTAGATGCCGCTCGACGGCATTCCTATATATACATGTATATAATTTTACAATAAAATTTTAATATCACATAGGTTAGACAATATAAAAAATAATAAACAACTAACATAACAAATTAAATGACAAATGACTAAGACAAAGCTAAACTGTACGAGTAGAGGACGGAAGATGATGGAGGCGGACAAGTAAGCTTTTAACGCGTTCCCACCACGACTTCTCCTGACTTGACAGGGTGAAAGTTGAAGTTACTTTTTTTACATAAATGGCATATCCACCGTTTGCCGCGGGCATATCCTCAATTCGCGGTCTGAGGAGAGTGGAACTGGACCTGAAGCATTCTCTCCATTTGATTGCGAGAAGGCATCATTGTCGCCTGTAACAAGACAGGCGTCAATAATGAAGCCTTAATCCAGAGATTAACATGATAAGTGTAGACTTATAAAGGTCAGTCCCGATACTTTGGGAAGCTTCATTCACCAAAATACTAAATGATAATAGTATCCTGAGTCTGATACGGGTATTTACTAAGGTCGCCAAATACACTTACGACATATAAAGTACCATGCAATCCTATTTAGTCCAATGACTTACGATTAATATTACTGAATTGGCTAAGATAATAAGTTAAACAAAATTTACAGGATATAACTTAGTAGCGAAAAATGCGGCACAGTGTTTAAGACCCGAATGATTTGGATAATGGTTGATGAACGATGGATTTCATAAACCTGGTATTGGTATTGTGGCAAGACAAATCGTCTTGCCACTATACTATATGCTCAACCGCCACCTGCGCGGTTTTTCTATAAGAACCGGTAAGCAAGCACAGCTCATACCGTCCATGTGCATGAGCTTGGTCACGCTGTAGAGTCTAGGGTTCGGGTTTTTGTAAATACAAGTTATCATTTAAAGCGTACTTTCATGAAGTAGATCTTGCCTTGTTAAAATTCTCATCCTGTTTCCTGTGGTCCAGCAAGATAGCTAACAGCTCGTTAACCTTCCCACGACTTGCCTCGCGGTTAGAGTTAGATCCTTCTACTGCTATTTCTCTTTCCAGAGAACTAATTACAGTAGTAGCTTCTGTACCAATAATTAATGATGTTCCTTTGAATTGACATTCAATAATAAATAAAAATATTGAAAAGTATTTTGCTTTGTAATGTTAAGCATTAGATGTAATTTCCAAAGGATATCGTACCACGACTCACTTTTATGATTGATCTTTATCCTTAACACATTCAGAACTGTACGGCAGTATCTTTCTATTGATCTGTTAGGTCGATGCATACCGAGCGTGATAAGACGTACTTGAATATTTAATTCTGCCATGAAGACTTAAAATCGGTACTTTCAAACATTCGTCCCCTATCACAAACCAACAATTAGGATTCCAAATAAAAATCCGTGCCCGCAGGGGGACACGCGTGGGTAGACCTCGTGTGTAACTCATTTAAAATATAACTCACTACCTAAGAATAATACATGATGCCATTGTTTACATCAAAAATTTTCAAGCAAAAAGCGGTTTTAATTTTTTTTCTCGGAAAAGGTATCTTTTTTGGAAATACTTTTGGTACTCAAATTTAGAGTAAAAAATAACCTTTCTATTAAAAATATTTGCGAGGAGGGAATGTTTACCAAAAAAAAGTTGCCGTGGTTTTACCTACCTAAAATTTACAAGCTAAAAGTGGTTTTAATTTTTTTTCTCGGAAACGGTACCTTTTACGGAAAAACTTTTGGTACCTAAATTTAGAGTAAAAAATAACCTATCTATTAAAAATAATTGTGATGCAAGAATGTTTACCAGAAAAAAGTTATGATTTTTTTTCCAAAAATTTTTGTTTTTTTTACCCCCACCCCTAAGTTATTGAAGTTAGGTTATCGGTTTATCTACATTAGTTATAGGTATTTATCAAAGACATCATATAATATGAACGCGATTGATCTCCTTTGTATAGGGACAAAGTTATGGTCGAAAAACTGAAATCAGAAAAAGTGAGGCCCTAGCGCCCCCTGTGACCGGATTTCTCTGGTTAACGAACTTGACCTTCATTTTTGGATGGTTGATTTTTATGCAAAGTTTGAAAGCGATCCGAGCGAAACTGCGGCCGCTATCGTGCTGACAAAAGTCGAATCTGGACGCACGCACGCATATATATATATATATATATATATATAAACTTTTTGACCAATGGTCATTTCGGACTCAGGCGGTCATAAGAAGACCTCCTGTGAAGAAATTTTTCCAAAATTCGAAAGTAGGGGACAAATGAATGGGTAGACCGAATTCTTCGAGGTCTACCCAAAAATGCAAATTCCATTGATTATATTGAGTTTTAACTATTCACTATCCTGCATTTCCATATGCTACAGCACACAATGTTTAGTAAACGAATCAACAAGAATTAAGATAAGCATTTAATTCGAGCAAAACGCCTAATATATTTACACAAACAGTATTAAAGAGTTCTGTAGGCAATAAGTATGACGAAATAGGCTGATGTGGGGCACCCCCTTTTTATATTTCGCATACCACTCAAAGTGAAACACATAAAAGAATGTACAAATTAGCTGAACCCAGGGAACCAGATATGCTTCAAAATTAGATCGATAGTCTCTACCGTGCCCTAACGTAGACATAACAAAGTGAACGTGAGTCGTCCAAGTTGATGACAAATATGACATTTGTAATACAAAAGTTAGTTTTTTGGGTAGACCTCGAAGAATTCGGTCTGCCCATTCAGGTGTACCCGACTTTCGAATTTTGGAAAAAAATCTTCACAGGAGGTCTTCTTATAACCCCCTGAGTCCGAAATGACAATTGGTCAAAAAGTTTATATATATATATATATATATATATATATATATATAAACTTTTATATATATGTATATATATAAACTAATATATATATGCGTGCGTGCGACCAGATTCGACTTTTGTCAGCACGATAGTGGCCGCAGGTTCGCTCGGATCGCTTTCAAATTTTGCACAAAAATCAACCATCCCATAATGAAAGTCAAGTTCGTTAACCAGCGAAATCCGGCGATGGGGGACGCTAGGACCTCACTTTTTCTGATTTCTTTTTTTTTACCATAACTTTTTCCCTATACAAAGTAAAGCAATCGCGTTCATATTATATGATGTCTTTGATAAATACCTATAAATTCAATAACTTAAGGGTGGGGGTAAAAAAAACGAACATTTTTGAAAAAAAAAAACATAACGTTTTTCTGGTAAACATTCTTACATCACAAGTATTTTTAATAGAAAGGTAATTTTTTACTTTAAATTTAGGTATCAAAAGTTTTTCCGTAAAAGGTACCGTTTCCGAGAAAAAAAATAAAAACCGCTTTTAGCTTGAAAATTTAAGGTAGGTAAAACCACGGCAACTTTTTTCTGGTAAACATTCCCTCCTCGCAAATATTTTTAATACAAACGTTATTTTTTACTCTAAATTTAAGGCAACGCACTAGGTACTTCTTTACTAAGCCAAATAAAATTAACACAGTTTATTCTCGCAAGGGGTGTTATTCTTAGGTAGTGAATTATATTTTAAACGAGCTACACACGAGGTCTACCCACGCATGTCCCCCTGCGGGTACGGATTTTTTTACGTACCGAGTACCGAATGTGTCCCCGAAAGTAGCCAGTCCAATATCATATCTAGTGCACTATAGAAAATCTTGTCACCTAACCTATCTATGTGATAGTCTATTAAAGGAAACGATCTTTAATAGTTGTTTCAAAACCTATAATCAACTACCATCCTATGGGAAACATTGTTCTTTTTCACCAACAGTATACAGTTGCAGTACCAGATATAAAATTATTTTAATATTTGTTAAGAATTTAAATAAGACAATCTTTATGATTGCCGATCAAAGGCGTATTTACTTGATCTCCATGATTGTATCTTCATACAGTCTAAATCGGGTAATATTTGAATACCAGGATTGAAAAACATTTAACAAAGGAAATGTTTCAATAAATCAACAGTAATAAGAGAGATGTAAGAACCGTTATCTATTAACAGCAATCGGTACACAGCATATAATGCCAGTAATAACGTCTCGACTTTTAGGATTATATCTTTACAAAAATGTACATTTCCCTTTTTACGTGATACCGTCTTTTAAGAAACAATTATTTTCACTGGGACCATTTTTCTTTCAAAATTAATATTTATCTAAAACTGGTTTATTATTACTATAATTGTAATCCCGTGTGAGTACTGATTTATTTGGAACAACGGGAATTGATAACAATTACAATTGAAACAACGCATGGCTTTCTCCTCAGTGGACTAGAGGCAGAGGTGATACTACTACAGATGCGACCACAGGTGTAGATATCTATGTGACCATTGATGCCGGTGAGGATTCATGAGTCTTGTGACCCTACGGTCAATACCCTTGTACAATACACAGATTATAGAGTAAACAATCTTACGGGTAAAATGGTGGTAAAATGATGGATCTTTACCACCCACGATATCTTTCAATGCCGGAGGAATAACAAAAACTTTTCCGGTCTTAGTAGAAACTTCTTTATGGTATCCATGTCGTATCGAACTGGATATATGCCGATGGGAGTTCATTCATTACTAAAGTAGTATATTTAACAGAGTTCTTTAAGAATCATAACTGTGGTGGAAAGCAGCTTGGAAAAACGCGCCTTGTGTCATACACGCTCGAAAGCTTCTTCAATATAATATCTACCAGGTCCTCTTCCCTACTTTCAATTTAAGACCGTAGAAATGTTTTTTTTTACTAAATCGAGAGAATTTGTTCTGATCTGCTATTAACATTTCTAACAATGTTCGTCTTGCATAGTTGTTATTGTTGTGGTAGGCCATGCCGTTCTTAAAATTTTGTTACTCGTTGCATTATGTCTTTGGTATTTTAAAATTGTCATTTAGTGTTTTATGTATTTTAATTGTTAATAAAAATAATATCCAATCATCAATTAGTGTTGCCCTATAGCAAATAATATTTTATGATAAACAAGTGAAACCACAGACCAAAACAATATAATAATGAACGCTTTATTTAAAACATAGTGCGGGGCGTCAGGTGGTTTGTAGTTAGTTGCGCATCGACCATTAATGAGTGAATGACATATTTTACGTGTAAAGGTTTCAATCATTTAAAATTAAATAAAATACTTAGCAATTCCCCAGAAGGACACACACAAACAATTTTTAATTTACTGGTTGTACATACACAATTTTTACAACGTCAAAATAAATTTAACTATTTAAATAGTCCAAATCTCAACCATTTTGATTTATGAAAATATATTTTAATAGGTTGATAACTAAGAGATCTTCACCAAGATTCAAGCGAGGCGAACTCACATAAATACATTAGTGAAACTGCGGTCGCGACAAGTTTAATCATTAATACCGGCTTGTGATTAATATTTATAATAATTTCATGCAAACTGCCGTTCGACGTGAATTTCGAAATTTATGAGCAATTCGCGTTCGCCAACAAACTGGCTGACACTGACCGACGACGCGCTACTAAAGTTTCTTCTTCTATCTTGGTGACCCACCTTTTAACTAGTTTTCAAAAAGATCTTGAAATAATTAAAGATCACTTTAGAAAGATGGTCACCTCATAGTAATAGTAACAATAGTAAGTATAGTTTAAAACAAAAATAATAGAATGAAAGATTTAAAGATTAAATATATTTTTATATAGGAGAATTGCCCTGACAGTTTCAAATTAACTTTTTTCAAGTGCTATTTCTTTCCACCTAATTCTAATTTTGTTCTTTGTATGCACTGAATAACGATTGCACAAGCTGATAAGAAAATTCTCCTTAAAGTTCAGAGTAAATAAACCGATTCGATTTGCTCCAGAGCTGCCACCAATCGACGGGATTACAATAAAAGCAATCCTCACAACTTCTTCGCATTAAGATTTTCCAAATTAACTCAGCGGAACGACTTTTTTATATTATTCCTTAACTTTCTGTACCTAGAACTTGCGCAAATTGTCGTCAAAGTGCTCGGATGCCTCGCAAAATGGGAGTTCGCAAGGTTTGCTCTGAAAAGAGCTGCTCCCGCTCTGATAAGAAAGTAATTACTACCTACGCCGGACTCTGCGGGTTCGAATACGTTTGCCTATTAAAACTTCGTATTAGCTATTAAGGACTGACCTACTTTGAGTTTGCGGCTGGCAGCTAAATTGTCTTGTTTCAGGTGCATTTGATACTAAACCATAAAAACGTGTCTAATGCTTTCAAAGTAATTTCTTTAATGTTTAACCTATGGAATTTAAAGTTGGTTTGAAAAATATATTCAGTATTAATGGAGATTGCAGAGTATAATAATATGGAATTTATTGGTTTGTAATAATTTTTGTGGTTATATTCGAACTTATTGCAAATAGATTATTGCAAGTAGATTATTAGTATACGAGATGAAACTTAATCGTTGTACTTTGAGTAAGGGGTTTTCAGATTTAGTATGAAGTAAAGAACAAAGATTTTTTGAGCTAGAATTTTGTAATTGCTTAATCTACTTAATTTATTAAAGTAATCTTTTAAAACAAATACTTAAAAATATATAACCGCTAAATCATAAAGTATAGGTAACATATAATGCGCTTAGAATCTTTGTTTAGGATTTTTGAAAGAATGTTGTTGTCTCCACACTACTATAGTCATTTGATAACAAATATAATGAATTTATACGATCGATACGATATTTCTTGGATACTTGATGATTTTTTGCTATTTTATTTACAAATTTAAGTAATTACCAAATTAAACGGTGTAACGATTGAAAATAAAAAGAAATATCATAAATAGAATCCTCCAACCGATCAGCTAATAGACTTATATATATAAAAGACGATCACTCCTACCTTCAAGGCTGGCAACACTCTTGTGAATCCTCGGATGTTTCAGGAGTTCATGGGCGGCGGTGATCACGTCCATCTGTGACCCGCCAGCTCGTTTGCCCTCCTCTTAAATTAAAAAAAAAATGGTATGCTCAAAATAATTTAATAGTATTCCTTTATTATTTATTCTTAATATGTAATTTTTGTGTTTTCATAACTAGTAAGCATTGACATGAAATGAAATATAAAATGAAGTATTTTTTTATTTATTAAAACACTAGTTGAATAAATTTTATTTCACACGAGACGAAGTCATAAGAATGGCAAATGTGTGTTTATGACATATAAATTTGCTCCTTTTGTGCAGGTTAAACTATGTCTATAGAGTTGAAATTACTTAAAAATTTAAGTTAGATAGAAATATACTAAATTTCAGGTAAAAACTCTTGTTTGTGGCTAACTCTAAATTCTTTTTATCACAGGATCAAGTATTTCACTAGTATATTTTATTAATAACAGGGATCCTCGTTAAAGTATGAAATTTACATGCAAAGGACGTACCTGACCGGGTGTCATTAACTATTGAAGCTACACCCTTCCATTCGGCCGTCACTGCAAAACGGTATGTGATGTGAATTAAGCTATACAAGATTCATATTGTTTATACTATAATCGACTTTCAAAGACTATCTTTAAACTATATTGTAAATAACAACATTTTTAATATAACTGTTTATTAGGAGTTGGGAACTTTCGAAAACGTGCTAAAGTCATCAGAATTACGTTATAAGTTTATGTATCTGTATTCATTTACAAATATTATAATTAAGCGCTATTATATAATAGAAGTATGTTATATTTTTAAGATTGTCGATTATTTTAAATTGATGTTATGTAAAATTACAATAATTACTCAAATAGAAGACTACTTGTTTGTTTGTTTTGACTATTCTTCAGTTTCAGTTGATTCGAATTATTTTATTGTAACCATTGCAATACAATTATAAAATCCGTTTCAATTTAAATATTTTTTTTTGTAAAATATAAAGGAATAAAATTTTATAGCGCAATTCCGTTAAGAATACCAATAATAATGTGTGTTTAATATTCGAGCAACGTGCGGCGGCGTGCGGCGGCGTGCGGCGGAGTGCGGCCGACCGCGTCGCGACGCGGACCGAGAGGCCGATCGCAATTTGCCTTTAAACCATTTACCACTTCGGTTTTAACTCACTCGAGCTTTATTTGTGTAAAATATTAAAGAATTATTGAGATACGGCTTTGCTGTTCAACTTTATATCTGTTATTGATGTTCAATATCGTCCATTGTTATGTAGGATGTCAGTTTTTTTTATTATTTTTATTTTAAGTTATAGTAATTATTATACTTTTCTTTTGAATAAATATATTATGTTAAAATTACGAATTTAATCCCTCGAGGACCTCAAACACATACCAGGGGTTTTTGCTGTATATATGTATATGTACAGATGTAATATCCAATCCCTCCTTCAAATCTATATTTAATATACTCTTATGAATATTAACCAATAATGCTATATAAAATAGCTTAATAGTTATATATAATAATTAGTCAATTTGTTTAATTTAACACTTCACTCCGTGAATTAACTCTGATTAATTCAACCGTTGGTTTAAACATGAGATTCAGTGGCTTGCTCTTACACAATCATGATTCAGTTTAATGTTAAGAATATTCATAAGATCGAACTTTACTAAACAATTCGTTTAGTCGTAACTGTTAACTTAAACTGTTAAACACAACAATAGTATTTTGTTCGGATAAATTTTAAATAGCTAACAAAACAATAAAGTTTTCTTCATTTATTTTGTAATGATCCCAAATTCTGTATATAATTATTTCTTACACAATAAAAAGTATAATGTTTATTACATTACGTACACAAATTATAACTTTAACAAAACATTTATTATACATATTTTGTTTTTGTATCTTTTACTGTAATATAATCAAATAGCTCACGGCAACTACACGATTTAATTTAGACTCAAATATTTATCTCACCCGGACTTGTAAAATTGAATTCGTTACTTATCAAATGCTGTCTATGAAGCTCATCGTAGTTGTCAGAGCATTGCGAGTCTCGTCCAGCGCCGCCGCACGCGAGACCGCACTCGAATTAGTTCCACATTCGTCACATAGCACTTTCCACACTAATTGAAATTCCTCGCACAACAGGTACGCATCCCGCAAAAAATCCTTGAAATTCTAATAATCCGGGTGTTCAGATTGTGAGAATGAAAATATGATTTTATAAACACCCTCAATATATCAAAAAAGAAATAATATTTAAATATATAAGAATCTAGACTTTAAAGAAAAAAATATTTTAAAACGAGACAAATTGGTTTTCAACTTTATCTATTATTATTTGCAAAGGTTTCAGACAAAAGATATTTATGAAATTTCCAGAGCCAGTGTTTCATCGGAACAGCTTCTAAAGGGACCTAATTACGAACAAGTTAATTGAAATTTATTAAGTCGGACAACGCAACTTGGCTCTTTTGTTTGCTTGAAGATTGCAAGAGGACGGTGCACTTTGATTATGATTTTATTGAGTATATTGAGTTAAGTAATAACTGTTAAAGTAATAAAAAATAATGTTTTTTTTACTCGCTAGGTATTATAATTTGCCCAAAAAAAGGCTTTAGACGACAGTTTTTGAAATATTTTACTATAATGAATAAGTTTTAAAAAATACTATTGTTTTTGTCTTTTTATCATCTTATGCCTATTTCCATAACCATAATAACTATGTGATCATCGTTGGAAGTTAATTAATTTGGTTAGTAAATAACTATTAGAAATTCTACCATATAATTATAAAACATCTGTCTTATTTTAGGTGATTCTTATGTGTATGGTTTTTGTGTTATACGTAACAATTATAGTTTCCTCTTATTTATTATTAATAACTTAGTGATATATTGCATGGTGTACAGTTTATTTTAAATTAGAGTCGGAACACTCGACGTCTTTCCTAGGAAATATCACGAAAGCATAAAGATGATTGTGTGAAGTTTAAATATATTTCGTAAATATCTATAACAATTTTAATCATGTTAAGCTGAATTTATTATACGTCAGGTTTCTCAGAGATCGCAGGTTCGAATCTTGCCCATATCGATTAATTGTCCTTTTATAGTTATAGGCACACTTAAAACGTAATTACAAATTAAAGAGTCGTATGTATACAATTGTTGCAGCGTCGGAGAGCGCTCTGGGCGCTGGCGCGGCGGGCGCGGCAGGCGCTACGCTGGCGGGCGCGAGTGCGGCCTTCGCCCTGGCCGTGGCTGCGTGGCGCGCTGCCCGCCGACGACGCAAACCACGCAAGCCCCCAGCGCCGGCGCCGGAGAAAACCAACGAACACGACGACACGGAGCCCGACCTCATACCTAATAATTACTGTGAGTACCTTGTCTTTAATTGTTACCCTATATATTTTGAATAATTACTTATGGCGTCAGATATTTAAACAGGAACAATCGCTCTATCCGGATTCTTATGAGAGTTATAATACCACTAAAAAATATATAGTTTATTTTATTACAAAAAGTTAATTTTAGTTAGATAATTCACATGTTTGTTTTATATTCACTTGCTCAAAAATCTATGGCAAACGGTTATGTAATTACGATGAGATTCAACGCCTACGAGCGGCGGCACCGCGGTGAGGCTAAGCCGCTTTTTGTAAATCGCGTTTATTTTTCATCCGCAGGGTGCGCACATCTGTTGCTTACATTTTAAACGAAGGAAAGCTTTCCGGTTTAATCACGTTCTGGAAAAGGTTTCTGACGAACAACAGACTTATGCGGAAATTGCTACTATTTTCCTTTTAATTATTTCATTTACAATGGCTTTCGTTTATGACACTACGCTTCCATGATTTATATCATATTGGACTAAAGTAAAAGTTAAATAAAAACCTAGTATTTAAAGATACAACCGATATACTCAACTCAATCCTTATTTTATACTCAATCCAATCTAAACAAGTTTAGCTCTCTCCCTTGCGAAGGCAGATTTCGCTCTACATTTTTGCGTCGTCCTCGCAGTTATATGAATATTTGAATGCGGGATATCTCCGGTGCGGGAACAAACAACGGTGATGCGATTTCGAGCGTGCCCAGTGGTGTGCTAGGGCTGGCTCGTTTGTGGAAAAATACAATTAATACTTCTTACAACCATAATAATATAATAATAGTATATAAATGTACTTCACTCATACACGGTAGTCCGTGTACGAGCTTACTGATCTCATCTTTAGATCTCAGATCTCAGATCTCAAGTATAGAACAGGCAAACGATTTATTGTACATAAGTAAGTGGGTAAGAACATGATGTACGATCTCACCAAACGCTGTATTTGTAACTGTTATTTATTTTATATATATATATATATATATACATAAAATAAATAACATCTGTATATATATAATAATATATATATAAATAGGTAGTAGAACTTTTTGGTTAAATCCATGTTTAGTTATACAGAAATCATGTTTAGTGCTCGTTATATTGACGTTAAATATTTATTATAATCTGAGGCCCAGTTAGGGAGTGTAAATGAAAAGCGAGACAGCCCTGCGCAACGTTAAAAGAGTAATGGACAAAAGTGGACTCAACATCACTCCACAGTAAATGTATGGGACTCAAAATCTGATTAAAAAGCAATGTCGGCCCGGATACTTGTTTGATGTCCCTGTGAGACTTTTATTATTCAAAAAGGTTTAAGTAACGATGTTCATATCATATCTTGTAATTAGATTTTCTTCATTTAATATTCTTTTAGTCAAATTATATAAAATGACTCAACATACGATTTGAGTGGTGGCTCTTTCCTGCAACCACATAACAGCAAATCGTATATCTATTAGCTCTGCCTAAAAGCCTTCCCCACTGCTGAATTGAGCACCCCTTTATTCCTAGCCCCAGTTTCTTGAGGGCTGTAAGACAACCACAGGTGTTCAAACTGGTACTCCAATTGCTTTGCGATCAAAACTTAAAAAAATGATTCCACAACATCAATATTAAACAATATGAAGACACTCGGCACTTAAGAATAAGAATTTGTTTTCATATACACTTACGTAACCGCTGACAGACTTAACCTACAATAATTGGTATCGAGTATATAAAATTGATAATTCAGTATATTATATCAACAGTCGATTCATTAAGTCACGTCCATAACACGAGCAAAGTTCTATTTCGCTTAGCATTTGACTAGCAAAGTAATAAAGGGTACTTATTAGCGACGGCGGTAACGCTGAATAATTGAGGAGCTGTTAGAATATAAGCCGCCGGTATTAGAGGGACATTACGCATGCATGGAGCTATGTATCGTCACCGCGGTTCAGACGCGGTGCTCCTCTCGGTTGTGGATCACATTCCCCTGCAATAGAGATGACAATCCCAGGTGCTTTTGTGAGCCGCATAATGCTAGATATTAGTAAATTTTTAAACGTCGAATAGTTTCAATCCAGGATTATTCTTATGTTTAATAATATATTTGATATGTTGCCTACATTTTGTATATTGAAATAAAAAAAATACATATTCTAAAATATTTTAAATAAAATACAAAAATTCATTTACTATTTACAATAATATTTTATATCAAAAGATTTCCATAGTTGCTTTTGCGGATTCGGGACAGTTTTATACCAGGCTGGCACGGGTCGCACCTAGAGGTGACATAATAGCTATTGCCCTAGATTTTATCTTGGTTTTCGCAAAAGTAGGTTTATTATCTGTCTGTCCCTTTGTACCTGACGTAAATTGAAGAGAATATTGTTTGGGTAAATATATTGGACCAGAAAAAGACGATCGGATTTGAGAAAAATCATTAAAATAGATGGGACTGTTTCCCTGGATATCTAATAATATTTAATAGTGACTTCAATATTAAATTTACTTTTACTTACTATGATACATTCCTTTTTTTTTATTTACTTTCTTGTAAATATCAGAACAACATAAACCTTGTAGTTGTATAATTAGTTATATCAATCAAGACTTCATCCCAATAATAAGATAAAGGAGTAGCGCCTTGGGTCTACTATTGGAACCGTACTAGTCCGACTTTTCATAAGTAATAACTTTAACCTGTACATTAAAAATGTATACAGAACAAAAAGTATCAGTAGGTATTATACAACACAAAGTGTGTGTGTGACTAGAGAACTTAAAAACTCTTACGCCTAATATATGTTAGTTTAGATTTGCCAAAACTTTCTTAAAATAATTAAAAAACTTTAATGGTACATATTGTCGTATTATTTAATTTATATAATACTTGTATTTTAAGACCGTCGTGTGAGTTGTCTGCAAGTTTAGAATTATTGACTGTTAAAGTTACTTCATCGCTGCAAGACAAGTTGCTGTTCTTGAGCAAACTACAATAGAAAATAGTTGAACAAGACGTATAACATAGGTATACAAATATAAATTTGCGAAGCCTTTGTACTCTTTCAATACTTAATAACGCTTCGATCATCGTCACGTTTTTATAATTGATACCAAATATTTTTTTTTTCATATTTGCATAAAGTTTATATTCTTAATATTGTTAAACATAGCAAACGATTTTCCAAAATGTATTAATTATTTTAATGTTTTAAATTATATAATAAACTATATGCAGTGATGAAACTGAACTGAACTACTATAGTAATACTAAGAATAGACAACACTCTTGAGTAGTCGGTAGTGTCGCGTCTGTAGTGTGTATGTGAAGATCAGACATCACTAGAATATCCACACAAGTTGGATAATCATACTATAAATATAATACAATTATTATAAATGTGTGTCACCACACATTTAAAGTAGCAGGGATGGCTGAAAGAAGTTACTATTAAATTCGAATCATCCACCAATATTAATCCGAAAGTTTGTGAGATTCTAAATCTCTTAAAATTTAAATGACCAATATAAATAATACTAACTCTAAATTTTAAGTGAATGTTACCACAATATTTCTGTGAAAATGGCATTCAAATCAGATAAGTAGTTCCAAAGACTAGCGCACGCAAACAAAGAGACAAACGTACATAAATTCGAATAATCCTGTTTTGGGTTCTATTCCGTAATAAAAGACTCAGTAACGACTTTTCCGAAATATCTTCTATGTACAAACAGCGATCACTTACATATGTGTAGATTACATATGCATAAAAATATTCTTGATTCGCATACGCTGTCGCTGGTCCATATAAATATGCGCAGCGTTTTACGTTAAAGTGGAAAAGTTAAATTGTCGTTTGTCCCGCTGTCTCGTCGCGCGTCTGCTACACGGGACTCCGCTATAGAATATACGAGTATGCTGTCATCCTACTTATCTAAAAGTTTCTGGTTATAAGTTTCTTTAATAGCAGCAGTGTATTTTACCGTTACATATGCAGTCTGTAATCTCTTGTGTTTATTTATTTTTTAAAGATACAGAAGAAAATTGTAATCTATTTAAGTCGTTTATATATATATATATATGTAGTAGTATATAATAAACTCAATAGTAGACAACATACGCTTACGCCCATTCTGGGATTACCGAGTCCAAAAATGGGCAAGTAGGTATGTTCTAATGTTATATAATATGTATTTAAATATACACAGCGATTGATTGATGTACTATATATATATATATATATATATATATATATATATATGTGTGTGTGTGTGTACTATGTATGGACGTCTATGTGTTTTTGTGTGTGTTTATTATTCATCAAAACCAAAAGAGCACTTGACAGACACATTAGAGTAAGTAACAAATTACAAGTATTTGCCGAAGCTTCGTAGTTTTTAGTCCATCCAAGAGACGACGAGCATTTATTCAGCTTTGGTATATTTACTGAAGATTAGTGCCGCCGGACTTGCCTTGACCACCCAACGAGCCACTCCTAATGAAGTAGCGTAAATAATAGTTATCTCGCTTGCTCAAGATTGACTGAATCCTGTACTTGCTTTAATTAACTTTACTTTTTAAACTTTAATTTGAATAATTTTTACATAAAAAATAGATTTTGTGAAAGTTTCGTGTTATATTTTATGTGAGTAACGTATGTACAATTATTTAAAAAATAAATCCTGTCTTTTAATGGCACGACTACACGTGATTGATTTTACCACGTGATATCTAAAGACCTCACACGATGAAAGGCCCGTGTATTAAAGTTACGTAAGGTGCGTGCATCGCTAAACAGTCACTTGTCAATGTGTCCAAACACGTCATATCCCCGGTCGTAGGTCGTGCGATAATCGCCTGTTTAAGTGAATCCGTGGCGTGCGACACGCGAGCGGCGGCGGCGCGGCAGAGATGCGGCGGACGTGCGGCGGACATGCGGCGGGGGGCGGGAGTTTGCTAACGATACGCGATAATTAAACGCTAATGAGCATCTCCGTTCAACTCGCTGCCAACTAACCGAGCCCGATCGATCAGACTAACTTCCTGCGAAACTTTTATTAGCACTTTTATACGAAACTGATTATTTTTACAAAAGTAAAAATTTTATTAATTTTATATTTACAAATATTTCATTTATCATTACAATCTCTTCTGATATAAAATTATATTCTAACTACTTTCTTTTCTTATTACTTATACATTTTTTATCGTATCGTTCCTGTATTTCGAAATTCACATATAAAACTACAATACTTCAAAAGATAAAAACATCAAACACTTTGACCAACTTTGTGATCCAGAGCGCGTATTATTTTAATACGTTCGGGCGGAATTATTGCTGTCGTAACTCGCGTTACGCCCACCGCGGCCGAAACCCACAAAAAATTCTGCCAACAAAATATTTTAACCCCAACGCATTGTACACAGACATTTATTCAACATTTTAGTGTTTATTTACTAAGAAATAAGAACTACGGCAGCGGGAAACAAATAACGCCCTGCGGTTGAATCACGGCGCGATAACGGAAACTACTGTACCTAATAGTCGGACGAGCGAAACTGTTTACATAATGTAGCCAAACTTTATATGGATAGTGCATGCTTTGTACTATATTGTTTTGAAATTTTCGATACTGAATAATAAACATAATCTTTTATTATTACAATAAAAACTAAACTTTGATTAGACCATTACATTATCGATATAAAAAATGTAAAACAAACATCTCAAATTATTATTACGTACAATAATAACATTAATACATAACATCGCAAATCTGACTTAAGTACCGCCATTTAGTGTATCATAACGTTAGCGTAGCAATTTTTGAATTTAGCAACCAATGAAATGTAAAGAAAGGTCATCTCATATTCATAACGGCAGCGAGCCCGAGCCCACGGCTGTAAATCGTTCGGTAATGAATGCCGTTCTCGCCTCAATAAAAACTCCCGCATTATATGATAGAGGCGGATTTATGAGGCTTCCGCGCGCCCGCCCGCCGCCCGCGGTCTGAGGTATAGCGAAGAGGCATGGACTGCACTAATTATAACAAGCCCCTGATATATTTAATCTCTTGTATAAAGAGAGTCGTTAGGCTAAATGATAAAATATTATATAAAAGTCCAATTGTTTCTGTTGCGTAATGCACATGCCCATTCCATTACGATAATAATAGAGAAGCTCGTCTGTACTGAGGCGGAAACAATTAGAGGCCGATGAAAGTAATTATAATTGCCGTCCGTACGGCACTGTGTGGTCTGCACCGTGCCAACAAACAATACTAATAACTATGCACCGACGACCCCATCCGCCTTTCCTCACAGTCTTAGGGTTTAATTGATTTAACAACACAACCTATTTTGTAACCAACCAACTCTGGACTCACAGAAATATTTGATATTATAATCAAAATTATTTATACTACATTTGTGTAATCATCGGTTCGAAAGTATAATAGCTTTTAGAGGCGTTAAATATACATCTAAATCCACGCATTAATTTGTAAATGCAAAGAAAAGCTGACGCGTAGTTGCGACAACGAAGAGGGATATTATTGAAAAATATTTTGATATTGGCGCGGTGCGGCGTTCATGAATATTTATACGGTCGTGAATATTCAGAGGCACTCGCAATTGAAAACACCCCGCGCTGCGAGCGCGACCAACTAGCGGTGGGTTGTCGTCAGTACCCGGTGACTGGCTGTCCACTTTTACTGCACTCGTACACGTCTCGAACAGCGTACGAAGCCTCTGATCTTAAAGTTAATAATAAAAATGAGACAATAATGATGTCCTTTAGCTTTTCGTGAAAATAACTATAATAAATAATATGTTGTACATTTTACAAAACTTTATTTTTTATTAACACCACATATAAATAATATTATAATAATTTAAACTAAAATTTTATACACAAGTTGCATATATCTAAAATAGACATATTTAATAATTCTAAAATTTATTAATAATATAGATTTACATGCTAAAATAAAAGAACACTGTAAGTATTTGTTCAGTTATAGCCTACATTAATCCACGTCTATAGAATACATTGCGTCATGCGTCCAAAATTATTAAAAAATAATAAAGTCCGTGATTGAGATTCATCGCGGCTCTGCCGGTGTCAGCGGAGCGTCACCGGCCGAGGTAAAGTAAAGCTATTAATGAAAGCAATTTGAATAAACTTGGGCACATTAGCGCCGCCCGCGTCTATTAATTATTTCTTGCGACTTGCGTCGTCTCGCTGTAGTGATTAGTCTGCGGCCAGACCACCTGCGCAGAACAATGCTTCAACGAAATTTGTGTTATTATTTAATGACACATCTCTACACTTTTGTAAAGAATGAAACGAAACTTTTTCTGAGAGCTTCAGGAGTCTACATTAATATCTTATTTAATTTTGTGTTGTACTTATAATTAACATTTTATGGACCAAAATACGGAGAAAAATATTTTTTGGTAATATATATAGATATATATATAGATATATATATATATATATATATATATATATATATATATATACATATATCGCGATAAATCACGAAGGATGTCTATAAATAATAGTTTGTTTATGACATATCAACGTGTTAGGGTGTGAGTGTACTGACAAACATCCCTCCGCACCGATATTTATGTCCGGTCTCAGCCCCAAAACGCGTTGGCCGCAAACATACGCTCCACTTGTACCCTAACTAATGTCCTTTGCTTCTTATACAAATATTGTAACGACTTTGAATTTTGCTCCTGATCTTATTATTTTATAATATTACCAAAAACTGCACAATTTTTTTTTTCGTCTCAGTACTATTTACTGCGAGATAAACTAATTAAAAGTATATGGAAAACCTAAAGTAGAACCCTTATAACACGATACGTGACGATGCAATTATCACAATTAATTAATTGTCACCCGGATCAATCAAGTTCTATCTCAGGAAATTTAACATCGCTTTCCTTTTAGAAAAACTATTCAGCCATTTTAAACGATAATTGCTCGTCACCCGGGAAATTCACCTGCCTTTCGGCGTTTAGCGAGGTACATTTCCGTAATACTAGAGTCAAATCTTTTTACAAGTATATTTTATAAATGATTATACTTATTATGCATAATATATTATTATAAAAAATGTAGTATTTCATAAATATAATACAAACTGTAAAATTTTATAGCTATAGTAAAATAAACAAGATAGTTGTTGAAATATAAATTAAGTAATGCAAACAAGTGGGAGTGTTATAAAGTGTCGTGTCAGCGATACAAAATTTACTGCAGTACTCCACAAACGCGCTGCAAAAGTTTTATCTTAGCCTGTCACAATGGTGACGCCGGACTAGACTCCCGATTCGAGATTATTTTGCGATATTTTATGTCGTAATTTGATTTGATTTTTTCTATGATGCAAATGTTATTTTTTTATATATACTTTATCATTCGTTTCCGGTTTTGTTTTGCATTCCATTGCAACAATTACAAGGATTTGAAGTTTAAAAAATCCATTCACCTGCAATTAGGCAAATTCTATTTATCCCAAGTCAGGATGACGGATGAATTCCTCTGCTGTTTGCAAAATTCAAATTTCAAGATATTTATGGAGGACTACAGCAGTGAATCGCGATGTCCAATTACTTATTTGTCCGGTCCCGGCGTATGTCGCTGTGGCTCATTAATCAATCTTTTTTCTTTGGACGAGAGCAAATCCCGCGTGCAGTAAGGAAACTCTACGATTTATGATGCCATCTCCCTCTTCACTGACAGCGGACAACGTGTCAATGAAATTAAATAAAAATTTTCGACCTACCTTAAAGATGTTAATGGTTGGTGTGATAGAATAATTAAAGTATTTTAATGTGTTCTTTTATTTTAAAATTTAATTCCACATAAATTATCTTTTAACCTTCTTGTATCTAGGACCCTCTAATATTTTTTCAATAACCATATTTATATCAATTTGTCCATTACAATAATTTAATTTCACAGTATTTCCAGCAAATCCTCTACGTAATTAAAGCATAAATAATCAAGAAGAGTCTTAAAACGCTTCAGAATATAATATTTATGTGTATTGTTGTAGGCGAGACGTCGAGTGCCCCGTGTCTCGCCGCGTCGTCGCCGAGCCGGCCCGCACCTGTGCCCCTCGCTGCGCCGGTAACTTTCTTAATCATTTCAACTTTTAACTCTAAGTTCATTAGTCATTCTTAATGTTAAGTGCTGAAAATATGTGAAAAGAAATGCCTTTTACTGCTTTTGTTTCCTTTTATATTAATATGTATCTGGACTCTTCTTTGTAAGATTTAGTATTATTCGCTTTTTAAGATGTTACCATTGTGTCGTTCTAATACAATAATATAGCGCACTATAACCAGTACCACCAGTATCAGAAAGTACTTTCTAAAAACACTTGATAAATTTCTTCTGTAAAAATAGAGCATACCTAAACTATGTTTTCCTACAGGACACGGATGGAATCGCGGATAATAAGTCATGAATATTTACGAATAAATATTAAATATTCATGACGTATTTATTACCTTATTATTATATGTTAAATAATAACCTCGCTTACCATCAATACAACTATATAATCCTCAAAGTTCATTAACGGCGAGAAAAAATGAAATCCCAACTTGCTTAACGTCATTCGGGTAGTCAATAAACAAAACGGCAAACCATTCGAGCGATCGGCCATTAGCCGCGACGTCTCCCATCAATCGCGCCGTTCATCTCCTAAACGCCTCGCGTGTTTGCCGACTGCGTACGCCTGCGATACTATTTTAACTTTATATTAAAATTATCTACACCAGAACGATGTTATAATTATTGATGCTTAACGTTTAATACCTACACGATCAGTTTCTATCGTTTTTATTAAGTATTAAAATATGGTTAAAATAAGAGATTAGAAACTGATATCTCGAGAAAACTGACTGGTTTTCAAATGGAGCAAATAATATGTTTGCCTTAGGTTTAATTACATTACTTAATTCTTCTTAATATAATAGTTTATTGATTAAATAAAGGCTGAATGTGCAGAAAAATAAATATATAATTACATAGACTTGCCGTAGCGTAGAACCTCGCGCATGCGCTCAGCCGTCCTTAAAGTCGGCAGTTTTTGCAAACGTTAATTAAATTCTTTTCCTCGTTCGATCGACGCGAATTATTTTAGAAAAGATATTAATCCAGTTTATTTAAAAGTATTGTATGTCTTCTTTTAACAAATATTTACCTTTGTATTATATACATTATATACATACAAGATTTCACAAGATCTCATTGTATCTGAAAATATTATTAATATATAAAAGTCAGTTTTCAGTTGAATCTAATTTATCCTTTATCATAAAATACTGGAAACCGCCCAGTGCTAGTAAATGTTAATGGAATTTGGCAAGTCTTATGGCACAAATAAGTCAGATCAGTAAAATAACACGAGTAGTACTTTCTTCAGATAATAACATTTCATTTTAACACAAAGCCCTAAAGCGAGACCGTAAACGCTACGTCATATAAACCTATAAGCCTGCGAGTGGAATTGTCACTTGCGATTTTATCTACATAGAAGTCAGTTTTATGTCCGTCGATCACTACCGGGCTATCTTTACTGCGGTCACTCAGTAAGTTCGCTTTATGACTGCAGATAATATTTGCGAAGTGTTCCCAAAGGCTGTCGTCAGTACGGCCGCGGGCCGCGTGCTCCGATCCCATAGCGCCCCGGGGGACGCCTATGAGGTCTTTCTTTTACTACGCATATAACATAATACTGTTTTACGACAAATATCAGTTTTGTGTTAGAAATAATGCACGATCCTCGATTAACGTGAATTAATAAATGTACACCGTAATCAATTTAGAATATTCCGACCGCAGTAGCTATTGGAACAGTGCGGTAATGGCGCATCTATATTCATACTGCAGATATTTAATGCGGATACTACACGATATTATATTATATCTTTTCCAGAGTGGTTTAAGTTAATATATAGACTTAAACAACGTTTTAGATTCTTAATGCGGTTTAAAGAAATCTGAAGAAAAATTATTCTCTACCGCACCGTTTGGAAGTTCAGTTAGAACGTTTTCGATAAACCAGTTTCTTCCCAAAGAAGTTCGCGAACTGCGGCCGCCACAAATTATAATATTTGCCGCCACTAAACCGTTAGAACTAATTCAGCGCTAAATTAAATATTTCGACATCGTCTCCACATTAAACTTTATCGTGTTTGTACGAGAGTTACTTTGGAAATTTACTTTGGCAAGTCCTCATCAAACAGAAACATAGAACTTCAGCTAACTAAGTTTGGGGCCGATAAAGCGCAAAACGAGTAGAATTTTAATAGCAACTCGTCAAACGCTTAGTCGGCGAAGGTTAATCGCGCTCTGATAGGACATCATTTAACTTTGGCGGAGCTTACATCGCCCTGGGGCGGGCAACTTATCTATTGCCGACCTTTCTGAAATCAGACACTCTGATATCATGTCAGAAATTAAAATTAAGATCTCTTAGTTTCTGTACTTTCCGATCTTAGGTTGATTAGTTTTGACATATTTTTTTTGTACATCTAATATGTAATATATATATAGAAATCATTCAAACTATAGGTACATTAATATTAGTAAGTCTCGACTAAGCTAAAAGGATCTCAATATAATAAATAAGTGGTTGTATTTAAAAGAAATAACGCCAAATGCGCGATAGAATTGATTTGTGACTCCAATATCCCAGTTATCGCCCGCAATATTTCGGTCGGATCACGCGCTGGAGCACTCAGATGCATCTGTTCAGAGCGCTGCGGGCCTTGCACTGTACTCTGTGCATTGCACATTGTACCGCACTAAACTATATCGACACTGTTTCACACTTTGTACTTTACCAAGCATTTTATCAACGCTACTCCATGTACATTTCAGTGACAGTCAAAAGATTGGTACTGAAACAATATTTATGAAGGATAAATTACTTTAATGTTATCAAACGTCCAATTTCAGAATTTCTGCTTTAAATATAATATAAATAAAATCAAAACTTTGTTAAGCTTGAAACTTATCTTGATGTAATAAACGTCGGGCGTATCGAAGAGTATTTTGTTCTCGGAAAGTGTGATACGAAATTATATAACCATTATAATTAATGATTAAGATTACATTTACAGATATTTTATTTATAAATAGAAAAGTATGAATAAAAATTACGTACTTCTAACTCTTACATCGATTCAATTTATACAGTTTACATAGTTTTATTCACACTATAAAATAAAAAATATACATTTGTGTACATTAATAACTTAAAATATATATTTAATTAAATCTTAGTAACTCGTTCACCCCTAACAGGTAGCGGAGGTCAGACGGCAATCACTCTGATTAAAGACATTCTAAATACGGATGAGATTAATAAACCGACCCGAAATAGATACCCCGATTATCTTGGGAAAATTATGAGCTTGTTTGAAAAGTTACAAGATGTTATATAATATTATATTATATACTTTAGAAAGAAATATTTTAAAATAGATGTTTTTATATCTATTAAATACGGCCTACAAATACCTATGGATTAAAATTATGGTCGTCGAACAGTGTTCGTATCGTTATCATTGGTCGCGACGCGTCGCTCCGCGGAGAGCATTTTAATTAACACGATAATTTTATCAGAGATTGTTTGTCGCCGAAGCTTTTAACCGCTTTGTTACTTACCATCACGGCCATACTGTCGACGAGGTATATTTTCAACCAAAATTTTTACAAAAGAAATATATTTATTTTAGCCAGCTACATTTTATACCAATACAAATTAACATATATCAGCTTTTAAATTTATGAAGCTGGTGTAAGGTATTTTATTATAAAGTCCACCGAATTAATAGCTTTTTCTAGACCAGGGACCGCGAAGGTGATGAACCCCTGAGAAACTGATCATTTTCTCAGAGGTTCATCATCTTTTTTTTTATGTTAGTTAGTTAGTTAGTTTATGTTAGTTTTGCACTCCGCAAACGAGCTTGCGGGGCACCGTTGAAATGTGATTACTGCCGCCCATAAACTCTTGCAACATCCGAGGATTCACAAGAGCGTTGCCGGCCTTGGAAATAGGAATATATGCCTTTTTCAAAGGTACAAATGTCGTATCGATCTGGAAATACCGTCGAAGGAAGTTCGTTCCACAATCGAGTGGAAAGTGGGAAAAAAATCCTTGAAAACCGCACAGTAGAAGATCGCCACGCATCCAGGTGATATGGATGGTAAAGGAGGCGATGGCGATCTGTGCGGTGGGAGTCTGTGAAAGTAGGTTCGAGTTAAACCCCCGGATGTTGCAAAAGTCCACATCTAGAGTGGAGCAGGGTGCCGCTGTTCGCCGTCGTTTGCCCTCAGAAAACACCAACTACTTTGCCCGCCCCAGATACGGCGGCAAGCCCGAGCAAAATCCGAGAATCATTCCCCCGATATTGCTCGGGGAGGGGGTCCCCGCCTTCATCAAAGCCGGTACCCTCCTGGGGTATACTTTTTGGAGATATCGCTATCATGTTTGGCAGGGGGGGGGGGGGGCTTCCGGATTCTCTCACTCACCGATAATTTAGTTACTACACGTCGGTTTTCTGTGAGAGAAAGAAACGAGAACTGATTTTGGGAGTCGACGCAATCTAAAAATTTATCGACGGCTGATAATGAACACAAGTTCTGATTTGAAACTTTATATTGCTATTAATTTGATACTTACTGAATATTAATTGTTTAATGTAATTTTGAATAAAAATTTATGACAAATTAACATAACAGAACCAATCGCAAAGTTTTAAAGTTGGTATGTTTTTGTATAAATAGTAAAAAACTAGAGACCTATTTATCTCTATTTTTTTTTATATTTTTATGTACAATTATTATATATTTAAGGTTATTTCGCTACGTGAGTATGGATCTTAATAATAGGTCAATGATCTAGACGACGAGCATTTACACAATCGTTGTAATTACAATGTTTTATATTCTACGAGGTACCATCTCAATCAACCCACACCTTTATTTTTTTAAACCCTTTAGGATTCAAAAAGTAGACAAGGGAGGTTTAAAGTGTTTAAAATGAACAGGCGTGCAAGGGTCCCGGCGCGTCGTGGACGTGGGGCGCGCGCGGGGCGGTGCCGGCGGCGGCGCTGGGCCGGAGCGCGTCCGCGTCGCTGCGCCCCGCTGCAGACCTCAACGTCGACGCAATCAAGGAGAAGCTGCTCGACCACCGGATCCCGGAATCTTGTGTTTAGGACTCTGAGGGCCCCTGCCAGCCAGCTTGTAGCCTAAACTCAATTTTTTTTTATTATTGTCGTTATATATTTACTGATCTCCTCATCGCAGAAATAAAATTTAAAATGTTTAATTCCTATATTCTTATTTCACATATAGTCAAACTACACTTATATTTTCAACTACAACACAAGTAGGCCACCGGTGTGGGACTCTTGTTTTGGCGTTTCTAATTAAAGAACGGTCTCTTCGCGTGCTCTGCGCCCTAGAGCCGGCTTCACTTTGGTTCTTCGAGGAGTTCCGTCTGAGGCGAGCCGAGGAAGTAGCTCGTCACTTGTCCTATGTAAATGTTGTAGCTAGCGCCATCTTGCGATCGTCGTATATAAGGGAAGCCTCGGTTTTGGTTAAACTTACGTTGTAATTATTTACTTATATTTTAAAAGTAGAAAATTATAAGTATGTGTGTATTTGTAAATTTTACTAAAATCGAGTTTTCCAATGCTAATTATAGTTTGGAGACTATAATGATCTGTTATTTCGTTTAGATAAATCCTGTGATGTAAATAATAGGTTGTAAGTGACTGATTCTTTGCCACTTTTTTACAAGTCTACGAATCTTATTTACCAAATACCGGTAGATAATTGTGTCTGTGTAAATCGTTCGGTGTACATAAAGTTCATAACTTTTAATCTAATAAGATTATAGAGAAAATTTTAATTGGTAGAAGTTTGTTAATCACTAAGTTGTACCTACGTATAGCCCAAGAACACGTGGTTGAACGTTAGATAGATTAAAAGTGAACAAGCCGATAAGGTTTTGGAAAGAATGTCTAATTTCTTAAAGACGGTTCCTTACTTCTGCCACGTACACTAATTCGCTAAGAACGTTCTCTTTAGCCTAAGTTCATCTTGTACAAATTTCGTGGCGACGATAAAATGATTCCCGACTTGCAAATAATATATTTACGACATATCCAATCATTTAATATAAGAATATTGTAACTAAATCTACAATCACTTCTTTAAATTGTATATTAATGAGTAGTGGTTCAAATGTGCAATTGTTTATTGTTTAATTGAAAATAATTTGACAATAATATATGTTTGAATTCTTCAAGTATATATTATTTTAAACTTATACAAAATATATATTGTTCACAACTCATAAGTTAATTAATGATGAACCACTGGCGATCAGTCTCATCGCGCGGTATTCAATACATAACACACACGGTAGTAATGTGATGCTCACTGTACACAGGACAGAGGACACCACGACTGAGCATTACTTAATTCAAATATTGGAACAAGATCAAAACGGTAAGGATTGAAATAATTATCTAAAAATACCCCTTTCCCCTCCCTTAATGAGGGAGGCGTGTAGCGAGCATCATATCACTGATCACCGTATCAGCATATCACTGTGAGCTTTGTTTTATCATCGACCGACTGATCTCATCACAGTAGTCTATTGTTAGGTATTCGTAATTAAGTGATTTGTTAATATAAAGTCTAAACAACTCAAAGAGTTCGCCCTACTGTTATTATTATTTATTTTGGACGAGATTAAACATTGTCTTGGAAATATAATATTATGGGTTTTATTTTACTTAGGTTCCTTGAAGTTAAATATGTAATATAAAAAAAATATCTCATAAGTGTTGTTTTCTCAATTCTTTCGTACAAATTTATTAATTCTCCATGTTCATATAAAATATGTTTTAACAAATCTTTTAAATTGTTACACCTACGTATTGTATAGTACTTTTACTGTGGCATTAAATGTGTTATGAATTTATTCCAATCTGCCACCTGCGTTGAAGATATAATAAGAATAGAATGTATTACAGACAAATAACTGAAGTCGGTACAATAACTTGAGCGCCAATCGATCTTCACTCAAATATAAACAAAAAAGTCACATGAACCCCTTAATTAGAGTTTATATTAATACAATTGCCAGAACCATTTTATTTTGTTTTTACGGAATCATTTCAGAGTAATGTTTGAACCAAAGGGATTGATGATATGGTCAGATAATTGTTGTCAATTAAATTTGCAATGGTATGCATCCAAAGTTTCAACCGCCTTATTTACATTTTATGGTTTTGAATACATTTTTTTGCAAATACATCCCGAGACCACAACACAATGGCCGCATCGCGTCGCGTGCTTCCGCGTCGTTGTGTCCCGAGCCCGACTCTGATGCCGGATGCATACGTCGCTTCCCAAACATCATCGCCTCCCCCTCCCCCCACCCCTCACACCCTCACCCGCAGAACCGCGACTAAACTTACTCCGGCGAAAATGGTAATCACACAGCACAATAGAACAAAAACAAAGGACCCTGTGAGCTCCTCGCGTGGGATGATTTATGCGGCAATGAAATAAAATTAATTACACTGTGACCCATACAAGTTAAAACATAATTATGCAAAGCGACATTCATGATACATTTTGATTATAGTCATACTAGGTACTTAATGAATATTGGAGTTAATAATAATAATATTCATTTCCTTTTCCCTCATAGTGTTTCCTTTATTACAAACTCGTGTCGTTTAATTGTACAGACTGAATGTGAACCAATTCTGCAGTTTAATTAGATATCATTAATTAGATAGCATCCGTTTGATTGATTAAAGCCAATTTGTCATATATAATGAGATAGTCAGAATGATTATGCGTGTATAAATTAAAGGCACAAACTGTCTAATTAAAGTTATCGCTCAGTACAATGTACGAGTACTTTACTAAACAGTTTCTCAATCATGGTTATGTTAAGAATCTCGTTTTCAAATTCCCTTCAAATCACTATTTAATATGTAAATCCAAAATAAATTATGATTCGATTGGTTTTCCTTATTTTAAAATAGAATTCGAGAATAAACAGCAGAAAGCGTGAAAGTCACGCGCGCGGAATCCAGGCTCCGGTATCGATACTCTCCAGCATCGATCCGAATACCATGCAAATAAATATTTGTGGAAACTGTTGTTGGTAATTCAATTACATCGTCTCAGCCTCGTACGATGAAGCGATATTGTTTTCGAGTAGATTCTTTCGCGGACCGGATATTGTTCGTGATACTCGAAACTAATACCTATTACGAGAGTTGCGGAAGAAACGCCTTTCTCTCCGTAACGAAGATTCGATACGATCCTCGTTTCTTAAATGGATTGTAATCGATCTTTGGCATTGTTATTGTTATAAATCCCAGGAACCTTTGCCGACTCACTTTTCTGGTATTGATATGGCGTATTGTATCTACTATGAAATTATTTAAATTGTTTATCTAGTACAGGATATATTGTTTATGTTGCCGTAGTCCACTAGGAGCCCTTATAATTTCGTCACGTCCGTCTCTCTGTCTCTCCGCAGCATGTACTAGAGAACTGTATAACTTAAAAGAGATCTACAAAAAGAGCACAATTGTATATTTATCCATCGTGGCACCTTTGAAACCTTTGGAACCCTATATTATGCGTGACTCGACACGCGCTTGGCCGGTTTTTATTTTTAAATATTCATTTTTCTTTTGCTTTTGACGTTTTTGCTTATTAAAACTCAGAGTTTTTGTTGGTCTACTAGCGACTTTATTTATTCAAGAAATACAATATTCTTCCTAAACATAACACAGAACTTAGATATATAATAGATTTGTGTCAATAGAAAAGGATATAATATTATTTAATAACGGTTTAAAGGTGCCGGGACTCGCTGATAGAGAGAGTAAAATGTTCCGCGGCCCTAAGTTTTATATTACAAAGGAGTTTTTCACAGACGTCTATTATTTATAGAATCGACCAAAAATATATAAAAGACCAAAGACATGGGGTCGTACCGAACTACTTATTAAGTAACGGAATAAATACAATAAATTAAAGAAAACTCGGTATTATTTAGTGATGTAATAATATAATGTACCGAGTGTGAGTGGTGTCGGTCAGTACACCTCGACGCTCTCCTGGTGCATGACGGTGTCCTGACGGAACATCTCCACGTCCGCTTCGCTGTCGGCCTGCAGCAGCCTGCCGCGGCCCTCCTGCGACAGACGAAACGGATTGACAAGTGAGCCGCTTATGCCCAGTAGTCATTAAACAATGTCAAATATGAGGTTGAAGGCGGATCAAAGTCCCTCCACTGGGTGGTGCCGCCGCTTGATTCACTCTCCACACAATTTGGTTTTATTTTTGTGATAATCTCTATGACTTTCTTCGTCAATCGAACTCACATCAATATTTATAATAGAAATCTGAAGATGTTCTCTGCCGCCGTCTAGTGTTTCGTAGAATTAACCGTAAAGAGAAGCGTCCCGGGCGTACCTTGGGGTGCATGAGTATGAAGGGCAGCTCGGCGCTGAGCTCTCCGCCCAGCGCGCCCAGGTACAGCTTCACCTTGACGCTGTAGCTTACCACGATGCCGAAGGCATCGCGCTGCTCGGGGTCCAGCAGGCTGGAACAGTAAAACACAAGTGAGTCGAGGCGGCGGTGCTCGGCCGTGTGCTCAGGGTCCAGCAGCCTGGAACAATCGAGGGCGCGGATGTGACGCGGGGCGGGCGGGATCACGGGGCGCGCTCTAGCGGCGGGACTCACAGCGTGGTGGAAGCGAGTGTGGTTTCCTGGCGCTTAAGCTGCGCGTCGAGCGCCAGCCCGCGCCTGTCCCGCAGCGCGCCCAGCGCCGGCCGCAGCTGCACCACCTTCTGCATCGACGCGCCCGGCTGCAGCGGGCACCCGTCCCTGACACACATCAAACACAGGCTTCATTCACTGACATACTTACACTTACACGTCTGCGTTTATGAAAATATCATTAATAATTTATTTCTCATATTATACATATTCCGTATGGGAATAATATATATAAATATGGGAATATGTATATATTCCCTTCAGTTCTGTCACTGAACGTCCGCAACCGGTGGATTTAGATGTAGGATTGTGCTGAATCCTCTGACCGAGCGGGCCGAGCGGTAACATTTAGTAGGTATACTGACTGCGTCTCGATCCCAGTGACGATGTTGCGGTACTGGCCGTTCTGGAACAGCACGATATCCACGGACTGCAGGATGCTGGCCTTTATTTTCTTCACGACTTTGTTGCTGTGGTTTCTTATGCTTATGTTGACAGCCACCGTCTCCCCGTGTATGTACAGCTGTACACGTTCAATTCACTTGAGTAAATTACTAGCGTGATAGAAAAGTTTTCGGTAGGTACAACTACTCCCGAAATTAAAATATGTAACAATTTATCAGTGTGTTCAATAGTATATTTTCTGTTTAGATAGAAAAATCTTTCAATTAAACATTTAAATCGTAAGTAAAAAATAATTCTTTCAAATTTTTTAAGTTTTGTCAAAGGATTTCAATGGATTTGTTAAAGTTATTAAAATATCTTTTTTATTTTTTTTTTAATTTTGCCTACTAAATATACAATGACGTTAATGTCCAAAGATTCGTATGACAAATGAACCTGTTTGTCGAGAGTGAGCTCGAGCTCCAGCTGTCCCGGGGACAGCACGAAGTCCTTGCGCACCACCGTGCAGGGCTGCGGGCCCGGCTTGTCCGGCGCGAACTGCACCTTGCGAATACCCAGCGCCACCGTGCTCCTTAACATGCATGGCTTGTCATTGCGTTCAATATAATAAAATACAATAACTATTTATTTTACATACTACCTGCGATGCGAGCGGTCGATCTCGGTTTCTCCCACGAACAGTTTGACGTAGTAGTGTACGCCGCAAGGTTCGCCCTCGTCCTCCAGGCCGGGCTGCAGCGTCACGGAGCCCGGTGCGCCCGCCGGCAACGTGAGGCGAAACGGCAGCGCCCACTGACCTAGCTTTCTTAACAAGCGCTCCTACGGACGCACGAAAAGACTCTATTACATATTTTTGGTTTAATTTGCAGGCTACAAGTATGACATTCTATATATCTATCCCATTTTATATACCATTATGGTTTTGTTTGATATTGTAATAATATGTATCTTCGAGTTGATATTTTATTGACGTTTAACTGTGACATATCCGTGTATATCTGAATCTCAATCTCAGAAATCAATTGTCTATTATGTTATTGTAATGAGAGAGCGGGCGGGAAGCAAGTGCTAATCCCAAATGGATTTGATTTCCCGCGGCGGCGCTCGCTCGGGACTAATCTAATTATTACTAGCGCAGCTTGGTAATACGCGGCGGTAATAAGTTTAGATTATTAAATTTTGACATTAGTTTCAATGTGACTTAATATTTAAGAGCTTGTGCTGCGGAACTTTGTGCAGTGGCCGCGATGTATCGGTTAGGCAGAGCAATTAGCACGTATGTTAAAATATATTATTTTGTACCTCTTAAATGTTTCGAAATCGCCTACCATTCGACAAACTTTATGTTAAACAGTTCCGGTTTTAATTTAATTTTTAAATTATTAATTAAAAAAAGTTTAAGGTCGTATGCCTGGGCAAAACTGAAAATATATTACAAACTACCCAAAATGTGGTATCGAAACAGGACTAGAATGTTTAGCCATACCCACCCATATCTATATATATTTTTAAGTCAAGAGATAATAGTAGAGCTGAGTGGTCGGATCCGATAGTGAAAATATTCTTCTGCAGGAAGCAGTTGTGTCCGTTATACAATAAGCTTCATGTTATATATATAGTAGTAACTATATACTTTTATTTTAAAAAACATAAGTTAGAGGAAAGACGACATACTAAGAATAATATTTCTTGCTATTCCTAGACATATACAATAATCTATAAGTATTAAAAGTACCTGCGTGCGACTGAGGTCGTAGGAACGCTTCTGCAGCGGCGGGTAGACCTGCTCGGAGGCCAGGTACAGCTCTTTGTAGAAGGACAGCCCCATCACCTCGTCCTCCTCCTTGCCGTAGCGGAAGGTGCACACCACCTGCGCGAACACGCGCCGATCGCGCACGTACTCCTCGTCCACCACCACGATGCCATCTGGTACCAAAATATTACTATACATTACTCATATTCTGATCTAATAATAATTTATTTGAAAAAAGTTACCCAAAATCTCGGATGTAAAAGATTTTGCAGTATTATAACCAAATTTTCAAACTCATCTCTTATTACTTACATTTTGTAAAAACAATTTGGCAACGAACGTTGGAATACCCGAGCCACAATAAAACAAGTTGTGAAAAATTGCAATTGAAAGAGTTCAGAAACAATTTGTAAGAGTGCTGCGTTGTACAAGTATAGTTTAATAGTGCTATTAAAGTCCTATCCGTCAGGTGAGGTGTCGGCCGCGTTCGTCAGTCTGCGGCGCGCTAATGGCCGCCTGCAGCGAGTATTGCCATCGGAGGAGCTCTGAATATTCCCTTTTGTATATGTGGACACGATCCCCTATTGTTTCAGATCTATCTATCTTTTGACCGATACATAAATACCAACGTTGGTTTATATACAATTAAGTATTTATTAATTAATTTCATTTAAATCTTCGGTTATTAAAATTGTAAAATATAACCAAGTTTCTAATAAAGTATTTTCAGCTAGATATTATACAAATATAATCAAATACTACCGGCATATTAAATATTTTTAATACAATTTTGTTGACTAGTTGATGCATTGTTTAAACAGTGATTCGTCATATTGGATACTCTTTACCTCAAAATATTCTATAATTTTAACAAGAAAATAGGAAAACTTCAATAAACTATGATTACAATACAACAAAGTTTTATTTTGTAATCATAGTTTATTTTTGAATAGTTACTCAATGTCGTGTGATGGCATCTTATTATCCGCTTATCACTATGAAATCTACATTCACAAGGAACAGAAGTCACTGTTAACAGATAAACAAATCTAAACCAACCAACCTATAGGTTCGACATAAGAGATGTGATCCACGAAGTCCCGCTTGGCCATGTATAACGTAAGCTTGCCATTAGGAGAGCACTTCTTAAACACCTTAAAATTGTACACCATTTTAACTCTCAAAAAACAACAACTAGAAAAATTGTGACCTCTGTGCAACTTGGACGAGGAATGCGGTTATGGATGGGTCCCTCCGCGATTTATAGAGGATTACTTTTCATGCGAGGCTTCTAAATCGCTCTAATCTCGTTTGTTTCATTAGTGACACGTGATGGGTAGCGTTTTGCCCCAGAGCCTCCCACGTACCACCAGGGTGCTGTAGCACGTGGGACTGTACATCTACGTGGAGACAATAACACTACTTTAGACTATTACGGTTGTTACACTTAATATAACTATTATTTATTGGATATTCACTGCCCGTGAGTATAGTACTTGTAGCTTTAAATATCGGGAGCTCGATGAAAAGCTAGAAATAAGGTAAGTATTTCGTAAATAATAGTTTTATTTAGAAAGTGTAGATGTTTAATCTATCCTGTAAAGAAAGTACTTTTCAGCGAATATGATATGTTATTGAATTCTAAAAATTTATATCCCTTCACTTGATAGACATCTAATTTAATGACGTCACATACCACAAGAGACTGTAATAAAACGAACTCAGGGCAGAGGGTCATAAAGGAGTTGTGTCCATTCAAAACGCAAACGAAAACAGAACAAACTTTACTGTAAATTGAAAAAGTATCAAACGGCTGGAGGATCGTAAAGCCGCATATTCAATAAGCAATGGATGTGCGTCAATAAAGTCATCGGCTATTTCATCGTAAACCCTCACAAGTCGGTCAAGGATGCTGTCGTATCACGATATCGGAGCATTCTGTATAAACAATTATATCTGTTGGTAATATTTTTTTTTTATATTGCTTCCACTATATATAAAAAGGTCGTCACCTCAATAGAATCGGAACAGGAATGGAAAGAATATTATGGTTCCACTAACTTTTCAACATCCTAACTGGTAAAGTTGTACTACTGTAACAGAGATAAAAGTGAAAAATTTAATGTAATTTTTTTGTAACTTTTCACGTCACGGTTCCGCCACGCTCCGAGCACATGACTAAGGACCCCGAATGGGCTCGAAACTAATAGTGAAAATTCCGATAAATTAACGTGAGTACAGCCGGCTAAATAACCATACTAATTAATAATTAGGTACTTAAATATTTAATTTTGTTCCCAAATAATAAAAACACTTCGTACATTTCCTTTATATACTTCCCTTATGTACTTCCCTTATATACTGCACTTATATACTTTGATTATATACTTTGCTACCGTAGCGTTTGGCACTCCGTCTTCTCTGGCTACCCCGCAAGGGATATGGCGTGAAGCTAAATAAACTAAATAAATATACTTTGCTTATATACCTCCCTTATATACTTCGCATATGTATGTTATATTTATTGGTATAAATACGAACGCCAATCAATAAATGATCTATTTATAATTAAAATTATATGTTAAAAACTGTTTCTATAATTGATAATGGATTCTAGGATAGTGATAGTGTAAGAAACAATCTTTGTAATGGGATAACCTCGTGGTAAGTAATAGTTATGTCAGCAAAGAGATCGAACGAATACAGTGAGACATCATTGTAGATTAATCAATCACAAGAAGTGATATTCGCTGCATCACCTGTACTGTAGCACGAGTACAGACAGTCGTAAGAATTATGACTATGATTCTTATGAATCATAAGAATTATGACGTCACAAACTCCTAGTCAGTTTTGTTAACAATAACAAAATGATTTGTTTATTCTTTGAATTTCCCGGCAGCATTTCAAATTGACTGAAATTAAAAATGTAAGTTTAATTATTTTAGGAACTTGAAACCTAGTTCATTATCTTATTTTAGACAAACGCAAAACTTAGACAGTATCGAGCTATTCTAAGCCAGTTAAATACATTTGATATAAAATATGATAATTTTATTATATATTATATTATTGTTTCTTATTCTTCTACCAAAGAATAAAAGATATAAACCTTAAGGTATTTTGGAGAGTGATCATACCGCATTCACCATTTTAGTATCACATCACGTGACGCTCAGCTGATTACCGTCCGTACTTGGTCGATACTGCTAATATTACGACCAAACGGTTCGTACTATTATTTTCAATACGCACCGCCAAGCAATACAATGTACTTACTAGTGGTATATCTTTTTCCTAAAAATGTATAAACCTTTAAGTACATATAAATAATCTTTTTAAAATGCTCTTTCCACTGTCGACCATACTAGACTAGACTAGATTGAGATTAAAAGATAAAAGTAAAAGTACTTATCTCAAAAATAATACACATTGTCTGGACATTGTAAAAAATAATGTGATTATGTGCTGTCGTCGGCACATAAGCTTAAAGGGATTATAATACTTACATACTGATATCGTCATCAAACGCTGTTAAACTACTCGTATTTTTACAGTGTATATTACGGAAAATCAAATATAGTATCTGAAATTTCTTAAAACACGACTTACTAAATTAAATGATATTGTTATACAGAATCAGCTTTGCCAATGTCGCAGTGTGCATTTCACACGAACGCTGTGTGTGAAGGGGCACCGGTCGAAGCACTTTAAATGATCCTTTGATCGTATTTTGACAAGAGGCGTAAATCAACCCCACGTATAAAGAGCTCCGGTCTGACTCATTCTGTATGAGATCCGGAGATCTTATGTGTCGAATTACAGCCAAGTAAAGCGAACTACGAGCGGCTCTTACAACAATAATAACTTTTGTTACAACATGAAATTAACCTTATACCAATTTGTTACAAATTATATCGGTGTAGTAGCATCTCATAACGATAAAATTGGCTTTTCTTTTGATAAAAATGATACAAAAAGTAATATTTGCTTCGTTACTAGCTGTATTGTGTACTACAATTATTGTGATTGCGGCTTTCAGCAAAGCGAGAGCTTGTCAAAAACTACCTAAAAGAGAAATTTTTGATTTCAAAATAACGTTTAAAAAAATATGGGTTTGTGATTTGTGTCACCGAAAGTTAGGAATGTAATAAGTAATTGTATAGTCAGCGTCCGATTTGAATTGAATTTCAACCTATTTTCAAAAGCATAGACTGGTATGGTATATTTTTACAGGTTTGGAAGATCGAAGTAATGCTGACCGTCGTACCTCTACGGATGAGCGGTTCACACTCCGTACTATGAAGCTAGTGGGTTCTAATCCCGAGCGAATTAATTTTTTATAAGCAAACTCCCAAAACCACACAACTGATTATAATAATTTTGTTACCATTTACGAGCTTTATTATCCAAATTAACATAAGCTATGTTCATTCACATTGATAGTACTTTTAGGTGCCTATATACTTAATTTTTATACAAGGGAAAGCAAACACGCAAAAGACCCACCTGATATGTAACGGCTACCGCAGCTTATAAATCCAGCTATTTCCTCCTGGTGACCTCACTCACTCCCAGGAACTCAACAATACTCCAGTTGTCAATGCTGATAGCACTCCTTTGTTGATAACGCCTTGAAAAACGTTGATCATCATGTGCTAGGCAACAAATTACATCAAAAACCGTTATTTTAAAAGAAAAATTAGAAGATTTCTTGAACCAAGTAATGAATGGAATAAAAAATAAAAAAATCTTTTTCTTTACGCGGCTTTACGCAAAAAGCTTTACAAAACATACGATTTTGATAATTATTATTTTCAAAGCTGGTTGAATATACCCTTAATAATGTCCTTGAAGAACACATTATCCTTCTCCAAAAGTCTGAGTCACGTCTAAGTCATTATCTTGGCCATAATATTCAGAATGTAATGATACAATTAATAGGAGAAAGAACACAAAAACGTATGTTTTGGAATTAATTTACTCCAATTCTTCAATATATTTAAGATAATTCTCATTTTGAAGTATATTAAAATTTCCTATATAATATACCTATATTCGTTTATTATTTTCAATAAACATAATAATTATATCTAAATTCATACAACATTAATTGTTTTTAATTTTTAATTTTTATTAATATTTTAATTTAGGTTATTTTTTAACAAGAGTAATCTTGTATTTATTTATAACACATTTGATCCTGAATCAGTACTCCTAACATAATTAATCAGCAGGTCTCTTATAATTATATTACCTAATTTTATTTTCTTAATCGCCTATCTTATCAACAAAATTCTTATTATTTGCTAAGAATTTCAAAACTCTAATATTATTCAATAATTCTTGTTTTTTTTTTCGAAGTTTTTTTATCAATTTTATCAGATACAAAATGGCCCTGTGGCGGATTACATCGATAAAGTTTATCCATGGATCATTTTAACTATGAAAATAGCATAAAGCACAGTCTAATAATGAACCTTGTCTATATTTGAATAAAAATGTACACCTTATAGACGACCATCCCTTATCCTCGTAAGTTGCAATAAAGCTGATATATTTTATGAGCTAGTCAACATCCGAAGTCTCCAAAAATATATTTTTTTTTATCTACTTCCACTTTCATAAGATTACATTCTACTTTCAAAATAAACATTAATTATGATATATTTGTAGATGTCCTAGAAAATTTTATAATTATCAATTTCTTCATCAAAATCCTAATATTATATCATTTAAACATATATTCCTCTAAAAAGGTCCTCTGAAATACCAACGGTAGAAAAATCTTACCTTGCATCTTGTTTTATTATATTTCACATAGTAAATATCTGTTAATATTTGATTTAGAATCCTTGTTCAGGCTCCTCCATCGACGAATGGGCACTTCGCGTCCGGACTCAACACTAGTGTACCAAAATGAGCCCTCCGCTAACTTGGTGCTACGTACAATATATAGTGTAATAAATCTTTAAAATTATAGACAGTCCTAAAGATGTTGGTCGTACGTACCTCTTCAATAGCCACTCTTTGTGACCAACGAGATTGTGGGCAATTGGATTTGCGCACAACATTGGTCGAATTTGGACTCGCCGTGAACTCAAAATAACGTTTCGTCGCAACAGTTTTGGAACTCGTAGTAACCCCGAAGTCTTCTAATACAGTAATTCTTGTCGTTATAATAGATCGTCGATAAGGTCGTTTTGTTTCGATTTAACAAATTATTTCTTTATATAGGATAGGCATCCTTTTTAAATGCTTATCAGTAATTGTTTTAATTTAATTCGAAATATGAACATACGACATGTGAACATACTCATTGCATATACGTTTTAAGCTACTATTTCCTATTATTTATTATCGTAAATTATAATGTCGACGCAACGATTGGAAATTAAAGTGATTTCTGACATGCCGGACGAGGAATATGTGAAACGATTGAGGTTTTTGGGGCGAAATTACCAAAATTTACCTTAAATTGATTTACCTAATTTTGACGCTGGTTATCACTATTGGCTTCAGTTTAGAGATATTTATTTATCGTTAATTCATTTATCAACAGTAGTGACATCGACGACATTCCCTTCGTGCATCGCTTAAAGGTATTGCATTTGAAGTTTATAGTCCACTCTTGGTTAATGGACACAGGTGATTGTTTGTATGGTTTAAATTCAAAATATCTTTATTCAAGTAAACACGCGCTCTTTTGAATCATCACTTAATACATTTAAAAAGGTGAGTGTTGTCTGTCCGTAAGTAAGCTAGTACAGGCTCGGAATGCTACTCTTCTGAGAAGAGCCGGCCATAAACTCGACTGTTGCTCTTTTTAAACGAAATTTAACAAAGTTACATTATAATATCAAACAAACAAATAAGTTAACAACCTAAGTTCAGTTAAAAACTTGCTATAATAAGATTTATTTATTAAAATACTTTTAATTTTAGATTTAATACTAACAGAAGGAAGGTCTAAGATATCTTGCGGTAACTTTATTGAGCGAAGCGAACGAAGTGAGCGGAGCGTTTTACTCGAGACTTTTTACATTCTTTGTCACGAATTGGCTCGAAAACTACTTGATGGAAAATTATGAAACTTTGCAATTAAAAAGACACACATTAGGTGATGATTTTAAAAAACAAAATTTTAAAAATGTCCTCAAAACAAAAAATCTTTTCTAATATGAAGTCAAAAAACTGATATCCCATTGAGGTCAATGGGAAACGATGAATCGATACACTGGGCTCGCTTCGCTCAATATGCAAACGGCACCCGAGATTTCGCGAGCGCAACGAGTCAAAATTGAGGGTTTGTTGGCGCCCCTAGTAAGATACGAGGGGAGGTCCAAAAGTTCGTGGAATGAAAGGGATCTAAATAAAATAAAATAACAAAACTATTTTTCCTTTTCAATATAATCACCCTTAAGCTCAATACATTTATTAGACCTATAAATTAATTTTTCTAAACCACTATAAAAAATGTTTTATCTTTTCCGTCAAAATGAGCCGAAATTGCCTCCCTTACCTCATTGTCGTCGGAAAATTTCCTTCCCCTTAAGTCTTTTTTTAAATTGGGGAGTAAAGAAAAGTCACTCGGGGCCAGGTCTGGACTGTAGGGTGGGTGAACTAGGAATTCGAACCCGTGCGTGTGCAGAGCAGCCATTGCAATTCTGCTCTTGTGAACCGGCGCGTTGTCTTGCAACAGCAACACACCCTTTCTTAATTTTCCTCGCCGCTTTTCCTTGATGGCATCCTTTAATTTTTCTAATATCGTTGCGTAGTATTCTCCGGTTACAGTCCTTCCCTTTTCTTTGTAATCAATCAAGATTATCCCCTCACAATCCCAAAAAACAGTAGCCATCATCTTTCCAGCCGACTCCGTCACCTTGAATTTTTTTGGCGGTTGTGTCCCCTTTTTATGCCATTGCATAGACTCTTGTTTGGACTCAGGCTCAAAGTGATGATCCCATGTTTCATCTCCCGTAAAAATTTGGTCTAAAATCTGTGCAGGTTTATCTCCACACAACTCCAAAAAATGCTTTGATGCATCGACGCGCTGCTCTTTCTGAAACGGCGTGAGCATTCTCGGTACTCATCTTGCACTGACTTTTGTCATAGCCAGGTGATCATGTAGGATTCGCAAAATGGTGGTATCTTGTACTCCAACTAATGCAGATTATTGTTTTTTCTTCAAACGGGCATCCTCTAGTACAATTTTCTCCACTTTTTCGACGATGCCCGATGTGGTGGCCTCAACTGGCCTTCCTGAGCGGGGGTCGTCTTCAATTGACTCTCGACCATTTTTATAAAGACTATGCCACTTGTAAATCATTGATTTACTTGAGCGTTCTTTCGTTGCTTGGTAAGGAATTTTATCACAGCGCGGTGTTCAATTTTCTCCATAGTTTCAGTTTTCTTCCGGATTGACTTGTTTAACAGGCGACTGTTCGTAAACGAATGGCGCAATCGGGTTAAAACTCGGTATTTATGCTAATGATGAGTCTCCGATTCGTATGACACCAAGCGAGCGCCCCTACCCCCGCTCCATCCTCTCCATTCCACGAACTTTTGGACCTCCCCTCGTATATATGCTTACACTCAAGCCCATAAAGGATCTGTTAACTCTGTGAAGACGAAATTTAGGCGTTACGAGTTTATTTCCATGTCTTGTATTTATCGTGTCTATCACAATTTTATATATTAAAATTTTGGGGTATAAATAATATGTTAATAAATAAAAATAAAATTGACGAAACTACCGTAAGTATACTAATTTTTTTAAAACATATCTCAAGGTATTTCTAGCTTTAAGTTATAAATAGTATATTTTTAAGTTATAAATAGCCCGCACAGCTCTTTTTTGTAAAATAAATATATACGACGGGTATAAAAAAACAAATGAGAATGAAAAGAGTTCTAAACAGTTTGTGACTTGATAAATCTACATATTCTGATATATTAATAGAAGTTATTAAAGAAGGTCTTAATAGGCTTTTTGGGAGATATTAAAAATTAGAGGAGCTAAAATGAGAACATGACATAATAGCATCCGTAACTTATACCTTCTTCAAAATGAAATTGAAAAAGGTGCCAAAAACATACAATACAATAAAGAAGTATTTGTTTCACAAGTGAGAAAGATAAAATAAGAAGACGAAAAAGTGTTCCTAAGTCCTGGTCTTTCTAGTACTGACTTTTAATAAAAAGAAAGAAAAGGACTGAATCTTATTATAAGTATGTTGAGTGAGTCTCCAGCAGCCAGTGATAATGCTAAATTTACAATAAATCTGGAAAAACTACAATATTTAAAAGTTGAAGACGATAATTTTGAATTCTTGAACAGATATCCAAATCTAAGAAAATCTTCCTTGACTTATAATACCTACTTACCAAGTTCTGCACCTGTAGGACAAGTACTTTCAGTCCGTGGAAAGATTATAAGACCCTATAAACCTAACTTGAAAATTTAACTCTTTAAACAAATACTTATATACTAGTATTTGTTAAAATCAGTTAAATAAGTAATAAGGAATTTATTTGAGAAACCTATTTTGAAATTACCTATTTTGCATTTTGTATTTATTTAAAACTATTTTGTATTTATATTCATTAAATAGTTAAGTAACAATGCATTTGCATTTTATATTTAAATTGTATTACAAAACTATTTTTTCACATCTCTGCACTTAATGAAGTTAAATAATAAATAATAAATAATAATAAAGTTTTATTACAGCGTTTTTTGGATCGTCATACTATTAAAGGAGCCACAGAAGTCGTGAAGTGAATAAAATGTGTCATCAATACTGTGTGCAAAAGTTATTTTCAGATATGATGTGTATTCAATAAATAAACCATAAAATAGAAATATAACCAATAAAATAAGAATAAATATTTATAATATTTATCAAAAGGGAACTACACTTGTGTTGTAAAATTTAATTAAATTAAGGTATCCTTTTTGTAACCAACCCAAAAGTTTACTGTTTACACGATTATTAGGTTACGATAAATAGTACAATCAAAACAAAAAAATCCGTGCCCGCAGGGGGACACGCGTGGGTAGACCTCGTGTGTAACTCATTTAAAATATAACTCACTATCTAAGAATAAGACATGATGCCGTTGTTTACATCAAAAATTTTCAAGCAAAAAGCGGTTTTAATTTTTTTTCTCGGAAAAGGTATCTTTTTTGGAAATACTTTTGGTACTTAAATTTAGAGTAAAAAATAACCTTTCTATTAAAAATATTTGCGAGGAGGGAATGTTTACCAGAAAAAAGTTGCCGTGGTTTTACCTACCTAAAATTTACAAGCTAAAAGTGGTTTTTATTTTTTTTCTCGGAAACGGTACCTTTTACGGAAAAACTTTTGGTATTTAAATTTAGAGTAAAAAATAACCTTTCTATTAAAAATACTTGTGATGCATGAATGTTTACCAGAAAAAAGTTATGATTTTTTTTCCAAAAATTTTCGGTTTTTTTACCCCCACCCCTAAGTTATTGAAGTTAGGTTTTCGGTTTATCTACATTAGTTATAGGTATTTATCAAAGACATCATATAATATGAACGCGATTGATCTCCTTTGTATAGGGACAAAGTTATGGTCGAAAAACTGAAATCAGAAAAAGTGAGGCCCTAGCGCCCCCTGTGGCCGGATTTCTCTGGTTAACGAACTTGACCTTCATTTTAGGATGGTTGATTTTTGTGCAAAGTTTGAAAGTGATCCGAGCGAAACTGCGGCCGCTATCGTGCTGACAAAAGTCGAATCTGGAAGCACGCACGCATATATATATATATATATATATATATATATATATAAACTTTTTGACCAACGGTCATTTCGGACTCAGAGGGTCATAAGAAGACCTCCTGTGAAGAAATTTTTCAAAAATTCGAAAGTAGGGGACAAATGAATGGGCAGACCGAATTCTTCGAGGTCTACCCAAAACAGACTTAATTGTATGAAACACCAAACTGACAAGTAAAAAAAGTGAATCGAAATTGGATTAACATCACATTGGTCTGTGCGGAAACATAAACGTCACATTGACTGACATAGCTAATCGCTGTCACTGACAACTTGTCAGTTGACTAAATATAATAATATAAAGTAATGTCAAATTAGATATGCCGATATTGTTATTGTATTATATTGTAGTAACAAAAATAATTTTAAATTAGTTTGAATTTAGAAAATATAAATTATCAAATAATTAAGATTATATAGAACTTTAATTATGGAAAAGTGTTGGATTATATGTTAATGGTACAGAATAAGAAGTTATTTACATAGAATAAATTATTTTTCAAATTGATGCGGCGAGACCTTTTAAAATCTTAACCTTGCACCACTGTGATGGTTAGCTAGCACCGGGAGAAGTAGCCAATGGCTCTTTAGTCGGTGATATTCAGATAGTGTCTGGATATTCAGAGATCAACCGAGCAAGTTCCTGCTCAAGTTTTGTTAAAATATTCTTCATTTTATTTTCAAATATGTCAAAGTCATCAGAGGTTGTACATACAAGATAATATTCATTGAGTTCAATGTAGAATAGTTCAATAATTTGTTTGACAGAAAGCACCACACTGATCAAAATTTTAAAATTACATTACAACGAGCGAAGATAAGTGAACCACCATCTGTCTACAGAACAAACTAAACAACTTATAATTTTCTATATATTGTAATACATATTGTTTCTCTTCAACAACTAGTGCTCTGTAATGCACAATAAAGAATGCTATATTTTTTCACAACCAGTTCCACTTCCCATTCCCCGCCACCTAAGCTTTATATATTTTGATGGAAAATATTAAACAGCTTTGTCTTGTTTATTTTGAATTGTACTAATTATTATTTGTCACTTATTATTTTGATAACATTTAGTTTTTTATTATACCTTGAATAACAAAGTGTTCATAAAAAAGATACATTGTAACTTTTATCATCCTAAAAATACTATAAAGAAATATATTTATTTTAAAAGAAAAATATGCTTTGCTGTGACGGTATTTTGGATTAAGATTGTACATATTATGTTTCTCTAAATAATTTGATTAATATGAGAATGTTCACATTACAAAATTACAGTTACTTTTGTAATATAAAGTTAATAATTTTACTATATTTTGCAAATATATATATTTTTTAACAAATAAACCTCCATCTAATATAGCACAATAGTATATTATTTTCAATCAAATTAAACTTTCTCCATATTGTGTTGGGAACTGGCTCCAGACGAACTCATATTGCATATATTATTTAATTTCTTGCTTAAAAGAGACCCATAAGCATGACTTAATTGGTCAGAGAAAACAAAGTTATTAGATTTAAACACAATGGAAGACATTCATTCATTCATTCATTTTGTTTACAATTTGTCTTATCTACATTTTAAATAGTATGCTTAGACCAACACCTCAGAGCTTGTTTTAGTAACTATTTTTAATTCCTCTTTTACAAAATTACAATTACAGTAATTATTTGTTAAAGATACAAACAGCACTAAGTTATAATTACACAAGTCCACTATTGCTTGGATGTCTCACTCATACATATTTTTTCTAAATTAGTTTCTTATTATAAAGATTTAGTTTTTTTAGCACTCATTTTTTAAAAAAATATTTTTTTTTGCTGAATACTTGTTATTTATAAATTTATAATATATTTGCTTTATTAATTTGTTTATATTATATACAGTGTAAAAGCGTTAAGCCGGCGGCCCCTGTAATCCGACATGTATTATTATTGAATATTCTATTATTATTGAATATTTTTTGACAACATTCACTTAGGTCGATAATGCATTACTGAACAGGTTAAAAACGCTGATTCTTGAAATGTTTATAAAGTGTTGAACAAATATATATGAAGATGTACATCACCAGTTTTTCGGCAAATATTATCCGAAAAGCCAAATGAACTTCCAAGGAAAGGATCCTTGGAAGTTCATAAGTCGAGTGGGCCCGATGGTATCGCTCCAGTTGTGCTACGAACATGTGCCCTGAGTTGATACCAGTGCTAACGCTTCTATTTCGGCACTCCTACCTTAAAGACGTAGTCCCGGTCTCGTGGAAGCGTACCCATGTCCATCCGATCCCTAAAAAAGGTGATAGCTTGGACCCAGTTAACTACAGACCTATCGCCATTACCTCTTTTCTCTCCAAAATAATGGAGAGCATTATCAATAAACAGCTTCTAATCTACATCGAGAGTCACCAGTTGGTTAATCACCGGCAATATGGCTTTCGCCATGGTCGATCGGCTGATGATCTTCTGTTATATCTTACGCACCGTTGGGCAGCAGCAGCAGTTGTTATTGAAAGCAAAGGAGAGGGTCTGGCATTTCAAACCTGGCCAAAAGACTTGCGCACTACAAAGCGGTACGTGCGCTTAGCCACACATAGAGTACTGTTCTCATCTCTGGTCCGGATCACCCCAATATCCACTTCTACCATTTGACCGCGTACAACGGAGACCTGTTCGGATTGTCGGGAACCTAGTCCTCTGTTAATGGCTTTATTCTTTGACTTTGCGTAGAGACGTTGTTTCTTTGTGCGTCTTCTACCGCATTTATAACGGGGAGTGTTCCAATAAGCTATTCGATGTGATGCCTACCGCCGAATTTCATCACCGCACAGCGCGCCATCGACTCCTTTACCATCCCAACCACCTGGATGCGTGGCGATTCTCCACTGTGCACTTCTCAAGGATTTTTTTTTTCACGTTCCACTCGCTTGTGGAACGAAGTCTCTTCGGCGGTATGTAAAGATCGCTACGATATGGGTAAGAATACCTATTTATTTTAAAACATCTCTCATATAACTTCTAACTTTTAAGTTATAAATGGCCCGCACAGCTCTTTTTTGTAAAATAAATATAGAATAAATTTCGGCAGCACTGCCCAATAATAAAATACCGTAAGATAAGATATGAAAATAACTAAAATAAACAAGTCGAGCAATCGCTCAAATCGAGCAAATCACAAAACACCCCGTTTGCATTCTGCGACTTCTCCCATGCGTAGTAAATGTGATATACACAAACTCTGTCACCTGATTTAGAATATTTTTTTCGAAGATCTTACTTAAGGTTTTGAAGATCGTACTTGAATATTTGAAACAGACCTGGAAGACATGTCCATGACTCAGCTCGCACGCGACAAGCAGGTCATTCACCCCTCCCCGCGCTCAGCAGTCTATCTTATTATAGCAATTCTTTTATGAAGTTATATACAACTTTCAAAAATTATTGTGGATTACTCTGACCTAAAACTTAGTAGTAGTTAAGTTTTAGTTTAATAATAATTGTTAATGTCGATTTCGAAAACTAATTTAATTGTTAATGATCAAATAGATGATTAAAATAATTATTTTAATAGTGTATTATGAATCTAAAAAATGTATTGTCTTCGTATTAAGATGTACAGAAATAGAACACAAGTATTGTTTAGTAAACAGCCTGATCACCGCAGGGAGGGAGGAGCGCGGTGCGGCGACGGCGAAGCGAGGCGGATGACGTCATCGACTCGCGCGTCTTCTTACTACACCTCGAATGTCTTCGCGGTTCACAGTTACGAATAGCGGCGCGTCCGCCGACAGACATGTTTATTATTGATAGATAACTATTGTTGTTGTTTGTTCAATGTGATGGGACACGAAATTGATCGTCTTTTCATTCATATGTGAACCATTTACTAAGCCAAAGTCTTATATTTATTAGTTGTATAGTTAAGTAGTTGCTTCATGAAGTTTTAAGAGTTTTCTACTGTTGGTGTTAAGTTTTAAAGTGAATATTTCTTTTTTGTATCAGAATGTTAAAAATTTGTTGATACAGTGACATCTTTTATATAGTAGTTTTTTTATAACCAGCTGTTAAGGATGTCCATCACTGAACCACAGGACCCTCCAGGTGGGTAACTGTTAAAAATTGCATTATTCCATGTTTACTGTAATGTGTAATATGTATAAGTGTTTTAAAATTAAGTATTAATTTTAATTAGAAATCCACCAGGTTATTGAACTTCCAATTTAGTTCGATTTCTTTTTGATGTAGAAAATATTTAAAAAAAAGTTTTATTATTCCTATGAATCACTTTGCAGATAATTATTCTGGTTATTTTATATATGTCAAATTTAATTTATAATGATATATATAATAACTTCACCATATCATTTGATCGAAACGAGGATCTTTCATTTCCTCGGAGAGAGCGCGGCGTCCGTCCGAACGTCACTATTCGTTTATAACTTCAGTATAAATAGTACAATTTCATACACCGTTACATTGACGCCCCGCTGTGCTGACACGAAGTATGAATTAATGTTAGTTACGTCTAGAATTATTATAGCTGAGCGTAAGCGAAGCTCTTAACTGTTTGGGAGACCTTTTTTGTGTCTAGTTGTCTCCAGAATGCGACGAAATAATTAGCTAAAAATTTTCTCATGTATGTTTGAGCCGAACGCGGATGTTATAGCGAAAACAGATTAAAAAAATGTTTAGCCATTCAAAAGTTATCAAGAAAAGAAGAAAAGAGAGGGGCTCAGCTCAACACCCGCCGCGCACGGTTGGCGGATTCTAGTTATTCTATCACAGTATCTTCTGTACATGAGCTATCAATACAATCTACTGAAGAAACAGCATTAGTTTCTATGTAGTAAAAATCATTAGAATGTAACCATTATAAACACTACTAAGTCTAAACCTTGTTTTTGTTATTTTGATAAATAAGAAAAAAAATGGATCTTAAAAAAAGTCAAAAATATTATGATATACCAAAGACTTCGAGAAATACTGGAACTACTGATGGTCAATTGAAGTTTATTGTATATAGTTATATTATTAGTAAAGTGTTAAAGCAATCGTTTTGGCCCATACAAGTGTATAACAGATATGTATTTGTAGAGGATCAGATTAATTAGTCATATATTTTTTCGTAATAATGTTGTCGTGCACGTAAAGGCGCGGTGGAGCTGCGCGAGGATGCTCCGCTGCGGGCGGGCGCAGGCCCGCGGTGCTGCGCCACAGGACCCCGCGCCATCGCCGGGGCCTTCGCGGCGCTCACCGCCGGGATCACCGTGGCGCTGCTCACGCAAATATACTACGGGGACTATGAGGTGTGATCAAAGTAACTGACATTGCGAAATACTCGACCACTTTAATCCTTTTGGCTTGTGTAAACTCTACATTATTGGACAAAAAAACTTTTGAATACGAACACTCCAACACAATGTATTTTTGTCTACATTTATTTATATTTACAGTATGACTGTAAGTCATTATTTATTATTTATATATTATTATTTAACATTTACGTACACACAGATGTACACAGAAGATCGGAAGTATACGCAGGAATACTCTGAACATTGATATGAGCTAAGTTAAGATTCTGAGGATATTAAAAAAACTCTTAATTCATTTTAAAATGAGTTATGATTATATTTTTTTATTTCGATTTCTTAGTTAGTCCTCCAAAAGTTGAGGAGCGTCTAGTAAAATTACAAGCTTGACACAATTTGTTGATTCTATGTAAGATAGCGCTCCCATAATGGCTAATAATCTCACTTCAATACCGGATATTTTCACGGATCCGTCCGTAAACATCTCGTAATAATTATAAAATATACCTCTATTAATTCTATAAACTTAAATACCAAACGACCTAATACGTTTAGATTTTTAATATCTATGTTTTTATCATAACGACAACAATAAAAACAGGTTTGAAATGCACTTCATTACTATTATAATAGTATGTGACAACAGCTGTGTGGTACACATACAGGTGGTGCCGCACGGGTCGGTGTCGTCGTCGGCGGCGGCCTGCTCGCGCGCGGGTGCGGCCTCACTGCGCGCGGGCGGGCGCGCCGCTGACGCCGCTGCCACCGCCGCGCTGTGCCTCGCCGTGCTGACGCCACACCGCACCTCGCTCGATGCGTACGTCTACATTGATACTACTCTATCATAATCACCATCACAATCGTTCTCACTACTAATTACGTACAGATTCAAAAATAAATATATTTTAGACTTTTTATTATAAGCGACATCTATCATCAAACTATTCAACTACGTAATAAGTGGTACAAAACAAAACTCAACTCAAATGCGAACTGTGTTACACAATTTTGTAACTATACATACACTACTTAAGAACAGTTAAGACGGCGGCCTACAACATGTTGTTAAGAATGTATATATTCATGTGTTCTTAACAGGAGACACTAAAATTGTTATGAGTTTGAGTAGTAGCTACACTGCGTATGCGACAGATGGCGTTTGATAAGAATTAGGTATTTACATAAAAATAATACATAGTATTAATTATATTTTGATTTCCACCCTGCAATACTTTATTTATGATAGCAAGTGGTGAGTTAGTAACAAAGCACGTTCGTTAGATAATATTGAATGCATATTTGGCACAATTGTAACCGAAATAGTAACAGCAGCAAGTTATAAATATAATCGGTCCATTGAACAATTCTATTGGTGTCTATCGACCGTCCTCGCCCGCTACTGACGGTCATAGTGCTTTGATTATCCACATTTTAAATTACACTTATATTATTTGATTCAATTCTGATACACTTATCAATAGATATGTCAATAAAACTTGTGAAAACATATATATTGTTTACATAAGCTTTTAGCAAATAATCGTTATGTATATAGATAACTTATTTTAATATAAATTGTAATAAAATCACTTTTTAATTTCACCACTCCATCGTAGTAAAACTGGTAGTTGTAAGTCATTTGATAGATAAATAATACAAATACTATTGATGTTTGAAAGCCGGTACACTGCCAGCTACATACTTAGTATGGAAGCTTCTTTTATTTGTTTTTATCAACACTCTACGGCATCTTGGACGTAAATACTTACCCACAGACAGAGTACATATTTAAAATAATAATTATTATGTAAATTACTTACTTAAAAATAATAATAATATACCATAAATAATAATAATTTGTAAGTAAGTATATTATTTACTCTCTCCCGCAACTATTTCTCGTGCGTGAAGTCGGGTCGTGCATATAAAAATGCATTTGATGTGTTTTTTTAACCTATAAGTCGATAATAGATTTGGAGAATTTATTGTAAAAATGAATACCATTCACAAACTTTTTTTTTTTGCTTGTAGTGAGTGTAATTATTTTATGATTATTTCTATTATTAATGTAATTGAACGTTTTATATAAAATTTTTGCATATTTATCCAAACTTTTCATTTTCTAAAATAAAAAGCGATGGAATCGACTTTAAAAACATTTGAAGGGACTCCCAACGATTAGCTCTTTACAAGCTGGAGCTTAAGTATTTTTGATTACGATGAAAATACTTACTTCATAACAGTGATCTAGTAAACGGGATTACGAATTCTAAAACTTGTATAAACATCATGTATATGCAAACACACACACAAACATTCTCTTACCACATAATACAATTGGATAGAGATTGCGAGATAGTTTATTGTTTGTCAATTTATTGAGCGAAGCGAACGAAGTGAGCGGAGCGTTTTACTGGAGACTTTTTGCATTCTTTGTCACGAATTGGCTCAAAAACTACTTGACGGAAAATTATGAAACTTTGCAAACAAAAAGACAGACATTAGGTTATGGTTTTTAAAAAAAAAAATTTGAAAAATGACCATAAAAAAATTTTTTTTTTTAAATATTATGTCACAAAACTGATATTCCATTGAAGTCAATGGGAAACGATGAGTATATAATAAATAATACACTGTGCTCGCTTCGCTCAATATGCAAACGGCACCCAAGATTTCGCGAGCGCAGCGAGTCGAAATTGAGGGTTTGTTGGCGACCCTAGTTAAGTGTAGTGAGCGGAACGCTCTACTGGAGACTTTTCACATTCTTTGTCATGAATAGGCTCGAAAACTACTTGACGGAAAATTATGAAATTTTGCAATCAAAAAGACACACATCAGGTGATGGTTTAAAAAAAAATGTCATGTCGTTGAGGAATAATCGTCAAAAAAACTGATATCCCATTGAAGTCAATGGGAAACGATAAGTCATTACACTGGGCTCGCTTCGCTCAATATGCAAACGGCACCCGAGAATTCGCGAGCAAGGCAATTCAGTTCAAAGAAAATATATATTTGTTTATATAGCTATTAATGATTATTATTTATGGGTAATAGTCTCACTGAATTAATCGTGTAAGTCTCTAAATCCTCTGAATCAAAACTCTCTAGATCCACCCATCACGACATCTTTAATAACCCTCGCTGCCTCAGTATAATCTTAGTTTTTAAACCCAAATTAAACCTTCAAGTATAATGATAAGTGCAAATAATGAAAAATGTTTAATAGTTCTACGTTTCTAACAAATTAAAGATTATTATTATTCGATTTTAGGAGCGGCTCTCTCGTTTACTGGGAGTACAGATCATCTCGGACGCAGCCCCCGACGGCCTTGGAATGGGGAGGGGCGGGGGAGGGAGACGGCAAAGGGGGAGTAGCGGGAGGAGCACGGCCTCCGCGGCTGCTGGTGGCGCTGGCGGCGCTCCACTCCCGGTGGGGCGCGCTGCCCTGGGCCTCTCTCCTGCAGCCGGCCATTGACCTCGCTAGGTTTATACAGATATTTGTTTAAATAAGACACGGAAGACCACACGATATTTGTTTCCACTGCCTCTACATGAACATCTGCAATACTAATATGTGTAGCAGACTAGAATTCAGACAGAAAAGATAAAGAAAGGAATAGACGACGGAGAGGCAGAAATTAAATGAGAACAAGGAGGAGACCGTACTAATACCCCGAGGGAACGTGTCAACATTCGAGTTATAGTCAGACTTGCCACTATATTCTGTCGAATCACGTAAAAAACTGATTAAGATCTTTTTAGATTTTTGAATCCCTTACTCTCTTCGTGTCAGGGGAGGTTACGTGGTGTCGGAGAGCATGGCGGCGGTGGCGGCGGCCCGCGGCGTTGCCGGCTTCTTGACCGCGGCGCTGCGCACGGAGCCCTCGATCGCAGACTACCTCGAGACTCTACTACATAATACTAGTAGTGGTAAGCACTGCATTTTAATTTTTTTACTTTTACCAAGATATTATATGACGTTGTGATGATGTTGACATGACATGACATGATGACAAATGTTGTCAAAAGGATCAACTTTGCATAATTATCTTTCCGATTCTACTAAGCGGATTTAAAAAAAAAACCCGCTTAAAACACCACTAGCGGCCCCACCAATGACTATTATAAGTTTTTTCTAAATCAAAAAGGTCCCAGGGCCCGAGAGTATCACCAATAGGTTGTTAAGGCTCTTTCCGCCCCATTTATTTTATTGTATACTGATATTATTTGTTAATGCACTACTGGCTGGCTGCTCATTTCAGGACTAGTCGAAAGGCCATCGTAATAGGTATACAAACGCCGTACATAAGCCGGGTGAAACTCACAACCTCCCGTCCAGTTACCATTCCATAAGCTTGTTTAACTTGTTAGACAAACCTTACGAGAAAAATGTTTTTTTCCGGTGATAGACCATAACATCGGGTCTTTTTTTTTTTTTTTTTATGTTATAGGAGGGCAAACGAGCTTGCGGGTCACCGTTAGTGTGTGATCACCGCCGCCCATGAACTCTTGCAACATCCGAGGATTCACAAGAGCGTTGCCGGCCTTGGAGAAAGGAATAAATGCCTTTTTTGAAGGTACAGATGTCGTATCGATCTGGAAATACCGCGGAAAGAAGTTCGTTCCACATTTGAGTGGTACGTGGGAAGAAAGTCCTTGAAAACCGCACAGTTGAAGATCGCCTCGCATCCAGGTGGTATGGATGGTAAAGGAGGCGATGGCGAGCTGTGCGGTGGTGAAATTCGGCGGTAGGCATCAGATCAAATAGTTCTTCGGAACACTCCCCGTTGTAAATGCGGTACAAGACGCATAAAGAAGCCACGTCTCTACGCAATGCCAAAGAGTCCAGCCGTTCGCAGAGCACCGGGTCCCCGACAATCCGAACGGCTCTCCGTTGTACGCGGTCAAATGGTAGAAGCTGATATTGGGGTGATCCGGACCAGAGATGAGAACAGTACTCCATGTGTGGCCGGACCTGCGCCTTGTAGAGCGCAAGTCTTTGGCCAGGTTTGAAATACTGCCTCGCTCTATTGATCACTCCCAATTTCGTCGAGGCCAACTTGGCCTTGCTCTCCAGATGACCACGAAACTGACAGTCGCTCGAAATGTCGAGTCCCAGTATTCTGATACTTGGCGAGGCAATAAGAGGAGTGCTCTCGAAGAGCGGTGATACGACAAATGGGGTTTTTTTAGTGGTAAACGCGCAAACCTGTGTCTTCTGGGGATTGAACTGAACGTGGTTCAGTTCACCCCACTCAGAGACCATCCCCACGGAAGTCTCTATTGAAGACACAAGTTTCTTTCGGCACTCATCGACGTTTTCCCAAGAGAGACCTGCACGACCGGAATATACCGCATCCCCAGTGCTGTCATCCGCATAACAATGTATGTTGGAAATATCCAACATATCATTGATGTGCAGGAGGAACAGAGTTGGGGATAGCACGCAGCCTTGGGGTACACCAGCGTTCACGGGCTTGGGGTCCGAGCAAAAACCGTCGAGAACGACCTGTATGCTCCGCCCAGTGAGGAAGCTGGTTATCCACTTGCATAAACTCTCGGGAAGCCCATAGGAAGGTAGTTTCGAAAGAAGCCCCTTGTGCCATACACAATCGAAGGCTTTTGCCATATCCAGACTAACTGCCAGACCTTCTTCCTTGCTTTCAATAACCGTTGCCCAACGGTGAGTATAACAGAACAGAACAGGTATAACAGAAGATCACCAGCTGATCGACCATGGCGAAAGCCATACTGCCGGTCATTGATCAACTGGTGATCCTCGAGGTACGTTAGGACCTGTCGGTTTATGATAATCTCCATTATTTTGGAGAGAAGGGAGGTAATGGCGATAGGTTTGTAGTCAGCTGGGTCCGAGCTATCACCTTTTTTAGGGATCGGATGGACAAGGGCACACTTCCATGAGACCGGGACTACGCCTTTAAGGTAGGAGTGCCGAAATAGACGCGTTAGCACTGGAGTCAACTCAGGGGCACACGTTCGTAGCACCAGTGGAGAAATGCCATCCGGCCCACTCGACTTATGAACGTCCAAGGAAAATAGAGTCTGCCTGATAAACTATTTTTTTGCCGAAAAACTATTTCCGAGTCGCCGGCAAGGTACCACCCATCGAACAAAGTCGTGCCGCAAAGCGACCTAGTCGTGTTCCGGCACGTTGTTCGATGAAGCCGTATATATGGGAAATGGGTCTGAACAGTTGCGTTGCGTTGGCGAACCGGTTTGGCGTTGAGCTGGTGCTTGTTGTGTCGGGTGCCTAGTCGAGGAGGGATCCGAAGCAACGGCTTTCCGCTTTCCGCCCGCAGATAGTTGGGGGCCCAATTAGTGGGTTAGCCATCCACGAAAGGCTGCCGCGCCAGCTGCGTAAAATCCCAGGGTGGCTCCATCGTGCTGGTTGGCGACCAGACGTGGAGGCCCGACGGCGATCCCTGGGGGGTTCGGGCGTCCTCGCAATCTCCTGACTAGCGACCCAGTAGCATGACAACACCAATTTCGGCGCCGGGTTTGATACGTACCGCCTCGTTCAACTGCCATTTCTCATCCTAATCACTCTTTTATTTTTATTTTTTTTAATGAAAAAGTCCAATAAGAAGAACAAGTTCTCACAGTGGTTGCACTCCTCTTCATTTAAAGTGCACCTCACTAACATCAGGGGCTTGCACTCTAACCTCTTACCTGTCTACCACCACCTGGAGACAGAGCAACCGCACTTGCTCTTTTTGACGGAGACGCAGATACAATGTCCTTTGAGCGCTGCGTACCTGGATCGTCCCGGTTACTCGTTAGAGCACAACTTTCGCTCACGTGCCGGGGTCTGTGTGTACACACGGAACGACCTCTGTATCCTGCGTCTCCGTCACCTTGAAGACCCCACGTTTTCTTCCTTATAGATTTTAGTAGACACAGGAAACGAAAAAATCCTGTATTCCTGTGTCTACCGTTCGCTCAGTGGTGATCAGGAGACAACTAGATTATTTGAGTATGTCGGTGAGGCTGCTGATATGGCTCTTCATCAGTACCCTTCAGTGCAGCTCGTCTTTCTGGGGGACTTTAATGCCTGTCTCCAGGACTGGTTGTTCCCGTACCAGAAGACCGACCATGCTGGAAGAGAAGCGCGGAACTTTGCGTTGTGTGTGTGGTGTTAGGCGAGTATGGAAATACAAGTCAGCAGATTGGGATGAGATGCGGCACTTTTTTGCGTCTTATCCTTGGTGGCAGGTCTGCTTCTCTTCTTTGGATCCGTCGAGTTGCGCGGGTTCTATAACCGATGTGGTACATCAGGCAATGGAGTACTTCATTCCTTATGCTGACATACCCATCGGTGGCAAAGCTGCCCATGGCTTAATGCCGATTGTGGTCATGCTGAAGACCGAAAACATTCGGCATACCTCATTTGGGCTGATGCTCGAAGCCGCAAAGCTCCGGATGTAAGTTTAAAGAAGAGAGCCCTTAACCAAGCTGCCAAGTCCTATAAAAAGGCATTACGGAAGGCTCGTCGCGATCGTATCGCTAAGAATGGCGAAAAGCTCTCTGTCAGACCTACTGGCAGTCGGGCTTTCTGGTCTCTTGCCAAAGCGATCGAGTCGAACTTTTGCCAACCCTCACTACCTGCTCTGTTGAAGCCGGATGGATCTCTGGCCCATACAGCGACAGAGAAAGCGAATGTATTTGATTTCATTCCTCCGTCCCCCTTCCATCACAGGACGTTCCGACGTACGGCGGATATCCATCCTTACGTTGTGGACATTCCTCCTGTCCGAACGAAGCGCTTTGCTTCGTCTTTTTTAATGCGTACAGCGAAGGACTGGAACAGCTTGCCTGCGTCGGTATTTCCGTCCACATACAATGTGGGTGTCTTCAAGAGAAGAGTGAATAGGTTGCTAGGTTAATGCGCCTTACCACCTATGATTACATTTCCACTTTCCATCAGGTGGAATGTAGTCAAGCACTAACCTAGACAGTATAAAAAAAAAATGTTCTTGTTCGACTCCGTAAGGAAATCGATAGACTCAACCTTACCCCGAACTAGCAACTCTTCTTTCGAGCCAACCATTCCAGTATACATAAGTCTTTTTTTTTTTTTTTTTTTTTTTTTTTTTTTGTCTCTGCTGTTAGCCCTACTGGCCATGACAGCGTCACCGGTGTAATGGACGGGTGCAGAGACCCGCCCTTGAAAAGGGGGGCCTGAAGGGCCCCAGGGGAACGCGCGTCCTGAGGGCGCCTCCTGTGAGGCTCGGACCACGGCTCAGGACGCCGTTAGGTGGGAAGCGAGGGTTGGATGTGGGTTAGAATTTGACACTAACGTCCTCCGACGGCAGAACGCCGGAGCAACGTGCTTGGATGGGGGCCTCGTCTTCGCCGGCGAAGACGCTGTGTGTGTGTATGTGTAGTATTTATGTTCGCTTTGCCGCTTTTACGTAGCGTTCCCTAACGTAATCGCGTCGTCCGGGTCGAAAAGTACCGACTTGGGTCTTCTCTTTCTGACTTTAGGAGTCTTACGGGCCGTGTATCCTGTGGCCTTAACCACCAGCGGGTTTGGGTGTCCCACAGCATTGTCAAAGTAGCTTTTGGAGAGCCCCTTGAAATACTGTGCGATCGTCGGTAGATCTAAGTCTCTGTGCAAGTCGATATTACGCATATACCACGGTGCTCCAGTGGCGAGCCGCATGAATCTGTTCTGAAGCACCTGAAGGGGCTTCAGGTTCGCGTGAGCGAAGGCAACGCTTGCATAGGACATGACGGAGCGTATGCAGGCTTTGTAAAGTGTGACCTTATTTCTAAGGGACATTTTACTCCGCTTGCCTAACAGGGGATAAAGTCGCCCTAGGATAAAGGCCGCTCTGTTGCGAACGTCCTCGATATGTGAAGTGAATACTAGCTGTTTGTCCAGCGTCACTCCTAGGTACTTGGCCTTGTTTTTCCAAGGAATCGGTTTGTCAAAGAGTTTAATCTCCGGGCCCCTTGTGGATCGTGACCGTTCAAAGAGTACCGAGGTGCTCTTCTCCGGGTTCACCTCAATCCTCCATTTCCGAAACCAGTTCCCGAGGGAGTCGGCTGCGGATTGGAGGCGTTGAGAGATCTCATAAGGATCCCTTGAGGATGTGTAAATTGCGGTGTCATCCGCGAACATTGCTAATTCTACTTTAGAACGCGGCCTAGGAATGTCGCTGGAGTAAATTGAAAAGAGAATTGGTGAGAGAACTGAACCTTGAGGGACGCCTGCCCTGATGGGGCGGGGAGTCGACATCACGCCTTCCACTCTGTAGCGGAAGGAGCGATTCGACAGGAAGTCCCGTATGATTAGTACGAGTCTGTCCGACACCCTGAACTGGTATAGCTTGTATACCAGTCCATTGTGCCAGACCCTGTCGAATGCCTTCGCTACATCGAGGAAGAGCGCTCCTGTCCTACGTAGCTTGCGGCACAAAGTGGCCCCAGAAAGGATGTGCTCCGTGAGGCGTTGCACCTGGTGGGAACTGGAATGATAGGCTCGAAAGCCAAACTGCTCATTTGGGATGATGTTCAGTCTCTCTACTTCTGACTTAAGTCTACTGAGGATAATCCTCTCATAGATTTTCCCTAGGGAACTAAGGAGACTAATTGGACGGTAACTAGTTGGAAGATTCCGGGGCTTACCCGGTTTGTGAATGCCTATCACTATGGCCTCTTTCCACTGGGCCGGAAACCGGCAACCGGCCAGTAGAGCATTAAAAATATTAACCATTAGGTAAAGCAAAGGAGGCGGAAGGAGTTTGATCACTTTGTTGGTGATCCTATCTGATCCTGGCGACTTTTTGGCGTGAAGCGCCTTAACTAGGTTCGTTACCTCTTCGAGGTTCGTTTCCTCTATGGGGGGACCTGCTGGTGGTTGAGAGCACATGACTCGAACAGTGTTGTCGACGACTTCGACATGTTCGCGTTCGACCGGTTGCGTGCTAATGTTACACTGGCTCTCTAGGCTGTCGGCTAGACATTCCGCTTTGTCTCGGTCGTCGAAGGCGGGCGTGGAGTTAGGTCTATCGAGCGGGGGGATACATAAGTCAGGCATAACGTTCTGATACACAAATTATAATAGTTCGATATGTCGGATAGACTCATATTGCTGATACGAGACTATCTGTTGTATCGTTCCTTCCGCTGCAGAGTTGAGGGGTCCCTCTCCCCGCCCCATCAGGGCTGGAGTCCCCCAGGGCTGCATCCTGTAGCCCTTCTTCTATTCAATCTATACGAGCTGTATTCCTAGGCCGCGTTCACATTTAAGCTCTTTTCACTTTTCTTTATATAACCTTCAAAACGATTCTTCTCATATTGTCTCGCCTTCAATCCGCGGTAGATTCCCGCAGGGATTGGTTTAGAAAATAGAGCATCGAAGTAAATCCCGAAAAGAGAAACACCGTACTCTTTTTCTCTCAATATTGACATTAAAGAGGATCACTCTTTTTAATGATCCGATCGTTTGGTAAATATATGCCAAGTATCTAGGAGTAGCTATCTCGATAGAACGTTATCTTTCCGTCCCCATATCAAAATCGTCAAAGTGGCTTTTGTTTTTGGGCCACCAGTATCTCCACAAATTCAAGAGTAGTAATAGCATAGTAGCGAGTGTCGCATTCGCTTACACCTGAAGCCTCTTCAGGTTCCTCAAAATAGATTCACGCGCACTGCCACGGGTGCCCCGTGGTATTTTCACAACAGAAAATTCTACAGTGATTTCGACCTCCCCACATTCACTTAATAAGTCTTACAGCTCTCCAAGAGTTACCGTTAGTCACCCGAACCTACTGGTGGAACATACCCATAGTTTAGAAAAAAAAAAAAAAAATTCAGGTTGATCCTTCTCGATTTAAATGACGCCATAATGACTGACAACAGACGTTTAGGCTACACTACACAGAAACACACCTGACCTTCGCCCATACTTTGTCCCGGTGTTGTGCCTGCGGAAAACATTAGTGTCAATTTAACGCATTTTATTTCTATTATTTATACGCCGTCTCAAGCCGAGGTCCTTATGGGCGCGTCATTTCAAGGGCAGGTATAGGCATAGCGATTTTCATAAATAAAATAAAAACCGCTTTAAGATGATAAATTTACGCAATTGCGATGGATAAATCTGTAAACGATATTCAAAATAATTTAATTATTATTTAGAGTTGTGCGCTTCATGGGCGTGCGACGGCTTGCGCGGGCGCGCGGTGTCCCCAGTGGTCGCGGGCGTGTGGCGCGTGTGGACGGCGGGCGCGGGCGCGGGAGCCGCCGCCGCGCTCGGGGACGCGCTCGCGCCAATGAACCTCACACCGGCGTCTGCGGTCGAACGGTCACCATTCAGAGTATTTTAACAATAACAATAAACATTTTATTACTGATGACTTCAATCTAGTTGTTAGTAACAACTAAGTTTCTCATCTTTGCTTATTCTTTTTTAGTTTCCGATGAAAACCTTAAAATACTACTTGATACATGCAGGGTGGTCGAGAGCCTGCAACGGCAGGGTCAGTCGGCGTCGGCCGCCCAGCCAACGCCGGGCGGCGTCGCCTCGGGTATCGCCGTCGTTGACCCGCAGGATACTTACCTAGCACTCGTCACGTGAGTCTTTGTTCTACTTTCTACTTATGAATTAAATAATCGGATCTTAATAAATTTAATTCCAATAATTAAATAATTAAAAATAATTTCAATTGCAGCGGTCTCTCGACTCCTTTCGGGTCGAGTCCGAGTGTGGGCGGGGCGTGGTCGAGGGACGAGCCGGCCGCGCCGCTGGACCTCGCGCCCGCCATCATCACGGACTCGCACGTGTGCGGTTAGTGACCTGCTAATATCCTGATAAGTAATTAACACGGCGGGTATAGTAAAGTTCAAGAGAAAAGCTATGCTATTTCTACAATACAAAGTCAGTAAGATAATTTCTTACTGACTTCCGAAACCCGGAGATTTACATTAGCCTACGTAATGAGTACGTCTTTAATAGTAAAGCGGCTTCCTAAACTTCTTCCTAAAATGAATTCAGTTTTGTTGTAAAATTCAAATTCAAAATATCTTTATTCAAATAGGCATTTAAACGCACCTTTGAGACAATTATTACAATACAAAAAGGTCAGTGTAGTTTGTCCGTGAGTAAGCTACCACCGGCTCGGAATGCTGATCTGCTGAGAAAAGCCGGCCAGAAATTCAACAGTTGCTCTTTTTAAAAGAAATTTAACAATGTTAGATGTATATATTATACTATCAATCCTGCATACGAGTCAATAAACTAAGTTCCACACATTTCAATCCACTAAAAACTCTTGAATATTATAATACGACTTTTTTAATAATACATCTTTAGAATTAAAACTAAGAAAAGGAAGGTCTAATGATATCTTGTAGAACTTTATTATATATGCGTACACTGAAGCTCATCAAAGAAAAGTATATTTTGAAATATAAATTATTTTTTGTAATTGGTCTGCAAGGAAATTTTTGTGGCCTTTTAATATCATGATTAATTAAGAGAGAAATTTTTTGACCACAGTGGTCTGAAATCAAATTCGATATTATCATCTCCTCATAAATGTTACAGTGACAGAACATATCTTTATTTACGACAAAGTGTTGTTAAAATATCCTCTATTTTATTTGCAAATTCAATAAAGTCACCAGAGGGGGTTCGGCACACGCATAAGATAATATATTAATTGAGCTCAATGCATATGCAATGATAATTTAATAATTCGCTCGACAGAGAGCGCCGAGAGCATCTCGAGCGAGATGGCTTATACCATGGTCGATCAGCTAGTGATCTTCTTTTATACCTTACGCACCGTTGTGCAGTGGTTATTGAAAGCAAGGGAGAGGGTCTGGCAGTTAGTCTCAATATGGTAAAAGCCTTAAATCGTGTATGGCACAAGAGGCTTCTTTTGAAGCTACCTTCCTATGGGCTTCCCGAGAGTTTATGCAAGTGGATCACCAGTTTTCTTACTGGGCGGAGCATATAGATTGTTCTCGACGGTTTTTGCTCGGACCCCAAGCCCGTGAACGCTGGTATACCCCAAGGCTACGTGCTATCCCCAACTCTGTTTCTCCTGCACACCAATGATATGTTGGATATCTCCAACATACATTGTTATGCGGATGATAGCACTGGGGATGCGGTATATTCCGGTAGTGCAGGTCTCTCTCTGGAAAACGTCGACGAGTGCCGAAAGGAACTTGTGTCTTATATAGAGACCTCCCTGGGGATGGTCTTTGAGTAGGGTGAACTGAACCACGTTCAGTTCAATCCCCTAGAAACACCAGTTTACGCGTTTACCACTATCCAAACCCCATTTATCGTATCACCGCTCTTCGAGAGCACTCCTCTTATTTTTTTTATTTTCCTTTTATATTTTATATTTAATTTACAGTTACTTTTTTTATGTCACGTTAATAGTTTTTCTACATTTATAATAATTTATTTTTTCTTAATGATTAAAGTGTCTATTACACTTTAAATACAATACAATAGTTACTATTTTATAATAGTCAAATTAAAGTTCATAATTTTATCTAAATTATGCCGGTAACTGGCTGCTGACGAGCATATATTATATATACTTTATTTAATTCATTATATAAAAGAGACCCAAAGCTTTGACCTAATTAGTCAGAGAGCACAAAGTAATTATTTTTTGAGCACAGATAACAAAAAGGATTCAATATGTTTTATAAAATTGATTTTTACTCATGTAATTTTTGTTACACAGTTTTATTGACTTTTTCTATTAGCTTTATCTGGTATTTTGTTTTTATTTATTTATTATCGGTACAGGTACTCGGTACGTAATGGGGGCGGAATCCGGCGCGGCGCTGGCGGAGGGCGCAGCGGGAGCGCTGTCGGGTAGCGGCGCGGATGCCGTAGGCGCCGTGGAGAGCGCGCGGGCCGGCCCCGGAGCCCCCGGTGTGCCCGGAGCCCCCGCCGCGCCGCCGCAGCCCGCGCTCAACTTCGTCCAGCAGAGTGGCGACGCGCTGCTGTCGCACGCCGACAGTCGCGGCGGTGGCCTCGCCTCGCGCTTCTGATCTCGTCATTAAATCATTCCGACTGTAGTTGTTTTTTTCTTTTGTCTGAGTTCTGTTTGTCTCGATTCATCTGTACTAATGATGAGTTAATCGCGGCTCGCGACGTTATTACTGCCTTGTGTACATTTATCTATAAAAGTGCTTCTCTAAAGACACTTGCCCGCCACGAAGACCCGGGTGCTGTAAGTAGAGCTGCCCTGATCCGCGGCACGTGCAATGTGAGCACGCTGCGTCATTGTGATTGAAAATATACTAGTGTTATACCTACAAGTTTATCGGCGACTGTGATTATATTTTATTGTGAATAATATCAATAAATTAAGTAATTTATATAAAGTGGAAAACTCGAGTGTCTCTCCACTTTATATATTTTTTTTAATAATGCCATTGTTTTATAAATAGAAAACCAAATAATATTATAAAAACTTAAAACAAAAAAAAATACCACTCGCTGACTCATCATGAAATCTCAAATTTCATTGGCTTTTGGAGGACTTCTTTTACAATGTTCCATAGACAGTACACGCTACGTACACCACACGGACTGTTACTAAGTTGAACGATGGTACATCTTAGTTGTGATTTATTGTATCTTTAACCGGGACGACGGTTTTGCAGCTTTCATATTTGCAGATGTTGGTGGACATTGCTACTCATTATTAGGTGGCCGGTCCGCTCGGTTGACACCTAATTATGTAACAAAAATACTAACAGACAAAATGTATAATCTACGATCCAAGACTGAAATCAATCTATGATTGCTTTTAATAGAATTAAGTCGCAGGTGGATTTGTTACTGTATATATTATAACTTGATAACACAACATTTTGTTGATTATATTGTTATTTAGGCCGTTAGTTACCACGTACAATATTCTTTTGAACATCGTTTTGAGCTATTTTATTTATAATAGAACTAGTGTTGTACTGATTTTCTGATACGGCTGAAGTGGAGGACGACAATAATTAAATTAGAAGAGTGTCTTATCTTTGTCTTTTACTTCCGTCATATAAATATCAAATCAAATCAAAATATCTTTATTCAAGTAGGCATTTACACGCACTTTTGAATCGTCAAGTACTACAATACAAAAAAAGGTCAGTGTAGTCAGTCCGTAAGTAAGCTACCACCGGCTCGGAATGCTGCTCTGTTGAGAAGAGCAGGCCAGAAAGTCAACAGTTGCTCTTTTCAAAAGAAATATAACAATAGGTGATGTACATTATAATATAAATCCTGCAAATGATTCAACAACTTAAGTTCCACATATTTCGATCCACTAAAAACTCTTGAACGTTGTAATAAGCTTTATTTAATAATAAACTTATGATTTTAGATTTAAAACTAAGAAATACAAAGTCTAATATATCTTGTGGAGCTTTATTATATAATGATGCTTTATTATATATCAACCATAGTTAATAGTACAACAGTATTGTCTATTTTAGTTTGCTTAAATATACATAGGCAATGTAGTATCAGATGTTATAACTATAAAATATATTGCATCAAGTAATCAATTTTTATATAATAATGTATGTCTAGCGCAGAGAACATCAACCAGTAATATTGATAAGCGAAAATTTGTCCATACTACAACAATATTAGTTTGCAAAAGTACATTCTAGGCAATTACTATGAACAAATAATACAGTACTGTATTTGCACACGAGTACATGTGTATGTATGTATGTGATGTTTGACGTTTATTAGTCGAGCGCTGCTCGCGACGCAAACATTGCGTCACAGTGACGCACGCAGAGTGCAGTCAACAAACATCATAATATTCAGAATAACATAAAGTGAGTGAAATAATAAAATGACTTTTTCCTCATAATGACGCGGTCGGTCTTTGTACCGAATCATTAATTGCTTGTCAATGTCAATATTTGCGCAAGCTTTCATTTTCAATAAATTAGATAATTGTTATAAAATTTTAATGCGGACTTCTTCCATTCGAGAACTTTATATGCCTTATACCTTGGAATTCATATAAGACAATAATAAAATTGAAATAGAAAAATAAGAGAAAATCAAAGATAGCTATTAGCTGGTATCTCCCTTGTTTACTGTTATTGTATACAGGCTCAGATCCATAAACACAATTATAAAATACCAAGAAAAGCAATTTTCAAATTTTCGCAGAATAGTTTATGATAATCTAGCCGTCAAAGGAGCAGATGACTACTTTAACGTTGACTATCTGATATAATATAAATGTATATACTTACAAGCAACGCGTGCTCTGTGATCATTGTATCTGAGAATAATCTTTCTAGTACTTTTTGCGTGATTGACTGACTAACATAAAGTTCCCATCCATCCTAAATACTATTTGTATGAAGTAAGTAAAGACTAAGTACTGTGTAATTTATAAATTATATACTTATGGGTGTTCTTGTCAAACCTTGCCATTTAAATCATAGCCGTCTTAACGACAGAATGGAATGATGAACACATGATTCATGTTTACTGGTAATCTGCTTGTACGAGTATGTTTGTACGTTGGTACTATATGCAACTTATTATCCAGCAAGAAAAATGTTTACGAGGAAGCGAAAAGGTCATTGGTTTCGATTATTTATTTATTAATTTTTTACTTCATGACTAAACTAAAAAACAGACATATATACATATATATATATATATATATATATATATATATATATATATTCCAGTATGTTAGTAACTTGTTATGCACAGTACCGAGTACGTTCCGGTCAGCACACTCGGCGCCGCACGTGTCCACCCGCGTCACCTCCACAAGGTGAACGTTATGTTATTCCCCACTCGTTGTTACTCGACTAACGATTATTCTACTCTGCCACTACTACGATTACTGCGTAAACATAAAATATAACAACCTATACTTGTTACAAAATGTACAATCCCGGAGACATGCTTTGTACGGTGGGTTGTGCGTAATTTTATTATCTGAGAATATTTCTAGAAAGGAACATTCGTCTTTGAATATAAAACTTGGCAAATAATATTCTGGGTCAGCGCCAGGGCCAAGTTCCTAGTAAATAAGTCAGATGCCCAACATAATAGTGAAACATTACCGTTTATATATAAGAAAACACTTTCTTTCCTACCATACAAACTTACTAAGCGAAAAACAGTTAGACATACTGGTATTTGGTGTTACAATACTTTACAATAATGCATTTTAGCGATCATATAAAAAGATTAGATATGAGATTCTCGTAACTTGGCTCGGCCACTGATCACCTCATTAAGTGCAATGCTTGATAATATTAATATTAAAAATATGTCACCAGTTAACATTATTCTCGGGTTAATTTGTTTACAAATGCTGGAGTAAAGTAACCGTTAAACGCATTTATACTAAAATTATAATTAAGTTATTCAAATCCATTTACGTGTCAAATAGAATTTGAAACGATTTCTTTTATATAATTTAAATATTCTACATGTCATAAGGACTGTTTAGATTTAAAAATGTTCGAAAACACTGACGCTGTAGCCATTTAGAAATAATAATATAATCGTATGTGCCATCTTTGGTCATGTCGCCGGTCTGCCAGAGTCAGACTTGTCTGTTGTATTACGTTGTAGAAACAGGTGGTTCATAAAAAGAAGACGTCATACGTTGTTAAAAAATATAATTCAATCTCATAACTGTAAATGTAAGAACAGATTTCTTTAAATTCTATTGATCTATGTCTTTAGGTCTATAATAATAATAGTTATCACACACATAGGCCCCTTGACACATTGGGCAGAGCAACCACAACACTCCGGACGTATTCGGGACTCGTAATATAAAGAGCGAAACGTATATTTTATTGAGCTGAGCGTAAGCGAAGCTGTTAACCGTGTGGGAGACCTTTTTTTGTGTTTAGTTGTCTCCAGAATGCGATGAGATAATTAGCTAAAAATTTTCTCATGTATGTTTGAGCCGAAAGCGAATGTTATCAAAAAAAAATCACTCCTGCCATAGACAATACATTAGAACGGCCCTGCGCTTGCGAGCCATGTGCTGAGCTAGAAGGTGACAATTAGTCCTAATAAATCGATATTTCCTGTAGCTATTCAGATGAAAGCAGAGGGGCTCAGCTCAACACCCGCCGCTCATGGTTGGCGGATCCTAGTTAATATGGTATAATTCAGAATATGACATTTATCACAAATTATAAATTGCTCTAAAGTCATTATAAAGTCATAAACTATTTCCTATTCTATAAGGATGAATATCAAGGTTAGTTTTTGAAAGGAAGTTAGCCTTTATTAGAAGGTGACCGCGTATTTAAGGAATTCTTAATGACACTACAAAGCGAGAAAAAACTCATAGACATTTCACGGAATGCTATTACGTGTGATTATAAAACTACAATAGACATTTATTTGAAGTGGACGTGAATGTATGTGAACATGTTAAGATCACATTATTGTCAAAGCAAATTCTATTCTTTAAGGCTCCTTCTAATGCTTTAATTCAGAGGAAAATAAATTCACCTAAATACAATTAAGCAAAATGTATTACTATTTTTAAACTTATTTAAATAATAACTTATTTATTTAAACGAACACTAAATCAACAGCTAACCCCACAATTAAATTTATCAGAATTTTTTGAACTGTTTGTCAATTTGGATCAGAAATGTAATGGAATTAAGATGTTAACGCTCGTTGTTGGAAATGGTTTAGACCTTCTCAGAGAGCAAGGATGACAGCTGTTTATCTGTTGAAATGTTTACGAATGCATTGCAATTAAATTTGAATATGTGACAAAATATTTTTTACATAAAATATGGCGTGAATTGAGGTTGCTGACATTAAATGGGTGAAAGAATGTTATGAGTAACTTTTTTTTAGTTTCTTCATACCTAAATTTCGAAATGAATGAACAAAGTTGAATAAGAATCGTCCTAAATAACTAAGCAGCTTGTTACAAAAATTGAATGCTGGTTGTCTTTAATGTTTTTATAACGTCGTGATTAGAACACATTTTTAAACATGATAACAGGTTTATAATCACGACATCTACAATCCAAAGTGGTATCGCTTACAAACAGAACATCAGTGTCTCATAAATTATATATCTATATGACCGCGATTACTCAGATGATGAGCTCACTTATGCATTGCATTGAAATAGGTAGATATAGGTACATGTGTTCTATCGAACCCGTTCGTTACTACTTGAATTCTTCACAGAACATTAATATGAACTAACTTCAAATATAAGGAGTTGCTTTTTAAACGATCTTATATTTGAGAAACTTTTAACACTTATTTACCAAATGATCGACCTCTACGGAAAGGATCTGACACGCGAGCAGCTTCCTAGATATCGGAATCTATGTTATTATATAAAATGAGGTTTCAGTATGTCTTAATTATGTTTATGGTCTTGCATCAATATATAATTACATTATGATTTTTTCAAAGATTTTTTATATGAAAAGAAGGGCACATCAGCTACAGCCGGTGGAAAGTAGATAATCAACGCCACCCACGGTTGAAAGTAATATCCTCCAATATCCGAGAATGTACAAAAGTGGTGCCAGTCTTAGAAGAGGGAGTAGACACTTTTTTTCGCTATTTCCACCTGATGACATAGAATAACTCTTCGGAATTCTCCTTCGTTTTATATGGAAGAAAAGTCTTTTTTTTTTTTTTTATGTAAGAGGAGGGCAAACGAGCTGGCGGGTCACGGATGGACGTGATCACCGCCGCCCATGAACTCTTGCAACATCCGAGGATTTACAAGAGTGTTGCCGGCCTTGTAGGTAGGAATAAACGCCTTTTTTGAAGGTACCCATGTCGTACCGATCTGGAAATACCGCAGAAGGGAGTTCGTTCCACATTCGAGTGGTACGTGGAAAAAAATGTCCTTGAGAACCGCACAGTGGAGGATCGACACGTATCCAGGTGGTAAGGATGGTATTGGAGGCGATGGCGCGCTGTGCGGTGATGAAATTCGGCGGCAGGCATCAGATCGAATAGTTCTTCGGAACACTCCCCGTTGTAAATGCGGTAGAAGACGCACAAAGAAGCCACGTCTCTACGCAATGCCAAAGAGTCCAGCCGTTCGCAGAACACCGGGTCTCCGACAATTCGAACGGCTCTCCGTTGTACGCGGTCAAATAGTAGAAGCTGATATTGGGGTGATCCGGACCAGAGATGAGAACAGTACTCCATGTGTGGCCGGACCTGCGCCTTATAGAGCGCAAGTCTTTGGCCAGGTTTGAAGTACTGCCTCGCTCTATTGATCACTCCCAATTTCATAGAGGCCAACTTGGCCTTGCTCTCCAGATGACCACGAAACTGACAGTCGCTCGAAATGTCGAGACCCAGTATTCTGATACTTGGCGAGGCAATGAGGGGAGTGCTCTCGAAGAGCGGTGATACGACAAATGGGGTTTTCTTAGTGGCAAACCTGTGTCTTTAGGGGATTGAACTGAACGTGGTTCAGTTCACCCCACTCAGAGACCATCCCCAGGGAGGTCTCTATTGAAGACACAAGTTTCTTTCGGCACTCGTCGACGTTTTCCCGAGTGAGACCTGCACGGCCGGAATATACCGCATCCCCAGTACTGTCATCCGCATCCCCAGTACTGTCATCCGCATAACAATGTATGTTGGAGATATCCAACATATCATTGATGTGCAGGAGGAACAGAGTTGGGGATAGCACGCAGCCTTGGGGTACACCAGCGTTCACGGGCTTGGGGTCCGAGCAAAAACCGTCAAGAACGACCTGTATGCTCCGCCCAGTGACGAAGCTGGTGATCCACTTGCATAAACTCTCGGGAAGCCCATAGGAAGGTAACTTCGAAAGAAGCCCCTTGTGCCATACACGATCGAAGGCTTTCGCCATATCCAGACTAACTGCCAGACCCTCTCCCTTGCTTTCAATAACAGCTGCCCAACGGTGTGTAATATACAACAGAAGATCACCAGCCGATCGACCATGGCGAAAGCCATATTGCCGGTTATTGACCAACTGGTGATCCTCGAGGTAGGTTAGGAGCTGTTTATTGATAATGCTCTCCATTACTTTGGAGAGCAGAGAGGTAATGGCGATAGGTCTGTAGTTAGCTGGTTCCGAGCTATCACCTTTTTTAGGGATCGGATGGACAAGGGCACTCTTCCATGTGACCGGGACTACGCCTTTAAGGTAGGAGTACCGAAATAGACGCGTTAGCACTGGAGTCAACTCAGGGGCACACGTTCGTAGCACCAATGGAGAAATGCCATCCGGCCCACTCGACTTATGAACGTCCAAGGAAAATAGAGACTGCCTAATAGTTTTCTGCCGAAAAACTATTTCCGGCATAGAGCTCTGACACCGCGGGATGTTAGGCGGTGTCTTTCCCTGGTCGTCCAAAGTCGAGTTGGAGGCGAAAAGAGTGCCCAAGAGATCGGCTTTCTCTTTTGCCGTGTGGGCCAGAGAGTCATTCCCCATGTGCAACGGCGGTAGGGACGGCTGGCTAAAGTTTCCCAGAGTGGCCTTTGAAAGCCCCCAGAATTTGCGCGTGCCAGGCGGGTACTTTGCCAGCTGATCCCCAATTTTGACGACATGCTTGAACTTTGCTCTAGCGATTTGCCGTTTGAAGAATCTGGAGGCACGATTATATTTCCTCTTCAGAACTCTAGAGTTCGGATCCTTAGTGACTAACGCATTGACCCAAGCTTGATAAGCCTGCCGTTTGCCAGCTGCTGCAGCCCTGACAGACGCATCAAACCAAGGCCGCGATCTGCCACCAAGTGGTACCACAGAGCTTGGTACAAATAGTTCCATGCCCTGTAGTATCACATCAGCTACAGCCGCAGCGCAGTCACTAGGATCATCGGAAGGGAAACAAATCGGCCCCCATGGGTAGGATGCAAAAAAGCACCGCATTCCATCCCAATCCGCTGACTTGTAGTGCCAAACGCGTCGAGTCGCAGGTGTTGTGCGAGCCGACTGTTGAATGGGCACTACACTCCGTACCAGACAGTGATCAGAGGAACCTAAGGGAGCCTCGACAGTGATCTGGTACTTTTCTGGATGTGTAGTCAGCAGAAGATCCAACAAAGAGGGCGTGTGGCTGTCCACGTCCGGTAGACGAGTGTGCGTCTTTACCAGCTGGGACAGACCATTTGCCAGAGCAAAGTCAAACACAGATCTCCCCGCGTAGTCGGTGGCACGTGACCCTAGCCAATCGGCATGGTGCGCATTAAAGTCCCCTAGGACTATGACTTCGGCGGAGGGAGTCTGTGAAAGCAGATCGTCAATCTTCGCCTGAACATGGCCCAAGAGTTGAACCGTTTCTGCATTACCACTATGGGACCTGTAGAGGCACGCGTAGACTCTGACATGGTCGTCCATGTCCACGCGTAGCCAGAGTATAGACAGGTCCCGACCTTCAAAAACCTGAAGGCGACGGTAGCAGATATCCTCCCTTACGAACACAGATACCCCGGCTTGTGGTATAAAATGGTGTTCTAGTTTATACCCGGGGTATGACAGGTACGCTGTGTCGCTAGGTTGAGATATCTGCGTCTCCGTCAGAAACAACAAGGCCGGCTGCGCCGTCTCCAGATGATAGTGGACGGCGTTCAAGTTGGAATGAAGTCCCCGGATGTTGCAAAAGTCCACATTTAGAGTGGGTTGGGGTGCCGCTGCATTGACTCGTCGTTTGCCCTCAAACAACACAAAAGGCGATACTTTGCCCGCCCCAGATACGACGGGCAGCCCGAGCAAAATCCGAGAATCATTTCCCCGATTTTGCTCGGGGAGGAGGTCCCCGGCTTCATCAAAGCCGGTACCCTCCTGGGGTATTTTTGTTTTTGGCATCGCTTTCATGTTTGGCGCGGGGGGGAGGTTGGGCTTCCGGATTCTCTCACTCACCGACGGAACATAACCAAATGAATTTGGTTACTACACGTCGGTCTTCTGTGAGAGGGTGGTCCTTCCCCGGTCGAGCCAGCCCAATACGAGCTGTAGTCGGATAACTACAGCTAGGCTCTACCACCTACAATCTTTAAAAATCGCACACAAAAAAGATCACGACGTACAGATGTTACTGATGGTACTAACGGCGTTGCCGTGCTGTATTATGATGAAATTCAACGATAGGCATGAAATCAATCAGCTTTATGAAACATTCCTCGTTAGAAATGCGAGAGAAGAGGCAGAGAGGGAGAAGCATTGCATAAAGAATGCCAAAGTCCAGCCGTTCACAGAGTCCCCAACAATCCGAACACTTCTTTATAGTAAGCGCCATATAGAGCGCAAGTCTTTAACCGGGTTTGAAATATTGCTTCACTCTATTGATCACTACCAATTTCATCGAGGCCAACTAGGCCTTGTTCTTAAGTGACCACGAAATCAACAGTCACTCGAAATATCGAGGCCCAGTATTCTGATACTTGGCGAGCTATTGAGGCGAATGGTCTCAAAGGGCGGCGATATTACGAATGGGTTTAAATCTAACAAGGTTCAGTTCAACCCATTCTAAGACCATCCCCAAAGTGGGTTCAATAGAAGACACAAGTTTCCTTCGGTCTACGTTTATGTTTTCCCGAGAGTGTTCTGAACGCCAGTATAAATATGTATGTTAGAAATATACAGGGTGGGCCAAAATTTTTTGCAAATAGCAACACTTTCTTCCTTTACTTCACTTCACTTTATTCCTACGTTACTGTACGACGCCTCTTTAGAGTTGAATACGGATTACAACGTGTAAGTGAGTGTCCAAGTGTTAATTTAATTAAAGCTTGGGTTAAAAAGTTTGAGCAAACGGGATCGACAACGAATATTAAACAAACTGGGCGACCACGTTCAAGAAGAAGCGAAGAGAACATTCGGGAGGTTGAAATTTCTGTAAGGGACGATCCAGAATCATCTACGCGTAAGCGGTCGGCGGCTCTTGCTATACCAAGAACTAGTCTGCGGCGAATCTTGCATTTGGACCTTAAACTGCACCCATATAAGCTTCAAATTGTACAGGAGATGAAACCAAACGATTACATTCAACGCAAGTTATTTGCTGACACTATACTGGAGCGATTCTCTAGCCTTGAGAATGTATTGTTTACGAACGAGGCCCATTTTCACATTAATGGTCACGTAAATAAACATAATTGTCGATATTGGAGCACGGTAAACCCTCACTATAAACACCAAAAGCCTCTTCATTCACCAAAAAAGACAGTGTGGGCTGCCATATACGCAAAGGGCATAATCGGTCCATACTTCTTTGAAAATAATCAAGGAAATAACGTAACTGTGAACTCAGTGGAATACGTGAAAATGTTGCGAGAGTTTTTGACACCACAGTTGCATGAATTTGAAGGATACAATAGCCGGACTTGGATGCAACAAGATGGAGCAATATGCCATACATCAAACGTGACTTTACCGGTGGTCAAAGAAATGTTTCCTAACAAATTGATTTCTCGCAGAGGTGATATCCCATGGCCTCCCAGAAGCCCGGACCTTACACCTTGCGATTTTTTCTTGTGGGGATATCTGAAGAGTCGAGTATACCTTAATAAACCGACGACCATATCCCAATTAAAAGAAAACATCCATGAGGAGATAGCCGCGATTCCTCGCAGCATGTGTCAACGAGTTTTCCAAAGTTTACGTAGTCGATTGCAGGAGTGCCAACGACGAGACGGAGCACATCTCGACGATGTCATTTTTAAAAAATAAATTTTAATAAATGATAATTACGTTAAATAAATCATAAACAAAATAACATTTGTACTTTTATTTCTAGACGTGTTTCAAAAGTGCAAAAATTTTTGACCCACCCTGTACAACATATCATGGATTTGCAGGAGGAAAAGATTTGGGGATAGCACGCAGCCGTGAAGTACACCAGCGGTCACGAGCTTGGGGTTCGAGCAAAAGCTAACGAGAACTATTTGTATGATAAAGTTGGTGATCCACTTGCATAAACTCTCGGAAAGCCCATAGGAGGGAAGCTACGATAGAAGCCTCTTGTGCTGTACATGATCGAAGTCTTTTCCATATTCAGAATAACGGCTAAACCCTTGCTTTCAATAACCGCTGCCATACGATGCCTAAGATATAACTGAAGATCACCTGCCAATCGACCATGGCTAGCCATATTTCCAGTTGTTAATCAACAGCCGATCCTCGAGGTATCTGTCGGTGAATGATGTTCTCCATTATTTTGGAGAGGTAATGGCAATAGGTTTCTAGTTAGCTCTTTTTCATGGATCGAATGGACAAGGGCACCCTCTATGAGACCGGGGCTACCCCTTTAAGGTAGGTGTACCGAAATAGACACGTTAGCACTGGACCCATCAACCCATATGTTCGTAGCATTAAAGGAAAAATGTCATCCATCGCTCCATGTCACTTGACGAGTATGAACGTCCAAAGGAAAGAGAGATTGTTATAATTTTTGGCGAATTTTTTTTTCTGGCATTGAGCTCTGTCACCGCGGTCTCTTCTTTTGATTGTTGAAAGTCGAGTTGGAGGCAAAAAAGAGTTCCCAAGAGATCGGGTTTCGCTTTTGCCATATGGGCCAGAGTCCTTCCTTATGTGCAGTGGCGGTAGGGTCGTCTGGGTAAAGTCGCCCAGAGTGATCACAGAAGGCCTAGAACTTGCGCGTGCCAGGTACCTAGCCAACTGTTCCTCAATTTTAGCAACATGCTTGAACTTTATACTAACCATTTCCCGTTGGAAGAATGTGGATGCATGATTATTGAGCGGAGCGTAGAGTTCGGAACCTTAGTAACTAGCATTAGCACAAGCTTGAAACGCCTACCGTTTGCCAGCTGCTGCAGTCCTGACAGACGCATCAAACCAGACGGATCTGCAACCAAGAGGTACCAAAGAGTTCGACACAAACAATTCCACATCCTTTAGTTTCACATCAGCGACAGCTGCAGTACTGTCACTCGGACAATTAGAAGGGAAATAAACCTGCCCCCATGGTAGGATACCAAAAAGGATCGCATTCCATTCCAATCTATTGACTTATGGTATGAGTACATCTGGTAGATGAGTGTGCGTCTTAACTAACTGGGATATAATAATAATAATAATAATAATAATAATAATAATATTCTTTATTGCACATCCTCAAAAAGTAAGAAAAATAATATACCATTTACCATTACCATTTGCTAGGAAAAAGTTAAAGACAGATCTCCTTGCCTAGTGGGTTGCACGTGATCCTAATCAATCGGTATTGTTCAGCAATATAAAGTTGAGTAAAACGTGACTCAAACATCATACTTATACAAATTATCTAACGGTATCGAAATAGACACGATGATATCGCTTAAACCATGAACCATCATTAAAGCGTGAAACAGCACGACCTTTCATCCTTATCATAATAGATTAATGTAAACTAATAGATACTAGTCATGAAATAACTTCATTAGTCGTAAATAAATGTTATGTTAATGTATATAGATATGTTTATTTATGAGATTTGATGGATTATCGAGTATAATAATATAAAAATGTTTATGGTAATGTATCATACCCATTATCAAAGTACCTTTATTTTTCTGCGAAAATACTGAGAACTGACTGATAGATATTTTTTAAAGAGATAATTCAAACTTTTATACATTTTTCCATTATAATTGTAAATACAATTACCTTTTTTTCCTTTAGTTTACATGACATAGACATGAAAACAAATAAATAAAATAAAATCATGAATTGCTCGATATCATTTCCAGTGTAAATACAATCCTTGGTACAATGGCACATAAAAGGCAATATGCAGTTAATTATATCCAAAATTATAAAGTCCAATGAAAAAGGTTCGAGGGCTTAATTAATTAACCTTAATTGGTGAAAGTAGTTCTTTGACCGTCAGCAGTTATGAAGGACGTTGTACGTTTAAAAATATATATATATATGAAAGTATGCAAGGAACAAACGTCAATAACAATTACAAAGTAAAATTAAAATCAATATTTATTTAACTTATTCCCGACGGTAACCCGTGTCTCCTCCACTCAAATAAAAAGTGGATTCGTTTCAGTTTTTAGTGTAAACAAGTGCAGTAATCTTGTTGGACTGTGAATATAGTTTAAATAAATTTTATTTATTATTTATTTAACACAACACAGAATATATATAAAACAAGTTTATTAAAAAAATGTTATCTCGAGTAAATAAAGTAAAAATACCTAAAAGTTAGAACATAGTATTCTTAATTTTTAACAAAAACAACTTATAATAACAACTAATACTAACATATTTTTAATAAAATTAAAATGTTTGTTGAAGATCCCATATAGATCGATATATGACGTTTTCTTATGTTTAAACAATTTATTCAATAATATTCAATTCTTTGTGATTATACATTAATATTTTCGACTTGCCAATTGCAGTTCATAAAAACAGTTTAGCAAACATAATCTTTATGAGTGTAGTAATTGTTGTAACAGAAAGGGAAAAGAGAGACGGCTCCTGTCAGAAAGTAATTTCCCTTAAAAACAGAAACATTTGATTTTGACAAATATAATTTTATAATCGTCCTCATTATTTAATACTGGTATTTTAAACAGTTGCTGTAGAACGTTGTTATAGAACGAATCTTTTGGAATATTTTAAAATCATATTCAAAATATTCCTTTCTGGTTTATGAAAGAAACAAACGCACAGTTCCAGTTAACAATTCTGTAGACATGTTCTCATGCACATACAATTAGCTATTCTCATACATACATAAATTAAAATAACATTTGCCTTATTACTATGTGAATAAAGTAGCAATAAAATTCCTAAGAGCAATATAAATAACAATGACATAAAAGACTTAAATACTGAAGTAGATAACAAATTGATATCTTCATCGTGAAGTCGCTGATTGATTTTAATGGAATGGCACTTCAGTTTTAAGACTGATCTTGTATATTTTATAGAAATTGTTCCACTAATTCATATCCTTTTGATAACATTTATGATCCATATTATTTAACTCAGACCCAGCTAACAGCAGCCATCTTGCATAAGAGTAATAAACAACGCCAGCTCATGACTTACCTTTAGGATCGCCACTTAATTAATAATCGACATGGCTTTCCTCATGATCGATTTATCAGTGAACTTTCTTATTATGTATTTCTAGCACACCGGTAGCCAGTATGTAAGTAGGTAGAGGGTCGGGCAGTTAATCTGAAACATTCAATCCTTTATTATACTTATATCATGCGAAGTGCCTTGGTATTGCTCTAGAAGTTACTTTCCTATGGACTGCCCAAGAAGTGGTGGAAGTGCCATCCTCAAGATACGTTAGGAACAGTTGGTTGATGAAACTCTCCATTGCTTTGGAGAAAAGACAGGTAATAGATCTGTAGTTCGGGTCCGAGCTATACTTTCATTGTACCTAAACAGACGCGTTACTTCTGGAGTGGAGGAATGGAATTCCCTTTTTCCCTAAGTGTGTACCGGGAAAATTACAAAACATTTATACGATCTACCGTATTGTCTGCACCAGAGAAGAATGTGCTAATATGTAAATGTTCAAATGGATGTGTGGCATGAAGAGAATGGATAAAATAAGAAATGACTATGTAAGAAGTAGTTTAAAAATAGAATCTAAAATATTCAAATAACTGATTATTTAAAACATTAACACTATTTGACCGGTTTTGTTGAATGTGGTGTGGTATCTAAGTCAACATATAGGATACCTTTCACTCAGTAAAATACTCTCACTAACAGTTCTCTCATTATATCTAATAATAATAATAAAATAAAAAATAAAACCATAATAAATGATTAATTATTCACCCTACGTGTTAAATAACTTATTCTTAAGTTATTCTTGAAATAACTTTAAAATATATATTTTTACATATAAATTTTCAGCCGCGAATTTAGGTAGGTAACACACCTCCACTCAGCGTTTTTAAATAATAGATTTTGTTGAAAAAATTGGCAGCCATCGAGCAATAGGATCTCGGATATATTTAAATCAACAACATTATCTAATAATTTGTTACTTTGTCTTAGTTATTTATATTTCTATAAATAAACCAATTAGTAATAAAATTTATCTTATGTTTCAGTTAATTGGCGACCGATAGAATGCTAAGATAATAGTCATATATAAATAAATCTTTATAAAATTAATAAAACAATATAATTAGATTTCAATGTAATAATTACTGATGGGAATTATGATACAGTGAAGGCAGCTTCAAAAAAATCTTTACGGTTAAAAATATACATTTAAATAATTAAATATTTTAAGTATTGATGTATAATAATTAATAATAAATGTCTCAAAATTATGAAATACCAGCAATTAAAACGGGTGTTTGAAATATGATGACAGTTGCTTTTGATTTTATTCCCTCTTATCTTCAACTTTTTTTTTATTAATTGTGAATAATCTATTGAGTAAAGGTTTAAAATAGACATCACATTTTTGTTTACGATTCCACGTCTGCTATTTATTAGTCAAGGTCAGATTCAGATACATTATACCAACTTTTTATTCAATCTCTTGGATAATCTTAATAAGTTATCATATTAAGCGACTAGTCTTCCCAGTTGGCTTGGTTTGGTATCTGAAATGTAAAAACGATCTTATTATTATCATTATCCTCTATAGCCCTTCATAATTTCCTTCCTAAATAAATTGAGTCATAAAAATGTTCATTGTAAAAAGGGGTTAGTTACTGTGGCCTCTTACAGAATAATAGCTATTAGATAAATTAAATTGAAATTATGAGTAAAAATCAGAAATGAGGGCACCAGTTACTACCCAAGATGTTGTATTTAGAGAAAAAAAAAAGCTGCTAAAATATAAAACTCGAAGTTACAAAAAATCGAACTAATTTAATCAAAGTCAAAATACTTAGAATTTACTAAATACATATAGAATAATTTGACATAATTAATAAATACTTCCTTCAATCGGATATCAAACAAAAAGAAAAAATAATAATACATACCTATTTATAATTTTTTTGTATATAAAGCTATTTATTTCATTTTATATCAAAAGTATAGGTAACTTTTATACATTATCCTCCTATTTTTGTAATGGATTTTTTTCTTAGAAATAAATACCACATAACTATTTTATGAGGCTAAGATAGATTGCTGTTGAGTAATATTTTTGAGTTTTTCCTTGTCTTTTTAGTTAGATCTTATTGATACGAAAATAACATTATAAAAATGATATTTTAACTTTATTATTAAATATCTAAAAATATAATAAGCCCATGACTACGTGTATGTTATTTTATCATTAAGAAAAAGTAAGCAGCATAGGAAATCGCAATATTTAGGAAATCTGGAACTCTTTTAGGTTTGATGCTGATGATGATCTCATAGATTTAGACTGAACTTTTGGTTCTTAGGAGTCGTGTACTTGTTCTGTTTATCTTTCTATTCTTTTGTTTTCTTATTCTCTCTTTGTTTATGTATCGTTTTACTTTTCCTTATATGGATGACTAAAGGTGGTGATAGAGCCTAGCTGAAGTTATTTATTTGACTGCGACTTGTATAGGGCTAGCTCGACCGGGGAAGGACCGCCCTCTCGCGGAAGATGGTCGTGTAGTAACCAAATGCATTTGGTTTTTTTTCGTCGGTGAGTGAGAGCTTCCGGAAGATAAATCCCCCTCCCCCGCACCAAACAGGAAAGCGATGCCTCCAATAAAAAATATATCCCAGGGGGATACCAGCTTTGACCAAACCGGAGAACCCCTTGCCAAGTAAAATCAGGGGAATAATTCTCGGATTTTGCTCGGGATGCCGTCGTATCTGGGACGGGCAAAGTATCGCGTGTTGTGTTTACAGAGGGCAAACGACGAGTCAACACAGCGGCACCCCGTTCCACTCTAAATGTGGACTTTTGCAACATTCGAGGACTTCATTCCAACCTGAACACTGTCCAGTACTATCTAGAGACGGCACAGCCTCCCTGAATGTTTTTAACGGCGACGGAGATATCTCAACCTAGCGACACAGCTTACCTGCCATGTCATGTCATGTCAACATCATTTTATACCATACGCTAGTTTATCTGTGTTCGTAAGGCAGGATATTTGGTACCGTAGTCTTCAGGTTTTTGAAAGTCGGAACCTCTCTGTACTATTGGTGCGGGGAGGGGAGGATGGTACCTAATTTGCTCATCGTACCTTCATATGCGGGTTCTACCGTGGTGTCACGATGAGTGGGAAAACAAGCCCGTGGCGTTGGATTGGAGGATATTCGCAGCGGATTTCTCACATTAAAATATATCAAATTCAGAATATTTTAGGTCTTATGTTTCTAATATTAGGAACCTGTGAATTTTAGTGAATTTACATTTAATATGGAACAAGAATAAGTTTTTACAAAAAAACATCTTATTGCTTCTGGAAACATGCCAAGTGTTAGAGAATTTAAATACGCATTTAAAACAAGAAACACTTTATTTTTATTGTTTATAAATTAGCGACATATCGCAAGGTCAGTACCACATTTGTATATTGTATAATTTCAAAAGATTACTCTTTAAAATCTTACACCATAACAACAGCAGCAATTACAATGATAGCTTCAATTGTTAAACTGGGTTATATTAGTATGATCGTGATTTATTTATTTTTATTACTCAAAACATTTCATTGCTACCACGTATATTCGATGTTTATTCATTATTTTTAGTTTATCGGTCGGTAGAATAAATATGCCTTACGTGGAAATACGTTATTTTTATATACGTTTCATTTGTATTAATTGAAATCATCAAGCACTAACTACTCTGCTTTGGAGAAGCAATGTCTTGAGGATGATTCTAATTGTTTTTAGATTCGATTTCTTTATTTGTTCTACAGATTGTTAATTTGAATCTGAGATACAGAGATCCAGAGATCTACCGATTTTAGTCAATCCGGGAATTGTTTAAAAATTAATTGCTACTTATTTAGTACGTGACAAAAACTAAAAGACTTGTTTCTTAAAATTTGTCTTATTTCTAAATACAGTAAAGTATTTCAATGATATTCGCTAAAACATTAAATTTAACGTGGCTTTTTTTACTATTCAACAAAATTTATGAAATGATTTTAATAAGATATAGTGTGATATATATTATGATAACATATATAACAAAATACAGACTTCTACCTCAGACTAATTTACGTGTTTTCACAGTGAAACGGAAATTGATTTGAGGTATAACTAAAATACTAGTGGTCGCCAAGTGGCTGACATTCAAAGAAAATTTAGAGATTTATGATAATATTTACGATCGTTTAGATAAAAAAATTCTATAATCATTGTCTTTATCTATTTTATTTTATTCTGTTCCGTCAGACAATAATTTACTCAATGCGTCAAATTGTGTATTTGACATTGACATTGTTGAGATAAACAATCAATATTATATATTATTTGTACGAGTCCAACGTCAAACGTAGAGTAATGTTAGTAATTTTATTTACTAATTTAATGTAATTCTAATGCATTTTATATATAAAATAATAGTTTCTGCACCGCTCCATATAAACAACTGTGATACATTTAATACTCATCTGTCTACGTAATTTTCGTGAAAAGTACAGTTTTTGCTTCACGTTTTAATATGATACCAATTTTATTTTTATGAAATTTAGAATGTTTTTTGGCATGATGATAATAGGATAATAAAATATAAAATCTTTTTCACTCCCGAAAACTGTCTCATTTACATCTCTACCTTCTCATCTCAAACTATTGGATGTTTTGGACACCTAAAAAAAATTTTACTTTAAAGAAAAGTTATTTAATTAAATATATATTAAAGGAAAACATATTTGATAATATGTTTTTAAATTTCAAAAAGATGCATACACTACATGTCACTGTAGATCAGTGATGCACAAAATTTAAGGCAATAAATTTTTCAAATAATCTAAAAATATCTTATTTCCTACAAAATTCTATGCGTCGTAAATATTCAATACAAATTTTTAAAACAAAGTGCAATTACCTTCGTTCCGTTTAAAACTCGGACCTCGTAAAAATGTATACGTATACATAATACGTACGAAAGTTTTTTCCTTTCACCACGATAAAAATTTTAATATACTTTATAATATAAAGTGTACCAATGCCTTCGTATAACGGATGTACGAAGAACGAATACCCCGTTACATGGTAGTACATCTTACTATGGATTGGACTATAGCCTCGCGTGTCAGTCTCTCCAAAAGGTGACTTTTTTTGTTTCCTGAAAACTAACTTCAAAGTGTAAATTTTTTAGGAAATTTGTTTCTCAAACAAAAAAATGCTTCATTAAAGTTCGTTTATGATATCGAGAAACTTTTAAAGAATAAATGAGAAAGAAAGAACTTAATATTAATGTATCAAACAGCCTGAGCTGCTTGCTTAGTTGCTTATTTACCTACCTATAAATTTTCCATTTCCGACTTTAGTTTAATTTAAAATTTAAACTAACTAGATATTTTTATAAAAAACTATATTTGTTTTGCGGCTTTGCTCGCGCTACGTCCAACATTGTATAAGTTCCAGCTTTACCCCCGACTTTGTTGGTGTATTTACCTTACTAACAACCCCCCCCCTCGCCTGCACTGCTGCTCGGCACACAACACATCAGTTACCCGTACTTATCTTCGTATTTTTTTATATATTTATTCAAACCGTGCGTAGCAGAAGCAGAGGTTATTAATTCTACATATAGATAGAAGTCGGATAGTAGGTTGTAACAATTATATTTATTTGTATGTATTTTCTATCAATTAACTTTATTTTTAAAAGAAAGGTCAAAAGGTATTTTATTTTATAAGCTATATATGAATTCTAAAGATTTAAATAATTAATTTAAAAGTAAAAAAGAATCTAAAAGTTATATCAAAATTTTACCATATGTCTTACCAGATGTCGTCTTTATTTCTGTAAAGTCTATTTCGTTATATATATTTTTTTGCTAATTTTAATTTATGAATCTTTCAGTTTGTATTGAAGTAAAAGATTTATGTTATGTATTATAACTCTCTTTCATATTTATATTTCTTGATTTTGAATTTAAACACAATATCTTCTTATTGTAATCATAAATCCGTTATGATTTGTTACAAAAGCAACTCTTAGGAATGGTCAGTGTTGATGAAGTCAAATTGGTTGTCTGTACGAATTCAATTGGCAGTTAAATATAATAGCCTGCTTCTTTTATTGACATTTATATAAATGGATTCTTTTATAAACCTGTCTTTATCTTAGCGCCTCAAAACGATATTGTATTAAAGTTTAATTTAACATAATATAATATACAAAAGTTCGAAAGTGTTATTTCCATATTTAATAGTCTTGTGCAGTAGCGGTCACCCGTACTCACAGTCCCGCGTCACTGACCCGCATTCCGTCCTTGCCGGTCAAGTTCACGCGCCTGTATCGTTGTTGTTACACATATCGCTTTTGTATTTTAATATCTGTGGTGAAGAAATAATTTATATTTTATATACACTAACAAATATTAATAGTCCGGAAGCAGCTTGTTGATGGTAGATACTAGCTGTAGTTATATAAAAGCAGTTAATATTAGGCAGACTCGACCGGGGAAGGACCCCACTCTGACAAAAAATTCATTACGTATGTGAAAGAAACCGGTAGCCCAACGGCTTCCCCCTCCTTCCCAACCCCCCCCCCCCGCCAAACATGAAACCTTTAAAATATACAACATACACGAACAACAATAAATACGAACATTATTTTATACCACATGACGGGGTATCTGTGTTCTTATATCAGCTACCGTCGCCTTCAGAATCTTAGAGGTCAGGTCCTGTTAGCACCTTTGGTTGTCTCATGGTTGTTGTTCTTTGGTTGTACCATGTCAGAGTCTACGCGTATCTATACAGGTCTCTTGCTGGTACATGCTGGTACATGCGGCAACGGATCAACTCTTGGGCCACGATAAAGTCACAGAGTCCCTTCGTCGAATTAGTAGTCCTCAGGGTCATCAACGCCCACAATACTGATTGGTTAGGGTCACGTGCCACCGATTACACGGGGAGATCTTTGTCTAACTTCGCTCAGTTAAATGGTCTGTCCCACTGGCCTTCTTTGTTGGATTTTCTACCAATTAAACATAGAAAATAACAAATCCTCTGTCCGCCCCTAGAATCCTGTGATAATTGCTTGGTACGGAGTGTAGTACATATTCAACGTCCGGATCCCACAAATCCAGCGACTCGACGCTTTAGGCACTACAAGTTGGCGGATTGTGATAAAATGTAGTCCTTTTTGTATTCTGCCCATGTGAGCCGATCTGTTTTCTCTCCAATTATCCCTGCGCTACGACAGACACTGATTAGACTACAGGGAATGGAACTATTTGTAACAAACTTTGTGATACCACTTGATGGCAGATGGCGGCCTTGGTCTTGCTTTAGTCACTAAGGATCCGAAGTCTAGAGTTCTGAAGAGTAGGTACATAAAACCGTGGCTCCAGATTCTTCAAACATCAAATCGCTATAACAAATTTCAAGCATGCCGTTGAAATAGGGGATTAGCTGGCAAGGTAACCAACCGCTCGGGCGCTCTTTCAACACGTTTATAAAGCGAGTGGGACTGAATTGAATTGAATTGAAATTGAGTGCCCCTGAATTGACTCCAGTGCAAACGCGTTTATTTCGTTACTCTTACCTTATGGTAAAGGCGTATTCCCGGTCTCATGGAAGTGTGCTCTTGTCCATCTGATTCCTAAAAAGAAGGTAATAGCTCGGACTCAACTAACTACAGACCTATCGCCATTACCTCTCTCCTTTCCAATGTAATGAAGAGCATCATTTACCAACAGTTGTTAACCTAAAGTTCTTCGAGGACGGCCAGTTGATCAATGACCGGCAATATGGTTTTCGCCATAGTCCACCGGCTTATCATCTTCTGTTATATCTTACGGACCATTGGGCAGCAGTTATTGAAAAAAAGTGAGAAGGTCTGGCTGATAGTCTGGATATAACGAACGCCTTCGATCGTCTGTGGCAGAAGGCGCTTCTATTAAAGCTTTCTCCCTATGGGCTTCCCGAGAGTTTACGCAATTGGATTACCAGCTTTTTCACTAGGCTTAGCACTTAGGTCCTTCTCGATGATTTTTGTTCGCACCTCAAGCCCGTGAACACTGATGTGCCACAAGGCTGCGAGCTATCCTCAACTCTGTTGATCTTGCTCATTAACGATATGTTAAACATTTCAGACATGCAGCAGGGCAGGTCCTGCTCTCTCTCGGGAAAACGTCAATGAATGCCGGAAGCAACTTGTGTCTATTAAAGAGACGTTCCTGGGGACCATCCTCACTCTCAGAGTGGGGAGAACTAAACCCCGTTCAGTTTAACCCAAAAAAAAACAAGTTTACGTGTTAACCACTAAGAAAACCCCATTTGTCGTGTCGCCGCTCTTCGAGAGCACTCCTCACAACGCCTCCCCAAGTATCAGAAAACTGGGCCTCGACATTTCGAACGACTGCCATTTTCATGCTCATCTGGAGAACAAGACCTCGAATGAAATTTTGAGTGATTAATAGAACGAGGCAGTACTTCAAACTTAGGCAAAATCCTGAGATCTATAATCTACGTAGTACTGTACTGTACTACGTAGTATGGTTCTGATATCTAGTCCGATCACACCAATATCAGCGTCTATCTTTTGAAAACGTACAACGGAGAGCCGTTCGGATTTTCGTTGACCCGCTGCTCTGTGAACGGCTGTACTCTTTGGCATTGCGGAGAGACGAGGCTTCTTTGTGCGTTTCCTATCACATTTTATTTATTTTTATTGGAAGTATTCCGGGTGTTTCGAAGAGCGTTCCGAAGAGCTATTAATCAGGTGCCTACCGTCGATTTTCATCATCGCACAGCACGTCATCGCTTGCAACCATCCGTAACAATTGAGTGCATGGGGATGATCTACTGTTCCGTTTTCTAGAACCTTTCCTCCACATATGTTTGTTATTTTGTTGTTTGTATGTCTGGTAATGTTTCCAGATCCATACTACATGGGTACCTCAAAAAAAATAAAAGGACCGCAATGCTCTTCGGACTCCTTGATTTTGGGCGGCGGTGATAACCTATCATCGGTGACCATCACGCTCGTTTGCCCTCCTCGTCACCAAGTAAATTAAATATAGCTATATAAATAATGAAATACTCGTTAATAATACATGCATAATCTTGTAATACTGATATTGACAATACTAGTATTACCATATTGTTAAATTGTGTATTATTTTATTTTTTGATACATATATCAAATTATTTTAAACATGGATTTTGTTAGTAGTTAGTGGTTTAGAAACATACGATTTTTTATTGCAAATAAGAATTGCATAGTATTAGTAGTATTGCATAGTAGATTGTTGCATATTCGTGTCTTTATACCAGGGGGTTACAATCTGAATGGTGTATATGTGTGTTGCGATGAGGAAAAATTAAAAGGGGGTGTATATAGTCGTATTGGCACTTGAGTTGAAAAAACGTTTAAACACGCAATACCGATAGATATCTTATCGCGTACACATGATAGCTACGTAATTGTTATCAATATTCATACGAATCACGAAAACATATGTCTTTATTAACTTTGCAATAAATATTGAATAATATAGAGGAGTAATTTTTTTACGTTTTCATGCTTCACCCAGGCTGTTTGTCTAGATCTTTTTATAACTATTTCGCTGAAACTTATAAAAAATAGGGTTCCTTAGAAATAACATTATGTTTATAACATTTTAATTTAACATTTTATAACTGTAAGTATAATTATTTATCGCCAGCTACGGACTGTTTAAACAACAGTCCGTATCTCTCTCTGATTGATCTCAACTGATCTCTCGGTTACAGATCCAGCACGTCTAAAGTATTGTTACATTTATAGATTAATTACTTTGAAAGATACGTATCACAGTCAATCATCATCATCATCATCATCATTATCATCATATGTGAGAAAAAATAAATATCAAACAACCACGCCTAAGGGCGTATACATACCGAATGCAATCCGAAAATAAAGTACTACAGCCGATCCGAATCCAAGAAAATATAGATTATTTTACGACATACAAATGAATATATTATTGGATAGTTAACAGCGCTCACTACGATACGTTTTCCTCTAAAATGTTGTGTCGTGAGCGCCTGTTCCATTGAGACCGTTATTTTAATTATAATACATAATATAATAAAACTATCTTAACTGTTTCTATTTATATTTCGCTCCAAATATTTTAAATAACTTTTGAAAGGTATACTCCGAACGGTATCATTAAATAACGAAGTATTTTAATATTTCATTGTAATTTCTACTTCTACCTAATTTGTAATATGTTCTGAATCTGGCAATTAAACATTGTTTCAGAATTAATTCTCACATACTTCTATATTTATAATTCGATATAGAAACTTTAAAAAGAAAAACTTATTATAGAAATATAAATAATTTCTTTTGTCTGTGTATCAGTTTCTTTGAAGAAGCATCACACTAAATCAAAATCTGTTTAGTAGCTTACTAAACAGATTTTGATCAAGTATTGTGTAATAATAGTGTAAAGCATGTATTTATATTTAAGGTAATATTTATCTTGAAGAACAAAAAATGAAAAAAAATATATATAGCAATGGATATCTATATCTTCTAGATTGAAGTTAACCCTTTAGCTCCTTGGTAATAAATACCTTTTGTACTTCTTAGGTTATTAATTTATTGAAGAATGTTTCTATCGCACATCGCAATCCCGTCCTATCAATTAAACTTTAATAAAAGAAGTACCTGTGTTAAAGAAGAGAGATTCTTTGGGATAAAACAAATGCTTTACAAGTATTACTTTATTTTATTATATTAAAACCTATTAAAAGCTGACTACGATCAGAGAGATAAAAAAAATCGTTATTCAGCGGGGGACGTCAAGCTCGTTCGTTTCGGTCGTGGCATCCGGACGCCTCAACAATTGATGTTTTTCTATTTTAAATTTTAATTAAATATGTACATATATCTATTTGTTAACGACGTTGTTTTTGTAGCAGGCGCGGGGACGTTGGCGGGGTACGGGAGGGCCGCGGACGGAGTGCGTGAGGGGTGCGGGCGGGGCGCGGGCGCCGCTCGGCAGCGCGGGCGCCAGCCGCACTCCGCAGCGACTCGCGTCAGTGCTGCGCTTTCTATCTCTTGTAATCCTTGTCTATCAGTGAGAAAGCACGCGCGTTACTCGTCCCGTTACCATTTACGAAATCGGGACAAGTTCCACTTTTATTATATTTTTTGCCATTTAACGTCCAATGTTGCTCAACTACTTTTTGCTGAAGAAGGATTACAAAATTATGAATGTGACCAATTGTACCCAATGAAAATTATATTTTTAAGTAAACAGGATACAGTGTGTGTATTAAAAGCTTGTTGCATTAGTGACAGCGACGTGACTAGAAGAGTGAAACAAATCTTCAAATTTCTCAAGGAACAGGTACTTGCGGTATTTACTAAATAATAGTAAAATACTATAATAATAATAGATTGGGTCCTTCATTTAAATATTTGGTATGAAGTTTAGCATTCATAAATAATTTATATTAATATTTATGCTGACTACAGTTCACATATTTATTATTAAACTCTATTCACAACCAGTCCCTGGGACGCTTCAATAAGTACGTGAACAGATTAACAAAGTTCTCATTAGCTTAATACCTGCATGGTGTTAAAGAGTAGTATCAAAATAAGTTGTTTTGATGTCTTATCTACATATAAACGACATAACCACTAGACTAAACGATGTTTACAAGTGGCGATAGTAGATGCCAGCATTCATCGTTTTATTTATAAATGTTACAATGTCACCTAACCGATAACACGTTTCGAAAAACATTTAGTAACCGATTGCGAACCTCCAAATAACAGATATTTATTTTATTTAAACGAAGCATATTAGTGACTATTGAAAAGTATTTTGGTCATTTTGGTTTCAGTTTGTGATTAAAACTTTTGAACAATTTGAACAATAATAAAAACATCCAAATTTATCACACACAACACTGATGCGTTGCGAAATAAATATCATTCCGAGTTGACTCATTGTTAATAACACAACTACGGAGCGAACGAGTGCTGCGCAATTAATTATTAAACTGGCTCTTGAAGAGTTCCGTGAACGAGGTATTTTGTCTCAATAGTCAATTAAATATACAAGGTAATAAAAATATAAAAGTCATCAATTCCACAATTGTAAAAGGTTTAGTTTGTGTGTGTGTGTTAATGCCGTCAAGGACACTAACACACACACAGTCAATAATTTTGTTTATATTAAATTGAGTTTACATAAATGATTTAGAAGAAATCTGGAATAGCTATGTATCTTCACATTCTATATATATAATATATAGTGTATAACGCATACTTGAAGGTTTAATTTAATTAATTAATTACTTAATTGTTTAATAGTGTTAGAAATCAAAATCAAATAGTTTTGTGACAGTAAGTTTTATCAATACATTTTTATATTATCAAAGCTCGGAAAATTATTTGTCACGGACGGATAATATTTCAAAAAAAGGCAGATCATTAACAGAGAAGAGAAATGGGCCTAATATTGAACCTAGAGGAACCCTCATATAATTCGAGACCTAGCCGATCTCTCGCCAATGACTTCAAACCTATAAAATTGTGAAAGATCAGTAAGAAATCAAAAGTTTTGAGATCATTGTTTTTATTGCCGTTATAGCACAATTTCCTGACCAATGTTTCATGCTAAATACTCCAAATGCATCCTGTGATCCTCAGTCCTCAAATATATATTTTTTAAGAAAAACACAAACACACAAACCAGCGTCAGACTAACTTTTAGTAACGGCTTTGCCAGAACTGTTCATTGTAATAGCAGTTGTTTAAACAGCTTTTTGACTTTTATGTAGAATGTTTAATATTTTCGCAGATATTTTAATATTACTGCTGTTCTCGGTCCTACAGTAGTTAATTATTTTATAATATTTATTTCTTTAAAATATTAAAATATATTATCTAAATAAATGTAACATGCAACGTATTACATTTTATAGGTACAAGATTTTAGCCTAATAGCCTTCTACCGAAAATCCTAATCAATGATTTTAATTTTGTTATATAGAATTATATATTTGTTTAATGTATGACTAGGCCTAACGTAGCCAAATACAATTTGAAATAAGTATATTTTGGAAATATTACTTACTATATGAATATCTTGAAATATAATTGTATATTTTTTTCACCAGAACGGGGTATAGCGGCAGCCCGCTACGCTGCCCATGAGGTTAGTTTACACACAGTTAAGTGTTTAGTTTCGCTGGATTAATTAATATTATGTACTCTAATAAGGCAATGAATGATCTGAAAATAATTTATTTATAATCATTTTTCCGGCAGGAGTCACATATTCTGCGTCGCACTCATAATCTTCGCGAACAGTAGCACAAGTAAGTTCTACTGCAAACACTTATAACACTCATTTTGAAAAGATAAGCTAAAATAAAAAATGTTGATACAATAGGTGAGTACAGTGTAAGCAATTACGATGGTCGGGAGGGCGAGGGCACGGTCCTGGCGGTGACGGCGAGTATGCCGGGGACCGGTGCGGAGGCGCTGGCGAACGTGGCTGTGGAGCTGCTGCGCAGGGCCGGAGTGCCTTCGCGCGTGCTTCCGCCGCCTAGCGAGTGCGTGCCGCCGCACGCCGCCGACCAGGACGCATGTCGCGACGCTGTCGTAGCCGACCTCACACACGACCGCCTCCACGTGGCGCTGCTGACTATTCCCGCGGCCACGGCGTCGCGCCTGCGGCCGCTTCAGGATGCGAACATCGAAGAGACCGGGGACGTGACGCCACCAACGCGCCGCCTGTGCCTCGCCCCCCCTCCGGCGCACTCTTTGCTGGATCTCTCCGACCTCGCTGTGGCACATCACTACTACATTGATTTGAGCGAACTGTATTCTCGACACGCAACTAAGAACGACTCCTTTTGGAGGTATGTACTTTTGCCATTTTTTTATATTCATCAATGGAGTAATTCATTTAAATATTTTAAGGTAACTTTGTTTTCGAATTATTTGTTTGATCCAGAAGCAGTCCGCCAGTTACCTTAACACCTAAATGGTGTACGACAACAGTCAGATGTGCTGCTATATTGACCAGCGATATGGCTGAAGCTCTTATAATATTTGATATTATACAAAATCAAAATTTGTACGCTTTAGTTTATTTGCTGGGAGCTACCCTCCCCGAGACGGCAAGAAAACTTGAAAAACGGTTTATTCTCTGCGATTGGGCACCCGACAGTACCGACTTATTGAGAACTAAACACCTCGGTCCACCGCCATGTCCAGAAGATACATACAATTGCCCCTTTGAAAGTCGTCGTCTTGTGAAACTAGTTAATACCCGAGCAATAGTTTCACGTTCGAGCGCAGATCAGGTGCTATTTCTTCTCAGCATAAGTACAAATGAAATGCGAGAGTTAAGACGTCTAGCTCGCTTTTTGGAGCCAAAAGCTGCCGCCCTCAGGTTCCTGAGCTCTCATCGCACCAAAACTGTAACCCGTGAGGTACGTGTCGTGGTGTTGCTACCGAACCCCACGCCCCGCGAGGCGTACAACGCAGCTTCACTGGCGGCGGCCGCAGCTTTGGCGGAGGCAGACTTGGAGACAAGCTGGTCTAGTGTCGCCAGATTTAAGGTGCAATAAATATTAACACATTTATCGTATAACGTTATATTGTGGAGGAAAAAGTGTAATTGGATAAAATTCTAGGTTATAGTTCACGACGACCACTGCGACGCGACACATTCCTTTCAATACATAAGCGACGCGCGACTGTCGCCGAACTACCGGGAACTGTCGGCTGTTGCGGGGCCGGCGTGCGGAGCGGCCTTCGCGGACGTGGCGCGCCAGTCCACGTCGCACGGGCTGCTGGCCATCGCTTACACGCCGCAGGCGCCGCCCGCCGCGTCCGCCGCTGCGCTCACGCTACTGGCGGCCGGCGACTCGCGGATGTACGCCTCAGCGCTTGGCTCGCTCTTCGCTGAGCTCGGATGGCGCCGGCTAGCCGCTCTCAGCGAGCCCGCCACGCGTGCCTCGCTGGCCTCCGCTCGTCTTCAGGCGGATATCGTGGCGCACGTGGAGTTGCCGGACGATCGCGCTGATTACAATCCCGAAATATTCACGCAGGTAACCAAAAAGCACGTCTTAAACCTAACCGATGTCGATGGTGTTTTCAACGGTACTCATTTTTTCGGTTTGCAGTGGGCGGAGCGTGTAGTGCGCGCGGACGGGCGCGTAGTGTACGTGTGCGTGGAGGACGCGCGCGCGTTGCGGGCAGCGCTGTGCGCGGGGCACGCCGGCGGCTTGACGCCGGGTGCGGGCGTGGCGTGGCTTCTGCCGGCCGTGCTGCCGCCCTCCGCCTACCGAGTGACGTCACAGGACGGATGCTCGCAGGAACAGCTCGACGAGATGCTAGAGGGACATATCAGTGTGGCACCGGAGTGGTTGCTGCCTTGGCTGGACAGCTATGTGAGTAGTTATTTAGGATAATCATTTATTCAAATTTCAATACGAAGTATATCCACAATAAATAGACATTTTGTGTAGAATAATTGTTCTCGTCAAAATCTCTACCCATTGACTTCAAATGTTTTGTTATTAAAATTTCCTCGTACCGGGTGGATTAAAAAAACATTGGCTTTTTTAATCCACCCGGTACGAGGAACCACAGTTGTCATATTGGCTCTTTGATAATTGTGTGGAAAATACAGACGAGCTTAGAAAAAATATATAGTATTTGAAACGAATGAAAAAATTTTAGGACGATGGCAAATCTTCCGAGGTCAACAAGTCAAGTCAAACAGAGATTGGCGCCGTGTCTCGCTGGACGAGGCGCTGGCGCACGCAGTGCGGTTTCCTGCACGGCGACTGCTCTGCGCCCGGCCCGCACGCCGCGCTGCTGTACGACGCGCTGCGTCTCTGGACGGATACGCTCGCTTCCCTCTTCTCTCCTAATTCCACTAAATATTATGATTTGCACAACCGCGAGCTCGTCAGGTAATCATTTTCTTGGTAACGTGACAACATAAATAAGATAGACTTTCTCGGGCAATATGTCTCGATTGAAGCGCACACTAGTTATTTTTTATCCGACCCATGAATTATTTTATTTCAGATCCTTAGTGAAGAACGCCACTAGAGACGATTACGTAGGCGAGCTGACCGGTCGTTTCGAGTGGGTGGCCGTGAACAATGAGAACGACAATGGCACCGCGTACGCGCGCGCGTCGCCGCTCGTGATCCTGCAGTGGGAGCGTGGCGCTCGGAGATGGGTGGCGCAGTGGAGCCGCGGCCGTCTAGTACCGGAACACCCGGCGCTGCGCTGGAACACGCCTGACGGCCGCGCGCCGCGGGACGGCTCGGAACAGTGCGCGCTGCAAGGACTCGCCGACTTGCTGCGGACTGACTGTCGTACCGCATTCCTAGTCTTAGGAGTTCTGCTGTTGGCCGTCGCCGTGGCAGCACTGGGCGCCGCGGCGTATTACTGCAGAAAGCGGGCGGAACGCGAGTATAGATCTCGCCTGGAGGCTCTCGGATTGCACTCGTTAGTTCCGAAGACGGTTGGACTGGACCGATGGGAAATTTTGCGCGAGCGCGTTGTCATCAATCGCAAATTGGGCATGGGTGCCTTTGGAACGGTCTACGGCGGTCACGCGCTTCTCGCTGAGGACCGAGGGTGGACCGCAGTCGCGGTGAAAACACTTAAGGCTGGCGCATCGACCGAGGAGAAACTTGATTTCCTATCGGAAGCCGAGGCGATGAAGCGATTCGATCACGGGAACATCGTCCGACTCCTCGCCGTGATCACGAAGACGGAACCCGTGTGTACAGTGATGGAGTTCATGCTCTACGGGGACCTCAAGAACTACCTTTTGGCGCGGCGACACCTGGCATGCGGCGGCGAGGACGCGGATGAGCAGGTGTCGGCGCGACGCCTCACGGCGGCGGCGCTGGATGCAGCCCGCGCCCTCGACTACCTAGCGCAGCTGCGCTACGTGCACCGCGACGTAGCTGCCAGGAATTGCCTCGTCAGCGCACGCCGCGTCATCAAGCTCGCGGACTTCGGCATGACCAGGCTGGTGTTCGAGAACGATTATTATCGGTTCAGCAGAAAGGGGATGCTGCCCGTGCGCTGGATGGCCCCCGAGAGCCTGGCGCTGGGAGTCTTCTCTCCGGCCTCAGACGTCTGGTCCTTCGGCGTGCTCCTCTACGAGATAGTCACCTTCGGCTCGCTGCCCTTCCAAGGACTCGGCAACGCCGAGGTACTGACAAAGGTGAAAAGCGGACACACGCTCGAACTTCCCCCGGGACTCAAACCACAACTGTAAGTTTACATATAGCGCCCTTTCGCGGGAAATATTGTGCGGTAACTGGCAACTACATACCTTATATGTCGCAGCGAGGCGCTGATCCGGTCGTGCTGGCGGCGCGACTGCAAGGCGCGGCCGTCGGCGAGCGAGCTGGTGGCGCAGCTGGCGGATGCGCCGCGTCTGCTGACCCCATGCCTGGACGTGCCGCTGGACGCGCTGCCGCTGGACGCCGAGCCCCCGTGGCGTGCGCCACGCGAGCGGGCCGAGGCACGCTGGCTATCGTGGGCGGCGCCCACCTCCGCCGCCACCGACACCACCTACCTCAGCGCCGACCCCCCGCGCGACACCGACGCGTTCCTGCCCTAGCTCGAGATATTCACCATTCCGAATTTTTCTAGTCAATTTTCAGTAACTCCGAATGAATTGTAGGAATCTTGTGTATGAGCTGTGCTCCGGGACATGAATGTGAAGTCTATTATGGATGTATTTGGATTTAATATAATTCGTTAAATATTTATACAACTTGGCGCATTTTTATTACTCCTGTAGTTATAGTGGGTCACCAACGTAATGGTAGTTGTCCCTTATGTTTTGAGGTAGGTAGTAATTAATAGTCCAGCGGGACACAGTTATTTTCTCGGATATTGTTTATTTTGCACAAACACATAAAAAACACAATTACTAGAATTAAAACGTAGGAGTGAGCGGAAGAACAATAGAAAGTGGTAGATGAGATATGAAACTAATTAGTAGACGTAGCCACGCGAATACATGAGAATACTAGTTGAAAGATGGCCGTATCGATCCTGACTGATGAATGATGATCCGTAGGAACTCGCGGGAGAACCGTAGCGGGTGGGGAAACCGACGATACAATAGACGGCCAGCCGATTGACAGATGTGCGCCCGCGTCCAGCGAAAACAGACGTCTAGTCGATCGTTAGTTACTATTGTCTACTAATAACAATGTGGATAATAATAATGTTATTTTAACTAAAAACTATTTAAATATACAAAAAAATAAACTAAAATGTAATTCTGTAATAAAAAAATAATTATTGTAACAATAGTATTTGTAACAACAAATAAGCTTTTTAACTTTTACTTGTTTCACTATTAATCATAATCGACATACTTCCAGTTCTTAATAAGCAATCATCGCGTGATCTTTCTAACATGTCTATCATTATTTGACAAAATAAATCAACTATTGTCAAGCAAATTAATTATCTTTTACTATCAATCATTAAAGACGTATGAAAACTCTATACATCTTTTTGGTTCTTCGAACCTTCTAGCGTGTGTGAGTTTATTTTCATATAATTTAGGAATTAATTAATAATTCATATTAATTCTCATCAATTAGCATAAAAAAATCAATGACAATGAAAGACATTTACGCAAAGCGTTGAGAAGCTACTTGTCAATTTTAAGAAAGATGGGCCTTAGCACAAAACTTCTCCAACAGTCAGTTAAAGACGTTCAAGAATGAATTCAATAGCAATCACACAGCTTGTTGATTATCGAGACTGAGCATTAAACATAATTGCAATAAAAAGACAAAGGACTTTTACCTCAAGCATTTGTTTTACTTAGAAGTTTTTTATACAGAATCCAGGAACGTACGACGTACTTACCGTCGCCGGTCACCGGAGAAACAAGAACGTCAACGCAAGAAACTCTATGTAAATTTTCAGACCGCAGCACCCCTAGCAAAGCTTTGCTGGCAAAGAAGCAAATTCAAGGCGTTTTCTTGCATTATAACTATCATAGACGAAGATTTGACTGAGAAGTGTTTTAAAGAACAGAATCATGTTAGAAAACCATTGACTCTCTTCGCTCTGAGGTCGACAGCATTCTCAGTTTAGATGAGTAGTACATACGCTCATTTAACAGATATAAAATGGAGTATAATGATACTAAGAAAGTGTTGAGTAAGAAATTGTGATCATCATATATATAAAATCAAGATTACTCCAACGATGGACATTTTTACTTTAATGGAGACTACCAGAAAGGTGTCTGTGGTTGGTTGGGTTGGTCCATCCGTGTCTGTGGTTTTACCAGGTGGAGGCTATATTAACGCCGCAGAAGACATCCGAAGCGAACAAATACTTTATGGTAGTAGCCAAGCTAAGCAAGGACGTAATACAGCAGGTCTCAGACATCATTACTAACTAATCCGCCGGAAATAACAAATTCGAGACTAAGAAAACCCCTTCTACAAATATATGAAGAATCGGAAGCGAAACAGGTGCGAAAACAATTAACAGAAATTAAATTAGGAGATCAAACCGAGTCAACTGCTAAGGCGAATGAAGGAACTAGTCAGGGGAAAGATAGAAGACGAAACCTTAAAAATTTTGTGGCAAGAGCACCTACCATCATCAGCTTAGGCCGTACTGACCATGACATTTACGATCAATCTGGAAGAATTGGCAACTATAGCAGATAAAATCATGGATACTCACTCACTAGCCAGCGCAAGTCACAACAACGATTTCTACGCTACGTATAGATCTCCCAGTTTATAATACACTAGGGGCGCCAACAAACCCTCAACTTCGAGTCGCTGCGCTCGCGAAATCTCGGGTGCCGTTTGCATATTGAGCGAAGCGAGCCCAGTGTATTGACTCATCGTTTCCCATTGACTTCAATGGGATATTAGTTTTTTGACAGGACATTAAAAAAAAATTTTTTTTGAGGACATTTTTTAATTTTTTTTTGTTAAGAACCATCACCTAATGAGTGTCTTTTTGATTGCAAAGTTTCATAATTTTCTGTCATGTAGTTTTCGAGCCAATTCGTGACAAAGAATGTAAAAAGTCTCCAGTAAAACGCTCCGCTCAATTAAACTAGGGGCGCCAACAAACCCTCAATTTCGACTTGCTGCGCTCGCGAAATCTCGGGTGCCGTTTGCATGTTGAGCGAAGCGAGCCCAGTGTGTTCACTTATCGTTTCCCATTGACTTCAATGGGATATCAGTTTTTTGACATGAATGAAAAAAAAAAAAAAATTTTGACATTTTTCAAAAAAATTTTTTTTTTTAAACCATCACCTAATATGTGTCTTTTTGTTTGCAAAGTTTCATAATTTTCCGTCAAGTAGTTTTTGAGCCAATTCGTGACAAAGAATGCAAAAAGTCTCCAGTAAAACGCTTCGCTCACTTCGTTCGCTTCGCTCAAAAAATAACCTCACATACTTAGCCAATGTCTTTCAAGGAAGTATCAAAGCATACGGTCTATTACTATATCGATACCACGGGTCCGCCTGTTTTTTGCAAACCTAGACCATTAGCACCGCAGCGTTATAAAATAGCTTAAGATAAATTTAATAACATGTTAGAAGCAGGTATATGTAGGCCATCTAAATCGTCTTTGGCAAGTCCACTGCATTTAGTACCGAAAAAAGACTCAAGTTCGTCCATTTATTGTGAAATATCGAGCAAAAATGCAAGGCTGTACTTAACAGAATCTTTTCGTAAAACTACATTTTGCACCATACATAATCTTAGTCATCCGGGACTGCGTACATAACGCAGAATGATTAATTAAAATTTGGTGGCCAAAAATGAATCGAGACATAAACGTATGGAGGAAAACGTGTATAAATTGTCAAAAATGTAAAATAAATAGGCATACAACTTCTAGCTATGGTACATATCCGCAGATTGATAGATTCGAACATATACACGTCGATTCCACCTACCAAGATCCATTTCCGATCACAGTAGATGGTTATAGGTACTGCATAACAATAATCGACAGAGGTACAGGTTGGCCAGAGGCGTACCCAATAAAAGATATTTCGGCTGATACAGTAGCGAGCGTTATTTATAAAGAATGGATATGTAGATTTGGCTGTCCTATTAAACTTACTAGTGACCAGGGTTGGCAATTTGAGAGCAATTTATTCAGTAAACTAATGACATATTTAGTTGTACAAAAGATAAGAACGACCCCATTTCATCCGCAGAACAACGGAGCCGTTTAGTGGTGGCATAGATGTATGAAACATCCTTAATGGCAAGGTTAAATGGTAACAAAAATTGGAATCACGAACTCCCTAGTATTATGTAAGGACTTGGTGCAGCCAGCAAATGGTTTACGGCCGGTCACTACGATTTCCAGGTTAATTTTTCGTAGAAAATAGTGATAATTATGCATACTGTAAATTAGAGATAACATTAGACAATATAAGCCTACTAACCTAAAATTCCATAGTTCGAAAACATTTTTTGTGCATCCAGACCTCAAAGATTGTTCACATGTATTTTTAAAAACAAATTAAAAAGTCGTTAGTATGTCCATATGAAGGTCCATATAAAGTATTAGAGAAGTCAGAAAAAGTTTTTAAAGTTCAGTTAGAAGATAGAGTCATTTCGGTATCTATAGGCAGATTAAAATCAGCGTATTTGTTAGAGGAAAACATTACGACACAAAATCATGTAAACAATCTCAAAGTCACAAAATCTGGTAGAAAAAATACAAAACTTACCTTCATAGATAGTTAAAATAATTTTTTCAATTAGTATAAGTTTTTTTTTTTTTATTCTTTACCTTGCAATCAGTCAATTTGGACTATGATCAGATGAGATGTAGGCTAGATGGCTTGTAGGGTGCTGGTCCCAGTGGACTCCACCCTTTCTTAAGAATAGTCAGCCTTAAGGGTGACTATTTCAGTCAAAGATGTCACGCCGTTTCTTTAATGCATTCTGCGACGAATGCATTCTGGAATGGTAAGCTATTCTGCTAGCTGGTTTGGGTGTCTTTGTAGTCGTGACTTGTAGTTGGCACCATAGGAGTTGATAACTTCTTTAACCATTTGCAGGTTCGGTATTTCATGGACCTCCTTTATTGTGATGAACCATGGCATGTTTGATATATGTTTGAGGATGTAGTTTTGAACCCTTTGCACCATTATTACATTCTTCTTCTTCTTCACCCTTTGTACTTCAGATTGATCTCATTTCTTTTATTTTGGATGTTTTTTTTTCCACGTAAGCCTGCGGTCCAGGTGCATACCCAGGTACTTAACAGTATTCTGATGTGGAAGTTCTATGCCATGAAGGGTTACTGGATCACAGTCATCTTTGCGAAGAGTAAAGGTTATATGCAACGATTTGGACTCATTAGCTGCTATTCTCCATTTAGACAGCCACTTCTCAATTTTGTGAAGACAATCTTGTAATATCTTGGAGGCTTTAATTGGACAATGACTTGAAGCGAGTCTATACTCGCTTCAAGTCTACAGCGATACAGCTATCTGTATCGTCTGCAAACGTCGCAACTGTAACAACTTCTTGACTTTGTGGTAGGTCAGATGTATAAAGAATGTACAAAACAGGCCCTAGTACTGTCCCTTGGGGTACTCCTGCAGCGATTTCATAGAAATCTGATGTACTATCTTGTTCTTTGACTTGGAATATTCTATTAGAGATGTAGGATTCCAGGATGCTAAAATAAGTGTGTGGTAATAAGGATTTTATTTTACATAACAACCCTTTATGCCATACTTTATCAAAGGCTTGCCTCACATCCAGGAAGGCCGATGAGCAATATTCTTTTTTTTCAAAGGTCCTCCTGATGGTTCTACATACTCGATGTACCTGTTCTATGGTAGCATGCTCCCGCCGGAAGCCAAATTGGTGGTCAGGAATGATTCTCTTTTCTTTCAAGACATTAATCAATCTGGATAGAAGCATCTTTTCAAAGAGCTTGGACATTGTTGGCAGTAGACTAATGGGTCGGTAAGATGCAACATCGTGGCAAGGTTTTCAAGTCATCAATTAGTATAAGTAAAAATATATAAAGTAGGCAAGCAAACCCTCGAGTTATAAGTAGTATACAAAATATGTTAACGTATCAATGTTGTTATGATTAAGCAAGTACAAATGCTGTTAGAGTTTATTTGATGAATCAGCGATGTGCCTGCTACTTGCTTTATACAAAGCACAGGTCAGGTTTGTTAAGAAGTACTATTCCTATATCTGGTCTGAAACACCCCAGTATCGCCTTTTGATCACATACAGCGACGAACCATTCCAGCAAGAGCACTTACTTTCCAACACGTGACCAACATGGTCTTTTGTCCTCCTTTTAATATAAAAAGAAACCAAAAAAAATATTTTGGCATAAATTTAGATCATCTTTTACCTTTAATCTTATTGTACCTTAAGCTGCTCGAATAGTATTTGGACATAGTTTCAACTGTTAAACCGACATTCCATCTATGTTCTATATTTAACGTCGCCTGTAGGTTAATAGACTAATAGGGTAGGACAGTTTAGTGATAGTGCGCTTAGCATTATAATACACCTATGTTATGCTAATAGACTAATATCGTAGTCTATGGTTGACGAAGTTACGCAATGGGCCCAAGTATATCCTGTGAAGATTATTTCAGCTTCAACTGTGTTTGAGGGCTAAATATGCGTAACAATATCTCACTTGCTAAAATCTTATAAGAAATAGGAATGAGAAGACATTAAACGGCTTTCCCGTTGTGACATTACACTCATTTTATTGTCCAATGTAAACGGACTATTTAACCCCAAAATAGCAAGTCAAAATATAGCCCACCGATCACTATTTCACCAACAACCTCTTTATAACTCGTTATTAGTTCATTAGCATTATTAGTCTATGCACTTTTTATATTACTCTTGATGGTGCCAGTTTTGACATTTTGAAACTGACAGCTTTAACTTAATAAATAGATAAAATAGTGACGTATTTAGCTTGTTTTTGCAGTTCATTGTTAACAAATAAAACAATATTTTTGAACAGCAATCAGAGTAAAATTTATTAAGATAATCATTTAAATGCAACAAACAGTTTAGAAACAGCGCCCATGTTTGTTAAATTTGTGTGTGCCACTTAGTTATTTTCAATTTTGCTGTTACCATAATTTGTCGTTGTAGGGAGGATTTTAATTAGATTAAATTAACATTAACAATGGGTATTTTTGGAACTTCTTCTCCGTTCGACCAAGACGTCGGTATGTATAAAATTATTATGTTTGTGTGTTTCTAATGTTAAAAAAGCAGTTTCGCTTTTACATATTTTTCTTTGTGAGTGAGCAAATTTTCCTTTACTTTGAAACCTGAAAGTATTAGATTTATTATGAGCCATGGTTTATTGTTTTTTAATTATTATTTAATATCATTACAACAATTCATAAACAGAAATAGACCTTTGGAATCATGAATTAATACTTATGCAAGAGTGATTCATAATTTCTCTAAAAGCAGATAAAAAAAGATCTATTTGTAATCAGAATGTTAGCATTGCCTGTACTCTGTTTACTCTATTTAAGAGGAACTACATTGAATTATTATTGACATAGAGTTGTTTTATTAAAATTAAAAAAGTTCACAAGATTGTACATCAAGAATCCAGATGTTTTACACTGCACTCTCATACTTTTAAATGTAATTTATATCAGAGTAAATCAAATATGTGTACAAATTATTTTACTGGAGTGGTCATACACTATTGTTACAAATATAAATTCAAATGAAACTAACTACTGACTTCATCCTTTAAGTAATATTTTAAAATATTGATAGCAACTCCGGTAATACAAACATTTGTTCGTTTATTAAGCAATATTGGAACAAAGACACTATGAAATGTTTTACTAAGATCAAGGAAAATAAGTTTTGGTGTATTATGAATTTAAGCAAGCATCATAGAATGTGAAGCTCGTGGATTTTAATCATTACAGTGTTAGTTGTTATCACCAGATATAATGTAGTGGTAACCTTAGCTAATTGAGTTTTTCTGTGTGATGATGAGAAATAAACAACAATAATTTATCATAAACTTTTATCATTATCATATTAACAGTTCGCTTCAGATTTCTCCGGTTTGAAGATCACATATGGTAATTTAAAATTCAAACTCAATTTGAAAATAATCTGCCACACCATTATTTTGGGTCAGAAAATTTGAGACAAATAATCAAAATTGGGGAGATAAGTTACACTAGAAAATTTGTTCATCCAACACTTTGACGGACCAGACCTATTACAAAAAATTCTAATTCAAAATATCTTTATTCAAGTAGGCATTTACACACACTTTTGAATCAATACAAAAATAAAGGTAAGTGTAGTCAGTCCGTAAGTAAGCTACCACCGGCTGGGAATGCTGCTCTGTTGAGAAGAGCCAGCCAGAAACTCAATAATTACTCTTTTTAAAAGAAATATAACATTCTTAGCTGATGTTCATTATAATATAAACTCTGCAAATGTTTCAACAACTTAAGTACCACATATTTCGATCCACTAAAAACTCTTGAACTATAATAAGATATATTTAATAATAAACTTTTGATTTAAGATTTAAAACTAAGAAATGGAAGGTCTAAGACATCTTGTGGAACTTTATTATATATGCGTATACTCAAACCCATGAAGGATTTATTAACTTTTTGAAGACGAAATTTTGGCGTTACGAGTTTGTTTTTATTTCTCGTATTTATCGCGTGTCTGTCACTGTTTATTATATAACTATTTAAATTTTTACGTATATACAATATGTTATTAAATATGTATTGCGAAGCGACTGTAAGAATACCTATTTCTTTAAAAAGATCTCTCAGAGAATCTCTACCTTTTAAGTTATAAATAGCCTGCACAGCTCTTTATTGTAAAGTAAATATAGAATTAATTTCGACATCACTGCCCTATAATAAAATACCGTAAGATAAAATACTATGAAAATAATTAAAATGAACAAGTCGATCCTTATTAACGTCCGTTAATTGTCTAACTTTTGTAATTGCAAAGACGGCGGAGCTGAGTTTGGCTGCGAGTGTGGAGAGATGGGGGTTCCACTGGAGCTTTTTGTCTAAAATTATACCTAAGAAATTTGTTGAGTCAATCAGTTCTAACAATTCATTGTTAAGGAGCAAGTTAAAATTTTTACTTTTTACATTAGGAAGTGTAAACTCTATGCATTTAGTTTTCTTAGCATTTAGAATTAAATTACTAAGGGGCACAGAATAGATCCTTGTGGAACACCCATCTATAGGTGAGAATCAGACGATTTAGAATTATTTAGGTCAATTGTCTAGACTTTTTGATTCAGGTAAGAGGCAATAAAATCAAGCGCAGCGCTACGTAAACCGTAGTGGTTAAGTTTGCATAGCAACGTGCGATGGTCCACACAATCGAAGGCAAATTGCAAAACACCCCAATTTAATTCTGTGACTTCTCCCATGTGTCGTAAATGTGCTTAAGAAGCGTGGCAACCGCATCAGTCGTTGATTTGCATTTGGAGAAACCATATTGTTAACTATGCATGATCCCACTGTTATACACAAACTGTGACATCTGATTTAAAATAATTTTCTCGAAGATCTTACTTAGGGTCGGTAAAACCGAGATAGGCCTATAATTTTCGGGATCCAATCTATCGCCACTTTTAAACAAAAGAACTACTTTACTTTTTTTCATCAAATTCCTAAACTTCCTAACTCTATTCAAGAATACCGGATCATGATTCCATTGCCTCTCACCATATAAATCATATAATTTTTCTCTGCATATATATATTCCTACGACAGCCCAATCACAAAATTTAATTTTAAAGTATTTTGTTAACGTTTTTGGCTTTAAAATATTATAAAATTAATTTAACAATAAATCGAAAACTTTATTATATAAATTGTTTGGATTATCATTGGTTACATTTTCTTTATTTCTTCTTAACACCCCTCTCGTCCTGATGTGATGTCTCGGTTGGGGTGCCCCAAGGCGGCGCGTTATCTCTTCTACTATTCGCAATTTTCATTAATTCTATCTCTGAGCATATCACTTCTCTCTATCACATGTATGCAGATGATATACAAATATATCGCCACTCACAACTCGAAAATCTATCTTCCGTTATTTCACTAATGAATAAGGACCTGAGCGCTATTTATAAATGGAGTAGGCTTAGCTTGAAAGTTAATCCCGCAAAATCTCAGGCTATCACTATTAGTAGCCCACGGATGATTGCAAGGGTTGATTGGCAAAACCTCCTATTGTATACAACAATGTTACTATACCATATTGCTCAAATGTTAAAAATCTTGGCATCTATTTGAATCAGAACCTATCTCGGAATACACAAATCAAAGAACTCAGTAAAAAAACGTTTGCGGCCATGAGTGCTCTAATACGATTACGGTATTTTCTACCAATTCCTACCAAAATTATGTTAGCCCACTCCCTTCTTCTATCTATTTTAGATTATGCTGATGCAAGTTATCTAAATTTAACTGAGGACCATTTAAAAAAGCTTGAGCGATTCCAAAACAATGCTATTTTATATTTGGTTTACGTAAATATGATCATCATTTCCTAATTTCGACAAAAACTCAAGTGGCTCCCTATACGCTATCGCCGGGATTCACATGCTCTTTCCCTCCTGTACTGTGTACTATTTCACCCAAAAACTCTTACATACTTGAAGGAAAACTAAGTTTTTAGGAGCGCCATCTGAAGTACGATCATCACAGTCTTTACTTATCAGAATGCCTGTACATAGCACCAAATTTTATAAACAGTCTTTTATGGTTCATTCCATTAAATTGTGGAATGACCTTCCACTCAATATTCGGAAATCAAAATCATTATTAGTTTTTAAAAAATTGTTAAGAACTACTTTCTATCCAAGGATATCTAGGACGACAATTATCATGTATGTATATTATAGTTATTGTTTAGTTTATACCTTAATATATATTGTTAATAATTTTATTTATGTAACACGTCTATGTATTCGTGTGTAGTTATTTTAAATAGGTTTATTTATTTCTGTACATTTACGCCACCTATTGCTTCATTGAATCATAAGGGTATTTCAACACTAATATCGGTTGTCTGGAAGTAATCGCCTATAGGCGATAATCCTTTTGTATCTCCATGGTTTTTATGATATGTATGGAATGCAATAAAGAATATAAATAAAAATAAATATTTCTGCAACATTTTTTTTTAAAGTGAGCAATCTATTTTTTTGTAATCGGTCTGCAAGTAAGTTTTTGGGTTATTTCAATTTCATGATTAATTAACAGAATTTTAATTCACCACATGAATATCAAGAGACAGTCAAAATAAATTTGTATCGTTCTCTTGTTTACTCTCTACCGGTATATTCCATCCCTCTATCTCATGTTTATTCGTTATTAATTACAGAGCGAGCAACAAGCGAAAACAACACGAACGAGGAGTGGGGCCTGATCTTGGAGATCTGCGACCGCGCCGGCGCCAGTGCGGGCGCGGCGCGGGAGTGTTTGCGGGCTGTGCTGCGGCGTCTCGCGCACGCCGATCCACACGTGCAGGTGCACGCCGCCACGCTGCTGGACGCCTGCGTCGCCAACTGTGGCCGCATATTCCACCTCGAGGTGGCGTCGCGCGACTTCGAAGCGGAGTTCCGGCGGCTGGTGGCCCGAGCGCAGCCGCCGGTCGCCGGCCGTCTGCGTGCGATTCTGCGCAAGTGGGCCGAAGGGGAGTTCCGCGACGACCCTCAGCTCGATCTCATCCCCTCGCTGCATGCCAAGTTGTGCGCGGAGGCCGGCGAGCGCGCCCCGCCAACCGCCGCGCCCGCCGCTGATGCGCAGGTACCGCCGCTTCACTGTGTCGCGCTCGAAACCTTATAATTTTCTACTAAGACGCTTCCGTCCTTTCTTTTCCAAGCGTTCGATGCCCACGAGCGTTAGTGCTAAAATGGTAAATATAAATAATTTGGTAGAACCCTTAACCTGTAATCTTCGATGAACGTCGTCATTCATCCGCTTTGTCTTCGTGCATGCCCGCAATATTCGATATATGTATGTATATTAGTATCCTATATTAGTACATAGTTATCAAAAGAGGTATCTGAACTAAAAATATGAAAGTCACATCGACGCTATCTGCGTGCGTCTTTCAAATTTGTCGGTCCGACACAGGCTCTGGTGACGGCGGCCGAGAAGCGCGAGCAAGAGGAGCTGGCCCGTGCCATTGCTCTGTCACTGCGCGAGGCGGGTGCTGCGGGGAGCGGGGCGGCGGCCGGGAGTGGTGCAGGGGGCGCGGGGTCGCTGTACCCGCGCGTGGAGGCGGACGCCGCACCTCCCTCCGCCGCCCCACCTGCGCCCACGCTTAAAGTACGAGCGCTCTACGACTTCGAGGCGGCCGAGGACAACGAGCTCACTTTCCTGGCGGGAGAGATAGGTGAGGGCGCACGTCGTGGTACCTTCATCACTGGCATGTATGTATTAATTGAAAATGCGGATGTGTTGCAGTTCACGTGACGGATTCCAGCGATCCGAATTGGTGGAAAGGTTCAAACGAGCGGGGGGAAGGGCTGTTCCCCGCTAACTTCGTGACGTCTGATCTAGCGGTGCCTGCTCCCGGTACGCGTCTCTCGGAAGACTCACACAAACTGATTTGTATCGTCCGGTATGCACCCATAACGTGTTAATTATTTTCAAAGTCGAGAATCGATCGAACTCCGTCGGCAAGACGGTGCAATTCGCGGAGGGCGCGGGGGCGGAAGCCGGGGGAGCTGGCGCGGGCGCCGAGGAGCCGCCGCGTATCGACGAGGCCGCGGTGGACGAGGCGCTGGCGCTCTTGCACGAGGCGGACCCCACGGGCGAGGACGCGCACGACCCGCGGCTGTCTCGCGCCGAGGCGGCCGCGCACGCCATGGGCGCGCTCGTGGACGCGGCGCTGGAGCGCGCCGACCGCCGCCACGCACGCCTCACGCAGCTCAGTGCCGACCTTGTGGACGCTCTCAACCTCTACCACGACCTCATGCGCGCTCCCGCGGCCTTCATGCCCCCGATGCACTACGCAGGCTCCGGGGGTCTCCCGCCGGGTGTAGTGCCGCCCGGTGCCATGCCCCCCGGCGCTATGCACCCGGGCTCCATGGCTCAAGGTCCCGTGCCCCCCGGCCCCTTGCCCCCCGGCTCCTTGCCCCCCGGCGCCATGCTTCCCGGCGTCATGCCCCCGGGACCCCACGCTCCGATGGCAGCCATGTCCTCGCACCAGCCGCTGCCGCCGAGGTAAACAATCCGATACTAATATCCCGGTCGTTTTAATGAATAGATAGTTTTCTGCTGTTATAATCTGATATTTCCTATTTCTTAATTGCAGATGCTGAACCGTCGCGACTGAAAAGTACTGTAAATAAAATGTTCTTCATTCCTTGAAATTTTAATTATAAATTATTGCAATGTATATGTACCTAGAAAATTAATATAGATTTTTTTAACACTTAGTATTTTATTATAACCACTACTTATACTTAAAACGTAATAAACAAAATAATCAGATCAAAGATCAATAAAATGCCTAGAACATAATAAAATAATATTAAAATAAAACAACATATTATTTGACTGTAGCTCGTGTTGGGCTAACAGTTGGTCTAACACTCAGCTTAATACTTAGTCACTCGGACTAAAACTTGAGCTAACACTTGGGCCGGCCCGGGGAGGGTCCACCTCCTCAGCGACAGTCGACGTATAGTAAACAAATGCATTTGGTTATGTTTCGTCGCTGAGAGAATTCGGAAGCCACGCCTCTAAGACATATACCCGAGGAGGAACCGGTTTTGATAAAGCCGAAAAACCCCTCTACGAGCAAAATCGGTGGAATTATTGTAAAATTTTGCTTGGGTAGTCCGTCTATACTTTCGGGAAATGGGTGTAGTAATATGTACGTATGTATGTATGTAGTTTTATTTGGAAGGTATTGCTTTAGAAAATGTGCCCGTTTAGTAGTACACATCTGTACGTTCTCCGAGAGCCTTTGTTCCATTGGTTTGCTACGAAACTTCTGATTGAGATGTTCGAATCTGGACATATTATGAACAATCGTGCATGTTCAGGATGGCATGGACACAGGTTTGTGATTGTCATTATTTTAAAAGTGCATAAAGTTAAAAATTTTCAAATACGGATGGAATGGCAGGCCATACAAATGAAATGACACGCAATACAGATGAAATGACCGGCAATAACGATGAAGTGACAGGCAATACAGATGGAATGGGACCATATCCAAATGTCGGTGACCAATAAGATCTTGTATTTAGAAATCTTTGAACAGTCATGTAAAACAATATAACAAAAAACTTTTTATGTCAGATACATTATAGATGACTAAATTACGATCTATACAAAGACTTCTTCAAAGAAATACATAAAGCACTGATATGGAGTCTCTAGTTGAGATGGTTGAGATGGATATTGGGGGCTTCCTAAGAAAACAACTTTATCCTGATCATAGTCAAAAAAATCTTTTCTTTCAAATAAAGCTTATGTCTAATAATCTGCTAGGAATACTACCACTGTCTTTTTAGTTTGCTTGGACTTCCGTGTGTTCTTTAACAAGGTATGGATCGTACACATCACCTTCCTCTTCCTCTTCATTGTCACTTTCATCTCGTAATATATCTTCAAGTTCTTTTCTAATATAACAAGCTTTCTGAAATAGCTCTTCATCGGAATTTTCAACATCCTGTCCACCTTCTGTTAAGCACCCATCTTCCAGTTGCGCTAAGTAAAATTCTTCTTAAATTTTTGTAACAAAAATAAAAATAAATGATTAAAATTCGTGTCCCTAGTGCCAATATTGGCATTATTGCATACTAAATTCTAATAGAAATTTCCATCGCAATATAGAGAAGAGTTAAATATTATTCTAGTAGTCTGTCACCAAAAGGTCAAAGACCTTCATTCAATAAACAGATGTTAAAACTAAGGGCTTATACACATTATTGAGCGAAGCGAGCGGAGCGCTTTACTGGAGACTTTCACGTTCTTTGTTACGAATAGGCTCGAAAACTACTTGACGGAAAATTATGAAATTTTGCAATCAAAAAGACACATTAGGTGATGGTTTAAAAAAAAAATTAAAAATGTCATGTCGTTGAGGGATAATCGTCAAAAAACTGATATCCCATTGAAGTCAATGGGAAAGATGAGTCATTACACTGGGCTCGCTTCGCTCAACATGCAAACGGCACCCGAGATTTCGCGAGCGCAGCGAATCGAAATTGAGGGTTTGTTGGCGCCAATACTTGTTTTTAAAAGAGGTAATAAAAAACAATCCTCAGTGTTTCACACACTCAGCACACGTATAATACAAGCGACAATTGATAGGTATAAAGACGCTTTAAAGTAATGCACAACCTATGTACGTTTATACCGTGTTTAATATGTTATGGTAGCAATACAAACGCAATAGTTTTGATCATTAAAAAGACTTTAGACAAATATTTTTTCAATCCATAAAGAAAGTCAGACATACCTCTTACCTCAATAGAAGCTTTAAAGAGCTTGTTTCATCTACTATGACGTCATAAACACAATATTTTTATGACATAAATGCATAATCAATTATTTATTACAAAAGATGACTAGTTTGATTAGGATCTTAGTCTACGTTAGCTTAATACTTTTTTACTAGCCAATGACAATGAAGGAGAAAAGTCTTTACGATGAAATTTTAAGTTTCTTTGTTTCTGTTGCTTGTTGTAGTACTGATGTTCGTAACAATAATAATAATCTTATGAATAGGGTTGGACTACTATTGACAATTATAATTTCTGAAATCTTTTATTTTCATATTATATATTACCTAATACAATGTTTGTCATTACAAAACTGGCTACTATTATTCATGCTTTTGCATTTCAATGAATCGAGTTATAATCAATGAGGCGAGTTAATTGTATCGGTGTATATACCTAGATAAATAAATCGGTACAAGGATCATAAGAACAGTGGTGTTTTAATTTCATGGTAATAAATGTAATAATATTTTTAACTAACAATTGACATTTAACTGCGAAGTTATGCATATACATATGAAAAAAAGGGACAAAAAAATATTATATACACTTCATATTTGTATTTATTATCTTTTTCACACCTACTTCACTTCTTATCATCTGTGACCCGCACGCTCGTGTGCCCTCTGACATAAAAAATAACGAAGCGAAATTTATTTAGATACTAGATATCCTTATTTTAAGAAAATTCTTTTAATATAAAATTGTATAAATAATACGTGATTTTAGGTAAGAAAAGGGGTAATTTGTAACCCCGCAAAATATCACAAAAAAAATGGTTTCTAAAATCACGTGATTAATAGACGCTAACGGGTGGGTCATGGGACTAAATGAAATTTAGTTGTATTATATTCTTAATGTATAGACATAAAGTTTTTCATCATCAGATAACTTCTCAATAATATAACAAAAACAGAAATTTTATGGCAGCCGTCACATTCAATTAAAGATCAGAAAGCTTTATCACAGCGGGCGTTAGCTAGCTCAGAGTGACGAAAGCACCCATAGTGCTGAAAGTCTAACTCTGTATATATACGCGCAATATCGATTTTTTTATACACGAGACCTTCTGGTATGAGTGTGGTATTTTTAGAAAGCCCTTGGCCCATAGACCCAGAAAATGCATTTACACTTAGCAATATACCTACCGCCTCACCTCTACGGCCGTTTGAAAAATGAGACTAAAATTTAGTTTTTGGCTCCGCACCAGTATAAAATCACTTATTTCCACCTTGAAAAAGATTTTCCTAAAGGTCCTTGTCCAGACCTTTTCAACAAGCCCAAAAACGCCAAAATCCGACCACCGGTTGATGAGATATGACATTTTGAAAATTTTGACTGGCGCCTCCATCGATGATTACTTTGTCTGTGTGTGGGTATATTCGTAGTTTCAACTGATTTTGTTCAAACTTTCAGGGATTGAAGTACATCAAAAACTAAGACTTTTTTGTTCTACGACATTTCGATTTGGCCGCCATGTTGGCCGTGGCCAGCCCTCGAAAGGGCAAAAATGGCCATTTTTCGTACAGGGACTGTGGCCAAACCAGTTTACGTACATTGACAAATTGGGCATCATTGGAAAGGTCTCAATTTTATCTTTTGAATAATATCCCTTTTGATGGAAAAAAAATTTTTGGGCGTGACATTTTTGGTCAAAAACCAAAAAATGGCCGACTGGCCGGGGACATATCGGCCATTTTCTCGAAAACAGCGCCAACGATTTTTTCCAAAATTTCCTCATTCGTAGCCCCAAATTAGAGCTAAAATTTGGTATATAGCACATATCTGGGAAAACTCGTAATTTTGAGATATGGCCCTGAGAAGTTCAAAAAATCATGAAAAATGTGACCAAAAATGGCCAAAAAATGACTTTTAAAGCCAGAATCGTACTCACAACACGGTTAAAATTCAATGCTAGTTGCACAGTAATAAACACATGATAACAACAATAAACAATGAATAAACTCATTGCCGTCTGTAACAATAAAACAAAATTTACAGAAAAAAATCCGAATACTGAAGAAATTCTGTTTTGAAGCAATGTATTAAAAAAATAAATGGAAACTGAAAAAATCAAATGAAAAAAAAATCGGGCACCTGTGGGAATCGAACTCGAGGTCTCGTCTTTGTCATTACAACGCTCATCCTCTGAGCCAAAACACTCTCATTTTGTCAGAGGCAACTATTCCAAATAATAATAATAATAATAATAATAAATCAATTTATTTCAGATAATTCATCCATAAGTGTTAGTAACATTTTAACTTAAGTAACTAATGTTATAATAGTACTCGTAGTTAGTATTCAACATAACAATCTCAAATTATACAGAAAAATAAAATTAATAAAATGCACAAAATTCATAAAATTATTAAAATTAAATATAAATTCAATTCAAAAAAATATAAATTTAATTCAAATCAAATATAATTAAAATCATAAAATACTATTAAAGAAATTAAATAAAATAAAATTCATGGAAATCATCGTTCTAATTATTTTTATTTTTTTAATTCTACAAATAACTCAACGCTATACTCCTACAGTCAGTATACGCTACGCTTCGATGCTACGTGTACACTATCCCAGGACCTCCAGAGGGGAGCGTCTAGCTTTAACGCCAATATGCTGAGAAGATTGTTGGAGCTGTTCAGTAATCTTGTCATTGCGGACGCGGTCCGCTTTCGTATTATCGCATAGAAGTCGTCTACACGAGCCTCCGCAAACATTGCCGATGCACTGCAGTATTGGGGCTTCCTCAACAAAGCCCTCAGCACATTGTTGTACTGAACACGCAGTGCGCTATATGTCCGCCGCGTATAGTTCTCCCATAGGCTGCACGTGTAAAAGGACTGGCAATAGGCTTTAAATAATATTAATTTTACCTGTGTCGAACACCGTGCAAACCTACGGGCCAACATATTGCCTCTAACCGACAGAGCCCTGCGCTCCCGCTCGATATCACTATCATCACCCAGGCGTTCATTCACAATATGACCAAGGTATTTAAATTCAGATACTAGTTTCAGAGAAGTTCCACACAGATGTATTTTAGGAATTAAATTTAACTGTTTGTTTATTCCTCGAAAAATTAAAATTTCGCTCTTTTTAGCGTTATACCTCAGTCCATTCTCTTTTGCATATTCCTCGCAGATTTTTATCAGTCTTCGAAGACCACTGACCGACGGGCTCAACAGAACCATATCGTCTGCGTAACTAAAATTGTTCATCATTACGCCATCTATCGAACAACCGACGCCTGCCCCGCTAAGCCTCTCTATGAGCCCGTTTATGTAAAGATTGAATAATCTGGGTGACGTCAGGCCCCGCTGTCTTACTCCACACCCTAATTTATATGGTTCACTAAGTGCATCACCCCATCTTACCACATTACTTTGGGCACCATACCAGTACTTTAATAGTGATATCAACTCCGATCTTAAACTGCTATCCTTTTCAAGCTTCTGCCATAAAATTTTATAGGATACGAGGTCAAATGCCTTCGACAGATCCAAAAAACACGCAAACACATGGGTCTTTCTATCCGTGTAGTACCTTACAGCTTGCTTGAGACACAATACTGCGCTCTCAGTTGACAGCTCTGATCTAAAACCGAACTGCGCATCGTGTATGTTAATTGTTCTGCTAAGTTGAGTATCAAGCAAGCCGTCAAGCACTTTGGCTATGATGGTAGCAAGAGATATCGGTCTGTAGTTGGTTCTGTCCGCCGCATCCCCCGCCCTATTCTTGATTATAGGCACGACTATTGTCCTTGTCATCGAGTCCGGCAGAAAGCCGTGGCTTATACAAATATTGTACAACAAAACTAGGACTCTAGGAAGGTGCACACCAGCGTGTCGCAGATGCTCAACACTCAGGCCATCATGTCCAGGCGACTTTCCACGCTTCATACCCATTATTGTATCTACTACTTCGCTAGACGTGAAACGTACAAAGCTTTCCCCATTATTTATGATATCCCCCCTGCCAGCCTCGGCGAAATTGATCTCACAGGGATCCACTGTAAATTGTGTTTTAAACATATTTGCTATGTTACGGCAACCGCTCACTCCCCCTACTTCAGCCGGAATATTCGATCTTGTATTCAGTTTGTCTGTTTGTTGCCAGAATTTTCCAAAATGTTTGTTTCTATATGACGTAGCCAGTATGTCCATTTTAATCTGTTCTGAATTGTCTTGGCACCATTTAAGTTTGTTTTTAAAGGCCCTACGAGAGTCCCTCATGTCATTATAGATAGTTCCATGTGTTGGTCAAATAAATGAGTATATATTTGCATGAAAAATAATCGCACAGCATTTTGTTTCCAATCCTTTTACAAAATTATTGATATCAAAACAAAAACTTCTCAACGAAGTAAATACCGAGTGACGAAAGCGAATCCACTGACAAAACTCCTGATATGAATTTTTCGACGAAAAAAAACACGAACATTTTTATTCACAAACGTAAACAAACACAAAAAATGTGAATGTGTTCGGAACGTTGCCAAACAAACAAACAAACAAAAAAACAAACAAAAAAAATACAAACAAAAAATGTGAATGTGTTCGGAACGTTACCAAATTGCCTTGATCAATCTAATAAAATAAAAACAAAAATGCAATTTGTGCAACGTTTCGAGCACATTCACATTTTTTGTGTTTGTTTACGTTTGTGAATAAAAATGTTCGTGTTTTTTTTCGTCGCAAAATTCATATCAGGAGTTTTGTCAGTGGATTCGCTTTCGTCACTCGGTATTTACTTCGTTGAGAAGTTTTTGTTTTGATATCTATGACGACAGAGTCAAATTAGTTACGACATATTCTTTTAATAAACTTTTAAACTACCTGGGAAGTGTCAGTAATAAAAAAATATGGTTATCTATAATTATTGATTGATTATAAGTATCAACGCCTTATGTACGTATGTTATTATCCAATCTACGAAGCGCTAGGCTATAGTATAAAGGTTGTTAGTGATTGGTGACAAAGTGATACCAATAAAAAAATTCAAAAGATCACAACACCAAACTCGAAATTCAAATACGCGCAACTGGAAATTATTTTAAACATAAGTGTTATTGTACATCTTATTTATAAAGATTTGTTTTTAGACCAAATCATTCAGAGTTCCATGCAACAACGTAGTTTGTTGTAGAAAACTCAACCGATCATTGGACCAAAGCTCCTTCCTAGGATAAACTTAGTGCAATTTTTTGATTTCATCAATCTTAATTGTTGGAGTGAATGAGACTGGAAACATGTCACGAAATTTCAATCAATGGTTATATGAATCATACAATTTTGATCACTGTATAGTACAATAGGTCATACTCCTACTGTCTGAGTACTTCTGTCGCTCGTAACTAATGGCTAATCTCTATTTAAAATATTCTGAAACTATTATACTAAAAGAAAATGGACCTTTTACAGTGGAAATTCGTTACCAGGACCCATCCCCGTGCTGATATTGCTGAGTTGCAGATCCGAGTTTAGTCACAGAATCTTTCTATGCTTACTTAATTATGTTATTATTAATAATTTCATATTTAAATTTGTTACTGCTGTCATGTTAATTTGTTTCTGCTGCTTTAATTAGAAAACACGTTCTTAATATTATAATTTTAAATGAACTATCGGCCGCCCAATGGCCGCCGAGTGGAGACAGTGTAAACGAATTTAATGAATCTAAATCGCTATACTATTTCCATTTCTTTAAGCTCTCGATGACAATTCCATGTGAAAACTTGAACAATCGTCTTTTTTATATTATGTATGCATTATTGAGCTGAGCGTAAGCGAAGCTGTTAACCGTTTGGGAATCAATTTTATGTCGCCACATCACATAAAAACTACTCAGTCGATTTTAATCAAAATTGGCATTTCTGTAGCCCTTGTTGACGGGCTTCTACAGACAAAAAACTGATTAATAAAATCTTGATTTGATCAAAAGTTATGGTCGAAAAACTGAATTCCCTTGGATTAAAATTTACCTGTTCTCGCGCGCGCTTGCCAATCGTCTTCCTCAAAATGAGCTGAGTCGCTTCATCACATGAAAACTATTGAAGAGATTTTAGTCAAATTTGGCACGAATGTAGAACTAATAAATAAGCAGCTACAGAAAAAAAACAGAAAGAACAACAAACACAAAAAATGTGAATGTGTTCGGAACGTTGCCAAACAAACAAACAAACAAAAAAACAAACAAAAAAAAAATACAAACAAAAAATGTGAATGTGCTCGAAACGTTGCACAAATTGCATTTTTGATTTTATTTTATTAGATTGATCAAGGCAAGTTGGCAACGTTCCGAACACATTCACATTTTTTGTGTTTGTTTACGTTTGTGAATAAAAATGTTCGTGGTTTTTTTCGTTGCAAAATTCATATCAGGAGTTTTGTCAGTGGATTCGCTTTCGTCACTCGGTATTTACTTCGTTGAGAAGTTTTTGTTTTGATATCAATAGTTTTGTAAAAGGATTGGAAACAAAATGCTGTGCGATTATTTTTCATGCAAATATATACTCATTTATTTGGAATAGTTGCCTCTGACAAAATGAGAGTGTTTTGGCTCAGAGGATGAGCGTTGTACTGACAAAGACGAGACCTCGAGTTCGATTCCCACAGATGCCCGATTTTTTTTCATTTGATTTTTTCAGTTTCCATTAATTTTTTTAATTCATTGCTTCAAAACAGAATTTCTTCAGTGTTCGGATTTTTTTCTGTAAATTTTGTTTTATTGTTACAGACGGCAATGCGTTAGTGATTTTATTCACTGTGCAACTAGCATTGAATTATAACCGTGTTGTGAGTACGATTCTGGCTTTAAAAGTCTTTTTTTGGCCATTTTTGGTCATTTTTCATGATTTTTTGAACTTCTCACGACCATATCTCGAAATAACGAGTTTTCCCAGATATATGCTATATACCAAATTTTAGTTCTAATTTGGGGCTACGAATGAGGAAATTTCCGAATAAATCGTTGGCGCCGTTTTCGAGAAAATGGCCGATCTGTCCCCGGCCAGTTGGCCATTTTTTGCCTTTTGACCAAAAATGTCACGCCAACAAATGTTTTTGCCATTAAAATGGACATTATTCAAAAGATAAGCTTAAGACCTTTCCAATGATGCCCAATTTGTCAATGTACGTCAACTGGTTTGGCCACAGTCCCTGTACGAAAAATGGCCATTTTTGGCCTTTCGAGGGCTGGCCACGGCCAACATGGCGGCCAAATCGAAATGTCGTAGAACAAAAAAGTCTTAGTTTTTGATGTACTTCAATCCCTGAAAGTTTGAACAAAATCAGTTGAAACTACGAATATACCCACACACAGACAAAGTAATCATCGATGGAGGCGCCAGTCAAAATTTTCAAAATGTCATATCTCATCAACCGGTGGTCGGATTTTGGCGTTTTTGGGCTTGTTGAAAAGGTCTCGACGAGGACCTTTAGAAAAATCTTTTTCAAGGTGGAAATAAGTGATTTTATACTGGTGCGGAGCCGAAAACTAAATTTTAGTCTCATTTTTCAAACGGCCGTAGAGGTGAGGCGGTAGGTATATTGCTAAGTGTAAATGCATTTTCTGGGTCTATGGGCCAAGGGCTTTCTAAAAATACCACACTCATACCAGAAGGTCTCCTGTATAAAAAAATCGATATTGCGCGTATATATACAGAGTTAGACTTTCAGCACTATGGGTGCTTTCGTCACTCTGAGCTAGCTAACGCCCGCTTTGATATGCGATCGATATCATAACTTATTTGGTCACAATACTACAACTATCAAATTAGAACTGTCATCGAGATCTTAAAGAACTGCAAATAGTATAGTGTGTGTAATATTTTCTTTACTAATATATAATATAAAACACTACATTTTATTTTTGTAAACATCCTTGATATTTTTTAATAAGGGTTAAGAAGTTTTTAATTCACGTATATATAGTATATGGAAAAAAATAAAAAAATTGTCTTCATAACTGTCCACAGATGATTAAAAAACAGTTATTTTTATTATTATCTACACTTAACATGTATTCTATACATTAGATTTATTTTAATTATATATCCTGAACTCTTTTTTCATGTTTTTCTTAAAATAAAGATATTTTGCCGTAATAAATATTGTCTGTCAGATTTTGACCGGGCAGAAACTTTGAGACAAATATCTACCACGGGTACAATAAAATCATGATACAATAAAATAAATAAATAAAAGAGAATTAGGCTATAAAATATACAATTAAATAAATATGGAATAAATAAATAAGGAAAAGGGGCTACAAGGGCTACAAGTTCTGCAGTTCCACTTGGATGGACATAAAAAGAAAAACAATATGGAATGAGATAGACAGTGAGATGATTATCTTGAAGAGATAATTATAATTATCCACTTGTCAATTTTATAATATCACATTAATAATCTGTGATAAAGGTGATGTATCTATGTGATATTAGCTCATCACATATCAAATTACCGTTTTATACAGAATAATTAAAACTTTTATCCCTGCATGTTCTCCCAATTATAGGTAGTTTATAGAAAGTATTGTTTAAAAAAAAAATTATTGCTTGGTACGGAGTGTAGTACCCATTGAACGCCCGGCTTGCATAAAACCTGCGACTCGACGCGTTTGGCACTACAAGTCAGCGGATTGGGATGGAATGCGGTCCAATGATCCTAGTGACTGCGCTGTTGCTATAGCTGATGTGATACTTCAGGGCATGGAGCTATTTATACCAAGCTCTGTGGTACCACTTGGTGGCAGATCGCGGCTTTGGTTTGATGCGTCTGTCAGGGCTGCAGCAGCTGGCAAACGGCAGGCTTATTAAGCTAGGGCGTTAGTCACTAAGGATCCGAACTCTAGAGTTCTGAAGAGGAAATATAATCGTGCCTCCAGATTCTTCAAACGGACAATTACTAGAGCAAAGTTCAAGCATGTCGTCAAAATTGGGAGGCAGCTGGAAAAGTACCCGCCTGGCACGCAAGTTCTGGGCGCTGTCTAAAGCCACGCTGGGAAACTTTTGTCAGCCATCCCTACCGCCATTGCACACTGGGAACAACGCTCTGGCCTACACGGCAAAAGAGAAAGCCGATCTCTTGGGCACTCTTTTTGCCTCAAACTCGACTTTGGACGACCAGGAGAAGACACCGCCTATCATCCCGCGGTGTCCGAGCTTAATGCCGGAAATATTTTTTCGACAAAAACTCATCCGAAAAGCCCTCCTTTCCTTGGAAGTTCATAAGTCGAGTGGGCCAGATGGTATCTCTCCAGTTGTGCTACGAACATGTGCCCCTGAATTGACGCCAGTGCTAACGCGTCTATTTCGGTACTCCTACCTTAAAGGCGTAGTCCCGGTCTCATGGCCGCTATTCTATGATATATATCATAGAATAGCGGCGTGGAAGTATCGGGATTGGTTGGTTATGGTTTCTTTTTTATTTAAGATCTGTTGTAGAATCTGAGCTTATGTCGAGGATTATGTATACTACATAACTACTGTTTCCTATTTCTACATTAAAATGATATAATAGATTACTTAACACATTATAATAACATTTAGGTACTACAAAACACTGAATATTATTATTATAACTAAAAGTTGTTAGAATCATCAGAATCTGTTTACACCAGAATTGGTTTAATAAGTGCGTTGACTTCAACGAAGTAGAAAAAAAATGTCAAATTCACTGTGAATTTGACATTTTTTTATACACACAAATATTCCCAACCAGCGACATGAATTGAAAATAAAAAAGGTAATTTGAAGTCCAGTCCAAATTTGAGCCCATTTGAATAAATGAAAATAAATCGCTAATTATTATATACGAGCTTGAAATAATGCTTTTATCGTAGGTTTGAATACGTCGATAGCTCTATTGTAACTAATCTAGACCTAAACTCTGTATAATCAGAAGTTCAATCAGAAGATAATTTTGATAAAATTTTATTGATTATGGACTCGTTTCGAAAACAGATAGGCATTAAATTGCGTCATCACACTATCTAACTTAAATCGCGTATATTTGGCTGCGAAATTATTGGTAATTAATCTGAGTTTGTATAGTCTCCACTTTATAAATAAATCCGAATGTATGTTTACAAAAATAATAATTGCTATCTAAATCGAACCTCAGAAGAACTGAGCTCTCTCGTGGTAAAAGTCGATAACAAGTGAACGGGAAAGTTCCTCATCATTAACATGAATCTAAGCTAGACAAAATGCCTTTTTAGAAATCGAGTATTCCGGCAAGTCAATACGAATAATTAATTCTTACGCTAAAGCAAAATGAGGCAGTTATATTTATTAAAAAGCTACGTACTGCTCGACTAACCTCGCATCCACGACTCAAATAATAATACCATATTTTAACAAACAATATATTTTTAGTTTAATCGTTATTATAGCCGAAATGAGTATTATTAGGATCATTTTTAATAGTAACAAAGTGCGTTGAAGCACGCGCAATGTAGGGTTCGGAAGGTGTCCATGATGGGATAGACATATATTTACGGAATTTTTAAACCTTGTTAACATTTACAACTCTATACTTAGTACATAATTTTGATCTATTTAGTATATATATATATATATATATATATATATATATATATAGTTGGTTCGCAGCGTTTGGCGCTCCGTCGTCTCTGGCTACCCCGCAAGGGATATGGCGTGAAGATAAATAAATAAATAAATAGTTATATATGCACTATCGTGATTTAACACCTTCAAAATCAATCATCAGCAAGCATGCAGAGGGAGGAAGGAAGGAAGAACAAAATATTCACTTTAAAACTTAATATATCACAAACGAATTCCCTTAATCAACAAATAAACTAAAATCCACAAATTATTTTAAGAGACCTATCTGACGGCGCCTCATATCATGGGTTACTCGAGAAAAAAAATACAACCCTTCTGTACTTAAAGGATCTATCCTAAAAAAATGTATACAAAAATAAAATTGTAACTGTATTAAATAATATCACACTTAATCTTTCCGCAAACGTGCAGTACCTACTATCAATACAAATTTAAATCATATCTATGCTGTCAGCAATCACAAAATCAAAAACAATTATTTACCAAAAGACGGTGCTTCTGTTATCTATCCATAATTTATCTGACATATGATCGGATAATTTATATTTATTATTATAAGACGATCAATATCATTTCATTGTAACAAACATAATAAAATATATTAGAAAATATTTTATAGGCATTATGTACATGTAATACCTACTTGTATTGGTGTACACTCGTCTGATGGAATAAGAAAAGTACAGATTTTTCGAATTCTGTTCATTAAATATGGTGTTCTGATGTTAGGTACTACTGTAAAGAAAAGGATGTAAAGTACGAGAAGATGCAAGGGCATTCCTTTTTGTCCAATTTTACATTTTTTTTTACCAAGTATTGGTCGCTCAAGACTTGACACTTATCTGAATTCAATGGTAGTTTGTTGCATTTTTTAGTAATTGAATTTATTACACAGTATTATATAATATATTATTTCTGCATATAATATACTATTTATACTCCTCCGTCTGATACTTCTACAAGCAAACAGAATCAAGTTATATGTAGGTTTGGTTACTAAGTTACTTTAATTTTTACTTTCTACTATTTAAGTAGAGTGTAGACAACCGTAAAATGTTTTTTTCGAGTACCTAAAACTAAAATGCATGACTACTTAAAATTGCAGTGTCGTAGTCATACTCGTATAAAAGTATTAAGTACACAGAAGGGAAGGGAAGTAGGAAGAATTATAGTGTTTTACTCTATACCCGTACGATTTCAGATAGTTTAAAAACAATATGATTTTTAGTAAAATATCGACGATAGAGCGATGTTGATGGTACTCGTATCTCGGAGATTGCAGATGTTTTTTTATTTAAATTAAAACATCAATTAAAGCTAATGTTGGACTTTTAGTTATAATGTGTAATCGTACAAAATATTGATATTGTATATTAATGATGATATCAGCCCAAGTGATTATACCTTGTTTGGTTAACAGTGATTTTTTATCGTAAGATATCGAATATGTGACCAATAGGTATAATACGTATGTCATTAATTAATTAATTATAATAATTTATCGATTTTAAAGATAATTTTTTGCATAAAAACCTTAGTTACTCGCCCTAGGCACATTCGCAGAGAGAACGATGTTTTTTCTCGTAGTGGTCTTAGCCGTGGTGGGGGCCTCGCTCGGCCAGCGCTCGCCCAATGCCGACGCGGTGGAGAAAATGTTGGCAACGAGTGCCGGCCAAAGGAACTCCAACAATATCATCGAAGATGCTTTGCTTGATGTCGTGAGTATTCTATCGGTTAACTGTCTATGGTTTTAATTTTCACAAAAGATTTATAGATTTATATAATTTAAAAGATCAGAGGCAGCGGTCCTTTTGTCGAATATTGTCGAGAGGTGTGATGCTCTTAATAGTTTCTTAATCCATGTTACTCCCGTTGACTTTAAGGGTTCGTTGCTCACGTTTCAATATTCGTGGGTTTGTAATGAATATTTTTTCAGCCCGCGCTAGTGAAGAAATACGGCTACCCTCTGGAAGAGCACAACGTAGTGACTACGGACGGATACATCCTGAAGGCTCATCGCATCCCTTACGGTGTCGCTGGCGCCACCTCTGGCCCGCGCACGCCCGTGCTGCTCGTCCACGGTCTCATGTGCTCCTCTGCCGATTTCATCGTGCTCGGCCCAGGCAATGCTTTAGGTAATTTAATATTGCGTTCATATATATTTTTCACAAACTATTTTTAAAACCATTAAAATGTAAATTATGCCTGTTTCAGCATACGTTCTTGCGGACGCGGGTTACGATGTGTGGCTAGCGAATGCTCGTGGTAACTACTACTCGCGAAGACATCTGTTCTACAATCCCGATGACAAAGAAACTTTAGATTTTTGGAAGTTCAGTTGGGATGAAATAGGCAACCAAGATTTACCAGCTATTGTTAATCATATTGTGTCGAGGACTGGTCAACAGAAGATGCACTACATTGGTCATTCTCAGGGGACTACCGCTTTCTTTGTTCTCAATTCTTTAAGGCCACAGTTTAATGATAAATTCATCACCTTCCATGCTCTTGCGCCAGCTGTATACGTAGAACACAACGAAAATGAGTTACGAGATCTGATGGTTCAATTCGAACAGATTCTTGAGGTGAGCCTGACTATTACGATGATATCTTCTATATGGATATATTTAATACAGATTGATATTTTTTTTGTACTATCTATTAGAATGAATATATAATATAATTATATTCAGGCGGTGGCTTTCAACTTTGGGTTCGGTGAGGTGATGGGAGGGCGTGATATGTACACCCAGCTGGGTCTGCTGCTGTGCAATGACGCCTCCCCCTTGCAACCGCTCTGCAGATTCGCCATGCTCGGCGCCTTCGACGTGGAGAACTTCAACTCGGTTAGTAACTTATTTGTTATTGTATTTTTGTACAGTAAACTGTACCAGTTAAATTTTACTGACGTTGTTACTTTTTATAAGTGCAAGCCTAAACGATCAGTGTTTTGCAGACAATGCTGCCCGTGATTCTGGGGCACAACCCCGCTGGCGCGGCGCTGCGGCAAATCATTCACTACAGTCAGGTGCAGCGTTTCAAGCGCTTCCAGCGGTACAACCACGCCAACCCACTGAACAACGTTCTGGCGTACGGCAGCCTGACGCCGCCCGAGTACGACCTGTCTCTCGTCACCGTGCCCACGTACCTGCATTACGGACAGAACGACGCTCAGTCCGACTACCGCGACGTGCTGCTGCTAGCTGAGCGCCTCGCTAGCACCGTCGCCGCGCTGCCCATAGAGAGAGAGAGCTTCAACCATTTCGACTTCTTATGGGGAGGAGATGTCAAGGAGCAGCTGTACGATAAGCTGATCGAATTAATGAGGGCTGCGGAATCTAACTAAGTTTAGTTTCCAAAGTGAAGTGCTATTATGTTAATTATATAAATAGTTAGTCTATTTATATAATAATAAGCTGACCCACGTCTGATAACCTGTGTGACCAAACAACGAGTCAATAATAAATCTAACAAATGCATAAAAAATTGAATCATCTTATACTTTTATGTAAATTATTTTACACTAAAAACCTCAATACATACATTTTATTTTTAATTATATTTCATAATATTTAAATATAAATAATTGATTTTTTTTTATTTAAAATTAAATTACCAATAAGACATAGATAAAATAAAATACTTTAAATAGTTTATCCTCTGTAAAACAACGTCGATTACTTTCATTTATTTCGTTTTGATAAGCTAACTATAAATTTTTGCGAGGATTTGATAATTAGAAATTTAATAAAATCATTTTACCAAATCCAGAGAAGATAACGCTATCATCACACTTATTTGATTGTTTAACTTTATTAAACTACCAGTGGCTGCTCGCAAAACCTTTGACGTAGACTACAGAAGAGCGTAACATCTTAAGCACTTGCTTTTTCAGTACTAATTACTGATCGACTCTAAATAAACTACGTTACATACATTTTTGTCATTTTTGTAGACGGCACTGTCTATACTTTGCTGTACTTATTAATTACGGTTAGAAGAGTTGTAGAGCAATATGATATGGTATATATATGGCTTTACTCTCCTAATACCGGCTATCAAATGTAAAACAATATTTTCAACCTAATACGAACAAAAAAAAATATTTTTCTCTCTATTAGTAATCATTTATAAAATATTACTACATATTTATATCATCTCAAACGAAATGTCTTCCAAACCATACCATATCGTTTTCTATCTTAAAAAGTATAAAAAATCCATCCGGAAGACCAAACCCCCCCCCCCTGCCAAACATGAACGCGATGCATAAAAGAAAAATACCCCAGGAGGGTACCGGCTTTGATGAAGCCGGGGACGCCCTCCCCGAGCAAATGATCGGGGGAATGATCCTCGGATTTTGCTCGGGCTGCCCGTCGTATCTGGGGCGGGCAAAGTATCGCACTTTGTGTTTCCTGAGGGCAAACGACGGCAAACAGCGGCACCCCGCTCCACTCTAGATGTGGACTTTTGTAACATCCGGGGGTTTCATTCGAACCTAAACGCCGTCCACTACCACCTTGAGACGGCGCAGCCGGCCTTGTTGTTTTTGACGGAGACGCAGATATCTCAACCTAGCGACACAGCGTACCTATCATACCCCGGGTATAAACTAGAACATCATTTTATACCACACGCCGGGGTATCTGTGTTCGTAAGGGAGGATATCTGCTACCGTCGCCTTCAGATTTTTGAAGGTCGGGACCTGTCCGTGCTCTGGCTGCGCGTGGACATGGACGATCACGTCAGATTCTACGCGTGCCTCTACAGTACCCATAGTGGTAATGCACAAACAGATCAACTGTTGGGCCACGTTCAAGCGAAGATTGACGACCTGCTTTCTCAGACTCCTTCCGCCGAAGTCGTAGTCCTCGGGGACTTTAACGCGCACAATACCGAATGGTTAGGGTCACGTGCAACCGACTATGCGGGGAGATCTGTGTTTAACTTTGCTCTGGCAAATGGTCTGTCCCAGCTGGTAAAGACGCACACTCGTCTACCGGATGTGGACAGCCACATGCCCTCTTTGTTGGATCTTCTGCTGACTACACATCCAGAAAAGTACCAGGTCGCTGTCGAGGTTCCCTTAGGGTCCTCTGATCACTGTCTGGTACGGAGTGTAGTGCCCGTTCAACGTCCAGCTCGCACAAGACCTGCGACTCGACGCGTTTGGCACTACAATTCAGCGGATTGGGATGGAACGCGGTTTTTTTTTGCATCCTACCCATGGGGGCCGATTCGTTTCCCTTCCAACGATCCTAGTGACTGCGCTGCGGCTGTAGCTGATGTGATACTTCAGGGCATGGAACTTTTTGTACCAAGCTCTGTGATACCACTTGGTGGCAGATCGCGGCCTTGGTTTGATGCGTCTGTTAGGGCAGCATCAGCTGGCAAACGGCAGGCTTATCAAGCTTGGGCCAATGCGTTAGTCACTAAGGATCCGAACTCTAGAGTTCTGAAGAGGAAATACAAGCGTGCCTCCAGATTCTTCAAACGGCAAATCGCAAGAGCAAAGTTCAAGCATGTCGTCAAAATTGGGGATCAGCTGGCAAAGTACCCGCCTGGCACGCGCAAATTCTGGGCGCTTTCAAAGGCCAGTCTGGGCAACTTTAGCCAGCCGTCCCTACCGCCGTTGCACATGGGGAATGACTCTCTGGCCCACATGGCAAAAGAGAAAGCCGATCTCTTGGGCACTCTTTTCGCCTCCAACTCGACTTTGGACGACCAAGGGAAGACACCGCCTATCATCCCGCGGTGTCAGAGCTCAATGCCAGAAATAGTTTTTCGGCAAAAAACTATCAGGCAGACTCTATTTTCCTTGGACGTTCATAAGTCGAGTGGGCCGGATGGCATTTCTCCACTGGTGCTATGAACGTATGCCCCTGAGTTGACTCCAGTGCTAACGCGTCTATTTCGGCACTCCTACCTTAAAGGCGTAGTCCCGGTCTCATGGAAGTGTGCCCTTGTCCATCCGATCCCTAAAAAAGGTGATAGCTCGGACCCAGCTAACTACAGACCTATCGCCATTACCTCCCTTCTCTCCAAAATAATGGAGATTATCATAAACCGACAGGTCCTAACGTACCTCAAGGATCACCAGTTGATCAATGACCGGCAGTATGGCTTTCGCCATGGTCGATCAGCTGGTGATCTTCTGTTATACCTCACTCACCGTTGGGCAACGGTTATTGAAAGCAAGGGAGAGGGTCTGGCAGTTAGTCTGGATATGGCAAAAGCCTTCGATCGTGTATGGCACAAGGGGCTTCTTTCGAAGCTACCTTCCTATGGGCTTCCCGAGAGTTTATGCAAGTGGATAACCAGCTTCCTCACTGGGCGGAGTATACAGGTCGTTCTCGACGGTTTTTGCTCGGACCCCAAGCCCGTGAACGCTGGTGTACCCCAAGGCTGCGTGCTATCCCCAACTCTGTTTCTCCTGCACATCAATGATATGTTGGATATTTCCAACATACATTGTTATGCGGATGACAGCACTGGGGATGCGGTATATTCCGGTCGTACAGATCTCTCTTGGGAAAACGTCGATGAGTGCCGAAAGAAACTTGTGTCTTCAATAGAGACTTCCCTGGGGATGATCTCTGAGTCGGGTTAACTGAACCACGTTCAGTTCAATCCCGACAAGACACAGGTTTGCGCGTTTACCACTAAAAAAACCCCATTTCTCGTATCACCGCTCTTCGAGAGCACTCCTCTTATTGCCTCGCCAAGTATCAGAATATTGGGTCTCGACATTTCGGGCGACTGTCAGTTTCGTGGTCATCTGGAGAGCAAGGCCAAGTTGGCCTCGACGAAATTGGGAGTGATCAATAGAGCGAGGCAGTATTTCAAACCTGGCCAAAGGCTTGCGCTCTACAAGGCGCAGGTCCGGCCACACATGGAGTACTGTTCTCATCTCTGGTCCGGGTCACCCCAATATCAGCTTCTACCATTTGACCGCGTACAACGGAGAGCCGTTCGGATTGTCGGGGACCCGGTGCTCTGCGAACGGCTGGACTCTTTGGCATTGCGTAGAGACGTGGCTTCTTTGTGCGTCTTCTACCGCATTTACAACGGGGAGTGTTCCGAAGAACTATTCGATCTGATGCCTACCGCCGAATTTCACCACCGCACAGCTCGCCATCGCCTCCTTTACCATCCATACCACCTGGATGCGTGGCGATCTTCAACTGTGCGGTTTTCAAGGACTTTCTTCCCACGTGCCACTCAACTGTGGAACGAACTTCCTTCGGTGGTATTTCCAGATCGATACGACATGGGTACCTTCAAAAAAGGCATATATTCCTTTCTCCAAGGCCGGCAACGCTCTTGTGTATCCTCGGATGTTGCAAGAGTTCATGGGCGGCGGTGATCACATATTAACGGTGACCCGCACGCTCGTTTGCCTTCCTATAACATAAAAAAAAATAAGATTCGATAATTATCTGTTCTGCCGGATTGTTAATGGAAAAATATATCTACGCGAAATAGGTAGTGGGAGATTGCCAAGAATAAGCAACGACAATGATTAACAATAATAACAACTCGCCTCACAAATATTATATGACTATTTTTTATATCTTTTACAATATTTCTAAATTAATTACTTTCAAGAGAAACTATTTTACCTTAACTAAAATTAGCAAATTTTTTAGGTTAAGATATAAATTGGTACTTACTCATTAACTGTCTTTATTTCATTACAAACACAAACTCAACCACTTACGTACTCAATAAACAATCCTATATTTTCACAAAAGGTTTATTTTTTTACAATTACATCACATTTCAGTAGACATTAATGCTTCATGATATTGTATTGTATAGCACCATTTATTAATCCTTCTTGACTTCAAAATAATTTAAATTCTATATCTATTATTTTTGTGGAATGGAAATAACACTGAATCTAATAATCTTACCAATAATAACATTTCTTTGTTTTTCTCAAAAGCTGAGCAGTCACCTATTTTGGAAAACATAAATACTTATATGAATTTTGTTTTTATTTATTCTTCTAGTAGAGTTAGTTAGCTATAAAGTTTTTAGTAGTTACTAGTAATAGTTAATTTTTAAACGTACATCAGAGTTATTTAAAAACTCATATTTATCATACCTTTATTTAAGATAGACAAATACATCACAATACACAACATCCTCTGTACCGTTTACTCTACTGTGTTTTATCAAAACAAAAACTTCTCAACGAAGTAAATACCGAGTGACGAAAGCGAATCCACTGACAAAACTCCTGATATGAATTTTGCGACGAAAAAAACCACGAACATTTTTATTCACAAACGTAAACAAACACAAAAAATGTGAATGTGTTCGGAACGTTGCCAACTTGCCTTGATCAATCTAATAAAATAAAATCAAAAATGCAATTTGTGCAACGTTTCGAGCACATTCACATTTTTTGTTTGTATTTTTTTTTTGTTTGTTTGTTTGTTTGGCAACGTTCCGAACACATTTACATTTTTTGTATTTGTTTACGTTTGTGAATAAAAATGTTCGTGGTTTTTTTCGTCGCAAAATTCATATCAGGAGTTTTGTCAGTGGATTCGCTTTCGTCACTCGGTATTTACTTCGTTGAGAAGTTTTTGTTTTGATATCAATAGTTTTGTAAAAGGATTGGAAACAAAATGCTGTGCGATTATTTTTCATGCAAATATATACTCATTTATTTGACCAACACATGGAACTATCTATAATGACATGAGGGACTCTCGTAGGGCCTTTAAAAACAAACTTAAATGGTGCCAAGACAATTCAGAACAGATTAAAATGGACATACTGGCTACGTCATATAGAAACAAACATTTTGGAATATTCTGGCAACAAACAGACAAACTGAATACAAGATCGAATATTCCGGCTGAAGTAGGGGGAGTGAGCGGTTGCCGTAACATAGCAAATATGTTTAAAACACAATTTACAGTGGATCCCTGTGAGTTCAATTTCGCCGAGGCTGGCATGGGGGATATTATAAATAATGGGGAAAGCTTTGTACGTTTCACGTCTAGCGAAGTAGTAGATACAATAATGGGTATGAAGCGTGGAAAGTCGCCTGGACATGATGGCCTGAGTGTTGAGCATCTGCGACACGCTGGTGTGCACCTTCCTAGAGTCCTAGTTTTGTTGTACAATATTTGTATAAGCCACGGCTTTCTGTCGGACTCGATGACAAGGACAATAGTCGTGCCTATAATCAAGAATAGGGCGGGGGATGCGGCGGACAGAACCAACTACAGACCGATATCTCTTGCTACCATCATAGCCAAAGTGCTTGACGGCTTGCTTGATACTCAACTTAGCAGAACAATTAACATACACGATGCGCAGTTCGGTTTTAGATCAGAGCTGTCAACTGAGAGCGCAGTATTGTGTCTCAAGCAAGCTGTAAGGTACTACGGATAGAAAGACCCATGTGTTTGCGTGTTTTTTGGATCTGTCGAAGGCATTTGACCTCATATCCTATAAAATTTTATGGCAGAAGCTTGAAAAGGATAGCAGTTTAAGAAAGGAGTTGATATCACTATTAAAGTACTGGTATGGTGCCCAAAGTAATGTGGTAAGATGGGGTGATGCACTTAGTGAACCATATAAATTAGGGTGTGGAGTAAGACAGGGGGGCCTGACGTCACCCAGATTGTTCAATCTTTACATAAACGGGCTCATAGAGAGGCTTAGCGGGGCAGGCGTCGGTTGTTCGATAGATGGCGTAATGATGAACAATTTTAGTTACGCAGACGATATGGTTCTGTTGAGCGCGTCGGTCAGTGGTCTTCGAAGACTGATAAAAATCTGTGAGGAATATGCAAAGGAGAATGGACTGAGGTATAACGCTAAAAAGAGCGAAATTTTAATTTTTCGAGGAATAAACAGTTAAATTTCATTCCTAAAATACATCTGTGTGGAACTTCTCTGAAACTAGTATCTGAATGTAAATACCTTGGTCATATTGTGAATGAACGCCTGGGTGATGATAGTGATATCGAGCGGGAGCGCAGGGCTCTGTCGGTTAGAGGCAATATGTTGGCCCGTAGGTTTGCACGGTGTTCGACACAGGTAAAATTAATATTATTTAAAGCCTATTGCCAGTCCTTTTACACGTGCAGCCTATGGGAGAACTATACGCGGCGGACATATAGCGCACTGCGTGTTCAGTACAACAATGTGCTGAGAGCTTTGTTGAGGAAGCCTCGATACTGCAGTGCATCGGCAATGTTTGCGGAGGCTCGTGTAGACGACTTCTATGCGATAATACGAAAGCGGACCGCGTCCGCAATGACAAGATTACTGAACAGCTCCAACAGTCTTCTCAGCATATTGGCGTTAAAGCTAGACGCTCCCCTCTGGAGGTCCTGGGATAGTGTACACGTAGCATCGAAGCGTAGCGTATGACTGTAGGAGTATAGCGTTGAGTTATTTGTAGAATTAAAAAAAAATAATAATAATTAGAACGATGATTTCCATTGAAATTTGATAATTTCCATGAATTTTATTTTATTTAATTTCTTTAATAGTATTTTATGATTTTAATTATATTTGATTTGAATTTAATTTATATTTATTTGAATTGAATTTATATTTAATTTTAATAATTTTATGAATTTTGTGCATTTTATTAATTTTATTTTTCTGTATAATTTGAGATTGTTATGTTGAATACTAACTACGAGTACTATTATAACATTAGTTACTTAAGTTAAAATGTTACTAACACTTATGGATGAATTATCTGAAATAAATTGATTTATTATTATTATTATTATTATTTGGAATAGTTGCCTGTGACAAAATGAGTGTTTTGGCTCAGAGGATGAGCGTTGTAATGACAAAGACGAGACCTTGAGTTCGATTCCCACAGGTGCCCGATTTTTTTTTTATTTGATTTTTTCAGTTTCCATTTATTTTTTTAATTCATTGCTTCAAAACAGAATTTCTTCAGAATTCGGATTTTTTTCTGTAAATTTTGTTTTATTGTTACAGACGGCAATGCGTTAGTGAGTTTATTCACTGTGCAACTAGCATTGAATTTTAACCGTGTTGTGAGTACGATTCTGGCTTTAAAAGTCATTTTTTGGCAATTTTTGGTCATTTTTCATGATTTTTTGAACTTCTCACGGCCATATCTCGAAATAACGAGTTTTCCCAGATATATGCTATATACCAAATTTTAGCTCTAATTTGGGGCTACGAATGAGGAAATTTTGGAAAAAATCGTTGGCGCTGTTTTCGAGAAAATGGCCGATCTGTCCCCGGCCAGTTGGCCATTTTTTTCCTTTTGACCAAAAATGTCACGCCAACAAATGTTTTTGCCATTAAAATGGACATTATTCAAAAGATAAGCTTGAGACCTTTCCAATGATGCCCAATTTGTCAATGTACGTCAACTGGTTTGGCCACAGTCCCTGTACGAAAAATGGCCATTTTTGGCCTTTCGAGGGCTGGCCACGGCCAACATGGCGGCCAAATCGAAATGTCGTAGAACAAAAAAGTCTTAGTTTTTGATGTACTTCAATCCCTGAAAGTTTGAACAAAATCAGTTGAAACTACGAATATACCCACACACAGACAAAGTAATCATCGATGGAGGCACCAGTCAAAATTTTCAAAATGTCATATCTCATCAACCGGTGGTCGGATTTTGGCGTTTTTGGGCTTGTTGAAAAGGTCTCGACGAGGACCTTTAGGACCTTTTTTAAGGTGGAAATAAGTGATTTTATACTGGTGTGGAGCCAAAAACTAAATTTTAGTCTCATTTTTCAAACGGCCGTAGAGGTGAGGCGGTAGGTATATTGCTAAATGTAAATGCATTTTCTGGGTTTATGGGCCAAAGGCTTTCTAAAAATACCACACTCATGCCAGAAGGTCTCGTGTATAAAAAAATCGATATTGCGCGTATATATACAGAGTTAGACTTTCAGCACTATGGGTGCTTTCGTCACTCTGAGCTAGCTAACGCCCGCTTTGATATGGAATGGAATGTTGAAGTTCTCTAATATAGAAGATATATACTATATTGAATTCAACAGATTTCATATCTTGACAACAAAAAGATTCATGCACAAAAAATCTGGTTATTTTTTCAGTTTCTGTATTTTAATTTTATTGTTGCCCCTCAACTAACCTACCGCGTTCATGATAATAAGATGACCGATTAAAGTTACGTACACCAATTGCAAAACATGTAATAATTTATCAAATATCGCCTTTGCTTCAGTGATGAACGAAAAAGATGAAACAGGTAATGGTATGGCTGTATTCCAGATATTCTGCAAGCTGCGAGGCCGGAGCGCCGGATATTAGTGGTAAATAGTCTACTAAAAAATCCTGACAGAAAATCATGAGGTATATAAAAAAATCTTACGATGATTCTTCTTCTAACAGATGATAGACTTCTTTAACACTTGTTATACGAATGAAAACATGAAACTGTATCCAATTTAACACGTGAAGCTTATTAGATTTTTGGGACTATTTCAGTGAAGTGGCAAAGGATAACAGTAACGATTGTCGCAATAATAAAATACAAAATCCAATTGCCAACGAAATTGACTTTTCTTAAAGATATCTCGAAAAACTAACCTCGTTTAGAATCTCGGTCTCAATCACGACTATACATTTGGTTTGTTAGTTCGAATCAGTACCCGCAGTTGTCACGATGCTAGAATTTATTGTTCAGCGCCTGGCAGCAGCGTGTACAGCGAATGGCTACTTTCAGAAGTTGGTCATGTATACGAAGCCAGGCGGAGTAGCCTCATATCATAGAATTTCATATTTATTCACCACAACTTGCCACATGTTGACTTTTTCACATACCATATTTTGAAACATTTTGATACATACCATACTCATCGTAATAAGCCCTTCTGTAAAGACCCTCTTCCACGTAATATATTTTGTTTATGTAAGTCTTGTACTAAGAGTATCTGAACTAAGCTCCGGACAGATGGACGGAGATGACAATACTGTAAGGGTTCCTAGTGGACTACGGTACCCTAAAAATGGAAGTTTGAATAAAATGTTTCAGTTCATTCTTTATAACATTTTTAGAGTCTAATTCTGTTTAGTCTTCAATTCTTATATTTGAAAACTTATTGAATACCTTACTAATATTCCTGCCACGGAATATTTATTTTATCTATTAAAGCTTATTTCTTTATCCAATCCTATCTTAATGGACAGAATAGTTTGATTATATTTTACTGTTGAAAACTGTAATAACAATTACTGCAAGATCAAGAACTTGTGAGCAGAGTAGGATTAACTATGTCGGGGTCTTTAAGTTCCCAATCCACGTTCTGAGGTAGAATATTTTTTTCCATTATTTTTCCTACATTTTTAAATTCAAAGGTAATAATTATCAGTACGTACTAACATAATGTAGTGCTGTAAATACTGACATAATGTAATGCTGTAAATACTAACATAATGTAGTGTTGTAAATACTAACATAATGTAATGCTGTATATATAATCAATCTAATGGAGAAAAATTTAGCTGCGGTTGAAGTATCCCTAGAAAAGATACTTCACATCCCAAAAGAAGTTGAACAGAATCAGATTCTTGAAACTAAAACAACAAGACAACTGCAGCGTTCTAAAAAAAACGGGAATGAAAAAACGCCCGAGCGAGCGTGTCCGCACGCTGCGGGCGAAGCTGCCTCGTCCATCTTTACGACCAACTTGCTTACTCTCGTTCGTGGAGTTAATTATAATTTTTTATTCGTCGTAGTTTTTGTTATTTTATAAAACACATAAATTATTAATATACCTTTATATCTGTCGGCGATCTCATTCTTTGTAAATAATCAATCGGTAACAGCAAGGAAGGCTTTTATAAAGTAGGACACAGAAATAAAAAAAAAAAACACTTTTATTTTTAACACTCTGTATGTCTCTTACATCCGTTACAATGTAGTATGTCCATATGTGGAGTTAAATTACTTTATACAACTAACTTTTAATCTACGTTCCACCTTATTTTTCCACAACAAAATTCTAGTTTGTACTTTTAAATAGGAAGTCTAGAAAATGTTTATTTTTGTGTATTATACATTGTAAACTTACTTCATTGCACAAAATGTACAGGAATATCTAACAGTTTTGTTATCCGAGGTACCGTTATGAATCAACTGTACCACATTTACTTTTGTTAGTGGCGTTTTGTTGCTCTTTTCTTGAATTTTGATGAACAGAAAGTTCCGGGAGTTCGAGTGATACGGTCTACTTGGCGTCCTCCCCCCCCGCGTTACCCCCTCCTCCCTCCCCGCCGGCCGCCGTGTCCAAGGCGGCGGCAAGCTCGTCGTCGTCGTCCTTCCCGTACAGCTCGGGGTACTGCGACATGCACTCCTGCATTACGCTGAACTTCTCGTAGCAGTCGCTGCCTTTAGGATCTGCCTCACTGCGAATGACCGACTTCAACGTTAGAGCATATCCAGTAATCTACTTAAGTTTAAATTCAATATCAAACAACGCGTAGGTAATGTGATCTTGGAACTCTGCCACTTGAGGATGAAATTAAGTATCGAAGGCAGTTGGCAACGAACTGTAAGTTCATAGAGGTTTTACACTAAACACCAAAGGAGAAAAATATGGTTACTTTGGGGTTGGCATCTATGTATAACAAAATCCTAAAAATAATATATTCAAGTTTGTGGATCTCGGAACAAACTGCATGCAATACAATTTTGTCAATTTTGACATTGCACCCAGATTTTATTTGGATTTTAACAATAATATACTAGTGAAAAATGTGTTTTAACTCTTTTACAGATTTGTTATTTGAGCATGAAGATAAATTAATGCAGAAAGTCGGCACCTTGTTGCTCCGGGAAACTCTTCATGTCTAATATAGATTAACTAGTAACAATTTCCCAGCGAAATTTTGCAGGACCTTCAACTGCAACCTCAAAAACTTAGTAAGGTTAACAATTAGTCACCTCAACATTCTGCCAACAATTACGTGTGAGTGTGAACCCTGTAGTATCACCATCTCCACAACACTAACAGCAAAGGGAGATACGGACACAGGCATATAACAATAGACATGACTAGATGTAGTGCGCAGTACGTACCTGTAGCAGGTAGCGTGAATGTTGAAGAGCTTTACATCGATCCCATTTACTATTTTCGTATTTCATATACTACTACTATACATAGCAGAGAAGATCCAGTAAAAAAATTAATGGATTCTCAGTAATGTATTGTACCTATAGTGAAAACAGGAGAAGGCATCCCTGAACTGCGTGCCGCAGGGTCCGGTGGCCATCCCACCCAGGCACGGGCAGCCCCAGTTGATGGAACCGTCCGGCAGCAGCAGCCCGGGCGCCGGCTCCGGTTCCGGCAGCGCCACGGTGCTCGGCGCCGCCAGCTCCGATCGCGACGCCACCATCACCACGTCCTTACCGCCCGCGCCCGTCGCCCACACGCGCCGTCCGCCCTCCGCCATGCCTCCGCCTTTCCGCACTCTCGCTAGACCAGCGCCTGTAGTGACGCCGCCTGCGCTGCGACGCGCACGCCCCCCCGCAGCGCGAGCGCGGCGCGCAGCCTCCTCAGGCTATGTGCCTCCACCCGCAGCAGCACGCGCTGCCCGCGCACCCGCAGCACGTCCGCCGCTGCGCCGCCGCACACACCGAAGACCTGCCGCGTCGCCTCCTCCACCTGCCGCTGCGCCCACAGTTCTGCGCGCTCCGAGGGCTCCCTGGAATAGTATACTGTATGTGTAGTTTAAATGTTAAAAGTAATGTTATATTCAGATACCTGTCAGTTATTATTTTTATTCTTCATTGATTTGCATAGTATTTTTGTTTATGTTATTAGATAAGTTTTAAGACTGCTATTGTAAACTGTGTTATTGTTTGTTATTTTGTATTTTACATATTTTATACATATGTATAACAATATAATTTTGCCTGTCTTTAATAAAAAAACATATATGCTTTTCCAGGCAGTAACTTATGAAAAATCAAAAGTTATATGTTTTAAGTGATTTGCAAACAGACCAGCCAGGAAACAGACAAACATTGTAATAACTATGTTATAAGTTCTCTTTGTTTTATCATATCTTTAAAATTCTATAAAATTTTAATATTCATTTATTTCATCCAGACAAATACAACCACTTAATCGTCATAAGTATAGTCAAGCTTCACAAGTATTTAAGAATAAATAACTACAAAATAAAGGTGTATATTAGATAGAAATTGGTTAAAACGTTTATATGTTAATAAATATATGTTTATATTTTATGTTTATACTATGAATTGAAATATTTTATTCAAATGCTTGTTTATTGATTCACTAAAATTCACTATTTTACATTATTCGCTAAAATATATTTTTACAAGCTGCCTTACATTGCTTAAAGTATCATCTTTAGATCACATTAAAAATTGGATCGAGTAGAAATCTATTGTCTGGATTTACTATTAAATTTGCTAGACTTACAAGTAATCATATATAATCTTAAAATCCCAATTGCTTGAATAATGTAATAGAAATAAGATACAGAGAAGGGAGTTGATGTATTATTCTTAAAACGTTATGCAACTAATAGTTTACAAAAATACTCACAAATCAACTTCAATATCCAAATAAAAATAACGGGAGTTCATGTAAATAACTATTGTAATATTTAACTATATGGTTTCTAAAAACAAAGTAAGGAAAATTAATATTTTAATAAGTTTTTGTAGAGTTTTAGTATCAGTTATAAATCACAATCACCGACATTGAGGTTATATCTTATGCATACAAAATGTGTCATTGACACTTGACAGACTAAGAACTAAATAGTGCAATGTTGCCATTTTAGTTTAAAAATTGGGGTCGTTAAGAAGATAAAAAAGGGCAATTGGAGTAAAATTGCCAAGACTGCTGAAAAAAAAACACTTCTACTAATTATTTTAATTATATATTTATTATTTAGTTTGAATTAAAATATCAATTTTTTAAATTAAACATAATTAGAAAAATATATTAACAAATCTAATAGGTTCAAAAATAAAAAATATTAGTTAGTTATATAACAGGCTGCAGGTTACAGATTTGTTTTCTTAAGAAAATTAAAAGCTTTTTCCGGGCTAAATCATTAAAAAATGAGTTCAACTACAGTAAAAAGTGTTAGTTCTATCTCCAAATGGGTTTTTTTTAAGTAACAGGAGGGCAAACGAGGTGGCGGGTCACAGATGGTACGTGATCACCGACGCCCATGAACACCTGCAATATCCGAGGAATTACAATTGTGTTACCGGCCTTGAAAGTAGGAGTAAACGTCTTTTTTGAAGGTAACCGTACATTCGGTATGTCGTACACATGGTCTCCGACAATCCGAACGGAAGCATTGAGAGGAGTGCTCTTAAAGAGTGGTTATACGACAAATAGGGTTTTCTTAGTGCTAAACACGCAAAGTTGTGACTTTTGGAGATTAAATTGAATATGGTTCAGTTCACCTCATTCTGAGGCGATCCACAGGAAGGTCTTTATAGACGACAGAGATTTCTTTCGGCACTCGTCGTCGATTGCAACGGCCGGAATATACCGCATTACCTGTGCAGTGCTGTGATCCGCATAACAATGTACGTTTGGAAATATTTCTTTTTTTTTGTTAGTTGATTAACAGTCGAGATCTAATAACATGTTGACAACAAATTTTTTTTAGGTTTCTAGTAATATATTAAAGAAGAAAGAACTTTTGTTTAGAATTAGGTAGGAAACATGAACACAAATCTTAATTACTGGACCATCTAGATATCAGAAAATATACAACTTGCAAAATTCGTCAAGTCATTAGGAACCTATTTAAATACCTCGCTACGAAATAATATTAATCTAAATAAACACGAAACTGATGTGCCCTATTATTTCTTTACTTTACATTTGACACACGTATGTCGTAAGTTAACAGTTTTCGTAATGCACTTAGTTATTGTAGTTATAGATTTACGTAAACGTATTAACGTAAGTATTTACGGTATTACGCCTTTTCATTTTCAATAAACTTAACATAACTGTCACTTTCTTTTTTTCTGTGACAGTAACTCGTGATAGTCTGAATATCGAAAGACAATAAAGCTGTATGACTATGAATCTTTGCTTGTCACATTATGCACTTTATAATTAACAATAAAAACGAATGGCAGCTAGTGTCAACATGACAGCTGCTTTCTATCTCGATGACCGTACCTAACTTCTTCGCCCACATAAAAACCCCGTTATAAATATAATTTTACTAAAACTTATTCATTTCCAATACTCATTAAAGTATCTAATAACATTAGCTTAAAATTTAATAACACACGACATGTCTCATCAAACTGGAATACAAGGTATTTGTTCATTATTACTATTGTTTTGGTCCGGTTTTATTTTTAATCAGCAATATTAACAAAATTCTGAACAAAAGTTATTGTATTGAAATACTTAGGTTGTTTGTTAATTGTACGTTCATGACGATGAAATTATTGATAGCCTAACGGTATCTATAAATAAACTAATCAGCGTAATAATCTATAGGTGTGTCTGTTTGGCGAAAGTTTAAAAGCAATTTATAATATGGTTAATGACCGGAACACTTGTTAGATATCACACTTGCATATGATTTTGATAAATTGTCTAAACATAAATAATAATATTCTCTTATGGTATATACCCTTTACAAAGTAACAAACATTTCTACTAATATATGGAAATAAAAATATTTAATTAATGATATATTGGTAGAAATCTTTTGTCTATCTCTAACAAACTTACCAAAATAACCATGATGTCATTTGCCACATTTCCAGTATTAATAATATCTTAAATGTAAATTTTAAGGGAATGCTTTTGTGTAATAACAGTATTTAAAGAAATTTTTAAATAGATAAATGACAACTTCAGCTCCACATTAATACCATATTTTGATATTGTATAAACATTAATTTTACAGCTAATGCCGAGTTAAAGAAGTATTTCAGCAAATGTAGAGATGGAAAAATCAGAGTCCTAAAAATCAGCATAGAAAATGGTAATATAATTGATAGTTAATTTATGCCTCAATATTACTGTACTAATTGTTTTAAAATATTTTTATTATCATTATAGAACAACTAACTTTGGCCAAACACTATGCTGTCAAAGGCTCATTTGATAGTGATTTTGATAAATATGTTCCATCACTGATAGTGGATGACTTGCCGTGCTATATTTTATACAGGTGAATACTATATAATTATTATTGTTTTCTAGTATCAGATTGAAAATAATATGATTTTAAAGCAAGACCATTATACTTACTTTTTATTTATTCATATCTTTTCCACTTTGAATTAATACCAGTGATCACTTGTGTACATCAAATAACAGTAGCAGTAGGGTCTATTTTGATACCATACTTATTAACCCTTTCCACTCGGAGACCATTTTCACATTTCCTTCCAACAACATGCCAGCAGTGCTGGCATTCCCAGTTGCCGGAATAAAACTTCATGCCAGCAGTGCTGGCATTCCGAGTTGCCGGAATAAAACTTCATGCCAGCAGTGCTGGCATTCCGAATGCAAAGGGTTAAATAAAGCCCTGCTCTGAGAAGAACTACACAATAAACTCAACCGGGTATTTCTTACTTGTGATCACTGTTTACAAACATTAAAAAAGTTATATCATCATATACCTCTCTTTTAATTTAATAAAATAAAAATTACAGATTTGATACAACAAACTCTCTTGGTTATGAATGGCTTCTACTTAGTTGGTCGCCTGACTCGGCTCCGGTGAGACACAAAATGTTGTATGCTTCTACAAAAGCGACGCTAAAACAGGAATTTGGATCTGCTCACATTAAAGATGAAGTGCATGCTACAAGCAAGGTATGTCTACTTTAAACAATATTTATTAAGAGAAACTACATCATATTAATCGAATAATTTCCCTATGGCTTCAAAATATAGATATTAGTATCAATTTATAACATTACTTAACTGCTACTGTGTATTGTATTATCTTTTAAATTTATTACAGGAGGAAGTATCTCTTAAAGGCTACAAGGCACATGTGAGCGGTGTCAATGCACCGGCTCCACTGACTGATAGAGAGGAAGCTTTAAAAGAGTTACAAGAGAGTGGACATGATCCTAACTACGGCACAGACGCTAGGTATGGTTGGATTCAAGTTTTGGTTCAGTAAGAGATAGATTTTATCTCTTCTTAGAGAGCTTCTACATTTCTAAAATATTTTTTATTTTTGTGGCCAGACAGTGTCCAAACAGTTTGTAGGTTCGAATCCTGCCTATGTTCATGAATTTTTGTTTCGATGTTTCTATCAAAATTTAAATTAACTTAACATGTCTAAACATCTTTATAAAATATATCCAAGATAAATTTTGAGCTATGGTATCATTCAAATATTTTTCTGTACTACAAAGTTAAAAACATTGGCTACACTATTTTAAAGCCTATGATTGCCTCGACAAAAAAAAAAAATTACAGAATGCTTATTATTTAATAATAATTATAATACTAACTAGTCTTTAAGAATAATTACTAACAAAATATGGGCTTGACCCGAAATAAATGTTTATTATTATTATTATTAATTAATTGAAGGGGGTCTAACTAAGTGATGGGACCATTTTCCAGAGGTCCCAGATTAAAATACTAACTGTTAATTAACTTTCCATTCTATATCTATTCCAAGTATTCTTTATTTTTAATATTTTCCAGACAGTCAACTATGGGAGGGATAGCTTTTCCGATCACAGAGTCAGCAAAACAGGGTATAATTGATCTCCACAGGGGTTCCTATAACTATTTACAGTTTAATATAGGTAAGTATCTTTATAGTCTTAATTAATCCTGTCTATGAATTAGGGTAAATTATTTTGATAATAGTGACCAGCAAATTTATCTTATGGTAATAAGTATGGAAAAGTATTCTAGATGTTGACTGTTGTAATCTGAAATAAAAATACATTTAAAATATTTCGTACTTTTTTGGGTAAAATATTCAATAACCATAAAAATATGTGAGATTTCTTCAATAAACACGATCACCATTTTTTTATTTTTATACTACTTTAAGACTCTTTGACATGTCAGTTTTAAAAGTTTTGGTAGAATTATACTGAAAAAAAACTTTAAACTCGTTTTATGTTGCCCAAATTCAAACTCTTTTATGATCTTTGTCTATTCATAAACTAACCAATACTTTACAATGATTTAAAAAACTTTTCCTGAAGAATAACATATAGCAATGATAATCAAAATATATTTTATCTAAGGTCTATTTAGGTTCATTATATAAAAAAAAACAAAATTATAAGTTTGACATTCCAAAAAAAAAAAATGTATGCACATTTCTCATTTCAGATTTAGAACAAGAAAAGATATGTCTGTCAAAGGCTGCCATAATAAGTCTGACGGAACTACCTGCTCAGGTACCGAGTGATCAAGCGAGGTACCACCTATACATATTCAAACACACACACGAAGGAGATCACTTAGAAAGTATTGGTACGCTCCATTATCATTATTATATTCTTATACTCTTAAGGTCGATGGAACAGTTTTTTTTATAAATCAATATCAAATTGTTAATGAGAAGTATTCTTATATTGTTCATTCTTAAATCACAATGTTTTGTTGCAGTGTTCATTTACTCAATGCCCGGCTACAGTTGCAGTATTAAGGAGAGAATGATGTACTCAAGCTGCAAAGGACAATTTTTAGATATTTTAGAGAACATGGGACTGGTTATTGCGAAACGGGTAAAGCTCTTATTATAAAATTTCTTTAAAAATCTGGATTCTATACCAAAAAGGTGTCAACAGTATTTTAGGCTCAGATGTTTTTTGATCTGTCAGTCTGTCATGAAACTATTGTATATTGTACATGTTTACAAAGTATATTATACTGTTTTGTTTATTAAACACAAAATTAAAAATAAAAGGTTTTTTAAACCATAGTTAAATGGATTTTATGAACCATGCGCACATTTACAATATACTTTTAAAATAAACAAAAAATTATTATTTCAGTTGGAAATAGATGACGGTAAGGAACTAACTGAAGAGTATTTGTACGATGAAATTCATCCAAAGAGGAACTTACATCGACCTGCATTCGCTAAACCCAAAGGACCTCCAAATAGAGGAGCTAAAAGAATCACTAAATCGCAGTCCACACAGTAATTTATCATATAGTATTTTTATGCTTTTTCAAGCCATTTAATCATGAATTCTTTTTCATAATTATTTAATAATGTTTGTGGTTTCCAAGATTGCATTCTAAGATATATTTATTTCAGCCAACAAGAGATAAATATTTAAAAATAACGATTATTGTTATATAAGGATATGTAGTTGTCTTGTAATGTAGGTAATTAAGTATTATATCACTAGTTAAAGCAACACCTAAAATGCTAAGAGAAATACCACTGTTGTAGAATCAAAGTCAACCAATTGTTAAATGAAAGCAATAAATTGAATGGACAGTATTATATATTAGTAATATTATTATTATTTGTGCAATATATTGTATACTAAAAAGTTGTTTAGCTCCGAGCTTAGGAAAGTGGTAAAACCAATTTCAAATTAGGGAATATAATTTTTTAACAGCTTTTTACTGTGCCGTTACTTCCAAATCAAGTTCAATCTTTATTTCTGTGAATATTTTAGTGATGGTTGATTTTTATAATGTTTTTTATTCATTGTAGATTTAGATTTACAAAAAAAAATACTATGTTATCATTTAAAAAAATAATCTCAAGATAAATTAATTGAAATATGATCCAACATGGCATAATATTATTTAATAAATAAATATATTTTTTAAATTCTAAAACCAATTGAAATATATATTATTTTAAATAAATATATGTTTGTGGCTTTCTTCATCTGGAAGCACTTATAGTACTGAAGACACTTAAAATAATCAACAAAAAATTTATAGATACCTGCCATTTACACTGAAGTATTTTCATTTAAATTGAAAACATGTCCTTTAACTATTATTATTATTATTATTATTTAATATTTTACATGTTTTAAACTCCACATTAGGTATATTACCTTATATCTAGTATCTGAAAAGTGGAACAACTACGTAATACATTTGTCTTGAGTCATAATTGTCTACATAACTATAATTTTAAGAAAAGTTCAAGTCATTGTTTTTTATTTGCTCGTATTTATTATATACTTCTGGAATTTCATGTTACGTAAGAAATTTGTTAAAATTCAATAACTTTTAATTGGCAAACTAAGTAATTTCCTAATGATTTTGATAGTGTTACTACAATTACTTTACTAATTTATATCTTGCCAATATAATTTTAATCAATTCTTTAAAAAAGTACGTAAAAATTACTTTATTCATATTATTAAACTATAGTTTTTGATGTATAATTAAATTAATAAAATTATATGCACAAAAAATTTAAAAATTGTATATTTGATTATATTTTTGTATTTAATCATATTTTTTTTATTCTCTAGTAATAAATAAATGCTTTTGATATTTTTTGTAACCTTTTATTAATAACTATATTTGATCCTTAAAATATTTATCACCTTTATTCATTCATATTTACATAATCTATGCAAGTTCTATGGTAGTTCTTCAATTTTCTGAATACCTTTCTCCTTTACAATAACATCATGGTGTCGTGTGAGATTATCGTGTTTTTCATTTGCAGTTGCCTCCATAGCTTCATCCATCTGCTCTTGTCTGTAATATAAATTCAAATAATTAATGACCTGTGCTTAACATTTTGTTGAAAAGCACATCCATGTTTAATGACAGTCAAATATTAATTAATTAACATATTTATTACCTTGACTCCTTAATCTTATACAGTGATTTTCTAATATCGCTCATTGATTTACCAGTTATTTTTAGAATACCTAAAATAAGTACTCCGCCAATAGTACTCAGTACACCACCTTAAATCACAATTTATTATAAAATTATGTAAAATATCCTATTTAATTGACTACATTAAACAGCAACAAAAATATTGTTACCCAGTGAAGCTCCCACTAACATAGCTGCTGGGCCCAAATTAGCTTTATAAATGGCTCCAGTAAATGTACCAGCTATAATGTAGTCAGATAACTTACTCTGATCACGGTACACTGAAACTGATGTTACAATTAAACTGAAAATAAACATGGTATTGTAAATCAACATGATTGTTACAATAATGTTTTAAAATAGAATATATTTTAAATATACATTTTAAAACTTATGAGAGTATTTCAATTTATATATGATAGTGAAATAAATAAATTACCTAAATATTCCTGTGAAAATACCCAGTCTCCATCCCCAATGGTATGCTCCTCTTGCAAATGCTAGAGTTACAAAGTCTTGCAATTTTTTCTGAAATTAAAATGTTATACAAACCAAGTAAGATATGATTCAAGTATGTTTTTTTATTGTATAAATGTCCTAACTCTTACTTTAGCTTCAAAAGTGGACTTAAAAATTGTTGCTTGATTATTTTCCATAAAGTATAAATATGCATCTCTGGATTTAGAAAATCCACCCAAGCAGGCTCCAAAGAAGAAACCACAGAGAGTTGCTTGAACTACATTATTCATTTCTACAGATATTTCATCAAATTCACTGAAACCATATTTTTTAATTAACTGAGAGACACTAACATTAAAATTTAATAATAATATACATACAATGTATTACATTGCAAAAACAGGTAAGGTTATTTTATTTCAATGCATATCTTTCTAGCAATAATATAAACCTTACTTTTTCATATACATAGCTCGTAACCTCTCCCATCCTGTTTGTGGTCCTGGAGAAGCAGGATCATATATCACATTTTCATCGTTTTCATTTCTTTCACGAAAAATCGGTATTATAAAAGTAGGAGTTAATCTCACAACTGTACCTAGCATAAACTTACGATTCAGTACCCTGAACATCTTTGTATTAATTTTATAAAGATTTATACATATTAATTTATGTGTTCTTTTATAGTTTTCACAAAAATATTAAATAATTAATTCAATTTTTTTTTACGTTAATGTCAGCTGTCGTCCGTCAGTTTCAATCAGTGTTACAAGTTACACTTGGAATTGTATGAATTGTAAAAATATCGACAAGTACTTGAACTTTTAAAAGAATTTGAAATCTCTCAATATGTAAAATAGGTAGGAAATAAAGTTGATAGTTTCGATCATTTATGTATCGTTATGTAAATTTAAAATTTCACAATATATTTCTCTTCTTGTCAAACAAATATGCATCGACTTCAGTATTCATAAAAATAAATTTCAGTACCTAACGAATTGATGAATGTAAATGTACTTACATAAATTGACATTAATATATTTTTCTCTTTTATTTATTTATTTTGTAACAAGCTAACGGTCTATTTGTTTTTAAATGGTGCCATCATCCAACATTTTGCAAAAATAAAGATTTGGGAATGCGTTGTCTATCATGGAAAATGGGTGAGGATAGGAAGAAAAGAGTTTTCTGCATCCAGATTTCTTACTTAGGGTAGGTAGGAAACATTTATAATAGGAACTTCACGTTGATTCGCTGTGAGTGTGGGATCTCCTGCGAACCAGCCCTCATTTAAGCTACAGTCTAGTCATTACAACTAGGCTATACCACAGGACTATGTTTATTATAAAGTTTTAAATAATTAAATAACTTAGTCTTTTAATTCTTTGCCAAGAAATGTTAAGTTGCTAACCATGCAACCGAACATTTGAAGATGATTAATGCTTATTCCAAAATTATATTAATAGTTTCATACTAAGAGGTACTTAAATTTTTAAAGTAAAAAGAGATAAAAATATTCAAGTTTGACTGGATAAAAATATGTGTAAAAATTAATTAAATAGTTGTAAACCAACACAGTACGATGAACTTCATTCGAGTCCGTGGAAGATCTCCGCCCGCTTCTCTGGCCTGGTTTGATTGATGAAGGCTGTAGATTTATATTGTAAATATAGTAATCACTTTTTGAATAGGTAGCGGACGTTACTATTGCTTCCTCTATTCTTTTACAACTTATAGTATAGATATATATTTTTAATATTCTCTACAGATATCTTTATTGTGATATTATGTTAAAGGCCTATTTCTCATATATCTGCATCTAATCTTAGATGTTGTAGATGAAATCTCATACAAGGTAATTATTAATTTGGAAACATTATTAAATGACACGTGAACTATTCTGTTTTCGTGCTTTTATGGTTAGTAAATTGAGGATTGTTTTCAAATACCAGAACTAACTACCTTTTGTCATGAAATTTAGGCAATGGCACAATTCACATTTTATACTTATTAAGAATTTGTTTTGCCTTAATAATCCAGGAGCCAGTAGGTCAGTCGGCAGTTGTATCAATTCGCATAAATACACCTGGCCTTTCTATCGTTGACGCTGTCATGGCCAGCAGGGCTAACAGCAGAGACATTCACAAAAAAGAAATAAGCCTGGCCCTCCTGTCAGCTCTGATTACTTAAACTATAACAACACATTCAGAAAAAAATGTCTTTTAGAAGATCAATAATAACCATATGATCAAAATGAAATAAATTTCATTTGTCGGAATGTAGGGGATAGTAAATTTGGAAAGAATGTATTAAAATATGTATTGATTTGCTGCTTATTTATATCATTTGAGATCTAAAGCAGGACTGGGGGTCGGGTAGATTCATGGTAAATAAAATAAATAAACATTTTCAACTATATTTTATTATAAAATGACAAAGAATAAATCTAGAGTTTAATAGTGTAGTCACTTAGACGTTAAAATAGTGTATATATTTCACATAAACTGACAGTTTTAGTTACCATTATTGATATAAAATTATTATACACAAAACAATCTTCATAGTACATCTGGTTTATTTGCTTGTTAAAGCTAGGTCAAAAGATTTGTTTGATCTTCTATTTATTTAAAGGGAAAAATAAAAATATATTTATTCCATATATCCCTGTTATGTTATTCCAAAATGATTGGTCTTTGGCATGATGTAATTACTGATAAGTCTAACTTTTTGACAATTCAAACGATATGTAACTAATGTGACTGAGGTGTCTGAAAAACAAGTCAATATATCGTTTATTGGAACGATTTAAATCTATTAATCTATGTTTATTTTACACACAACCCTTTAATTTGCACACCATTTAATTATACTTCAATAAAATAACAAATGGTCGCTAAAAATATAACGAAGTCGGGTACATACGAAGTAACTACGAAGATCCTCTCTGTAGGCAGGTAAAGGTTATCAACTAGAGCGACTACCGAAATTAGAATAGGATATTTAACTAGAATCTTAAAGTAATGATTATGTTAATCTGTAATAGTTCTATAATTTTATTTAATTATTTATAAGGTCGTGTATTTACAATTACACCCGAAATTTATAACAGGATAACTGCCATTTCATAGGTGCTTATTATTTTTTTTCTAAACAAAAAAAAATATTTATCTACTTTAAAAGTTGCAGCAACTTATCCTATTAATTGGCAGTTATACATTTCTAGAACAACGTTTCAATAAGGTATGCTTCAGTTCTTTTGACAGGAACGAGGGACATGGCACGGACAGACCTAGGGATTCGGGAGTAAATACATTTTACCCTGTGCGAAGTATCCCACTTGATAACATTACATATATCATTGGCATAAGAGTCCCTCACTCCTTTCACGTTCGCCTTAACAACCTGTATTCGCCTAAATTCTCGCTTCAGACTTCGCTATACGCAAGACGCGAAGAGGAAAGACGTATTGAAACGTTCGAGTCATAGTACAGTCCTGAAGATTAGAATATGTCTAGAGTACAGATGGTGTACAATCGTACATAATTTCATTATATTGTTCCCATTTAAGTTTACAAGTTTTATTTACAAATAGTTCCACTATTTTAGTATAGAAAGATATTGATTATAATGAATAAAAACGATAGGTTGTATATCTGTTTTTGATAACGCAGGTGGGTAAAACAAGGAGAATTAAAGAATAAAAAAAAGAATCAATGATAATAAAAGTTTAATAATGAAATTAAAAATAAGAATGAAATTAAACACACAAAGGCTTACTGCTAAAATAAGAAATTACAAGAATCGACGACACTTTAAAATCACATTGAAAAATAAAATAACATTAGACAGACGTAAAGAATACAGTAACAGCTGTGAGGATACAATTCATATCTTAGCCAAATTTCTATTTACTGATATGTAAGCGTTATATTCATTTTGATATGAAACAACCTCGTACCGATGTAGGGAGGGAGAAGAAGCATCACACAATCGTAAAGGCGATGTGAACAGATTGATGTAACAGACACACAGCGAGTAAAGTAACACGTAACGATTACGATACGATACCGATTAATAAGAAACACAACTTCATATCTTTCATCAACGCATAACTTTAACTAACAAATTGAAACAATGTTCGCTTACGATGAATAAAATTGCATATATTGCGCTTAATAAAACTCTCAAATATAATTTAACTGTAACATTTTCATCAACTTTTCAATAAATGTTAAGATTAATTCAATTACGTTTTACCTAAAATAATGTGTATTGACTTTAAATTTGGCATCTCATTCTAAACACTGATATTTAATTATATTACGTTATTATCCTAAATATTTAAAATACTTCTCTAAACACATAAATCCCTATAATTATCTATTAGTCGATACCAATATTACTGAGAAAGTTTAGGCCACAAAACGCTACACACATCATTCTCATCTCTAAGTATTGAGCACAAGCGTTGAAGTTCAAGCAAACTTCGTATGTATGTAGCGTTCCACGCTGAGTACAGATATGTAATCTCTTTTTTTGTGATATTGTTATAATAAATACATAATATAATTCAATTACTACTACCGATACCATCTCGAGACCGCCACCACGTTCATATCATTTCAATATTCAGGCACAGTTATCTGTACCATATAGAAAAACATCTCAAAAACGTGCAAAATATCACCACACCCTGGTCGCCTAACATTATTTAAACCAAACTACTTACACGTTCTTATAGTAGATAGGTACTGATTAATACAATAATTTATATGATCAAATTTCTCTATTAAACCTTACACCGTAATGACAATCTAATTTTTTTTTTAGTTTAACCATCTTACTAAGCTCTATTTTTATTTTAACGGTACGTGATGTATATAATACAATTTATAATAGTGTAAATAATTTTCAATGATCGCTTAGATAGATTAAATCAAACACTTTGTGACTGAAGGTTAACATGCCGACGTCTCTCAGACACCGCCTTGAGAATGGACTGTTTGATAACTTAGCCGAGATATGTTATATTTCTGACCTAATATTAACTCCACTGCGTCACATAGAGGTGTGCTTCACTCATGCTTTGCCTACAACACGGACGAACTGAACAAGCCACCTGGATCCATCGGACGCACCGGTCACTAATTCATTATAAATAAATAATATCTAATGTTAGCCAGTTTTTGAGAGAATTTCTATTAATTCACTTAATCGACTTAATCTCTTTCGCATTGGACTAGACGCATTATTTAATTTAAGAAGGCAAAGATGTGTGAAAACCAATCGAGTGCAGTGAAACACGAGGAACCTCGTCTCGTTTGACTTTAGTTATGTACAGGGTGTTTAACTTAAATAATGTGTTAAAGTGAACACGACCGGACACTGATTATCTTAATTCATTAGCATTCTCCACACTATATGCGTGTTCGAGTAATAAATAATCTATAATTACTTAATTAGTGAATGCACGAGCATTTATGTGTTGTAGCTACCATTATTATAAATTAACATCAAAATAAATGCATCATGTCACTACTATGTCACCGAACATAACGTATAGATATAAAATAGTCGTGATTACACTAACTATAAGAAACAACAGTAAACAGGAAACAATCATGGAAGTATGCAGACCGATAAAGAAGACGAATATCACTTAAATTACTAAAACCTCTCTACAACTAATATTGCACACACATACACATTTCTATAACATAGCATTTCATTTATATAGATAATGTGTATGCGTACAAAACTATAATTAATTTCAAAATGCCATAATACATTGTGCTGATTAAAATAGAGAATAAAATATATTTATAAAATATAATCTTATAATAATAACTGCAAATTATAAGTGATAAAGAATATACGTATAACAATGTGCTAGTGATATATAATATAATACTATCGTAAATAAGCTGTCACGATACCCATAAAACGACGGCAATGTCTGACATCGCGAGATACTGCCAACGTGTAAATAATTCTAGCGCAATCTAATTGCTATCAGAAAACCGAACATCACTGGAAACGTTATAAAAAATATATCGAATAAACGGAATGAATATCACACAAATTCCAGGCGTAACAAAAAAAAATATCTAGCTGCCAGAACCTTAATATTAGACTAATGAAGTTAGCACTTAACCTCTACTGATCCGAGTAAGCGTAATACAGATATCATCAGTCGAGCGATTCTCGATTTGTGAGAGGTACAGACGTGCCCAAGAGACATTGTCCACGTGGATCTGTTAGAGGTACTGCCGCACCCAAAATACATTGTGCACGAGTACTCCATTCGAAGGTACAGTCGCGCTCAAAGGAGGACATGTACATTTGGGAGAAGTACAGTCGCGGCCAAAAGTTATCCACGCGTTGCAAGAGAGGTGCAGTCGCGCCCAGAGGACATTGTCTGTTGTGTGATATTCGATCTTGGGTTTAAATACTTGACTTGGAGAATGAGACCCTGAGATGGTTGGACTCGGAGAGCTGGTGGTTGTGCATTTTGATGAGCGCCGCCACTGCGTCGTCGATACAAGGGAGTTGTACGAGCGCCATCTTGCGGTCTTTCCTGTAACATTCAGTTTATATTTTTAGAATCGATATAATTTAAAGTCTTTTAACAATTTGTATGATTTAATTATAAAATATTTTAATGTTAGTATTCGTAACTTAATACCTACTCAGTTTCAATAAACTGTATATAAATAAAGTAGGTATCTAGTGATGAGTAATGTTTCAATATAAAAATGTAATTTTCAATATAATATATCATTTCAACATCTAATAAAAGTGATAAAAGTACTCACGGGAAGAATTTAAACGCCTTGATCGTGAAACCCCGTTTGGTGAACGCTTCCTTGATGTCGTCTTCGGAGACAGTGGCTCTGAAAGAAAGATGGAAGTTAGACAGGTCCATTCTATAAACTGAAATTGGTTCTAAAATTGGACAATAACTTACGGAATGTTGGATAAATGTAAGGTGGCGCTCGGCGGGTAAATGTTCTGGTAGTTCTTGCTACCGGGTTTCTTGAATCTATGCAGTGGGCTCTGAGAATAGTCCCTGGAAAATTGGAAATTTATTTAACACTTCCAATAAATACAACCGCACAAAAGGTGTAAATGTTATCGGTTCAGAGGTATTCTTTTGTGCAAAATATTAGACACTGAATTTAGTTTATGGTATCGGGACCAAAAATTTATAGTTAAAATGAAAAATATTCTTTAGGTAAGAAATACATTTTGCAATGAATTTTCCTTGGTAAATATGGGTACTGTTATTAGAATCGAAACTCCTAAAATTGCTAGTAAAAATATCATTCCACAATATGTCGTATGACCATTTTTAAAATGAACATTATTTCGATAAAACGACTTTTTAATATGGCATTGTCGCGATAAATGTCCAGACATATATACCTATGATGTATTACATTTTATGCTGCACAAGAGTTCTTGTTACCTGGTGAGCCCGGCGTCTGGTTGTCCCTCCTTGGGCAGCTGCACGGTCTGGTGCTTGCTGAGCATCACGCGCATGGCCTTGCCAAATACACGCAACTTATCCATGTGGGTCATGGCTGAAGATCAATAACATTTATCAATATATTATATATATATAATTTTTATTACTATTTATAAACAGCCACATGGTATAAAAGAGTAACCAAAATCAATATCGTCATTAAACTGGCTGGAAATATAACTTTACTGTTAACAAATTATGTTAAACCTACTTTAAGTATTATAAGTATAAATGACCAAGTTTTTAATAAATATGTTACTTCCCTATACTAACGACAAAAAGAAATAAAAACTATCACATTATTATTTTTTTAAGACATTAAATTTAAGATCTCACAATACCTATTGTTATAAACGGATAGTAACACAATTGAGACTCTTACACCGAAAATGTTATAATAACAAACCTAGATGTGCCTGATGGGGTTCTGCCATTTGAATAAGAGCTGAATCCTTTTTGTTGTAGAGGATCTTCACTCGCTGCACGTCACCGTATACGCCTACATTACAAAATTACGTTAAAAACTAAACAATACTAGGTTTTATGCTACATTTATGTCATAACGGCGACCTCAACTATGCTTTTTGATAAAATTGTATGTTTTTAAATTACACGAGCACTTTACTTTTGTTAGACGGAAACATAAGACCACAATTCGAGTTACGACTAAGTATTACCATAAAAATGTATAACTTTTCTATCCAAAAATGTAACGATAAAAGCAAAGTTGAGACAGCCAGGTACGGTCTAAGTTGGTACCAAATACGCTAAGTTACTACACTTATCACAGGTTTACTCCATTGGTTATACAAAGGCTATTTTAGTTAAACTAATCGTATACAAAATAATTATGTGAAACGGGACAGACGGAAAATAATACAAGAAGAAAACAACTTCAAGCTTAATACTGGTCACGTTAAAGCTTCCGATTAATGCCTTAGTATAAACAAAGCCGGCAGTTGTTCTGCCTGACTCTTCGAAGCATAGACACTACTTACACATAATTGAATATAAGTATACAAAGACCTAAAGTACAAGAAACGCTGTCAGTAATTTATTTATTATGTTCTTCAACTATTGGTGTATAATTATTTACTAAAATGTTTTAATTTATTATGTTAAACATTGTTTTCAAATTTTTAATAAAAGTCTGGTTAGGTTTTCGATTATTCTAGAAGTAAATAAACGAAACAAATACAATACTGGGTAGATACACTAACCTAGCTACATCTAGGGTGTCTGAAACACAAATTGTCAAGTTAATAAGCATTTAAGAATGATTAAGTATGGATAGTGTTAACAAGCGAAGCTTCGACAAAAAAGTCATCGGATGCTGTTATCAGTATAGAAGTCGAGAATGTTAGCTGACAATTTGTCTTTCAGGCAGACAGGGGCTCAGGGGCTCAGGAGTAATATTAATGTTTTAATATAAAATACGGAATGTATGTGCACACGTACCAAAAAGGGTAAAGAGAGCGTCAGGCGTGACCATCTAAAACAATAGGAAAGAGAAAGAGATAGTATTATAAATAGTCATAAAAGATATCCGACTTCATATCTATAAATAAATTAGCAACTTATTTTCAAGGAGTTTAAGTAGAATATATAAATGTAATAGCCTGTAACGCCAACTGTATTAGTTTGGATCTATTAGTCGTTTGGCGGATTTAAGAGCCCATATTATTGTATGAATTGTAAGGACGTTACCGGCTATTGGGTTAGCATAATGCATAATTTGCCAATAAACATTAAACTACCAAATTTAAAGATCATAAAAAAAATCTTCTACTCTGTGCCTAACATATTTACGAGTGTATTTAACTCATTTACAAATCATCTAATATGGATTGTTTTTACAATGCAATAAGCAAACAATATCATTCGGTTTTAGGTATTCTGATATCTATTTAACGAATGCCTTCGATTAACTATTATCGGGTAATGGTTATATAAATAGATGGATATGTACCTCTTCATTGAGATTTGACACAAGCAGTACTGTGGCCAGCGGTAGTGGCGGGGCTGCGAGGGCTCGAAGCGCTGGTGACGCAGGAGTTAGAGTGAGAGCTCCAAACGCTGGAAGACCCACACCTCCCACACCCACACCATACGGCGACGCTAAACCTGATCCAAGGCCCAGGAACGGCGGTGCCAAAACTCCTCCACCTATATAAAAGCTTAATATAGCAAATGTTTTATCTGTTCGGATTCAGTAAACTAATGATTTCGAATTTGAAACAAGAAACTACACCCCAAAACCCTCTAACATATGTCCTCTTTTTGCGGGAATACCAAATATAAAGCGATACTACACAACAACGAAAACAACAAATAGGCTTTACAAAAGTAATCCTCATATATTACAACTCTCTACGGTGCAATGGGGATTTATGATAAGTTATTAGTCACTGTGGAAACATTTAGAATTGATTATGAATAAGACAAGAGGGTAATGTAGAATAGTAAATGGGCTTGTATGGGTTGTAAAAAAAATACTATTACATAAAAGTTACTATAACAAAAAAAAATCGCATAAAAATATGTAATATAACTTAAGTAAACAAAGATTTGTTATAAAAATAAACTTTAATTAAATTAAGATTTACCTTAAAAATAACCTTTAACTAAACAATAAATAATCTGTGCCGCATTGTGCGAGTATTAGAACCGAAAATACATTCATAAACTAAACTAGGTGAAACTAGAGTGAGTTGAAGAAATAAATAAGGTCCAGGTGTGGGATAGTATAAGACTAACTCATCCTGGATGCGAGGTTCAGGGCGAGGCGAGCCCGCAGTGGCATCAACTCACTGGTCAACAGCTGGTGGGCGTCTCCGTCTCCTGAAGGCAGCGTCGGGTTAGTGTAGTCGCGTGACTTATCATTGTTATACTTGACATTGAGGCAGGTCATCTTTGAGTAGTCGATGCGGAGTGTGCAGCATCCGTTATATATGTTTTGACCGTCCAAAGCCTATGAACAATAAATAAGTATATTAAAATCAACTTTTATCCCTTTATATGAAGCGATATTTTGTAGTCTGAGATAGTGTAAATGGAAAGTAGTCAGAAAAGTCGTAAAGTTTCAACAAAAACCAAAATAAAACAAGTTTATGTTAAGGTGTCAAAGATCGTTATTTCATTTGGCGCTCCTATTTGTTTGACGGGGCAGCCTGTGAGCTGCTGATAACACCGCATCCGCATCGCGATAGAGAAGTGAATTAATTAAAATGCAACAGCACTCAACCCATTCCTGTGAGCTTTATGTTGGCCTTTCACAGGCAGAAAGTGTACATGATGCATTAAAAAGAAACAACAGAGGTTTTTCTTCTAAGAAATAACATTATTTCTTATTCAGTTTTATTAAATCAATTTGCTTCTTACACGTAGGTAACTGGGTCACAGGGGAACTGCTACTATCTAATTTAGCAAAGATAAACGTTGCTTCAGGGATTACTCGTGAGCAGTTTGCTTAGAGTATATAGACTTAAATTTTTAACTATTAAATGTCCTCTTGTAATTTGTTTAAAAATATCGCCTTTTTGGTTTGGTTAATTCAAACGTTTCAACCATTGTGCCTGTGGCGATTAAGGTAAAACAATTTCATTACTACCGTCAACTTGTCCGTCGCCTGCGGCTCGGCTGCTGCTTGCTACGTTATTATAAATTCAACATTAACCTTACTGTTGTTGGAGGACAATATTTGACATAGAGAACATTAAATTAATTATGACTTATGTTTTATTGATATTTCAGCAATGACTCATTTTATGTTAAATTAATTATTTTTGCATTCTTTGTCGCTGTATTTATTATACGGCGGAGCAATGAAGAACACACAATCAACCATCACAAATTACGAAAGACCCTCTAAAATCGTTGATTAAACCGCGCCCGTACTTCCTATAAATGAAGTTAAATTTGAATACCTTTTTACAATCCAATAAAAATTTCAGAGACGCAATGAATAAGTAAGAGTTCAATGTCGGAAAGCTGGAATATTGGCTGTAGATTTAATAAATTTCTGCTCTATATGCAAATGCGAACCCCTGATGTGTAGACGTGAATAGATTGGCTCGTTTATAGCTCAACTTATATGGAAATGCGAAAAGCACGTAAGAAAGCGTGAAGATCCGTTCAATATATAATTAGCTTTGTAAACCGCCACGCTCCGATTCGATTTTGTCGAAAATTGAATGAGGGTGAAGTGCGTAATCGTATACAATTGATTTATCTATCTATCATTCCTAATTCACTTACTTTAAAAAAATATAAACAACCGCATAATCATTTATATAGTAATCGAATATTATAATTTTTAATGCCTTCATAAACGTCGAGTGTGCAGTCATAATTAAAAATAGATAAATCCTCATAAACAAATGAAGAGATAGCGAAGTATGTATACAATTTTAATACACTATGAACCAGAACAAAGGCGGGCAACATTCAATTTAAACTTCGTTTTTTACCTTAGAGTATAAAAGAGCTTTAATATAATTTATGAATACATTTGCGTCATGGGTGAGTAAAGTCAATTTAAGTTCTGTGATTAATTACGGCGCAGGTTAGTAAAAATTAAATACCGTTTTTATTACCGATAATAAATTCATAAGAAGTGGGGTCGTGATAAAAAAAAAAACTAATAATCGTACAAACGTTATAATTAATTAAAGTTAACAAAGATTTTTTGAATTTAAAGTGTTATTGTTGTGAGTTATATATTTCGATCAATGAATTTAAATAACAAAGTTGTCATTTATTTTCTTATCTTATTGAATGACCAAAATAAGAAATCTCTTTCATTTATTCAGGCAATTAACAACTCTTCCAGGAAATTAATCAGGTTGACTTAACTTTAGAACTTTGCAACGGGGTAAATAAGACTCGTTTAAAATGGCGAAGAGGCTGCCTGAGCAGTGAGACAGAATCATCGTAAGACGTAACAAGTGTCCTCCGTATCTCTTAATCACGTCCCTGGTAATTGTTTTATCTTTAGCTCGTTAGAACTCGTTTAAGCAAAGCCTTCTTAGAGACGGATTAAGTGCGGTCCGCCTTAATCCACCCCCTGTTGCTAATTCTGGCGGTTTTTCCGCGGAGACCAGATAAACGTTTTTGTTAAGGTCCAAAGCTCAACGTTTAATATTTATAAGTGGCGACGTCACTCAGATCTGCGTCTGTTGCCAGTGCAAGAATAAAGACTACACCAGAATTCGATTCCTTTTCCCTATCAAAAATTATTAGGCATTACAAAAAACATTTTGCTCAAGCATGCTTAGATTTTTGAAAATATCATTAGATATTTTAGTCCATAAAGAACAATATACAATGAAAACACAAGCATCAGTTCACAATAGTCGTCGTAATTGAAGAGACACTCCAGGGAAAATATCGGCGGGATTGGAGCACGTGTACTTTAATTGATTGTATTAGGCGAGTTGGCATTCGGTCGATTAGTCACTGATAAAGACCACTAAACGGACGGCTGGACTCGGAACTTCGTGGGAAGCAAATACAGCTAAGTGCTTTTCACTATCAAAGAAATTGCACATTGATTGATAAATATTACTCCTTTTATCCAGTTATATGTTGCTATAATTTATTTTGTTTATTTTATTAACAGAACAGCTTTCCTCTTTATCTCTTATTAATATTTCCAATTACCTCAAACGTGAATGTATCCTACCGTTATAGGCACTGAGTTAATTAATTACACAAAGATACAGAGTATTGGCTGATACTTTCGATTATTATGTAAATTTAAATATTTATAAATTTGTATTAAAGTTATAAATAATACTTTATAAAGTTAAAATCGATTATTTATTCACTTAATTAATAACGTTCTTAATTGTTTAAAAGTTATAATATTCAATTATGACATTAATAATATACCTTTTAAAGTTAACAGTTCCATTAAACAATGTAATTAATACGTAAAGTTACCCTAATTGTGGGCCAAAACAGACATGAACGGTGCGATCATTGCTCAAAAACCGCTCCTCAGCACTCCCCTAATGAAACTCAATATTAGTGATTAACTCAGAAACTGAACTATATTGTGACATCATGAATAATGAAGCCTACTTTTGTTTCCAATACCGAGAATTGCCTTTGTATATAAACACTAGCTTTGTTTAAAACATAATGGCATTGTTCTACTTGCAACCAAGTAAACTTAGTCGAAACACATCACATATTCGGCAATTCTATAGGGTAGAAATAGATTTTGATTACAACTGAAATTTTAATTATAAAACTAAATAACATATTGCCAAACACAAAACTACGAAATATCGTATTGTAAAATTACAATAATTCAACAAAGTATAACAAACGAGGGGCGGACAGTAGATACAATATTCAAACAATGTTAGTGAAGTAGCAAGATGCAGTTTGGGAGCTGTTGATGGAGCACTGCAATCTAAACAGGACGGCGACGAGGGCGTGCAATTTTAACTACTTGCTTCTTCAAACTTAGATAATCTAGCCTGATATATTGAAACGTTTCATATTAGATTATTAGATGACAAATGAAATAGTGAAATGTATTGTCTATATTAGACAATTAATAGGACAAAATTAATATTATAATTTTCTTAACATGTAAAATTTAAAATTAAACCACACTAAATGTTTACCAAATTAATAATAGAGTTGATATAGTATAAGCAGCTTATAAAGTTCAATTAGCAATAAAAATAAACAATACCACTACTACGAGTTACCTGAAATATTTATGAAAACGTATAATTATATTACGCTTTTTAAGATGAGATCCGATCTAGTTTTAATGGTGACTGAACATTGCGTGCTCGGTGAAGCACGAATTGTAGCTGCAAGTATCTTGAAACTCGAGTAAAAACTATTCTTACCTATTTGAAAACGATTACGTTTTAATATTCAGTGAAATATAATTATATTTTTATTATAAAACAGATATAAATTACCTTAACATTGCATAATTTATTCTATCCTCCAAAGAGATTTGGTAATCTGGAGATATTACATTTTTCAGTGCCACTTCAATATTTTTATATAAGAAGAAACTTTTTAGGTACTCGTTTGTAGATATTAATGAATATTAAGTTCGTGTTTGGATATTAAAAGACCTGTTATCATAAAATAATCGTCGCATTAAATTGTAGGAGGATAACGTTTTGAAAACATTTCCTTATTTTTACAATTAACATAATGAATATTTGTAATATACCGTAATTATGACAGAGAAGATAATTTGTTAACTGTTTTTTTTTTCATAAATGTTATCAGAAGTAACGTGAGTGAGAGTGGATATATTTTTTTTAGTTATTAAAATAGTTGATATCGATAGAAAAACAAACAACATCCAACGATTCTAATTACACTTTAAATAAGAAACATTATATAACAATATACCTAGAGAAGGTTCAGTTTTCTTTGAAGTAAACTATAAAAAGGAGGTATCGAGCCACATTTTCGACAGATACATTGTTTGAATACGTCCCCGTGTTGACAGAAAGTCTCGCTCAGACGCGGTCGTGGTCGCGGTGTAAAGTGCTATTTTAAAAAGTAAACAAAAACCAACGCCTCGAACATTACCTCGGATTTTACAATATTGAACGTAAAAGTTTTAGTGATAGATGAGTCTGAAGGGGCACTCCTTTACACTTCGTACACGCCTTAAACAATTTTTAAAATGAAAATTGTTCAGTTTATTATCTTTTAATAAATAATATTATGTGCTATAAATTTTATTTCACACCATATTTAAAATAATATTTTTAGTGCCGTCACTATATAGCCACTAAAGACATAAACTTATATGTAATATACATACATAAATAAATTCGCGCAGATTAGAAATAAAACATCTTCAACTAAAATGAAATATTAAAAATAATGTGACTTTGAAAGTTATCCTTTCAGAGTTCATTTCAATATAAAAAAACAATTGATTAAATCAGTTCAGTTATTATAAGTGATAGTTACCGACAGTGTCGTTATGGATGGGGTACTAGAACTGAGGGTTGGCCTGCGCTCGAATGAATCACGTTGTTATCAATCACGGTGTATTGATGGAGTGTTCTGTTTTTTGATTAAAAGTCTCTTTGGTGCATTTATTTTGTGCAAATAGTACAAATATAAAATATGTAATTAACATATTTAAAGTAACCAATAATAAATATATAGTGTAAAACATACGGTATGTGAAGAGCAAATGTACAATTTAATTAGAAACCAAAATAAGTTTCCAATAACGTCGTTACGGAGGCGGACATGTTTACTCGTAAAATGTGATACGACAAATAGGTACCAGAATTGAGCACATTAAGAGCTTACATTTCGTGTCTGCGCGCATAAGCCGTCCTCTGAAAAGATTTGATGGCGAGGTTAGAGATTTATGTCAAGGATCATAGAGTCGGGGATCGGGGGATTTCAGTGCTCCAACATCCGACTGTGCCCTTTGTGACTGGAGCACTATCCGGCTTCACTTCACTTTGTACCTCTTACTTCTGCTGCCACTTACCTTGCGGGACGTTTCAATTTCATTTTGAGAAAAATCACCGACCGGCCCCTGAGTATCAAGCTCGTATGACGGCTCGAAGATATGTAATATCGTTCTATGATGAAACTAAATGTCAAATACTATATATTCCATTTTATATAACGTCACATAATTATTTTTTTGCGCTGGTCCAGCGTCGAAAGAAATTGACATCAACTTACAACAAATTTTACTTCTTAATACTTATGTTTAAGGACGAATATAAATAAAAACATACATACATAATATGATAGGATAATAATACGTCTGCGTAACATTCTGTGCTCGTTAGCGTACATAATGATTGCCAGACCTGTTACCGTAGCAACTCATCTCACGTAATTTAACTCCTTCATATTATTATAATCATAATAAATATACAATTACTGTTATTCTTCTTTAATTCACTAAAAGCTACCATCCGGTTATATTAGAATATACATTTGTGTACTATAATTAATTTCATTGCATTCGTTATTAAATTGAGAGTTAAGTTTATAAACAAAACAAATTTGATGCAAATAATATTTATTTAGATATCCAATTAGTAAAAAGTAATACCATTTAATGAAATGATGCTTAAAATTGAATGTTGATATTCGTTTTGAATATTAAAACAATATTGAAATCGGCAGTTAGTGAATTAAAAATAAACCCCACTTCTCTAGTTGCAATATTAAATAGCGAGTTATGTCCTATTACGTGGAACTTCAATTATGGTAGTCGAGTAGGACTTAGCGTTGCTAAGTTTTCATCACTCCGCGTTGCCGGTGATATCTCAATTTCACTAGAGGTTTCCTCGCTTGGGAGTATTAATCTGACGGTAAAGATATAAGCTTAAATTTTTATTTTCTTAGAACGCTTTTGCTATCATAATTCATTATAATAATATATGCATACAGATTATCGCTCTGCTTATAACTTGTGTCGGTTGCGCAGGATCCAGAGGAGTAGGGGAAAAGAGCATTTAATTAGACCGGATAATGTTCGCGAATTCATTAACAGATAACTACACCAGTATTATGTACTGTATATGAAAGCTTATTTTGTTTCGAAATGTGATTTGTTATATGACGACAAAACTAAAAAGACAATTTTTCTACTATCGACTCCAAAGTTATCTACAGCGTTTCAAAACAGTTTGGATATGAAAAAAACAAAGCTCAATAATTATTATACTAGCAAAGCGAGTTTGCGGAAGCCACAAAACGAAATTTAATTTGCCCTGAACGCTGCATCAGAAATAAAGTTAAAACAGTCGCTGCAGTAGGCGGCGGTACGCCCAACTTCTAACACAAATGAATAGCGAATGGGAAAAGTTGAGCCGAGAAAAATGATGTCCCAGACTGGGGTGTCGAGATTTTTATAAAAACTATTTATTTAGGAAGAGTTATTTAAAGATAAGTCGTATGGAATTTGTGATGTGTCTTGTCATTACAATATCATATATTCAATAGAATATCACAATTAAATTTTTAATGTAACACAAGTTACAACTAAGAACAACTATCAATATGAAAGTCTTAGACTAGTCGGTAACGCAGTCGGCATAGATAAGACTAAGTCATTTCCAGATAGTTCGAAGCGAGTCATTAAAGTGAATGGAACGTGCGGCAATAAGAACTTTGTTTTATAGCTTTACTTTACAAACAGTTAAATAAAAACAAAGAAGTATTCGCTACTCACCGTTTTCGCCATTTGCGCTGACCCGGTGTCTGGGTACTGGATTAGGGCTTGAAATGAATCTGCAAAAGAAATGCTTTACTGTAGAAAACTGTAATAAATCTTAGACTATCTTAAAAAACAATTTATTAGCAGGAATAAGATTGTGATTGTATTTCAATATAAATGAAATATATTTATTCGTGTCTAATCTTTTAGTGAGAGAAAAGAGAGGTTACTAGGTAATGGATGAAACTATTTTTTTAGAACTTAAAAAAAAATCCTCATGATATTTTCTCCACCCGCCGTTAAGCTTAAAGTCTGTGTAGCTAATGTCAACATTAATAAATAGTGTTAAGTTATTTATATGTGACTGTAACTTTAATGTAATATCAAATATCAATGGTTAAGAATTTAATTTGTTTTAAAGTGAGGGTAATTTGGTGCCAAGGAGAGGCGCAACCCAATTTGCCCCTTGAAGAGTTTGTTAAGATCGTCTCAGGTGCACCAGAGTTATTTTATCATCTACAACACTCTAGCAAATATGCGAAACAAGTTTCACGTAATTTTGCCTTCGTGAACTTGAGAAGCATAAATTGATACGTTTACTCACTCGATTCGGGAAAGTTGGAAATTTTGGCAGCAGAGACTTAATGTTATCCAACTATATTTTATTTGAAAATAAGTATAATATAACACAAATGTAAACAATAATTTATTATTTAATTTATTTTATACAATTCACTGGACAGCAATAAAGTTGAGGTCTCCTCAATTTAGGTTTTCAAGCATCATTGCGTCCGTTGTGATATAAATTTTCATTTTTAGCTATGAATAATAATAATACATTCGGCTAACACCTGCGTACCAAATGTACAATTATGTTTGATATTTCTTATGTAAGGCAAAATTTAATACAACCGTTCTAAACTTTTTCAACAGAATAGCTTTAAAAGCTAATTGCTAAACTAGATCAATAAATATTTTACGAATACTCCATAACAGAAATTTATTATAACAGAAATATTTAATGTTTATATTGGGAGGGTAAAAAATGTTTCCGTGTTTGTTCAGTTCTCAAATATTATAGACAAGTGACATTTCGTTTATAAATAATATTTTTTCGCATTTTCTCTGCACACACTGCACACAAAATATAAAACCTCTCAAATTAAAGCCAAAGAGAGATGCTGTTAATGATGATGAAAATGATGGAACTATTCTTTAAACATAAGTCAATACAGATTTTCAAATATGCCTTAACAATTTTATTATTAGACAAATTACTGATGGTATTCAGTTAAACTGAGGTAAGAGAGTACATTCCACACATAAACATAAATATACTCGTCTATAGAAATGCTTTCTATGAAATTATTACTTGCATTTAGAAATAAAAACTTTAATTAAATAACTCTTTATTAATAATATAAATAGGTTTATGAATTACTTTAACGAAGTATCTTTATTGTAAATAATATGATTTGTTAGGTTTTTATTTTATTTACTAATGTAATTCTACAATTATGGATATATATGTTTTAAAATAATTAAATACACTTTTCATAATTTATTCCTATTGTTCTTCTCTTATTGTATGTAATTATATTTATAAATGAAAACTTATTGCACATTTAATAAATGAAAACAAATGAATTTAAATAGATTGTCTCTAATTTATTAAACATTTTTTCTTTTGTGTAATTGGAAAATACATTACCCGTTTTTACAATTAACATTATTAATGTACATATTATAATAATAATTGTTTATTATGCTATACAATATTCATGAAATAATTAAATATATAAATCTGTTAACTTGTTAATAGATTTGAACAATTTAAAAACTCGTAATACAATGAATTGAATCCAAGCATGATACAAAATTTTTGCGACAAAAATTCAGGCATAGTTAACAACAGCCGGGCGGAAGTTTTTAAAACAACTTCGCCCGGTTACCCTTTATACGAATTTATTTATTCGAGTTGAAATATTCGAAGGCTAATTCAATAACGATGCTTGCTTCGATTGCGCACAAGAAATTTAAATGATTCCAATCAATCCCTATGCGATGTTTTGAGTTTCATTAAAAATTCAAGTGGAACACGCAATTACTTTATGGAATATTTAAGTCGAAGTATACGAAAGCATAAGACGGTAGCTGAGGTTGTAAATTAAAATTCCCTAATCCGCATTTCCCTGAGAAGGAAAGAGGTAGCATCCGTAGCCTCCGCTATGTAAATTTAAGCGAGGTCTTGTCTCCTCCGGCCAGCCGATTACAATATAATATGATATCTTAAATCTTACCGCTTTTGCTCCTTGCAATGTCGAACCTGAAAGCATTTTCGTTCGCAATTTAGGCACCCTTTCATCTTGCGACACTCAAGCATTTGCAAAGAGTAAAATAAGAACCAGTAAAATAAGGCTTAACCGCGATTCCTTGTTTGAAATATATGTAATTTTAAGTAAGCATATAATTATATATTTTTTTAATTTTGTCGCGATATTACGTTTGAATTCTTTGTAACGTCGAAAAGAATGTATTACATTTCTGTATATATTTATATATAAATATAATTAAATTACATTATGTAAAACAATTCATAGATAACGCTATGATTTTCGTTATTTGTGTTTGTTTATCGACACGTCCAAGAATAGTGAGGGGGCTATCACACGTTCCTAATCTCGGAACAAATCTCAATGAAGACCGCCCTAATCCTCACCCCTCTGCCCCCACCCTTCGATTGGCATTATTAAGGTGTAGCAGACCGCTACAATTATTATGCGTCGCCTGTTTGTGGTGGTCTTTGTAGGATTCTAGTAATTAAGCATTTGATTCGACGAATGATATTTTGTTATTTTAATATCATTGATAACGTGATTTGTTTCTATCTCTTTATCAAATTTACACTTATTGCAATTAAACAAAATACGAAAAATACAGATGAAACAAATTAATAGTATCAATTTTACGTATTTAATAATACTAACAATCAAATAACGGGCACAAATCGTTCGTCAAACTTTCTGCAACAATTTTCAACTTCGTCCCTTTATTATTAGTAATATAATAAAAACTTAGGGAATATTCATTAGATAAACTCGATAAACTTACGAAAATAACAAGGAGAAACAACATGAATCCTAAATTGGTAACAACTTCTAAGTGGTTGAAGTTATAAACCATTTTCGGTGGCCATCCCGAATGAGAAATATAAGAGCGGGTAAACACTGAATTATGCAAAACATTAGAGACATTGTCATAATGCTATTATAAAAGTAATAAAAATTATAACAATGTAATACATTTGTTATAATTTTACTAAAGGTCGTTTGCTTTACTTATAAAATTACATTCATAATCACTTTAAATTATTAAAATTTCTTTATTTGAAAAATTTACCAACTTCTTGAGAAATATGAGACTTTTCCATTCCTTTCCACATTCCTTTTTGTCAAAAATATAAATATTGTATATAAGTGAAAAACACGATGCTGACATCGGATTCCCCTGACATTACTAATATAATCGCGCATTATAAGAAATATCAAAATGTCAACAAAAATAACGTAATAATACATTGTTTAGGATAATGGATAACAAAAGAAAATGTGAAGAAATGTGAACATTAAAGATGACTCGCCGAGGCATTATAAGTTACTTAACTTTAGTAGGGATGGTAACGTGTGGAGTATTGAAAGTGAAATGTATACGAAATGTGTGCTTTATTTGCTCCCCACGAGACAGGATAATTGAAGTAGGGATTTATATGTTTCGGATCTACGATCTACTACGGTTGGTACCTTCCAATTCGGATTTGTATAGGGCGAATTCGGTATATTTGTCTATCGCGAGAGGTAGAATTGCAAACCTGGGAATAATGCTATGTGTACTCGACAATATACAGATATACATTTATATATACATCTTTATATTTAATATAAAAAACTACAGTAATAAAATCTTTCTTGAAATAGAAATGCAATTTGGGAGTAATGGACAGGTTTAACAAGTAAAATGAAAAAAAAAAAGTTAATGACGCTGCATTTATAAAAATGCTCAAAACCAAGTGGGACAACGAGAACTAAACGGTGAACTGGCGTAGACAAAAGCTTTTACAATTGGACAATGACAAATGCGGTAAAAAAGAAACAGTTCGGTAACGTTGCAAGGGTCGTTCGGAAATTGGAATCACTGTATTAACTAAGTTCTGTCGAGATACTGACGAATTATGAGAGCTTGTGTACTAAATAACAAATACGACTGAAATGAAAATAAAATTAATGGAATGGTTATGCAAATGTAAGTCGATAGGGTTTGAGCATTTTCGTTGGAATGAGGTAATTTTTTTGCAAAAATTTTAACATCTTTCTTGAAAATGTTTCATAATATTTTAACAGTAACAGATGTCATTATTTTATTAGTAGAAAAGAATATCCTATATAAATAAAACATAAAATTCTGTTAACAATATACATGTAAGGTACATTAAAATATTAACGAGGTACATACTATACAACAACAACTCGATACACACGTATAACATACACAGAAAACAAATACATATAAATAAGTATAGTGTAAGATATTCGGAAGTTTAAAACATGATTAGATATTAACGAAGTTTATAATTAGCAGAAAGCGAGCAGTACACAGTGGGTTACATCGCCGTGGGCAAAGCTTATCAAATATGTACCTACCAACCTGGCAGGCTGTGCCGGATTTATTTAGGTTATGCATGAGGGTACGATTTAAATTTTAAACGGATTGCGCCCTTGGATTTTAGACCTGCGTTATGTTTGGTAAATCTATCACTAGAACAACCGCGGATTAAATTAATTTTAATGCCGGCCTCGATTCGATTATTAATAGGCGTTTTACTCACAGTTACCCTCTCGGGACAAATACATGGTAGAGCGATAAAAGGATTATATCGTAATTAGATTCGAAAATTAGTATAACAAATGTGGCCTTATGCTGGATAAATGATTTAAGGGATGTTTTAAAGTTTGGGATATAATTATAAATTTATTTTAAATGTATTTTCATATTCAATCAGGAACATTAAACCTTTTTGTTTTCTAATATTTCATTATTAGTGGTTTGCAAATAGTTTCTTAATGATCAAAAGCTCCTTACTTGTACCACATGTCTATCCAAATATTACCTAGTACGAAACAGTCTCAATGTTAATAATTATTAGTACTTACCAGGTAAGGTGTATTTGTAAATATTATATGATACTTACTATTTTTAGTGAAGGTCACAATCTTGAGCACCTTTCCGTAGCGCTGGAAGATGGAGTAGAGCACGTCGAGGACTATTGGATACAGCATGTGTTCTATTATAACACGTAGGACCGTGTTAGGGCCACCCTGTAGGTCACACTGCTATCATTAATTCTATGTACCGTATAGTCAATTGGATATAAATTACTAAGGCCTTATGTATAATTATTTTTAAAGTACTATCTATTTTATAATTCTAAATTAAACTTGCAAAAGCATATTGCATAAACTAAGTTTTTAATTAACAATCTTGCAAAGTATAATTAAAGTGTATTATGATAAAGGTAAAAATTATTATTTAGAAATAATAATGGCTTATTAGTAAAGTGGTTAGTGGTTCTGATTGCTATAGCAACCACACCACCACCACCACCGCCACCATTACACTATTGTTAACCACAGATTATTGTTTCAGATTGCGGTGTATATTGTCTGTTATTTGTTTTATAATAAAAGTACCTGCGACACAGGAACTATTCTTTAAAATGAATGTTAATTGAGAAAAATATGGGTAAAACTTTAAATTTATAATGATTATATTAATATAATATTAAATATTGTTAAAAATAAAGTCTGAAGAGGTAAATTATAATCTGTCAATTCGCACCCATTAGCTATGTATTTAGCAACATATGTTTTATGCAAACTAATGTATTATGCACACTCTTTGTATGCGCTTCATATACATCTTAGCAGCAGATATTCCCGGAGGACTATAAATCTGATTTACGGGACGAGCTTGTAATATTTAAGATGGTCTCTATAATCAGCTTTTCGGTTTAATACTAAATAGATAATCTTCTTTGCTTTACCTCACCCTTAGGTAATGTTAATGTACTATTTAATACTTCGAGTGTACGGAGGCTATTATCCTGATATATGTTATTAATAAACTAAATCATACGTGCCCATGTGCTTGTGTACGAACAGGAAAATTATTTTCAGCCTGTTCTGTAACGTAGGGTTGTTATAACTTTGAGGTAAATCTCATGAAGATAAGTCGATTTTAATGCCGTTATTATTTTTTCATTATCATCTATTTATTTGAAATTATTTTATTTACGTTTTACAATTACAAAAATAAATAAACTGTATGGACAGGAATAATGAGTTGATTTATGGTAGTATACAATTACACCAACCTGTATTTCAGTGCCACCGTTCGCAGGTTGCAGGGCCGCCCCTGCGCCTGCTACGAGAGCTGCCCCTGCGCTGTTAGATATTGCCTGAGCAGCCTGCAGTGCTGCTTGTGCAGACGCCGACTAGGGATAAGATTAACACTTTAATTTTATCATTATTATTTTTATATCAAGTTAGATATCATATAATTAAGAGCTCTGATTGATTATAATTTGTAAAACGTTTTAAATCAGTGTTTTCAATACTTTATGAAATCATACCAAATATAATAAGAATTTTCTAAAATACCTGATACAAAATATTTTCCTACAATAGTAAAATAAAGTGAAGCCTAGTCGCAAAATGTAACATTGTTACCCGTAATAAAATACATTAGGAGTTACGTAAAAAAAATAAATATGTCCACTTGTTTCTTATAAGTCGGACAACAAAAGAACGCAATACGAGTTATCTTCCGCACACCTTGGAGTGTTCCAGGACTATGAGATAACATTGACCGCCTCAGACAAAGGGACGCCATAAACTTATTTTGTATCGTCGGGAAATCCACTACTTTGTTAGAAAATACGGTTCGTGAATGCCCTTTACGCGATATGTGTAAATAAAATAAACCTCACATGTTATGAACAAGCAATCCTATGTAAATAAAATATAGCTCTATTTTATTGCTTTTCATATTATATACATTTTAAATTAGTATATTTGGGATAGGTCGAGAATTTGAAATACAAAATAGATAAATATAACAACAAAGCTGATATTCTATGATTCTCGTTTTTTATTCAACGGATTTTAATAAAATATATTTGCATTTTAGAGCCTTAATATTTAAGGAAATATCTGATATAACACTTTCAACTTTACCGCCAGTTATAGATGTAAAGCAGTCGAATTTGGTGTCATATATAGCTTTATAAAAAGAAAGAACGCCTAATTAATTGACGATACCACTAAAAAATGTTTTAAATTTTGAAATAAATAAATACTATAGTACATTAATTTTATTAATTGAATATATAATTCTTAAAGTTTATTCGAAATATTGAATAGTTATAATATATTCAAAGTAAATAATCATATATTCAAAGTATATACAAAAAGTACCAAAAACATTTTCTAATTATCTTAGAATAAGGTAATTAAAAACTACTAGTCATATAGCTTGATATTTAAAGTCAAATCTTCAATTTTCAATCTTTGAACGCTAAATTGATTGCTAATATATTCTGCGTTGCAATACCGGTAAACAAAATGAAAATTCAAACAACGTAACACAAAGGAAATTTTAGGTGAAAAAGAGCCGTAAAACTTGCAAATTACACGTCCATCGATTTAAACATGAAGTGTTGAACATGATCAACGTAACATAAAAGGGTGGAGCAAATGAAACGTGCGCTGAAGGAGGACGTCATGATCGCACAAACCGGCACTCTTTGATCCTATATTTTCACATGGCTTTGTGCTCGACGACAAGCTGACAAGCGTGCAGGCCAGACACAAAAATAAGGCTTTAACCGTGTCATGGTAAGCCTGCCGTCGACGACAAAGGCTCCTGTACAAATTCACGTTGACTTTGCCTTGCCTCTTTTCCTGTTCCTTATAAAATATTGTTATTTAATGAAAATACGACTTTAGTTTGTATAATTGAATTATTAAGAAAAACATTTTATAAATCAGCACAAATAAATTTCATAAACAAAGTTCTTGTAAATAAGAAGAAACATTTAACAATTCCGATAAAAGACAAAGTAAATTGCTTAGCAGATAAAAAATTGATCAAAAGACTAAAAAGATTTCCTTTTGGGGACAAAATTCAAATAAAGTCACAAAGGGTTTTGACATAAAAGTGTGGCAGGAATAATTGAAATCCCGATTTCTTGAAAATATTTTTCCAATAGTTCATTGAAAGTGCAGTGGCAAACTCTGGAGTTATTTAAAAGGTCTTATTTGAAGGAAGGGCAATCTTTCAGCGACCGCTGGCAGACGGTCGGGTCTACGTTGAGCGACAAAATAACTCCTTCCGCCATCGAAGACTTCTATTCAGTAACCACAAAACCTTTTGCATCGCATGATTGGTCAAAGGCTTGCATTCTATACGTTTTTTCAATGCATCGTCTTTTCTATGAAAGTAAATAGTTAAATGTTAAAACAGTAGATATTTTTAGAACTAGAACTAAAGCATCAAAATATATTCTATAAATATATATAATATATTCTGAGAAATAATTGACATATTTTATTTACATAAATACTTAATAGTTAACTTAAAAAACTTTACAGTCACAGTAATGTAACCTCTAATATAAACTGAGATAACAACGTGAAGTCTGAATATTTCGACTGTTCGCACAAATCCCTCATTATAAGTTTTAATATACCAAGACACAGAGACATCTGGGTTCGCGCCGTCTGAGTATTAAAATATTATACGTCGATAATTGCCGAATTATTTAATCGTAAAAAACATTTTTTATTGTATAATTGTTGTAATATATATTTAAGAGAACTTCAATAAGAGAGCTATTTAATTAATCTATAAATGTAAATGTTGAAAATGTTTTAGATGTGGAGAAAAGATAAAATCCCATTACCGAAAACGTCAAACGTGAAATAATAATAAAAGATCTGTCTTTGAAATCGTCACGAAAAATAAGTCCTTGATAACGTTAAGGAGACGTTGCCTCAGGGCCTCAGTCACATCATTATGAAGTATGCTCCTCAGTGCTGAAGAATGAAATAGGACCGACAAAGAAATGTCAAAATATCCCCACAATATGTTATACAGAAATAAAATCACAACATTTATTGGTGTTACCAGTTTATTTTAAACCGATAGCTTTGCGAAATTTGTTAAAATATGTATAGAATATCCGTTAGAATGTGTGAACGCGTGACGGTTTAAAAAATACCTCTAATACACAAAGACAATACCACATCAAATAACGGCTAATAAGTTGTATGTTTATAACAAGTTTGCGTTTGTACTTAGTAATTAAATGACAAATATGTGAAGGGAAACTTCTCAAAGCGCGTAACAGATTAAAGCAAATAGATAATAGACACCTAGTTGTATCCATTTTCAGTTTAATCATCACATTAATTAGCCATTGTTTACCCAGAGGCTTGTTTGCATTGTTGACAATCCGATCAAACAACTATTATACTATTGATTAATAAACAATGAGATTATAATCATAACTTGTGCGTAATTATTAATACAATTTAATTATTCGTACGGTTTGTGAGATATCATTTACCAAATAAACCTATTATATGGTTTAAAAGAATATATGTAAACAAATATAATTGAAATGTGATTATATGTTCTCTGTAGTTGTATATTTTCGTTCAATTCAAAGTAATACTATACTTAAACATTGTTGTGACTTCAAGTCTATTGAGGTTCAAAAGCCGGTTATCGATGCTCAGTAAGTGTTTCTTGAACATATTGTTCCTTTTTGTTCAATTCAACCAATTTGTTCCTTTGCCAGCTGTGTGTCGTTACAATTTTTATAAAAGTACATTTTGATAACCATATTATTGCTTTCATATTTCAATTTAAGTAAGCGGCTTTTATTGATGCCAGGTGGAGTTTAGACAGAGGCATGGTACTTATAATTTATTGTTTAATTATACATTTAATTCAATTAAAATATTATTAGTGTTGATATGTAATGCTCAAGAGCACAGGGGCTTACCAAATTTGGCCAAGATCTGACAAACATCCGTTCATAGGATACGGTAATCAATAACAAAATTTAGATTTTATTATTAAAACGCATGAAAATTATGTAATTATCTAAACATAGAAAATTTTGTTATTATATTCCTCTTACATTATAAATTATATATTTAATTAATAAATAGGTATTTAATGTACTAAAGTTTTAAGCTTCTAGTTTGTGTGTAGATAATATTTACTGTGAGGGACGAAACCACAAAACTCTTGCGAAATAAGACAAAATGCCAGAATACGTTCAAGGAAGCGTTATCTTAAAAACAGATGTTTACAATTAGATTTGAATACATTTCAATTAAGATATAAAAAACTATTTATAAAATATGAATGGTTGACATAAAATAAACAAAACCGTCAAGTAACTTTAAAATTCACACATAAAAAGCAAAAGCACTTAAGATCTAACCATATTCAAGCTGCGAAATTTAAACTGGACGTGAATTTTACACGAGTGGGATAAAGTCTTATAAAAAAGATTCACAACAAAAGAAAAAATCAAAAGCCCGAAGTGTAAATTTGTTTTGCGTCTATTTAGAACCACACGATTGGAATTGTTGCTTAAAAAAATATAAGAAATAAAAGGGGATAAAGTAAAGGATAAAGATATTTGTATCAGAATACTAAAAAGTTTTTTAAAAAGTAATAACCAAACGTAATAACCAAAAACACGAGAAAATCTTGTGATAACTATTAGTGTTGATGATATAAAAATGTCGATTCTCTTTAATTTTCAAAGCGGTGGCGAAATTGTGCCATTGTTTAAATACTTTTAGGACTTTATAATGTAACCGCACTTATCCCAAATAGTGTCGACGTATAATAGTGGCAGTTTACTCAATCAGATCCGAACAACGAAACTTACAAAGCCGAAGCGGTATGCGGGTTTATTGAATACTGTAATCTTAATTGTGGGCCTCTCATGCCCCCTACAAAGATTATATTAATAGTTTGACTGCACCGCAGACCGGGGTTAATTTTCCCCATTGGTACCGGGTTATGTCCTATCTATTACCTAATATAATTTGCTTGTAGAAAACTAATTGAACTATTATTATATAATTAAGTATACAATGTGTGGTAGAATAATTAAATACTTCGAATTATTTCTAATTGTAAAATATGCAATTACTAAAACACCTATAACAGATTTTAAACGTGTAATTAAATATACATATTTATTTAAAACTTGACTTTCAGTCTTAATTCCGATTAAACTGAAATATCTTATTAAATACTAGAAGTTTTTTTGATCGTTTGTTGTTTCAAGTAATACATATGTGAAGCTAAAATACAAAACTAATATTAGTGTAATAAATCTTACCGCATTGCTATGAGTCTGATCGGTCTTGAGCTCCTTATGGTTGGAGAACTGGACGTAGACAGCGCGTCCACGCAATTGGGCCACGCAGCCCCCAAAGTACGCTACCATCGCAACCGCCGATATCTCTTCCGCCATCTCCAGGAAAGCCTAAAACGAACACACGTAATATCAACAACGCTTTAAAATGTATGTAATTTCACAAATATTTGGAACTTCACTATTAGTGAATGCGACCATATCATTATCATATTATTGCCCCAAAATATTGAATCTGTCAATTATTTATTTGATACTATTTATAAACGTTACATAACGAAGTAAGAAGTACGAAGGAAAATATAAATTGAGACCTAGTGTGGGTATATAACAAATATTACCAAATCTAATCGACCCGGAGCCGGGAGTAGAATATCCGGGAATGAAAGATGAGGCTTCGAAGAGGTCTCATGTCGCATATGTTGTACCCATATATTTTGTTATAGACTTTTATTATATAGTTATGATATCGACACCTTTTTTATGTAACTCTAAATAGATAATTTTCGAAAGTTTATTTGATTTTAGTAATCGCCATTAGCATATAATGTTTTCAATCCCGATATTTACAATTTTCAGTCTAATAAGGTTCTATTAAATTACCTCAATTTTGGTTTAGGTAGTGTAGCATAATAATAATTCTATTTGAAAGCAATAAACCTTGTTAATACTTACGTGCTATTGCATTCTGAATTATCTGAACATACAACATAAGCAGCTTATAAATTTGCTAGCAGGTATTTCTAACATAATTCGTTGAATGAATACATCGCTACGCAATGTTATCGTTACGTGCCGGTAACGAGGTTTTGTGTCGGTGGCACCGTGGTCTGCAATTAATCGGCTCTGACAGACACTTCCATACATAAACCTAGTGACCAAACAACGGGACTGATCCGCATATGCACTGCATCGTTCCCTAAATGCGTTATGATTTCCATGATAATTTTAGAGTGAAAATTTTACTTGGGAACATCCTATTCCATGTGCGCGCAATTCACGACCGCAGAATCCTGCTTTTGGCATTTTAACATGGCCGACCAGCGCAAAATATACCGGTAGGCCTGTGTAGGAAGCCGCAAATTAAATAGAATTTGTCTGCTGCTAATTAAAAAACAAATACGTTGTGAAAAGCGAGCGGAACTGGGAATTTAAACAAACTGTACTACCTTCACCGCAAAACTTAATAATTATGCAAATAAGACAACTTCGTTAGAAAATAATACAAGAGTATACTTTTATTTAAATAAAACATTTGATTTTAAATCATTTTAATGAAAGAAATATGATTCTTTATGATAACTTACAATTTGAAAGTATATGAAATAAGTTGACCGTCGTACATTAACATTTAAATTATGAATTGTTTCATAAATCAGATAAATTAAGGTAAATTAGTGCGCACAAATTAATGAAAGCATAGTTGCCCGCCGCACGAGGCTCGATCGTAAAATAGTGTCAACGGCTCTTCGTTTTAATCACCGAGAGTGGAAGCGATTGTCCGCACCCACTCACATCAATGTTTGCCCACCTCTCGACAAATGCCGCCTTTGTAACTGGACTCTCAGAGCTTCGGTTACCATCAAATGCGATACTTTTCATCATTCTCTTACATACTATCAAAGGATCGAAAGCAAGTTGAGTTTTAGAGTGTTTTATTTAGATTAGTTTTAAGGAAATCGAGATAATACCGAACTTGGTGTGCGCTGTCCTACTACTATACCTCTCCATTATATAGAAATTCAAATTATTATTCTCCCTACACCGAGGTTCAGCGAGGAGTGTTAAATAAAATTTCACGTATAATATTTGGAGCGAAAATATTAGAAATTTAAAATGTTAAATTAAAGTAAAAGCATTTAAATTTCATTGTGCTTGCACTCCGGAGACAGAAATGAAAAGATACAGAAAATTTCATAACAAAAAGCAAGATCAGACCGTTCATAAAAAAGGGATTCGACCTGTTTCTCATGCTAGAAGAGAGATTGGTGTTCTTCACGGCACGATATATACGAGGTGAATGCCATAGGGCTATTTATTAGATAGGATAACATTGTGCCCCTGTCTGCCCTATTGCCGGCACGTAATAAGATTTCATTTTATTATTTTATTTTCCGCTGTAAACTAACTCATTTTAATTTGTAAGTCCCCGCTGCACGTGCTTCCGAGCCTATTTTGACGTATAAAGCGTAATAAAATCTCTGGATGTCGTAACTTATTTGGGTTCACTGCACGCAGAAACAGTTTAATAAGAAACTTGAAATTGTTTAAGGTTAAGTTTATTGAATTTATGTAATATATAGAAATAATAAGCAAAGGTTTTTTTAGCATCTTTAAAACGTACACTGTGTCTGTTAACAAAAAATAGTCCATAATTAAAGTTCATCATCATCAAATCATTGAAGTTATAGATGATAAGATAACGTATTGCGGGAGGAAAATTACAGTACGTATTGGTTTTTATCAAAAATTAATATATTATGTTACGTAATGATAACATTCCGATGTTGTGAATATTGATATATTGTTTCTATATATGTTTATATTTATTTATAAACAATTTAACCAAATTTACTCATAAAAAATCCTGTCAAGCAATAATAGGTAAAACCATAAATTTATTATATATAATTTACCACCGCTGTACGAAAAGATAATCAAAAGAAAAAAAAATGATTTAACATGCCCTTCCGACGAGATATTCGCAACTCAAATTGAAATTTATTTTCACGTCGCCATCCCTGAATTGCGCTAAGTAGAATTTTGATGGAATTTCGCATCCGAGATAATTTATTATAATTTCCCCCTCTTCTCTAAATACTATGTAAAAAGTATTAATTACCGACCTTAATTATTATTTATTACAAAAAGCATAGATCTGGATTGAAAAATATATGATAATTATATTAATTTGTTATAATTTTCACTCAAATCCATAATGGTGGTATTCGATTATCAAACCAATATACTTATTGTGGTTAATTATATTTTTTATGGTATTAATGATAATTTAATTATGATAACAGTCAAGAAAAGTAAGGTATACAGGAAACTCATTAATAGGAAAGATATAATTAAAAATAAATATTTCGTATTTTTTTCTTTTGAAATATATTCATAATAGGAAAAAGAACATGGTTTATTTAAGAGAATTTTAAATCTTAGAAATAGGGGGATATTATTTTTCAGTTAAAATTAAACATTTTTTTTTCTTAAGACGAAAGTATCAAAATTCACAAAACACACAAAAAACAGGTACAAGATGAATAACGAAAGATATTTCCGAGACTGTCTGGTTTCAAGACGAATAAAAGATTTGCGGTTTTAGTTGAATAAACTTTACAGATGTCTACTAATACTGACTTTAATTTTGTAAAAGTTTCACAGATTGAGCTTAACGATTACTTTGCGATTTGAGATCATGAAATGCTTATAATTCTAAAAACATTTTCATAAGCGATCCTTAATTTTTAGTTACAGTATTAAAGTTATTTTCAAATTTTATATTGTTATCACAAAAATCTTTTATAAATAAATTATGTGTAAAATGTAGTATTTCAAAATGTAAACAAGTAGACGATTGCGTGATCTAAAAGTAGAAGCGGTCTCCCTAGCTAACTAACACAAACATTGTAACTGGGTTAGTGTTCCCTTTTTAACTGTATCCATAGGTAATATAAAACGGGCATCAAGTACAACTCCACAATGGTTAGCGGCCTATTTGCGGAGACCGCACCGCCCACTTGTTGTGCTTCCGTAGCTTCTATTGTAGTTACATGACCGAGTTCATATATTAATTCCTACGTGAATTATCTTTTTGAAAACCATTTCGCGTAAAATTTTCAGTTTTATAAGGAGTGTTTCATTTTTATCTTATAAAAATTCCGATTTTTTGCTATAAATGTTTGTAAAATCTTTTAAAAATTATTAAAGTAGCCATTTAAATATACTAGCTCAATAAAATTAAGTTACTAATTTTGAAATGATCCGCGTTATAAATAAACTGGCTAGCTTGAATGCAAAAAGCAAGTACGCTTGTTGTTGCAAAATAGTCGTCAAAACTTTCTTGGGCCGTAAAGTAGCATAGAGAAGTTAAAGCGATTTGTTCATTATTTCTGCTCTAAATATTCCGGTTCTATGACTTTAGTAGAAAAGAAATAAGAACTATATTTGCACTTTATCCAACGTTAGTTTTAAACTTCAATAGGGTTGCTATAGTTGTTTACCAACTTGGATGAAAAATATTGTCTTCGATACCCTTAAATATAAAGTGGTATTCATTTTTATATCTGTAATATTTTTTACCTCAAAGAAAACCAGGAACAAAAAAGTTTAAATCGTTTCCTTTTAAATTTGTTATTAAATAACAAAACTCATGTAACAACGAAAAACCTTATCTTATATAACAAAATAAAAGAAATAAACAATGTTGCTTCCAACGTTTAATTATTGTATACGTCAGAAAAACAATACGGCCTGCAGCAATAGAAAAGTTACGTATAATTTAGCGTCTTTACCTGATTTTTTCCTTTGAGAACGAGTACGTTGGTGACCCGCCCGAAGGGCAGACCCAGCTGTATGATTTCAGCCTCCGTCGTCTCGTTGGGTATATTCCGTATGTGGATAACCCTTGACGGCTTGCCGACATTTTGTTCCAGTTTCACCTGTGAAAGAATATAAAAACTAAGCACAACTTTAAACGGAAAAGACGTGAAAGGAACTGCGACAATAGTAAATTTTGAGTCACTAGACTGGCGTTGTTTCATGTTCTAAGTTAAATTATTTACTGTACTTGAACAATTTGTGTTAAGTTTAAAATGAAATTAACTAAACAATAAATATTTACTACAGAAATAAATTGATTATTCGTGTAAAACATATATAAAATTTTGTGTACAAAATTCTTTACAAAAGCACAGAGACAAAAGGAAGACTACGAGTACACAATTATGTATAAACAATGTTAAAATATTTTTAATTCAGGTCGAGGGAGCTTCTATTCTTGGTTAATGGAGAATAATGTTTGTATGAATAACAGTTTAAACGGCGTACAAAATGACCGCTCTAATATACATAAATAAAGCTAGTATTGTTCGCGGGAAGAGTCGGTTAGATAATTGAAAAGTCGATGTAGTATAATTGTCGAGGCTTATCGGTCCCGACCCGATGTGGGCGCTATTGTTCCCCTGAGAGCCTTTTCATTACGGCGGACCCGAAGCGAAGCCTCCGATATATTGTAGCTTTGTTTGACACCTCACTTTCCATTGAGGTGTAAAAAATTACCTGAACGGTGAACTTTTAAAATTATTTTGAAATATATATGTGTAAAAATCAACGTGTTGTATCACGAATATCGAACAAAAATTTCAACTTACGAACATAGACTTGGTACTAAATTCAAGAGACTATAGACGGGATAAAATATATTCATAAAAAATCATAAAAATCTATGAATTGATATTAATTATATAACAACACTCCTTAATCTGATAAATTATATACCTCGTATATTCGGTAAATGAACAGAATTAATAGTTGATATAAGGTCCCTAAGATTGAAATACAACTCAGTAAAGAAGAAATATCTGGAGTGTTCAAGTTTTTCGAGTATTCTGAGGAAAATTCCTTTATGTTCCTTTTATCGACGAAGCGTAAATGTCTGACAAATGAGCAGACCGTTAGTTAGTCATTGACTACTTTATCAAAGAGATTCACTACTTTGATAGTATGGATTTGAAAGTAAGACCCTTGTTAGTTGTTTTGTTTCCACTTTATCATATTATTATTGTTATTTATCAGGTATTCCATAAATAAAAACAAATGTTGAAGTAGTACGTACTATAATATTTTGTTCTATGGTCGGTATTAATATGATAAATTATTTTTGACGTTAATTATAATTATAATTGCCGGTATTAAGTCTAATTAATCAATTAGTATTTTTTTCTGTAACATAACAAAAACTAGCTGCCAGAAGCTCAGTAAAACTAATGAACATTTTACTTACGCACCAATGGAGAAAAAATCTCTCTGTTAAAGAGATTTAATGTAAACCTAATAAACTGTTAAGCAGAAGAAAAATAAACAGACATCTTGTACAACAATACGAATTGTACAATCGACATCAAAAGAAGCAAATCTCCGTAAGTAAATAAATAAAAAAATATTATTCCAAACTCAGTTGCAAAAGGAGGAATAAATCGGGGAGCACGTTTACCTACCTTTCTGTATGTTCTATCCTTGCAAAAGAAAACAACTGGTACGTAAAACATAAGGAAGGACATTACTTTCGTGGGTCAGAAAATCTGCGAGGTACGATTTCCACATCAGACACTTTAAATCATCCGCTCTGTCTCACATTTCATCCATAAATATTAAATCTTAGATACGTTCTTGGAATAGAAAAAAAAGATATTATGTGACATTTCTTACGAGGATTCCCGAGAATTGGTCAATTTTCCTGGTGATCGCGTCTCCGTGTTTATTGAAATACTATTTCTCACTTGGTCGCTTCTTTGGATAGATCATGAACTCTATCTTCTATACTCAATTCAATTAGTTAACGTTTGTGATAGGTTACATTGTTATAATCAATTTATAATATCCTTAAAATAAAATTATAAAAGGAAATGTATATAAAATTTTAATTAATGTTTTTATATCTTGAATTTAAGTTATAATTCGTAGTCGTATAAAATATAAGGGATCAAATGACCTCATTCGGCTTTCAAATATATTACAGGAGGCAGATTAAAGATTAGCACACATATTAAGGTTGTTGACAAAATGGACTTGGGAAACGGTTAGGGTGGCGGATAAGCCGCACGGTACACCTTAGGGTTGGAGGTAGTTTTTAATAATACATTAAGATGAAGACGTTGATAAAGTTATACATCTTAATTTTAACAAGTTAAATATACAATTAATAATTTTACATTTATATAATTTAGATAGATTATATAAATAGTCGAGTCCACCGGTTAGCGTACTTACTTATTCCAGAAGTTTTACGAGCGGTTTACCGTAAGTGCATACGAAGCAAATTGCTGTGCTACTTCAAGTTAAGATGATATACCTAGATAAACTGCAAAATTTACATACGCGAATATGTTATGTAAAATATATAATAATCCGTTTGTTAAGAGAAAGTACCGACTGTAATCGTAATTGGATACCACACATTACGTCATAATTAGCTTGCGTGTTAACTATATTTTATATCAAAATAATACTATGTTTTATATACAAAAAATGCTTTTAATAATATCACAAATCTACTGAAAAGATATTTAATATCACATAAAGCAGATAATAACACAAACAGACTAGTCTATTTTATGATTATTAAATACAGAATATCAAATAACCTCACCGGTGAAACTTTTAATTAGCAGCTTCCAGATTATATTGTTCATAAATGTCCAACATAACTTTTACGTTATAACAGATCCAAGATCCGTGGATGTTTTAGAACTTTGATTTTATTACGCAACCTTATTTTATATAAAACAAATTAAGTGATACTTCTCGTGACAGATCTTATTTATTTGTTATCTCTTTTATCTTTCTATATCTTAAATTATATTCAGTTCCTAATTAATAGAAAAATAATGAATATTTTTACAATTATTTTTATTATTTTTATTCTGTCCCATGTCTCGTTATATTTCTAACTTCCTTTTGCTCACGGCTTCGCCCGAGGAAAGATAATTTGTGACCACAGAGCAACATGTCCTGTTAAAAATTTGTGATATTTATTTTTATACAAATAAGACTAATCACATAAAACAGTATATATTATATCAAAATTTCGTACTGCTTATTTAAAGAAATTAAAAATTAACAGATAATGTGTCTTTCTTTATTAAAAGATATAATAAAATCGATTCAGTAGTTTCAGAGTTTAATACAAACAAACAAACAAACATTTTCATCTCCATTTCTAATATGAGTGTAATTAACAAGTTATCGTAATCATCTAAAGAGAAAAAATAAATCCTGACATATATACATATATATAAATGATATTTTCTCTTAATTAATAATCTCCTCTTGGTACACATAATGCTAAAAGAAATTCAAAAGACTCTTTATGCGCTATATTAATTAATAGAAGGATATAATTCTTTAGGGACCAGATATTTATGTGTATTCTTGCTAATATTATGCAAAACGTAATAATATATGTATTTATATTTACTTATTATATGATAAAATATTTAATTGAAGAATATGTTAAAAATGTAAATTTAGTCTATGCCTTCAACTCGTCACGGTAACTTTAATAGGATAACAAATATATATCTAGTTGATGACATATTATATATGTACATTTATAATATGATATATGTACATTATAAATATATAATATATGTAATATGTCATCCTGTTAATAATGCTATACACATTAATAAGTAGTAATATATGATTAATTGAACTATAAATATGTTTCATCAACTTAAAAAAAATATATTTTTAAGTTTAATAAACAAATATTTATTAGAATTTAATTTAAAAGGCAAATTTATTAAAATAAAAAAGTGGAAATAATTTATAATAAAATTATTAGACAGCTCAGCAAATGCTTAAGTAGTCGTTTAGCAAAATTTTCTGATTTGATTGATCTCCACCTTGTTGGGTTTCTTCAGTTTTTACAAGACGACGTCAAGAAAACAAGGAAAAAATGCTGAAAGTAATTAATTACTTTATTTGGACATTAATGACCCAGTCGAAAGGTACGAGGGTAGACAAGTCTTAAATTTACCAACAATATATTTTTGTCTCATCGAATTTAGTACAATAAACTGACATAACTTATTGGATACAGGAAAAGGCATGCTCTTAGAGATATTCGCATTTTAACTTTAATATTAACATAGCACGAGGTGTTTCCCAGCGACACAAAGGAGCAACATAAAAAAATACTCTTAAAAACGGGTCGCCATTCCGCTGATGGATTCTAAATGAATATTCAGTGCGATAAAGAAGAAAGGGTTCAAAAAGAAGTGACTAAATTTCGCAATGGAAACAAATTGAGCGAAATCGCAATACCATAAAAATAGCAAGTAAATAAGCGACCCAAAGACACGTCCCTATTTAATTATGAATTAAGGCTGGGTGTAACGAGATCACAATGAAATTAAGATTACTGAGGCAAGGTTTTTCAGAGCGCTTTGGTAAGTGAGAGTAAATGGACGGCAAAACTGAGACTTTTTTTTACAAAATGTGAATTATTTATTTAAGATTCGGGACAATCTTTTGTACGAATGTATCAGTAACGGAATACCCACTTAATAAAATAAAGACATATTTAAAATGTATTCAAGAGAGAATTCTATTCACATTATTTCTTTATATCCCCAAAGTTGTCAATAAATCTATTTTAACTCAATGTTATTTATATACCTAAATGTTTCACCGGTGAGAAATTTTTCTTCTCCCGTAGGCAGTTTATTTCTCATGTCACCGGTCATTATGTCAGCTGTTATAAAAGAGACCGACATAAATAGTTCAAGCGGCGAAATATTTTCACAATTTTCCGTTTACAATAACACAACAATGCCTCGAGCGAAATACTTTATACATTAGTAATGTCCCTTTGTCATCCTCTCAAGACTTCTTAGCCTAAATGAATAATTATTTTTGTGAATATTGTTTCCTTCATTTTTCCATTACTGTGAAATTACTTTACAGAAAATTTAAGATGATCCAATGTTATTATTAAACAAAACACAATTTATTTACAGTTTTAGAATATACAATATTTTACTTAGTAAAAGCTGTGTTTTACGTTGAAGCAATAATTACAGACACACATAATTTAAAATATGTAAACAAAAAACCGTATCCAGACATTGGAGGATGCTAAAAATATCAAAAAACACACTCTGAATAAATTACAGAGATTTAGAATAGACAGACTATTTTTGTATACCTTATGTACGTAAAAAGTAAATCGAGGATAATAAAAACTACTCTTTATTCATTAATAGAATCATGTATTAAGAATTTCATTATATTTACATCAAACTTAATATTTAGGATTGTGATATTTGGGATGGGATTGGATAATCCACGATCAATTTATAGATCGAACCGGGTCAAAATGTTGTCTTGTTTATTCAGCGCCAAACAAAGTGTATATTTACGAGCCGCGTACTCCCAGTTTATGTAAATACACTCGAAAAACTATGCAATGGTGAACCGGAAACAACAATGTTTATTTTTATTGAGTTTTAGTTACAATTTAGATGAAATATAAAGCTCGGGTTGGATCTATTTCTGAACTTTAAAACAAAAATATTGTTCACGTTTATCTATGTTTTACAAATCATTCCATGAATACAATAAAAAATTCAATGTCTAGCAAAAATTTTATTTTAGATATATAGTTTAAAAAGCTTTCTAAAATTAAATGCGTGTCCGAACTGAATAAAACTACTATAAAGAATAAAAGTATAGGAAATAGTAAAATAATAAAAAACAATATAGGACGGTTGATCTAAAATCAGTTCAATTTCTATTCAATATTAGTAATCCATCAAGATATTCCTCTATGGCCTGCTTTCCTTTCATATTTTATATCAGATCCTTCACATATTTATTCGGGGTAGTTTATGTAATAATTCAGAATAATCTAATATGTAGACTAAAATACATAACTTCGGCGCATTTATGGCGTTTAGTCACTATTAATATAAGAATAGCAACAATTTAAATAAAAATGCATTGTATGATTTTATATATGAAATAAACAATATGCTGTATCTATAATACCTTTTTAGCGGCGGAATCCTGGTTGTTATTGTCGGCGTGATGTGGGGCGGCGGGCGCCATGACGGTGACGCCACTCTGCGATAGAAGCTCGTCCGAGCCCCTCTGTAACAAAGATGTATGTTTTCCATTATCAATTGTAACAAGTTATAATTATAGTAAATATTATATACAAATAGGTGGTTTCGTTTCGTATGAATTGCAACGGCTGGGAAGCTGCCCGTAGAATGAATATCGTAGAACGATTTAGATTCTTATTTATTTTTCATCCCTTGCGTGCCGTGCTATCTGCACCAAACAATATACAGCATGGCTATATATAAAACTATCTAACATTATGGAGAAAACTAAACAAAAATTAACATCACGCGAGTACTGTCAACCACCCCATCATCGGATCAATCTCAATTTAAGACGAGGAAATGACAGGGCTCAGCAGTTAAACGCACCGGGCCGGGGCATAAATCACCCCACGTAATAAAGCAAATGTACAAATAAATGTTGGTAGACGAGTCACGAACGGAGGATTTAAAATGAGAATAAAATTGTCATCGGCCAAGTGATGTCGGTTTCAGGTATGAAATTGTCTATCCTAGGACTTATATTTCGGAATAGATGTTGAATCAATTACACTCTGTATAAAGCATTTAAAAACTAGGTTGTATAGGCAATGTACCAAAAATTTCATAAAGGTAGTTTCGGACTAGATATTTAGCGTTAACAATGCCCCGTCAGCATGTTTCTGTTCGTCAGCTAATCTGTATGCGGCGGGATATCACTCGCTCGCACCTGCCGACACTCGGATATCAGTCACACGAGACACTTAATAAAGCCCACACGTCATTCGTAATGCTTTTTTCACAAAACGAAACAGACAAAATTGCTCACATCGCACATTTTTGTTTATTTATAGTTTTTACGTGTAACAGGTTGGAATTATTATAAATTCTTAGATGTCTCCATCTTTGAATATATAATATATTCCACGAATTGAATTATAATCGGCTTTGTTACTTAAGCGAAACTATATATTTACATAACAATACAAAGCCTAAATATAACAAATTAAATTTCTAGATACTTTTATAAAATTCGTATAAAATATAATATATATTACGATAGTGAATAATCTTACATAAGATTTATAACTTTTACAAGAGTTTCTTTTAAAAATCGGCACAAGATTCTATTCCTTAGAGTAATTTCGTAGAGCGAGTGTAATAATTGCTTAAAATTAAATAACATTTTTCACAACAAAGAAACAATGAAGATGGAAATTCTGATGCAAAATGGTTGATTTCGTTAGAGAATAAGACAGTTACAATTTTTCAAGTTAATGGAAAACGATGTCAAAACACAATACCAAGTACACAAGATGACAACTACATCAAAATAATATTGTGTATTTATTTCCTAGAGTCAGAAAATTATAAATGTGAAATATTTTTTATCCGTTTAATACTTAATTAAAGTGGATTACTGTGTACACATTTCTTATTTATTTAGTAATATTTTAAGGCGCTTGAAATAAAGTAAACATTACAGAAAAACATACATTATTATATTGTATGTTAACATATATTTTTATCTTATCATAATCATAAATAATTATAACTAATACGAACGTGGAACAATTTCGTTTATTTGCCCACATCGTAATGGTTTCACTCGCCAAAGAAATTTCGGTGTATTTTCCCGATGAAAACATACTGAAATGTTACTCCAATATGTCTTTTGAATAAATGTGATACAAGAACCCTTCGTATCAGAATATTATGAGAAATAAAATATACATGAAAGGTGAGGTTTACTCATACAGGGTGAAGTAACTCAAGTTTCCTTTCTGTGAGGAAATGTATAACTGTTTATAGTTTTATAAGGTATTGACCAAATTAAATATTGGTGTATATTTTCTTTTAGGTATTAAATAAATCTGTTAGTAGTTATTTTTTAAGCCCTTATTATTATTTCAGATTACAAATAATATACAAAAAAGACAACCAGAAACTTTTGCTGTTACAGTCGCTTTTCTTAAGATTATTACATTTACCACCACTACCACTCATTATCGCCACGATTAAAATGGATTAGGATGACATTTTTACTCTTATAATCTACCTCTTACGAAGTGGATTTAAATGAAAAAATCCAGCACTTAAAGGAGCTTTAATGGTTTTAGCGAATGAAGCCGATAAAAAAAGATTTTTTTAATAACCTCCTATATACTTTGAAGAGCCAATGTAGACTTTACAATGAAACCTAAGGGACTGAAGATTTCTTTAGTTACCAAGAAATCATACAATAAATTGCAGTATTGTTGTACGTCATTTCACAAAAAAAAAAAAAAACTGAATGTAATATGCTAACGAAATAATTAGTTGAATGCAATGTTTATCAGGCTTTAAAAATATGTATTATTACGAAACATATATTTTCTATAAATGCGACTAAGTGTTGTTGAATTTTTTTATAGTTTTACTATTTATAGTTTTGAGTAGTTTTCTTCGTACGGATGCGATCGAACACCGGCGTTTAAGCCTTGTAAGTATGTCTTGGAAAAGCTGAGTGTTTCGCTGTGCTGAACGATAGAGATATTTTTTTCTTATTTGTTCATTTCTTTTGTTTTTCTATGATAATCTTTTTTAATATGTATGTTTGTGGTGCGAAGACAAACATATTTTTAGTATGTATTGATTTTTTTTTCTTTTTATTAGACCCTTTTGTTTATATAAATATTAAAATCAGACAACAATACCTTTCATTTTCTAAACCACCAGTGTATAATAGATAAGACATAACAATTAGAGGGTATAGTCAATATCCATATATTAATACAATAACAGTTGAACGAATTTCCATAGATAAAGGGACAGAAATATAAGTACATTATCGAACAAGAGTATCAGAACCCATTGTAAGGAATCGATACGTATAATCTATTAGTGATATTAAAATGTTTCGCGAAAATACTCAAAGATGGGTTCGGAAAGATTTTATTGTTATTTCAGTAAGGGACTCCTATCTTACAGATTGCTTGGCTCGAGTAAATATTATTTTAGGTATAATTTTAGTAGCGTTTTCCTCCGAGATCTAGAAACCACGTTTTAATAAACACTTAACAGATACTCTTTAGAATTTTGAGCTTATTAATTTGGATTTTAATTCGTATTCGATACATTTCCATCAGAGATAAAACTATTATTGTAGACGTTATTTCGTTTATGTTTTGTTAAAATTGAAATGAATTGTGACTGCATTCACTTATCCAGAATTCACAATTGTGAGTATTGGTGCGTAACTGCGGTTCATATTTAACTTATGTTAGAATAGTAGTTAGAATATTTATCAAACAATGTTTTAATAATAAAATTCCGTCTTTAGATCTACGATAAAATGTACTTCATACAGTAGATAAGAAGCAATACATTTTACGAATTACGAAGAAAAAACAACTAGATTATGATATACCTAGTAAGAAAATTCATCTATCTTCACTAGCAAAGATAGAAAAGTAAGTATATTTTCAAGTCTTAATATCTAATATCGCTACTTTTGTACATAATATACAAGAGATAACAATTGAGATAGGGAATAAAATGACAATAAAAACATTGCTCTCGTCGCTATTTTTATGAAGGCCGTAAACACTACCGATAACCAACTATCGATGTCACATGAAATATTTATGCGACACTAACTCTATTCAAACCGTTAATCGATTCCGTTACAGAATTATTGTATTCTTTGCATTCATCCATAGTAATATTAAAATAGACAATGTATGGGTGTTTTTAGGTTGTAATTTGTGAAACTTATATATATTGAAGTTTTAGATATCTATACATATAAATAAAATTGAAGCGTCTACTTTTTATTCCAAATTAACTGCTTTTTACTAAATGCATATGAAAGTGTCTACGGTACTTACAAATACATAGCTATTATATATCTTATTTATCAATGAATTATTCTTTTACGTTTTAAATCAAATTCCATGGGCACAGCATGTCATATAAGTTGATTTTATAGCCAGGATAATCTAACCAAGCGAAACTGCGTGAATAAGCTAGTTGATTATCAAATAAATATATAAGGCATAAAACCGTTTGGGACAAGCGCGTTCATAGTTTATTTCTTTATTTTAAAATTTTAAACATTAATAATATCAATAAGAATAACTAATACGCCAAAAAAAAAGTAAAAATTTTAATTACTTGGTTTCCGTGTGAAACAATTTCCACTACCAAAAAGCGAACATTTATGATAAAAGTAAAAAGAATACTTAACATTTATAACATCACTGTTCTCGCTAAACACTACATATATGAAAAATAATAGAATATGATGACGTTTTGTTCATAAGCATAGCCGTTAAAAGCTAATGATATTTATTTTTATCGTTCTTTCACGACCTCTCAGTGCGATTTAACTTGACGCGTGTAAATTATGATTTAATTTAATAACCACCGTTGAAAACGCACGTAAAATGTTTTTATGCGAGATAATATACTTTTCATTAGGAATCGTGTGTTATGTTGATATTTTTATATATCTGCCGCGTGGTATTCACTACGTCTAAAAGATTAAGTTTTTATTACTTATTTGTAAGGTTTATATTCTTTTTTTGATTTATGCCTGTATATAACTTTATAACGCAGTTATTGTAGTCTATGGTAATAATTATAAACAAAGAGAATAAGACGTGAAAAGAAATATAATTAAATTAAAATCTTCTTATAGTAGTACAGTGTAACCGGAGTTGAATCTAAGTAAGACAAAACTAAGTCGTACAATGTCGTTTCATATGTGAGAGGCGTCATAACTGAGCTTGCAATCAAATTAGATGAGGGACATTAAGGCCGCGATAGGTCCTGTCACGTCATGCACCGCACATTCATCTCCCACTCGTAATATCATCCTGGAGTAAGATGTCGAAACTAACGATCTTGATAATATTTGTTGGCTCAGAGCTGCCAGCCTCGCTAGTAATTAATTGCACCAATTTGTTCTGCGCTTATAACGGGTATTTGTCAAGCGGCCACCGGCGGCGGATGATTTCGACGGAAACTTCATAATCGATACTCCAAATCGATTAACGAAAACTCTTTACCACAAGTCGAATACCATAAACCCGAACCATTAATAATTCTAATAGGAAGCCTCGTTTGGGATCAAATATTGAGATATTTCATTATAGTTTTGAAAAGCTGCTTTGTATTAAACATTTAATGAGAGGCTCTAGCAGATCGTCTGGAGACTAGACGGCGTAAAAGTTAACAATTCTCATCGCAAGACACAAACCTCTTAGCCCCAGAACAATATAAGGAGACATTAGTCGCTGTCACAACTCTACTTTATAGGGAAAGTAGAAGCAGTGAGTTGTGTGAACAAAGTTGCGATGGCTGGTTACTTTAGTAATGAATTGAGACGTCAGACGGTTACCGCTGCTTGAGCGCAACTCGCATACCATTTCAACTTATATTGCTATTAGATAGCTAAACTATGTTGACCTATCCGATATCATGATACTAGAATTTAATTGTTATCGTTTCCTCTTCACATTAATATAACTTTAATAATAAGTTCGTTTGAATATTTCCGAAGATAAGCTTGAACATCAAAAGCGTATATATATTACAAGAAAATAATTTATTATGTAGTTTAAAACTAATCTGGACTTTGGTAAACTTACGCGATAAAAACATACTGAAGCAGCGAGATAAACAAAGGGAAATGTTTAAAGGCGACATTCATTTGCATGCGAGACGATTTTAATAAATATGGCGGCCAGACACTATGCCCCTATTTTATGTTTTTCATTATTTTATTAACAGAAAATAACTTTGTGGCATTTTTAATAAAATATATATCACTATTATTATTATAGTTATAATAAAAAATAAAAGTGTCATAACTTAGTATTTATTACGTAAGACTAAGACGATGTAAGTATCTAATAACACTTTCTCGATTAATCTGAAAGCGCTTTGTTTGAGGGAGATTGAGTTAGCTCAGTGCATCCAATAAACCTTAATGTCACTATAAGAAACGGGTAATGATCGCTATTTATCGTTAAACATCGGAGGAAGCTACAATAACAAAATAAGTTTACCTGTTTTATTTTTTGTAATAAATAGAAACAAAATATTTAAGGCAACTCCAAGTATAAGTAAATCAATTAAAGCTTTAATACCTCTTACATTATATTTAAGCAAAGTTGAAACATTACACGAGCTCGTATAATATTCCTTTATGATTGACTGCGAGCTCACAGCTACTTATACTTCTTGTCTCCAAGTTATATGGAAAATCGGCTCAGTACATTATGAGAAGCTTCATGTTATATTGTGGAGTATATAATTAGTAATGTTAGATCGAGAAGTCTAGATGGGGCACTTAGTGTTCTGAACCTAATGAGCAAATGTCAAACTTATTCGAAGCATTTGGCAATAATATTCAATTCTCCAGAAGTTTCTTATTGAACTTCAGCTTGACGTCTTTAGCACTTTGTTGATACTTTTATATAAATCATATTATATATAATTGAGAGAAAATTATATATAATGTTTTATATATATATATATATGTATACATTTTTTTACAAATAATAATTTTTAGTGCATAAAACAATATCGTATTTTATGACCAATGTTTACATCGTCCCTTTTTTAATTCTCTTAAACCGTAAATAAAATTAATTAATTTATTTTTATCCTATACATACATATGTATGTGTTAGGTACATACCTAATAAATAAAAATTATCAACAATTGAAATGTCATTATTGTTAAAATTAAACGTAAAATTCAATGCGGCTTAGAAAAAATTGTTTTAATTTAGTTTTGGTAAAAATTATATCAGATAACCAATTTAAAATAATTTCAAAAATTGAAAGAAGTTGGTTGAGTCGTCGAGTTTAATTCATTTTTCTCTTCCTTACAAATAATTGAAATGTCATCGGCGAATAATAAAATTGTATTGGCATTTAATAATATTAATTAACATGCATTCCAGTACACTACCTTGTGGAATAATTTGATTGAGTGTTGTTTATTTCGATTTCAATTGAAGGTATTATTGCTTTCATTTTGGTAATCTATAGAAGCGAATTGTTTTCTATTACTTTAATATGACCTTAGCCAGTCGTTGGCTATTCTTCAACTGAAGATATTCCAAATTTTTACCAGTAATTTTTAGTGTATACCCGGTTTCATGCTTTTGTCATATCAAGCAATTTGCCGACTTTATAGTGCTCTTCATTTAGGTGTTGTAATATTTATTGGTATATTCAAAAACTGCTAAGATCGTGGATTATTTTTTTTGCGAAGTCATCTTTTATTATTTAATAGCTGACTTTTTTCTAGGCAAAACCGGCAACTTTTTTAATAATTCTCTATTAAATTTATAAAAATATTTAACATTTATTTAAGTTATAACATTGAATATATTTTTCCTTGAATATTTAAGCTATAACATTGAATATTTACCTTGACACTAAAACATTTGGCATAAACAAGAAAAGAAAACACGATTAAAACTCAAGCCGTTCCACGTCACGAGACTGATTGAACCCACGTACAATATATCTGTCAATCTGGCAAAAGAACAATCGATATCTTAACGCTGTGCAAAAAAACAAATAGATTCTTTATAGCAATGTATGAAGGTAACAATTCAACCCTCAATGGGCCGTACGGAATCTAAAGCGATCGTAATTTCGTTGAGCAATATTCCGCCTTTTCATATTTTCCTTTTGCCTTCCGAATGTTATGCCGAGTTCGATACACGGCCACGATTTCGTTTGTTATTTCAAGGCCCTCGTCTCTGCGATTTAGTATATCGAAATGTGAAGCATCAGTTAAGCAAATATCAGGCCACTACAATTTTTCAGTATAAAAATCCCGTCAATATAAACGTGTTTATAAGAATAAAAATTATTTTGTCTCTCAATCTCGGCCAACAAAGTTATTTTAAGAGGAAGTCAAGTATTGTTCAACTGTATTCACCGATTTTAGAGTTGCGAGATAGGAGGATCCTTACATTTTATGCTTCAGTAGTAACAGATAAAATACGAATTATCTTATGTAACATATTTGTGATATATGCCAGTCACAACATAAAATAGAAATGAATACAAAATATACTCTTACTCTTTGTACTTTTGCGACGTCAAAGACAACTCGTTCACGGCTTACTTATATTCTTTTATGCATTGCATTATGCTTGGAAATCGAATAGCATAGGACGTAATAGGCTAAAATTTAAAGAGCATAGGCATAAAGATAATATCAATAACTCCAAATAAAATTTGGTTGTTTATAAAACGATTGATGATATTCAATTCAAAATAATGCGCAATATTTATTTTTTTATTCACAACTAAATGCATGCATATTTCTTTTGCAATATAAAAAAATCGTTTGATAAATTATCTGTAGCTTTCATTGAAGTTGACGTACCAGAAGATACTTTGATTAACATAATCCTTTTTTAATAATTCAGTATTCATCGTTATTCAAACACACCTTGTTTTAAAAATCAAATATTCACTTTGTGAATTTAGAAACATTTAGGAATCAAAGAAGATAAATATAAAAAAATCAATGTCTCTGTGATGTAAATTTTACCTCGGTGTTATATCACTTATTTTTTAATGTGTATAAAGTGATACCCTTCAAAGAGATGCATACATGAATAAATATATTTTTGCCTTCAAGCTACAGTCCGTCCAATATTACTGGATATTTGAGAGGGTGGCGGCATCGATGGCATTGTCTAACCAAACAAGTTTATATTATAGGGGAGACCGGGGCTGGTTGACTATAGGGGCAGGTAGACTAATTGTCAACAACGCGAGTTAGGCAAACTTTTTGCAAAGATCGACTAGGTGAGCGTATCCATTATTCCCCCGCGCACAATCATCAGAAAAACCGCGGAGCAGACGCACACCGTTTGTCAGCTAGAGCCTATTGTTCAAAAACAAGACACTTAAGTAACTATTTTTGCCTTAATTCTATTTGTTATAACTGTTCTCATTTTATTTTGATTGCTTGTCAAACTGTTTAATACGAATGTTTGATTTCCGAACTTTGTATGCTTCCTTATTATTTTTAATTACGACACCGTTTTAAGGTTTTGGCACGTAGTTAAAAATTACTAGGTCGTTTGGGGCTGGTTGACTCATTTATGAAGGGGTTGGTTGACTATCTAGTCAACCTGCCCCATACAATTTTGGATATACTAGATATAAATTGGTATAAAAATTATTGTTTTTAAGCTAACTTTTCCAGTTTAGAAAAGACGTAAAGACATACTGGAGAGGGTATGTCGACAAGTTATTTTCGCCGAACTATCAATTCCATCAAAAGAATTTGCTATACCATATAAAATATCGCCATGTAGTAAATATGAAAAAAAAAGAATGCAATCCCGGACTGTCTAGATCTCAATTGACCTTGGAAAGCGTTGGCTACATAAAAAACAGACAAATATTCAGTGACGAGGAAGAGCATGCATCAGAAAATTGCCCATAAGGGAGATGATGATGTTTATTATGGATTAACGCCTTACGAGTCCCGAAAATTTGCATATGAATTTGCAAAAAAAAAAAATCTATTCCTGAATCATGGGATAAAAAACAGATTGCTGATAAAGATTGGGTAAGGAGTGTGCTTAAACATCATCCTATTCTCTCTATTCGATCTCCTCAAGCTACTATTTCGAGCCACTTCTTTCAACAAAAACAACGTGCAGTTGTTCTTTGATTACCTAAGAACCGTTTACCTACGTTTTAATGTAAGCCCTGGATATATTTAGAATGTAGATAAAACAGGACTGACAACGGTTCACATTCCTGATAGAGTAATAGCTCATCTTGGCACCAAAAAATTGGGAAAAATGACATCTGCTGACCGAGGTTTCGCTGGTGAGAGTCGCAGTTCCTATCTCGGCCTCGGCAATATGGTCATTCCGTTCTTCGTTTTCCTACGTGTTCACTATAAATACTATTTTGACTATTTTAGACTAAAGGACTATCAAAGACTATTTTAGACTGGAGGTGGACCCATAGGTTCTTAACGGTGTTTGATGTTGTTGAAGATGTTCTTAAAAATGGTGATTGCATTTACTTTAGTATTTAAATCTTGTTCCTTCGTAGTCTTGGTACTCATTACTTCTTAGGTCAACTTACCCCTAGTGACAAGTCAACCTGCCCCAGGCACGGGGTAGGTTGACTCGTTTTTCCCGATCTATAAAATCGAGCCTATATACTATGTTTTAATAGGTATCGAGCTTATTGTAATTTCTTTCTAGAGCTGAATAGTGTCACTATCAATGGAATTGCTTTTCACAAAAATAATCATTACAGCAATAAAAATATTAACTTTTAAACTGAAAATTGGTCAACCATCCCCGGGCTCCCCTACTAGCGTTTATTTGTGGCTAGAAGGAAACTGTGATTTTTATTTGAGATTGTTTTGTGAAAGATTTGAGTCCACAAAGAGATGTTTGCGGCTTTGAATGCAATGGTAATAGTGTTGTTATTGCAAACATGGAAAACTCAAATATTATTATTATTATTTGATTTTGCAAGATATAATTTTTTTATTTACCTATGATAGGATCTCGATGTCTATTAAGAGCAATAATGATGCTTAATGGATATAACGAAGACAGCATAGGCAGTGATCTAAACTTAACAAATCATCATAAGTTCCGATCTCCGTTATTATGGGTCATAAGACGAGTGATCTACCTAAGATGGCTCCCTGATCTGCACTAATTGCTTGGATAGACGTTAGGACCATTCATTCATATATTTCATTGGGGACACCTTCTACGAAATACCCAATATCTACAAATAAGTTTGTTGTTTTTTGAAATACTGGATTAACGTATATACATATTACTAAATACTAAAATATTTAAATTATTTCATTTCAAATGAAGTAACATAGTTTTTTGTAATTTAATTTTTGATTTGGATTTTAATTTTAATTTGGTTTGTTTGGATTTGATTTCATCTTTAATTTATATTGTCAATTTTGATTTTAGTTTTAATGATGATTTTGTTTTTGATTTTCATTTGAAATAGTTTAAATGTCACTAACCCTGTTTCGAAATTAAGTACTTAGTTACTAACATACTCTTTTATATGGATGAATAAATCTGAAATAAAATACTTATTATTATAGCTACGCATGCATTACGAAAAATATTAAACAAATTTGTTAAGTGATTTATTAGAAAAGTTACTACAATCTTATCGAGCAGTCATGAGGGTGTAATTCAATAAAACCAGGAAAAACTTCCAAACAGGCCACAAAGCATTTGACCGGATTACATAAAGTGTTCGGGCCTTGTTTCAAAATAGCTGGAGTCAAAACATTGTGACGCGTTAATGGAGTTATCTTTAGTGGACAAGTTGTTAGTAAGGGCAATATGGTTACGGTTGCTACGTACCGAATACGAGAAGCGAGCCTGATACTTGTTCTTAATAATAAACTATATAATAAAGTGTTTTTAGAACTTATTCATATATTTATATTTCTTAAAAAAGTTTTTGGAACGTTTTACTTAATGGATGTCGCTTTATTATGCAGTTAAACAATATAAATTTCTAATGTAACAAAATTGATGTTTTGAAAAATTTTACTCTAGTATGCTCGTAGATATAAGAATACAATATCCCAAATGGAATCTAATGTTATAAATCAAAATGTACAAGGAGCTTCGTCTAAATATTTTGCCACTTCGTATGTTACCTGGCCGAGGAAGTGGCCGCGGGTGAAGCGGGGGACTAAGTAAATATGTCCCCGTTTCCTGACGGTCCCTGAAGGTCCCCCCACATTTTATCTGGGAGCGATCGGCTCTCGGGTTGGGAAATGAATTTAAAACGTGTTTGCGGGTAATCTGTTATCGGTCCCTTGTCTCTTGCTTGAATATAGACGTTCTAGACCTATATTCGGTGATTTTAGAAGTTTAATATTGAAAATTAAGTTAGACATGTTATTATCTTATTTATATGCACTTTGTAAAAATCTGTTGATATTAGTTTAAAAATATTTTACGCGGTAGAAGTAGTTAGTTGTCTTATAGGACAACCAAAGTATTTTAAATGTAACCCATGTAAACCATATAATTAAGGAAAATTTGAGCGTGAAGGTTTTAGATATTTTACAACAATACAAAATTGTAGCAATAAAACATGTAGGATATAAGATAAAGTTAGGTAGAAGCAGACTCTAATACGAATAATACTGGGTTAATTATTTCGTCACAAGAACCCTTGTAAGCCAGTGTAACAGCGCTTCAGTCGAGCTCGGAGGGTCATAAAAGCTACGTAATACGCGGCGACGTAAAAGTCTTATTATTTTAGTATCTGCGAAACGGTCGCGGAAAACATCTCGTAAAATAAAACCTGTCCCGGTATAAGATGCAAGTCCCTCTCTCCGGCAGCGTTCAGCCAATGTACGCTCTCTAAATCCAGGTGGATTCATCTCGGACACCGGTTAGGATCAAATGCAGGAACCGGGTGGATTTCTATGGAAAATGCAGACTTTATGGCAGCCCGGGGATAAGTTTTCATTTTAAATTGAAGAGAAACTCTAAAATGTTGCCTTGTCTCCTGCCGGGGCAGCGTGCAGATGAATAAAAATTCACGTCAGACGCGCGGAAATATTTACACAAACCGAGGAACTTACAACTGTTTGAATAAATAAATGCGATACGAGAGTTAGGTGTTCTATGAAATAGTATATATTAAAATATTTATGTATGACTTAGGCTTAAAATAATGTAAAAATAAGGTTGGGCTTAAAAATATTGAACTTACATGTGAAGTTTTTAAGTCCAAAAATATTTAAGGTTCTTGGCGTGAACGCGACCAAGTTCCGGAAGCGCCCATTTACATAGTAGATGTCGGCGCAATGGTGCGTGGCGACTTCAAATGGGAATTATAATACCAAATTGAATACAAAACTTTCCTTTCAGTGCCGAGTAATGGAGGATTCCATGCACCGGAACAATCGAAAAGACAAACAGAATAAGGGAGAAGACGAGACACTGACTCTGTTGAAATAATAAGTACCTGACGCCTTTTTAGACAATCTTGCCGTGCTTTTTGTAACGATAAATTTATACGCTTCGATCTTTCCAATTCAAATAGGCTTTTTTTCGCGTTGAATCAAAAGTTATAGGAATATTTCAAAAGCTTTAAGTGAGGCGACGGGGCGGATTTTCCTTTCCACCGGCTATATCATACTGATTGAAATGTAAATGGAATGGTGTCCGTTTAAAACTTATTTATTCTATTTAACTTCTAACTTAATCTTCAAAATTAGACAGCCATCACCATAATGTCAATATTTACATTAACTTAACTTAAATCCAGCGATTTCTTAATGTTCAAACATCCCGTAGATGAAATTGCACGGCTACGTCTACACTGCTTACAAATTATTTGATAATTAAATATTAACTTTCCAGTGACAGAATGACGAGGATCTTAGAATTTACACAACTATCTCAGAGGATTTGTTAATTATTGCATTCTCTATATTATTAACAAGTATAACAGGCAATTGGTATATATATTTTTTATTTTGTAAAGAAAAGGAAGGTTAAGAATAAAAAAAATCTTATACTACAAAAATATATATAAGAAAGAAAAAAAAGCAAGAAAAATATAAGGTCTTAAAAAATATCTCAGTTACAACTATATTTTTAACTAAGGCACTCATAGGAGAGAAAAATCTGATGCCACTGAAATTAAATGCATGCTTTGGTGAAAACCAAATATTCTCCGTCTTACTTCTTACGGAACTTTAAATCCGACGAAACAAGCTGCGACAAAAACATTTGCCTATGCCGTTAGTGAATTGTTCTCCCGCTCGTGACTGGGTAATTTCCATACATTTCAAGTTCTATCGCCTGCGGGACGTTCGTTCTTTTGTTGATAAATGTTTGACGGGAACTCCGGGGACGCCATTAAAAGTTTTTTTCGTGAATAATTCCAGTTTACATACGCAAATATTTACTTTTGAGTTTACCCACGCTCACCTATTTGGTGATTTCTTTTCATAGAGTCGCTTGTTCAAAGAGCATCGAATTTCTTCTGAATGGGGCGTTGAAAAGGTAATTGGAAAACTTTGCTCTTTTCCGCGTTAAGTTAACCGAGACTATGACAAATTATGTAGTATATCAAAATAATGATTGTGAGATATTGGAACTATTTGTAATAATTTAGTTATATGCATTTAATGGGTTTTTTATACAAAATGAAGGTACTTCTATTCAAAATGAAGCCTTAAGCTTAATTAATGTTTGTCTATACATTATTAATTACAACCCAGTTACAGACATATTCCGTTACTACGGTAAGTTATCGTCGTTTTAAGAAGTATTAAGAGCAATAATTCAAGGAACTTCGATCAGATTGCAAGACAGGCGGGATGTCGGGAGGTTAGAGGTAAGTCGCAATTAACAGTGCGTGCCTGAAAAGCCACTAACTTAGCTTATATGATCTTTTCCAAGAAACTACTCCTTTACTCTTTTAAAAGTTTTTTCTTTAACCACCAAACGGTTTTATTATAACCAAAACAATAGTTTGTAACAATATGAGACATATTTAATTTATATACACATCACTAATATGTTTGTAAAAACAGCTCTTTACCTTTATCCAGGCAACTAAAACCTGGAAAGATTAACATTCTTCAAAAAAAATGAAGAACAATGACTTTAAACATTTAAAATCGGTGCATAAAATATTGTTTTATAAAACATAATATTATAATATCGGGCGAGTTGTAAGACTAAAAGAAATCCAGGTATACAAAGTAATCCTTTGGTTCAATATTACACTTTTCTTTTTAGGATTACTGATATAAATGGCTACAACTGCAAAAATATTGTTTATGCAAAATAATATTTATGGTTTATATTTATTATTGATGATCTTTAATTCGTGGTGTTATCTTTTATCTTTACTTATAATAAAACTGTAATTGGTGTAGAATCTAAACAATTACCATACGTAAATTAAATAAACTAGTCTGTCTGTCTGAATCTGTTATCCTAAATCTAATAATAATAAGGTTTATTCAGGAAAGGTTTTACAGGCTTACCTAATTACAATAAAAAATGACTTAAGAACTATACTAGACTAAATTAGGTGAAAAGCATAAAAATTAAGAACAACAATCATAGGCACAAGGTAATAAAGTAAGGCACAAAAATGAAGGTTTGTCAAACATAAAAGATGGTAGGTAAGTTGCAAAACAGAGTCTTAGTATAGTCAAATTGACTTCCCTCCGTACGAGTTCACACTGTCTGTATCTGTTTTCCTACATATTCTCACTTCATATAATATGATATTGCACCAATTTGATTATTATAATGTTTTGTTATAACGAAATTCCACTGGCAGTTAAACAGTCGCAGAAAAATTTTAAGCACAACTGACATTTTAAAACGACACATTTATGTAAACTAATATGCAAATTATTACATGAACACTTGAAACTGTAATAGCCGAATATACTACAAAAAAGATACACGTTTTAAAATAATATTTAAGAATTAGGTACTGATCGAATCCAAAAAAGAAACAGCGCTAACCATCTTTGCTATATTTTATACAATGCAGTTCCAATACTTTTGCTTTTTAGGGCTTACTTTATTTTAAAAAACTATTAAATGTAAAACAAAATACGATACTGGTAGCACTAGTTATATAGATGTTCAAACAGCTTGAAGCAAATTGAAGGAGATCAATTCTAATTTATCATAATTTAAAGTAAATATCTTTTTAAATATAAGATATTTTCTATATAAATTTCTGAATTGGCGCGAAATAGATAATAATCGGAAGCTGAGTAAGAGTATACCTATAAATAATTTTAAGGATCAGTGGAGGCAACCAGCGTGATTATTTTGCTCTAATGAAATTAATAAGGTAAATTTCACCGTTGTAACAGAATCTTTATTGCATTAAAAGCTGAACCGCTCATTTGTTCTCCCAAGTCTCGTATAAAAGACGCAATCTTCGTTTTATATCTAAATAAATCTGTGTTTTAAAATATTATTTTATATTATATTTTTTGTTAATTTTTTAAATTTTATTTATAATTGAATTGAACAGACAAAAAGTTTGATTACCATACCATGACAAGGATATGTTACAAGAATTAAATTTTAACTTTATGTGAAAAACAGAGGAATTTCCAAGTTGGTTTGAGAAGATAGCTTGGACTTATACACGAGGGTATAAAGTCAGCAACAAGTTAGTTTTTGTTCAAACAATTATCAAGCATGCCACCAAATACTTAGAGTTCGTTATTTCACCGCAGTCGGAGAGCTCAAAGATATGTTCTACAGAATAGCGAAGTAAAGAAAGCTAGTGTGCTAAAAGCTTACCCACATTACGTAAATTGTTTAAAAACAAAACTAATTTTGATACTTAGGTGTTATTGTTTTCGTGTATATATATTTTTTATTGTTTTCAATTTACAATCATATTAGTTATGTCTTTTATTATTACTTACACGAAAGGTATTAAGAAGTAAAATAGCAATTGAATAAAAAAAATCTACATTTTATATTTGGGTAATACTTATTCCAGAAGTTAACCTATATTTATATTTTTCTTTGTTTTTATAAAAAACATACCATTGACATTTAATTTCGCTTGTACAGCCTCGAAAATCGTTGAATATTCAGTGCAATCATAATATTTTGAAAACAAAAATTTTAATATTTTTATTATTGTAATAAAAATCTGAGATACGACAACACTTACCCATGCTCGGGAAATGTCAAAATGTTTTCAGCTCAATACAAATGTTACAGGTAAGTTAGAGAATACTGTTTTTCGACTGTCCTTCTTGTTAGCAATACTCATATTTGCATCACTAAGCTATAGCATAATGCAACTAACATACTCGTAGGATTATCAAAGTTGTATTATGGTTTTCTTTTTTCAATCTAATGTCATATGACAATATAAAATATATTACGGGGAATTTAAATTGTCCTCTGAGTGCAACATCATAAATAAAGTCTAACGAAAAAAATACGACCTTCGAAATGGTTCAGGAAATATTGGCATAGTATTTTTTATGTACAGAAAGATAAAGAATCAATATTTTATAAAAGCTGTGGAAGTCAAATCATTTTTAAACGACGACTTATAAAAGATATACTTTTTCTAAAAAGGAAGATAAAAACAATTGTACCTTTTCCCTTTATTGAAACGAGCAAAACGAAGCCCGATAAATGCTAAGAAAACGACCCGCTCGAAAGATATTAGGAAAAAGACAAAAGTCGGCAGTTAATAATAAACTCAAGATATAAGTAAAAGTCCAGATCATACGATAGTATAAATTTTAATTAAATCGATTTACAATATTTTCGTTACATGCCATCATATTTTTTTATTAACCTACTGATCTATATATTTTTAGAACATTTAATGTGTTTCTTTAGTAGTTTAGATACTTTTGCTTGCAACGAACTTTGCTGTTCAAAAAACTCACATGTAACTGTGCATGTAAAACTCGAACTCCAATATTTATTCTTCTTTAATTATTAACATATATTGCACTAACTTAAAAGGTAATTTTTATTATTAAATAACGATACTTATACATATCAGTTTTACTAGTTGCTTTAATTTTTATTTTCCGTAGTAAAATATTCTTATTATTTATAAATATTATACATTTTAAATTCGGCACTAAGCGAAATCATATTTGAATAAAGCAAAAGGGTAATCGTGTGTGCAATATGTAGAAAAGGTTTACGTGAACGCCTTCTTAAGTTCGTGTGAGTTTTGGAACGCCCGCAAACTGAGTGGGTTAAATGGACCGTGGACAGGACGGCGCTCACTGCATTTGTTCAAATTTTCACAATTTAATTGTTCCTAATGGATAATACAAAATATAAAAGTGCAACTACTTTAAGTATAGACGTGTAACAGTAATTTCACAAGGAGGGCTACTTCCATTATACTAATTGCAAACTACATTTCGTCTAAGCATCTCATAACTTTGACCAAAAGACTTCGTCAGCGAAGTACAGAAAATTCACAGAAACCAACTACCAAAGTTTCATACTCGTTGAAAGTTAAATTCTGTAAATTTTCTGAACTGTAATGGGGACACTTCGTTAATATTACTAATTAAGCTTTTAATGTAATTGAAAGAATGAAGAGACGTCTCAGTTTGGTTCCGCCATCCAGCAATACTTCACGTTTGCCGTCAAAAATACTTTTAGATAAATTACTTAGAGAGAATACGGTGTGCATACAAATTGACTTAAGATTTTCCATATTTTACCTTATAAAAGACCAGTTCGATTTACACACACCTTTAATAGGAGAAAATGAAGGTGGCGATCGGGGGAATGAACGTTTCCGTCTCGTTGAAAATTAAGTCATTTCCGTTATGCGCCACGTCGGACCTTTATTACTAATAGTCACGTCACAAAAAGAATACCCGATATACAATTATGAATGAAATTAGATTTGGAGCGTCTTAAATCAGAGGTGGTCCGATTTCGTCGTCAATCGCGAGGAGGCAAATAATTGGAGAAAAGAGGCACCTGTGCTCGATAATGCGACGCCCCGTCTGGCCGAAAGGGCGAAGAATCAATTAGGCCGTTGCCGAATTCCATAACGACTCTAGTTACGACCAACGCGAGTGGGTCCGCAGGTGCTTTTTCCTCATTCAACCTCTTGTTATTGCGCATTCGACATTCGATGCCTCTGATTAAGACATTATCCATTCATAGAACATTTACCTAAAATTTTATAGATTTCTTACAATATATCACCACAATCTTCAACTATGAGTTTTAATGGCATTGTGATGATAATAGTTATATTATTTTGATTTGTAGTATCTAAACAAGCTGATAGAGGTTGAAAGCAGTCGTATGTGAGTTATTTAGAGGCAGTCGTACAACTCGGCCGCAATTAATGAAGTGGCCCGAATCGTTTGTCAATGCAGGGTCTGGCGGTTTGCCGACCCTTTACAGGCTTACACCGATCTGTTTCAGAGAATGTGTCAGCTACAGCCGGTCAGACCGTATTTCTTAATTTTCATTTATTGATAACAGTGAATTATTGAGGTATCTAGCACACACGTATATCTCGTCGTTTGTATCAAGGGTTTGTAAATTTTTAGGGTTTCATTTTAGGGTTGGTACCTTCTGTTGATATTTTATGTTTTCATTCAATTTGGTCCTTAAAAAGGGAAATGAATCATAACTTGATACTTTGTGTACTAATATTATGTAAACGGAATTTTCTTTAAGTATTAGTAATAGTATATCTCTTTATATACTCGTATGGTGTAATATATAACAACCTTAACATAAAATAAGTTAAATAATAACATTCATTTATACTATTAAATTTTATTTCGTAGTCGCCACTCAAGTTATAAGCTTAAAATCTTCCAAAGCAAATAAAATCATTTTGTGAGATTAGCGTTGATGAAATTAATAGGTCCCCGAATCTAGAAAATTTGTTAAAATTCAGAAAATTAAACGAAACGACATTAAGCAATGAGTCGCGGTCCCGCCCTAGTAATCGTTTCGATAAATATAATTGCAATAAGTTAATAAAACACCGTAGCGTTTTAATGAATTTGTAACCATACCGGCGCCTAATTAAATTAGGATTTTGAAAATATGAATTGGGCGCATTGTTTATTGCGATGTTTGAACAAGGGTTCATTTGCATCACGCAAACGTTATTTAATTTGGGACCTTTTTTATTATTTGTACTTTATTTGTTTCCATCACATTTGTTATTGCATTAAGTTTTTACGAAATAAAAAAAAGAACCTTCAGATTACTTTAGCTAATTTTATCAATAAACGATGAGAATTCAAGATAATTTTAGTCGAATATATGAAAGGCACTTTGATATTGAAACCACATTTTATATTTCAAACATTCTTTTGTAAATTCTCTGTAACTCAATATGAATATCGACTCCATGTCCGGAACTTGTAAAAGTCGTGCGTATTTCGTAAAGAGCAGTCACCCATCAGTGGGTAATGAGGTGATTTATTGTTATCTTCTCGATGGTAGAAAATCATAAGACTGGAAAACGATGGCACATGGGGCGCCTGAATTAATCGCCTCAGATGAATTCTGTACAATGTATGAGAGTAGCATTGTAAATATGCATTAGGGTTGATGACGCGACTCGGTCCCTCATTACTTGAATGCGTCAAAGACGTCTTCGATCCGGCGGTGAAGTGTCCCGGACACAAGATGCTCAATTATGTTAATGGACTTGCTTTCAATAAGCGAACTCAACTGATAGATACGCTGGTTTCAGATGGTTGCTAGGCAACATCAACCATTACCAGTAAAAATAAAAATCACACAAGCTTTAACAATTAGAAATTTATTATTTTTTATTAAATAAGTATACATTTTTTAAATATTACATTTAAAAGAATAAAAAACAATTAATGAATACATTGAAGAATAACCTCCAAACACTACAAATTTCAATTTGAAAACAAATTCTACATAAAATGTAAAGTATCTATGATACCTATATAAGTATCAATTCATATCTCCGCCGGATATCAGTAATTTCTTCCAAAATCAATAGCGGCGCAATAAAACAAATACATTTTATTTCTCAGTGTGTGTAGGCAGGAACGGGAGGATGATTGATAGTGTTTTGGGTACACACACTGCTTATTGAACGAAGCAATCGAGAGCCGCTTGAAAATATACGAAAAAGTAATTTCAACACATAAACGGAGTTGTTTTGAAAACCGCCACTGTGCTCTAGGAAAATATGGTGTTACGGTTCAATGGACAAGCGATAAAAAAATCAACGCTACCTACTATTTCTGTGATATTTACAATGGGAACGAAAAGGCGAGGATGAAAAATAATATCCACCGGGCTATCAACAGTGACTAGGCGGAATAAAAACTGAGAGAAATCGGGCAATGGGGGTAATATGTGATTATCACTGGAGTCAAAGAGGGGCCGTGCACCTGGGTGATCGTAAGATTGAGAGCGAAACGCCGACTCACGGGGACGGTGTGCTCTTAAATTACGCGTAAAGCCGAACACAAAGGCTATGCGTATTCAAATTCCATTAATCTCCCGCCCGGGGGTAGGTGGGGTAAAATGAACCGGCAGACAAAAACAATGCCGCCGGCAAATAACCGGTTCAGCATTGTTCCGGCAATTAGAAAGCTTTCCCATGTACCGGTCGTGTATAAAAACAGTGTAACATCAGCACGAATCGCTGCCTATTGCTCGTTACCGTTGATGTTTATTACGGTTATTAGGACTAAGCTACATGCTTCGATATCAATGTTTTCAGGAGAAGATGATTTGATTCTATGTATAATAAAATAAAACGCTGATATATTATAACTTAGTCGCTGTGTGAAATATGTTAACATATTGCTTTATTCTTGGGTAAGATAATAGAGATTTAAGAATTATTTCAATCCAAATATTATGATGGTATAAAAGTACCACTATGAATAGTATGTGTACAGTATGTATGTTGTTGTTTGTTATGTTAAAACTTCGTACAGTATTTTGATGTATATCACAACTTAAAGCATTAAGTTTTCCTGTACTTTGTTTATATTTATATGAAGACAGGTATATTAATTGTGTTTTTATTTTTTCATTTTAATGCACACGGTACACTGCCAAGTACTTGAACAAACTGTAAATATTATTATACTGAACAATTAATTAACGAAATTCAATATTAATTAGAATATTAGTATAAAAATAATAACCTTACTACTTGACATGATGAGACTTTCGATATATTATACAATAACCCAGTTGTAACTGTATACCTGTATTATAAAATCAATACCAAACAACACAGGAAATATTTTCTGTGTCCATTTCAAAATTACCGGACACATGATTAATTTGTGAGTATTCGCTTGCTATTATTAACGTATCGTGATGACAATCTGCGGCGTGTTCGGATCGCGGGACGCGTGGAATATAAAAGTGACTGGTCACAGTTGACTCAGCACGGTTTAATCACTCACGATTTATTAATCGATTATGGTGACATTGAAAAAAAATAACAATTACATGTATGTACGTTCATTTAAATATATTTATTTTTAAATAAAATTTATCTTCATTCATATTTGATATATATGTTGTATTATAGTTATCATATTCGAAATAGGATTGAATATAGACGTAATATTTTTGTATCATTCAAGTAAAGTCGTGTTTTAGTGTTTGTTTTCTGAGCGTTAACACAAATAAACAAAGTTTTAGTAACAGAAACCACAAAATTACCCCCTACGATGTCAAACTATAATGATATATCATTAATAACACCTACAGCTTTTAGACGTAATAAAAATATAAATTAATGTGTTTTTAAATATGGACTGGATGGAGTCGGTCGATTTAATGGTACAAAAACTTTTACTGGATTTATAAAAGATTAAGGACGCAACACTGGTACTGGCAGGTTACTGTATTATAAGCTCGTTTTTAATTAATTAAAATACAATACAAAGATATTATTCACTATGTTAATATTTTTAACTACTTAATAAATGTTTGTTTTTATATAAAAAGATTTTAAGTTTTCTATATTTTTTATTTTATTAATAGAATATTTAACACGTTTTTTCATGTTTTACAATATTTTACTTCTGTGCAACAAACTATAACCACAAAGTAAAGTGAAACATAATCAATTAACTGATTGCTTTTCATTGACTACATATACGTATTTTAGTAGCATTTGTTCCATAATGAAGGCCAGTAGATGATATATGGCATATAAACTAATGTTCAGGGACAGTAACAGAAGTTTTTATAGTTAGTGCCTACATAACTAAGAGCTTAGTGTAGAGTAAAATAAGTTCATGAATAATGAGTATAAGTAACATTGTTTTGACGATAGTTATGATTGTTCTGACACTTTAAGTCATAATAACTTTATCGAAGATATTATTTAATTGTATTACGTGTTAATTTATAAACACTTAAAATCTGAAAGAAAAATAATACAATCGGTTCGCAGGTGCAAATTGTATTTACTTTACTAACCGCAACTTCGACTGAACTAGTCGTAGAATACAGAAAACAATAATTAGTATCTAAGCGTATCATCGTTATTAGAGCAAAGCTAGAAACGTAATTCTCGACAAATAATAGATACGAATATGTGAACAAACAATTGTGGAGGCGCGTTAACAGCAGCTGCGGACGCTGCATCGTTTAGCGGTTAGCCAAACTGGATGTCAACATCGAGCCTCGTTCCGCTTGTTTAACGATTTGCTTTCATTTGAGAAACAAATATCTGTTACTTCCTTGCCTTTATTCAAAATCAAACTAAGATCTGTACTAAATTATGATAAGCATACTTTAATAATAATAAGCTATAAATAATAATTTAATCCTACCGATTTTTGGACAGCCACTTATATTGTATTAAGATAAAATTTGTGGTAAAACTCTAGCTTTATAAACTATAATAGGACCATTGCTAGGTAATTTAACAAACTTATCACTCTATTCTAATTGTCATAGTTCTATATATATACAGGTTTTAGGTTTTCTTAGTTTGTGTTTCGAATATGTAACATAAAGGAAACTAAAGTATAATAGTAATTAGTGTTACTATTAAATTTTATTAAAAACTTCGGCAAACAAAAACAACTTTTCGGCTTATTTTAGTGAAACTATCGTCTACTTTGGTAACATTTGATATTGCTCTATTTGATGGCCCATAAAGTTGTTATTAAATAGCTTTATGTCGTCTTTTCAATATTTTAGTAGGCACCTTTATTAATATTTATTGTTATTTTTTATGAGAATTCATTTCCAGAACTCAAGAGAGACGTGTAAAATAAAATATTGAAGGATATTATGCTGATTTTATCCATACATCTGAATAAATAGACAACGAAAACAATATCTTCTAGCCTTTTATGCAATATAAGACAATACTAGTTTCATATTCAAGATCATTAAATTTTCACTGCCTTTTAGTTAATCGGCTTAAGAAGGGATGTGAATGGCGAATGAAAGAGCTTACATTTGTTTGAAAGTGGCTTTGGCTTTCTCTAAGTGCCCTAACGTATGAACACGACTGAATAACCGTAAGCGTTGCAACGGAAAAGGCACATTTAAAAATTACCCCCGATATTTCTATGACGAACACGTACGACTCTCGTACGACGTGGTTGCGTTTCGTTTTGAGTGCATGCCGTATTTGAATTGCCTCCGCTCCTCGCACTTCAAATATACTCCAAGTAAGAGATTACTTAAACCAATTTTATCTTAGAGATGTTGCTATAACTTTACCTATAACAAGAAAAAGTATAAAATATTTACAAATATACATTGAACATGTATCCAAATTGATAAAATTAAATAACAGTTATCTTTATATGGATAGAATTGGTATTTTAATGTAACTGTATAGAATAAAAAAATAATAAATAAATTTTAATTTAAAACAAGCCATCCCTCCTTCCATCTTTATTAAACATAAACAGGCACTTAAGGATTCTTCAAAATTGGAACGAAAATATTCTCCACATTCGTATCGAAGTTTTTATGCCGGAAACTCTTATAAAAGACATTTTGGCGGAGTTCCTTTCGTATCGGAGGTATTATTCAAATTAATTTAGCTGCAAGGTAAAAAGTGCGCGGGTTGGGAGCGCCGCCCCCATATTCATATAGCAGCCCCAAATTAGCATCACAATGAAGTGTTAGAAACGAAAGTGCTTAATGCGAACTGTATCTTCTCACATAAGCATATTATATTTATGACAAAATCAGTATAATCAGTATAATACTTCATCGCTTTAAATTTACTCAAAATTGTTCAAGCGCTGGCAACGCTTCAAAATACGCTAATAATTAATTAACTAAAAGTGTTTGATAAGGTGGAATCTCTTTTAATAATTAATTAATATTTAATGTTTATATTGTATAAAATAATATTTCGTAAATATTACTAGTGATATTTAGTATTTTTAAGGCAGACAACAAATTTTAGAGTACATAATCAGAGTAAAAATCACCGGAGTTCACCGCACTTTATCGAATGTCACCGATAATCTCAGGTTTATTGTTTTTGGTCCACCCTTTTACCTACGTCCTGCTTCCTATAAATAAATCAAAATATTCAGAAAGGGTAGACTTTAAGGCGGCTTAGCAGAATCGTAAAATTCAACAGCTCTTACACCGCCTCTGGGTTATCTTTTGGCTACGTTTACTGTGTTTTTAGCGAAATCGTAAAAGTGTATGAATACACCGTCCGACCCTTTCGACGAACGTATGTTTCTCTAGAAGTTATAGCAGCATACATGATCTTTTCTGCTTACTAATTTATAGTTATTTAAGGAAAAATAATATTGAACCAACTATATACATATAAATATGAAAGTATATACGATACTTACATAAAAAGAAACAATTACAAAAATTGTTGTCTGTCATATTTATCTCTGAAACAACTGGCCCGATTCTAAAATGACTTTCAAGGGTGGATGGATAGCTGATGTTAATGTTACTAACTTAGGCTACTTTTATATTAAAAAAATGTATTCCTCGCGAACAAAGACGTGTGCAAAGCTATTAACAAACATTAAATATTCAATCGAACACTTAAAATATTTTTTCAAAGTCAACATCTAGTTAGACTAATACATTAAGTAATTATATTTGATCTACTATATATGAGTGAAACTTCTGATCAATATTTTTTCTAAACAAATCATTACAACTGCCAACTTGTAAGCAATCTCACATTAACTAAACCTAAATTTAATTAACTTGTAAATAAAAACATGAAAAAATTTAAACGTATATGACGTCAAATAATATAAAATTGATATAATATCATTATGTATAATAATGTCCATATTTAAAGTCTAGGTCTAGCGTCAATTTAAAAAGTCTAAGTTATATTAAGATACTTAAGATTTTTAATGATCTTATGACACGTGTTTGATAACTTAACACAAACTTTTCACAGTGTAAGGTAAAATGAATCAGATCACCTATTTTCATATAAAATATATAATTATAAGTCTTAAATTAACATCTTTTACATTTCGTGTGAGGTATGTTGTTATCTCTTTTGGTAAAATAATAAATTTAATATTCGGTAGTTTACATATAAGAAGTCCTAAAATTATGTGCATGGTAAAGCGAGCGCATAAGATTTTCACCAGTTTGAATATTATATAAATATAATTTATCCCTTAAACAATATACAGACAGCTATTATTATGGCAAGTAGGGAACGTTTCGGTCATTAATAACAATTTATTTAACACAATACCGCAATTTCGGTTTACGAATTCTAAACCTCTGGGAAAACGTAAATTTGATATTAAATAGGGTATCGTTTCAAAATTGATAACATAGTTGGCGCTTTTAACAACAAGTTTTACTCACCATTGCTTTAACTTCCAGTTTCGTTTCAATTACATTAAATTAATAACCTTTAAAATGACAGATGTTCCTAAGAACAGGTAACCGTGTTGAAATATCGTAAATATTACTATAAATAAATTACACTCATATATAATCTTTGCTGAGACCTCAAAATGTCTCATATATATTGTAAGTTCATCTTGGTGTAAATGATGTTGCATATTTACAATAAATAAATTGTAAAAACATCACAAAAGCACTTACCTCAGTGAAAAACTCCTAAATGTACTTGTGATAGAACCTACAAAAGATGTTTTTTTACACAGACAATACTTTTTGTGAGACCCACTTGCAGAAAACTCGTTTAAAGTTGAGGTCTTCGAAGTTTTTCATTCAGGAAGTAGCTATTGTGGCTAATTCTGAGATATAATTAAATTTGTTTACCCACACACTCTTCGTTCAAAAAGTGTCGACAACATTTAAACTAGGTGTACCAACTTAAGAAAAAGTATTGACAGTGCATTTTATCATTATTTATTATATAGTCTGTTATCCAAATGTAAATATTCGATTATTTACATTTGGATAAAACATAATAGTGTAAAATATACTAAACTTTGTTGTGCTAAACCTCTTGTTTTCTCTTCTTTCTACCTTTAATTATTATAATGTACCAAGTAACCGACTATTGTCTTTTTATGATAATAATTAAAATAAATCTAAGCAGTACGAACCTATTAAAGAATATTTAATTACCCTTTGATAATATTATACTTATATATTTTTTTACTTTTATGTGTAATACAAAGAGAGATACGACATGCTTTTAAAAGTATCTAATTTATTTTTAATAACGAGTTTCTACACAAAGGTTTTTAAAGGAAAAAGAATGACATTAATATTGTACAGACGCGTAATCCATTAGAAAGGAAATTTTAGAAAAGCAATGAAATTACCCTTGGAAACTAAAGTGACCCGCCCGAGGAAAAACAACAATATTCTCGGCTCCTCACTACAAAGAGGCTAGCATTCGTATTATCATTCCATTAAACAAAAGTCACCGGGTTTCGGAGTGAAAACACAGAACTCATTATTCCCGAGGCATAGAAAATGATTAAAACGCTAACAAGATTCGCCATAATAGAGTTATTCACAGAGAGATTTAAGAAAAACAAATATGAGCAATAAGTCTTCGTCTTATATGATTCAAAGAAATTTTATTAATCGACTAGCTTTTGCCGGCGACTTCATCTGCTTAGTATTGCACCGTAAGTAATTTTCATTAAGAGAGGTCCCCTTGTTTTGAGTTATATACGGATATATATATAGAAAGATAGACAAAATGATAAAAATTGAAGTTTCGCTCAGTGATAAACAAAATTAATTTGCCACAAAATATATACAACCTACAGATTTTTATATTAATATAGATAATATATCCAAAAATTTACTGAGACACAACGAAAAGACGTAGAATTGAATATTGTTTTATAATTCTCATATTTTCTTGCGTAACATATCCATTTTATCCAATCTAATTTGGATATTTATGGTAAAAAATACAAATGACTGAGATAAAAATACAAGTATCCAAACCGAGATTGAAAACGTAATAAAATGTACCATTTGTGAAATTGGTTAATTGAATAAAAACTTTATACTCTTTATTAAAAAATAATCTTTCAAACTAAGATTTGCTACACTTTCGGAATGAAACAAAAAAGTGAATAAAGTATGTCAAATCCAGTACATTTTCGCGGCCCTCAAGAAATTCCTATATTATTTATAATACGCTGGGGAGGATCATTCTCCTCGTTTACCGCGGGATATAGCTGTGAATGCTCGTTTGTCAAATGCGTAGTCATTTATTCAATGATATATTTTCCTTTCTATTCATAGCTAAGGAGTCGAGAGTGATTCCGTCAATGTTTATGTAACACACCTGCGTAATTTTCATTCGTATAAACATACTCTTTTATTTACTGACGTAATATATTTAATTCTATTTATTGCGCAGAACACATAAAAAGTTATCTATAGTAGTAAGCACATTTGCATTTGCACGTTGCATACGTCGCAACTTCATAGAAGCGTTAGTGAATACATTGTCCATGAAAGTGGACAAAGTTGGTCGTAGTTGCTAACGTGGCCACAGCGGTACAAGCTGGTTTGCAAACATAAATCATTTCAACGGACATCGCTCGGCCAATGTCGACAAAGCGGACTATGATACAAGAGTATACAACCCTCGTCTGTATAAGGTATGTGTGTTCTATGAATTAGAATTGTTATATAATTTGTAATTCTGAATGCTACCCGCAAAATTAAAATGGTCCAAATTCCAATTACCATACTACTTACGCAACTTACATTTCATAGTAAATATTATGGTTGATTTTAACCAGAGATTTTATTGTGTTTTGTTGTGATAAATATGTTGTGGAATATTTTATTATTATAATTGGAAACAGATTAAATATGTATCAGCTTCAAACAGGAGAGCTATTTTTAATTTACGTCGGAATTTTGGCATAGTTGCATATTTTAAATTAATCCTTTCTAAGTCAATGTTTTTGTTAGGACTTTTTAGTAAATTTATAAAATATAAAAAAATATGAAATATATTACTTAAATTATGTTGTAAATAATTTAAGAAAACAGTATATTATTCGAATTATAATAGAAAGGAAACTAAATATGGATCGCATCCAATGAGGAGTAGCCTAGAGGCGATGTTCACTTGTAATTGTTAAAGTTCACAGCATCTGGTTTTGACCTTATAAATGCGCACAGTTTATCTGTTAACTCGTGAGCACAACACAAAGAGCATCTTCCTAATTAAACTGTTAATGCCTATTGAAGGATTTCGTTAGAACTACAATTACTGATAGTTTATAATAAATATTTTCCTTGTCCTGTGCCATTTATTATATTATAAATTAATATGTTTTGATTAAAGTAATGAAATATAAAGATGTTTTATATTCACTTACGTAGACGTTATACAAACGAAAGGATTGTAAAAAGATTCCACCGACATAAAACTGCCACGTAGTAAAATGAACCTTCGTATTTATTATATCTGTTATTCTTTAAAGACATCATAAAGTTAATAAAGGGGTTTTTGTAACAAGCAGGCGAGCACGTTCGTGATAAGCCCCCGGTCTCGGGGTTAAAATCTTTTAAAACGTCGTTAAAGCCAACCCCTGCTAACAGACAAAAGCCTAACCGGCTAATTGTTGACGAAAAATATTCACGATGCAAATTCGTACTCTTTACAGCCCATTCGGAATTTGTACGAAAGTTTACGTAATTAGCCCCAATCTTGAATGCTGATGCTTAGATTTTGTAAACATTGTTCGAAACTTAACGAATGCGTTCATGCAAAGTTTGTTAAAGTTTCAAAGTGTAATAAGAAAGTAAAATGGAATTTACGACCAAAGATGCATTACATTAAGAGCAATAAAATAATACCATATATGTGTCTTGTCTATGTACCATATTATAATTATTATTATAGTCCACATAATATTTGAAAATATTTTCAAAATGTTTACAAATAAAGGGAAACTCCAATATTATTTGAAAATCTTTCTATACGATATAAAATAATAAAGAATCCCTGGAAATTCGGTCGCTTACCCGTATTTAAGCATTTAACCTAAGCGGTAAATTTAATCCTTATAATGGAAAGTATTCCTAAATTCCGACCAGAAATTGTTAACAACATTCAGGCATACCATTTTGTCTATAATGGTTCTATTGATTAATTATAATGAAATTTGGTTATAAGGCAATGAGACACTTGAGAGAGATGCTTTTCTTAATTGGTGAAGATACCTAGCCTTTAGGGCACACTTCTCCCTAAACACAAAGGTTCCTCTCGCTCTCTTGCAATCCGATCTATCGCCGCCCTTTCAGTAATTTTCTCGTTAACGGAATGAATAAAACATTTCATTCCTTACCTTTCTTTTGTAACTGCTAATTGTTCTTCTTTTGGCCGATCATTTATTGGGTACATTGATAGCTTGGATTATATTTAATAAAAAAAAAGATTGTTTATGTTTCTTGGTTTGATACAGCTTATGCTGTTAACTAGAAATTTATTAAATGAAGCATGCAACAAATCGGATTTTGTAGTTAGTCCAAAAGGAAAAGTTGATCGACGTTGGGATAGATAATTTACGGAGAAAAATACATCACGATAAAAAATGTTGCCTTAACGAGAATCTCAAAATGGCTCATAAGCAATGAAACAGCGCAATTTCATGAGGAAGGCGGCCCACAAATAAACCAAAGCGGGCACATTCCCGCCTCCATAAAATGCAAACAGAAATAAACGTAACAGACTCGGGTTCTTTAAAAAATCGGGATGACGACAACCGCAAAGCTCAGCAAAAATGTCTAGTGTGAGTCGGAATACCAGTGTTGGAATTTTCATAACTGGCGTGTGGAGACGACCGTTGAAGCGTGCTAGCCAAGTCAGGTGAAGTCGTCCCGACGCGCGACGCCGATCATGATCCGGTGCCTGAAGCCGGGATTGCCATCGCCTCTCTTTATTGGGTTGTCTAGACCTTTTGCATGCAAACTTTCTAAACTATCTTTATCGAATTTAAATTGTTTTGAACGCTTATATTTTAGTGGAATTTATATTAAATTCTAACTGAGGATAGTTTAAGTTGACAATATAATTTATTATATGCTCATATAACAATAAATATAAAAATATGAAGAAGCCCCTATCGATTTATTTAATTAATCTGCTATTACAAGCGGCACAATTGCCAAATGCAGAATATTGTAGGTCTCGGAGATTACGCGAATTTTTCATATAAAGCCATTGGACCAATTTCCTCATATCCTACACGAGGCATAATAAAGGAGACTTTTGTAAGGGAAAGTGGTTCGTGCACCAACAATACAATCACTATGTTCAAAAGGGTGAGGGCACAATATTCGGATTTTTTGGATCCAATAGTTTCGGTTTATTATTTAGGTATCACAAGCACTACGAATGAATATTTATGTAAGATAATAAACATTTCATTGTAAGTTTAGTTATTAAATTTACAATTTTAAATAAAACTGAAAGTTTTTTATCTTTATGGTATTAGTTGAGGGTTGAGGTTTATCTTATTAAATGATTAAAGTAATGAGGTTATTATCGTAATTGTATTCGATAAAACACGTAGTAGGTATTTCTCGACCATTATGATATTCTTGAGAATCATTTTTGATAATTTGTTCCTGTACGTATCTTACAAACTTTTCTCATAAAAATAAGTTACTAAGTACCATTATAGCCTTCTAAAACTATTTTCTGTTAATATAAATTGTTATTTATGACTATTTTACCTGATCGAGAAATGTACACTCAATTACTTTGCTTACCTGTAAAAAAAGACAAAATTAATGTAACATATCACAACAACATAAAATGAAGCGAATATAATATAAATACTTAAATGAAGCCAGTTCATATAAATAGTTAACTTGGTTCGTCTATAGTCGTTTTATCATATAATTATACTTGAAGTATAAAATTTAATACTAACAAAAACAAACAACATTCATTCTAAATATAAATAGCTTCCATAAACCTGAATTAAAAATTCCCTGTCAGGCATCTGTGACATATTTTCATATATAACATTATCATTGACATATGTCAGTAATGGAGAACCACATTATTACCAGTAACTAAAATAAATAATATTATTAAAATAAGTGAAACGTTAATTTTAACGTTTTAATTTTATTTGCGTTATATAAAAGATTGACCTTTATAGCATATATCAATATATACTTTCTTCAAATAATCCTATAATAGATAGTCTGCCTTTGACAGTAACTGACACTGCGGTTGTTGACCACAATATTTGCTATATCCTGTATAATGCAACTAATACTGATTCCAATATGTGTACTTTGGTAGACCCTTGCGGATGTTATTATATGTGCTCTGTACTTTAACTTAACGTTGTTTAAGATAAAAATACTAGTTGTAACGGTTATTAAGAGTCGAATTACGAACTATTATATTACATGTACTAATGCGTCAGATTACGTTTAGATTAGTGTATACCATAAAGTATAAAATATAGAATCAACGGATTTATATGGAACTGGACGCAGATAGATCTGGATTAATTAGTTTTAACAATTTGAAAACTTGGAACAGGTCCGGCTCAAAATTAATTAATTCCATTTGTAAACGATACATTTGTAATATAAATTATAGAATATATTATATAAATTTATGATTGTAGTAGAATCATGTATAAATTATAATATTTTAGTAAAATTAAGAATTACAAGAGTTAATTATGTATTTAAACAGGGCCCGGTGGCGGGTGGATATGACAGCGGTTCTGTGGTTGCAGCGTCCATATACTGATATCCATGTTAACTAATTGTTATGTTATATATTATTAGTTTTTTTATTTATTAACTGTCGATCTAACATTTCTTTCTTCCTAAAACCTAGCAATAGTAAAATATATCATTCGCGGTCAAACTACCACACAATACAATAAATATTGTTAATGTTGTTATGTGAGTGCGTATAAAATGAACCTACGGCAGTTAAATGTCGCAGTAAAGTCCCCGAAAAGAAAAAACTATTACATTATACCTAATGTAAACGTTCGGTGGATTTATTTCTGCGAAAACAGGCGATCGTCCGCAGCGGGTGAAACGCCATTGCAATAAATCCTTATAGACGGCGGTAACATAACCACCGACCGTTTTCACTATCGATGGGTCGTGCTAAAAGAGGTTGTTTACTTGATAACTTATACAACGTTTTAATATACTTATACTATTTTGAATAATTAAAACCTTTTTTTATTTATATTCTTGGTTATCTTAAACATGCTTGTTAATAAACATAACTTTTAGATAATATTTTTTAAGTATTATAACTTACTGGGAAACATGAAATTGTATCTTCAATTAAAGTGTTTTAAAAATAACAATATTGAAAATCGCGATGTTACGTACTTTACTGGTGGTGTAAATTAGTATTCCCGGACCGTACAAAACTAGCAGAACATATTGGGACGGAAAAGATTTTATTGGGTATCATTAAGAGGGTCCCACGACGGTCGCGTGAATGGATTATACATCAAACAAGTTACAGTACATTGGCAGTTAGTTTACGGACAGCGTAAAACAGTTTTTACTATTGCCGGTAAGAGGGTTTTTCATTTCATGACCGAGAATAAATATATCAAGTTCTATGAATGATGACTATTATTCCAGGATTTATTTTATACTTAATTATACGTAGTTTTAAAGTAAAATAAATGTATAATTATATATTATTTATATTCAGACAACGTATGTGTATCTCCTGCTCTGATATTATTAGCAAGATTAGATAAAGCTAGGTTCTGGATAGCCCGCAGCTAAACCTCAGCTTAAACTTATGTAGCTATTAGCGTAGCAGCGACGGGACGTTTATCTTATTTTCTATTACAAAATAAGTAATATCAATATTATCATTATTTTAAAAGGTTAATGCTGTAAAATAATTTTATCAAAGTAAAGATACTATGGTTAATTACGAGTATGTAACGGTGAATTTAATTAGATTTTAAAAACAAAGCTCTCGCGCTTTTATTATAAAAGCCCGCATAGGTTTTAATGACTCCTATTCAGCAAAACTTTTTTATAACGATAGGCACTTTGAGTGTACCTAACGATGTTCGCCAAAACGTTGCTTTAATAAACATCACGAAAAAATTACCCATTTTGTGGATTATTTTTATTTAATTCGAGGCAGGTGCGCGGCATCGCTTGATACACTGTTGTTGCACGATTACCATGTTGATGAAAAGCCAACACCGGAAAACGAAACATGTATATCATGGATAAATAAGTAATCACCGACCAATATTACCAAAAACATTTACTATACATTAACCTTTGATGACAGAATTTAAGTATATTTAAATTAAATAAAATATAAATTACTAGTTAGATAATATAAAAAAAACAAGTCAATATCAATAAACAGACAAATACGATTACATCTTCCTCTGGAATCAATAAGGAAAGATCCCGATCGCGGCTTTCCTCAATAAATATATCGAGATGAGACCAAGATAAACATATCGGTATCGTTGGTTTTAAAATATTCAACCATCTCTTCGTAAGGTTCCAGTAAACGTACGTATCACGTACAAAACATTGACATATTTCGTTTTTCTTTCGGAACGTTTTTTTTAATCATTCCTAAGCGCGGTTACGGTTCAATTACCGCTCGAGCAATCAAAATATTTGTTGTAAGCGTTTTGTATCGATTCTTTTTTTTTTCTCGGTCTTCCACCGGATGACCTATTTTAGGGCGCTCCGTATCTGTTTCGGAATGAAAAAAATATTCAACTTCTACCATAATTAAGGTCTCGTCTCTTTTATGTTATAAAATAAAAATGTAAAGAACATAAAAATATTTATAAGAGCAAATGGTGAGTTGTTTGAAACATTTTAAAATATTTCTAAACAATTTCAAGCGAGTCAGAAGTTATAAAAAAGTTAGGTAGAAAAACAGACAAATGTTACTTTTATAGACAATTAACTACCTGCGACTGTATTATATAAATTCAGTGTAAGATATTAATACATATACTCTTATACTATTTTATAAGTTTCGATTATTTTGAATTATTATTATATATTTATTTATGTAATTTCACACCTGTATAGATCCTGTAAGTTGAAACATTAGTGGACATAAACAAAGTAATATAAATTTAAATGCATCAATGCTTATAAAATGAATTACTCAGATAGCATATTAGGATCAAGCATCTAGTATAACATAACAATCGTGTTACTGACGTTATTGACTAGTTACGTCTTAAGTGGTACCACATTCACTTACCGCCGGAATCAATACCGGTGGAATAGCTATTACACACTGATAAATAGAGAGCGAATGCAGAGCTATTCTACTAATTGCTGACAAACTGAAAGACGCATTTGCAAATAGTTCAACTGAGCTCCAAAGTTTTCTGCATTTAAAATATAACCTGACTTGTAACGTTATTTATTATTTCTAGAAATACGAGAATATATTTAAAAATAAAATATTTAAATACAAATTAAGCATTCAATACGTGTAATTTTATAAAATATTTCATATTTTCAACATATCCGTAGATGAAATATGACGCGTTCATATTATCCCTACTTTAACGGTAACTACAATATTGAAAAAAAAAAGTTGAAAATATGTCACGCGAAACTTCAGCTTCATATGCAAATATGACTAAATGTGCTGAAAGTTAAAATACAAATATGTTTTACCAAAAACCTGAGTCTATGATACCATGAGGTAAAAAGTTTTATAAGCTTTGTAAATATCGTATATGAGAAGAGTTTATATAGTAATTATGTATACATCAAGAGTGGAATAACAGTGAATAAATATTAATTTACTAGCTGTTTGCTCTATATGATTTTCAAAATAAATGTAGCCTCAGTTACCCTTTATAGCAACAGCTATCCGGGATAGAAAGTCCTGTTAAAATCGGTCCAGTCGTTTCAGAGATTAGCAGAAATAAATAGACAGAAGGACAGAGAAAAAAAATAGATTTTTTTATGTAAGCACGTTCATATACATTTAGTGAAAAGCTGTTAATTTGGAATTGAATTCAGATACTTTAATTTTATTTATATGTATAGATGAAATATAATAACACAAAACAATATATATATAACATATTAAACAGTAGAATAATATATATATTATGTGAAAGATTTCAAAATCCAGTGGACTTTACGCCGCACGGAAGTAAACCCGGTGAGTAATATATTTTTAATTGATGCACGCGCGCGGACAATGTGTGGAGTAAACATTCACGAATTTATTCGAACGACGACAGACCGCCCTTTGTTGCCAGTTTTTAACGAAACATTAATTGGTGGAAAAGTGTGCAATTCTGCGTGTTTAACTTTTCACTGTAAATATTAACACTTTAATGATGAAAGCTTTTCTTTTTTTTCGAAAGTTAAATGACGTATTATAAAAGCATTTTGTCAAATTGATTATATGAAAATATTTAACTTTGTCAAAATTAATAACGAAACAATGCGTACCCGATAAAACGCTAATGTATATTGAAACGGTGGTTAAATTAAAATCTATACGAATAATAAACATCAGTTGTATTGAAAGTTAAAACGGTCCCCTGTATATGGTTTTTTAAAGGATATTAAGGGGAGCATAAAAATCTAGAATTCATTTAGCCGCTGGATACGGAATAGCTCGGAACACAGCATCCCTTACACTCAATAAATGCTGATATAGCAGCACAGGTATGCAAGGCAATACAATCATTTTTAATTTCCCTCGTAGGCGCTTCCATTGCACTGAATACCAATTACTACTAACTACTGAACATGTGGAATTCCAAGCTAGTGAGTTAACACTGGATTTGTGTATTCTATATATTGATTGTGATACCTTCCAAACTGTACATACGTAGGTACTAATTATAATATATATATATATATATATATATATATATATATATATATGTATATATTTATAGTAGTTTTCATAAATATAAGTATTATTTGTACATTGTTATGACCATATCTTTGGAATTGTATAAATAAAGTATAAATGACGATTATTAAAATAAAATAATATAAAAAATTACCAAAATGTGAATAATGTATGAGAAATGTTTTTATGAAGATAAATTCTAGTATTATTGAAATTTATTTCTAAACTATGTGGAGGGGTAGCTAAGGTCTGTATTTAGTGCTAGCGTATAGTGGCAAAGTTTTTACTGGTCGTCTCGGGGTATTGTCGGTACATTAAACGTTAATACCCAGTTTCATTATGAAATTTAAAACTGTTTCGAAACAATTGCGATTAGACCGGGCGGAGAACAATATTTGGCGGACGCCTGAAGTTTATTGCTTTTGCTTTTTAATTTCGGTAAACAATTACTAGTTTTTGATTAAACATTCTTAATTTGATATTAATAAAGTTGTTTATTAATAGATGTATATAATATTTTTAATTAGAACATTTAAATTTGAGAATATATTCAAACGTAAATAGCATGTCAAATTTCGAACAATCTATGAAAGGTTACATTAGAAAGGGACAGGTTATATTAGAGAGGGACGGAGCACTATCAATTTCCGTCCTTTCAGTGCCATTTGATTTATGTTTGCGATTAGTTTTTACTCAACACGAATTCTATGCACCGGGTTATAAATGTATGCTCCTGTTTGCGATCATTCGATATAAAAATATATATTCCCGCAATGAAATCATAATATTCATTACATATACATGTATAAAATATCACTATAATGTCACGAAAACCGAAACTATAATACAAGAAAACTTTACAAATTGCAACATACTCTTTGTCTGTTACACTTGGGATACATATAACCGTTTAAAACGTAGTTTGAATTTACATATTGCATATTTATAATCTAATAATTAGTGGTTAATGAAATAATGTCAGTTAAACTATTTACATTTTAGTTAATTTAAAACAAACAATACATATTTTGTTCACAATTATTAAGCAAAAATTTTATTATATATTTAACATCTATATGTTAAATATATGTTAAAATAAAGAATAAAAAAAGTTTTATACTTTTACAAATTAATGAATAAAAGTATTCTAAAAAAATGCGACGAATACGTATTCTTTTAAATCCGAATTATAAATGTGTATGTCATATAAGTTTAAAAATAATTAATACAAAAGGGTACAAAATAAAAGAAATCAATCACCTTGATATCTTACCTCATCGTCCTCAACATGCACGCAATCTCGTTCATCATGAGTATATCGAAGACGAGATAACATTTCACGTAAACTGAAAACCATTTTCAAAAAATCACCAAACACTCAAATTTGAAAAATAAAATCCCAAAATGTTTATTAAATCTGATAATTATAACGAGAAAATTTAATTTAATGTTAACAAAAACAACCGCAACACCTCAACGTCTATTAATGGCGTTTTGACAGAAAGGAGTTTTTATTTACGATTACCGTCTTTTTAATTAAATTTAAAAGCGATGGTATTCCACACAAATCCTTTATGTTATGAAAAATAACTGCCTCAAAATACCTTAATACGTGTTATTTGTTTTTTTATTTATCTTTAAAATTTTTAGTGACTTATTTTTTTTATTGTAATCAAATAAGTTTTTACTTTATTTGTTTTCGGAACCGTATGGGGTTATTTTTTTAAAACCCTATACATGTATATGTGAATAAAATAAATTCAAGAAGAGAACAGTTGCCGGTCAGCCACTTGGAAAAGGAATTTGATATTATTTCTGGTCCGAGTCGACTTACAATACTCCAGTGAAAACAGTCTTGCAGGTCACTGGAGCGAAGGTGTTTCCAGCGTCCAATACTTTTAATCTGTTGCTATCAGGATTTTATTTATTTGAAGATATTGCAATGTTTCTAATATCTCTTACATAATAAATAGCATATACATTTTGTTCTCTGTTAATATAATTCTCATTGTGATAAATAATGAAAATATTTTTTTAAATAAATACCAGCCTACAATAAGCCATCAGTTTTTGATACCATTGATTCGCAGAGACACATATATACATAAATCAAAAACGATTGTCAAGGTGTGTACATGATATGTAATATTTCCAGAAAATATTTATTATACAGATTTCAAAAATTTTCCACATTGTTGCTATTAATACGTATGTTATTTTATTAAATAATACATAAATTCTTAACTATGGTTACTAAAACTGGGTTTATCAAATAAAAATAATAATAATAATAATTACGCCAGTTTTGCTAAGTCCTTCTTTATCTTGTGTTAATTCATTAACTAAAGAATACTTTAAAATATATGTCAATGATAAGAAAACAATCAAAAATTATTTTTTTGTTACATCTTTTGTCCTAGCACGCAGCTGCCATCAGCCGTCAATTTCATACATTCACGTAAGATTAGATTCCGATGCGCCGGTCTGCTAATGAACGACGGTACATGTGAACTCACATCTGACACCTATGTCACTACGTGTTCTATGTTGCACTGACCGGTGCAATCAAATATTAAAATAAAACAAGACAATAGAGAATGTTTTTAAATATTTTATATCCAAAAAAGTTTACTATGTTATATTTTGTTTTAAATTGTTTTGTATCTTTTCTTAACCAAATATAAAACGGCGTGCGAAAATAGATCGCAACTTCATTTCCAGGATAGGGTCAAGTATGTAGAACAAACATAGTAAGGATGTGAGGGCCGAGTCCCACAAATTGTTTTAGGAAGGAAATTGTCTCAGAGATTAATAATGCTAAGGCTCTTATGTATGTTTTCATAGTATCATAGTAAATAATGTCATGTAGATTGAACTTGGCGTGATTTGAATGTTTTTTGTTTATCAAATATTTTTCATAGAAAAATAAAGAATAAATTTTAGTTAAGCTTAACTTACGCACATCGTTACAATATTTTATTTTTGCAAAACCTATAAATTAGATAACATTTGACAATTTCTTTAAAACCACTTGAAATACACAGAAATAAAAAGACTTAAAAGTTTTCTTTAAATGTATTTACAGTATTTACAAAAAAAGAAATGTTTGTACTATCTTCATACAATACCTAATTTCGTTGTAACATCAAGTTCCGTAATAAAATCATAAGTAACACACTAACACAGTGCCACTTAAGGAAAAACAAAAACATGCTCGGGATATTCCATTTCCCAAATGTAGTAAACGCAATAAACTTTACGATTACTGCCTTTATAGTTCTATTAGAAGATGAAAACTATAAAATCGAAAACGGTTATATCACTATAGAAAACAATTTACCACATGCACAATGTAAGGCAATATTCAGAAGTGCTTTGATATAAATATCTATTTAATTGCGAACAGTATTGTTAAATATATGAGCACCTTTAATTGTGGATGAATTGAAACACAAAAAATACCACTATCGTGGTGTTGTTTTGTTTAAATTTTTATTTATTTCTAACCACGTGTTATAAATGTGTAACTAAAGATCCCTCAACTTGTAATGTATTAACCAGCACTCAAAATAACTACAATATCATTAAGCGGGCAGGCTGTTTCTTAGCTCACGATTGAGTTTAAGTATTCATGGTTCAATGAATAAATGATTTGAATGAGTGGGGGTGCGATCGATTCAAATCCGATTTCAGTGATCAGAATAAGTTTCATAGAAATTAAAACTTTACTCTTAGTGTTGTCTTAATTACCTTAATTAATTAGGTTAAGTAACTCATTTGTTTTTTTTAAATATAATATTATTAATATATATATTTTTCTTTTAATTACGGTTATTCTAATACCTTTAAAGTTCTTTTCTAATTAGTAAAAATTATTATATTATTATTAATTCGTTAGAAAATTACTCTAAAACCAGATAGTGTGAGTGGAGTGGTGCAGGATGTAAGCACATACATCTTTGATAAATTATAAACGTGCGTCAGACAACACAAAGCACGCAAATGCTTCTTAAAATATTCCTTTCTTTTGTAATCAAAGTGCTGCGTTTGGTAGATAAGAATTCCCAGCGCCCCTCAACGGTGCCAACAAATACATAAAGGACTAACAAAATTATTTTGCTCATATATTTATTAAGAACCCTACAATATTACGGAACAAATGATATTGGTTATATCGTGTTAAATACAGCAACAAAAAAACAAAAGTGTTTTCATTACAAATAAAGTAATTTGAGGAAACAAAAAAGAATATTTATTAAAGTCACAAATACAAAGCCCATATGGGATGGGATGAAGGGAGGGATGAGATTGCAAATCACGAGTGCGTGAGAAACCGTTGTCTTAAGTCGTATATAAATAAAAATTTTGTTACCATGGATTATTAAAAACAATACTGGGTGATATTTCAATGTTAAATCCTTAAAGCCACCAGATTAGACATTTAAACTTTTTTATATTTGCTTAGCGATTCACGGCTGATATAAGTGGATTGCAAAAGTTTTGAGGATGAGCATAAAAATGTTCAAGATGGAGACAAAGAAAATCAGCATTAAGAGAGTCGCAATAAAATAAAGTGTGTTTTTTTACCTAAAATATCTATTCAAGGTGTTAGGTATTCTGGAGTCTCTTAGCGAGAAGATATTCTTGAGAGAGAAAAAAATGTAATTAACGTTTAGCTTTTTGTTTATTTTTATAAAAAATATCATATGTGAGTCAGTAATATATTTATATTATAATATATGGCAATAATTTCGTTCTTACTTTATGTTAGTTTTCTGTATTTATTCGCTAGGAGTTCTTTAAAGTTTCTTTATTTAAATAAAAAATATATCAATAGTAGCATACAAAAAAGTTTATTTAAAACTACATATATAGAAATTATAATCATCTTTTTTATAAATTTTTTTGGGTAACAAGGTTTATAGTTTTTGAATGATCAAATTATGTGTATCAAATTCCAGTTGTGATTTTTACTATTATTTAAGTATGTATAACCAACTGAAATAATTTTCTCCTAAAACATTCTTTCATTAATATCATATAAAATATAATTATTAATTATTAAGAAGTTATTTGATCACCACGATCAGTAACTAAACTTCATAGAACATATAATTATATTATTACCCGACGAATATGAAACATAAACCCTCATTTGTGGATATAACCTTAATTATTTAATTACTTATCATGTATCCAACCAAATTATGAGTTCACTTTCCAAACTCATTTTGCGGAACAGTGTCTGAGATCTTTAATTTACGATATTGCTATTATAGTGATAATATTGAAGGATAAGTCTTATTATACAGGTTGTGCATATTTCATAAAAATGTTTGTTCCATATACTTTTTTATGTCCAGATTAATTTTTTGTTGAATCAATTGTATTTAATAAGTATTTTTCTATGAAAAATGTATTTATTCAAAAATAATTGTATTATCATCTTAAATATTTATGCCAAATAACCGGAAAAAATGTAATAACTGTACAGAAATGATCAAATAAGTGATAAAATGACAAATTCAATATAATATAATAGCGTTGTTTGCAATTTCTCAGGAATCGTCGACTCATGGTAGGGTCTGAAGCGAATGGATATTATCTATTCATCGGAGACCCTCGCCATTGCGACCTTTAATAGAACCACTTCAAGGCAAATACATAGAAATCACAATATAAACATTAACCTCCCACTTCAGATCTTTTGTATGGAACTTTTGTGTATTGAAAATTCAGCTAAATTCTCTACAACAGACCTTTTAAATAAATCTCTTATTCATGATACATTTACTTTTTTTATTAACGAGTTTTTTTATATTCTATAACTAAAAATGAATACGCGATGTACAATTTATATCCCGCTTTGATAGATTTCATACAGTTTTATTCGTACATGTTACGGTTTAAGCGTCAATTTAATTGATAAAGCGAAGTAAAATAATGAACTGACAGGAGGTGCGTCCATAAAACACGATTTTATCATACCGTAGGGAGGGACACGTTTTCGAATATCGTAATAAAAAAGTCACAGATGTCAAATTTATGACGTTGGACCATTGTAAAGAGATTAAAAGATTTACTACGGACGGGGTGCTACGGGGTTACGGTGCTACGAGACTAGGTTGTAAGGTCTACCGGTATCAGTTTTAAAAGTTTGATGGCGTTGTGATCCGCCGAGAGCCGTCGATGACTCTTATATTACTTTTACTATCACTTACAAGTATTATGCTCGTTTTATGTAGCCGGCTTACCTGTAAAAAGAAAAAAATAACAATTAGTCGGGATGTCATGAGAAAATTTTGTTCTAAAACTTGTTTGTTTTATATTATAATATTTAGTGGAAAAACATACACTTTTTGACCCCAATGTAGGAGAATTTTTTATAAAGCTCGACCGAATTCTATGTCATAATATTTAAGCTAAGAGTTGAAGAGTCCGTGAATCAGAACCGCTCCTTTAGCGTAATTTATCACATAGTAATGATTCACGAAAGAACTTTCCTTAACTTATTTGAATTATGTAAGTTACCAAAGTCACGGTAAAATGCTAACACTGCCATAAATTTTCTTTATCCATCAAAATTATGAAAAGGAACAGATGACAAAGAATAGTCTTTAATTAAAACCTTGCTTCGAGACTTTAATACCTTGACTTCGATTATCGAATTAGCTCCGTTTATTTTTACTTTGTTCGAAGAGAACCTTATTCTTAAACGTAAATTGTAATTTTAAATATTATATATATAACAAACAAATACACACTGCTTAAAATGTTTTATTGTTTTTAAGTTCTATTAAATAACCAAGCGGCAAAGTTTTTCATAACACCTCTATATAAATCACTGTTGATATTTAACATCTAATAAAAACCTCGTCCAGTTTTTCAACGTGCAAAAATGCTTTTAAAATAAATTTCAATTTGTATTCTTAACTTTACGAATAGCACAAACATTCCCCATTGGATAACACATAAATGAAAAGGTTATAAAGCACGAATAGCAACTCAAATACTGGAAGAAGGAACAATGTGCGTTTAACAATACATTTGAATAAAAATTATTTAAAGTTTTCCCGCATTTATTTTTTGATTACCTTGAACAACATTTTAAAGCAAACATTTAGTCACAAAATATAAGTTTTGTATGAGAAAAGTTGTGGTAGTTATAAATAAACTCTGTAATATATGGATTTTGTATTCAATTTTACATAATATATAACCATGATTCTCCGGTAATGAAAGATATCTTAATCTTAACTAAAAACTGAATATCTAGAAACAATAAATAATAATAATAATAATAATGATAATGATCATAAAATACGAAAATATTTTTAAATATTTATTTATTTAGTTTTATAAGGCAATTTTTATTTTGTTTTGACTTCTGGTTTCGTATTTCGCAGTACGTTAGTGAATCGGATTAGTTAATGGTTGGTCTACGGACAGAGGGATAATAGTTTTAAGGAAGAATAATAAAAATGAAACATGTCTTTTTTTTATTTTTCCTTCATTATAACATAATGGAAAATTTTATAATCTTTGGCGTGTTCAGTTGACAATGAATTTTATTAGAATTGAATAAAAATATTGCACTATTTACTTACTCGAGTTTAATATCCATAATGGAAGCCAGAGTAAATAAGGCATGTCGATAAAATATATCTCACGTCTGGTACATGTTGGTTACGTGAATAGCAATTGATAAAATTTTGTTAGCTCTGGTTCATGGTTTTATTTTATTTTGGGGATATTGCTATTAATGCGATTTAAAGGTAAAAATATAAAAGTCAAATATATTTGTATCTATAACAGAAATTGTATAAACAAATTATTTTTATTTCCGTACATGAAGAATTATAAAAAATATTAGAGTTCAGTTCGTTGTTCATATTAGTGTATCTCAAAATACGCATATTAGTATTCGGAACGTAAAACAGTGTCTTTGTGGTCGTAAAAGATTTATTTGTAAGCGGGTGTTCGGTGCAAGTGCACATCGAGTTTTCAATTACACAAAGTGATGGCCGCAGGGTTGCGGCGGTCGCGAAAAACGGCGATGTGGTCAAGCATCCTGACCGATTGCACACCGCTCTCGAAACATAACCGGTAAATGGAAAATAAACACAAGCATAATGAAAATAAGGTTTGTTTTGAAGTGCAACGGAAAAAGAAAATTGTGTAACTACTCTTCGAAAGGTTGGAGGAAAACTCGATCGCTTTTCTAGGGGAAGCTCTCAGTGGTTTATTGCGTTATTACCTGGACGTGTCTGCCGCGTCGGGACGGCCGCAATTTGGGAAGAAAAGAACGATATGTTGCGACGAAAAAGGATTTTATAGAACTTGGGAGTACCGGCCTTAGAGAAAGGAGCAGGCGTCTCCGTCTATGCCCTTCGTAATTTTCTTTGATCGAAAACACTACAGACACTACTCTAGTTTCTATTTTTATTTCATTTAACGGTTTTCAACATCCGTAATTTGTAACTTTCGAGGTATTTCTATTTATACATTATATTATTGTTTTTGTTATCAAGGTACAGATTGGTTATTTATATAATTTTCTAGTTTTATTTTTATTCTTACTTTAGAAATATTATTAAAAACTGTATATATTTATTATTCTCACAAGATCTTTGTTTACATCATTGTATATTATATAAATTACCTTTTTTTTTATTTATTAAAAAAAGATATTATATATAAAAAAATATCAGATTTAATTTATCAGTAAATATAAAATATCATCCACCAAGAACCTCACATAGAATTATAGTAATAACATTGACAGACTGATTGCTGACAACTTTTGTTTATGAACTCACAAAAGCCACTAAATCGATAAAAGAGAAAAAAATGGCAACGAAATTGTATTACATAACCTTTACGACAATCGGTCCCGGAATACTATTCAATAAAAGCGTTAGGAATCGCTAAAAGATTGGCCCAATAATCGCCCGACAAAACCCGTAACTTGTTCTTAGGGCCTGTGAAATAAGAGTTGTCCATAAAATAAAATAATAACCGGTCAATAAAATCTTTTACCCGGGTCCGAAGAAATATGTCAAATGCGTTGGGAAATAAATGAAAGTAGCGAAGGAAAACGGACGCGTGAAGTGTCTTGTTTTTGGAAGAAACTTGATCTTGACAGATCAAGATCGGGAACATCAATTGAAATGTAATTGGAAGTTTAGTGTCACCCAAATGATATCACCTGTCCTGAAAATATCGTTCGGTTATCAAATATATTTGTAACTTTTCGGCAAATTCATAAAGAAGTGCCTATCAAAAGTTAATAGCAAAAGTGTAAATTGATATTGTATTAAATCAGTGGAAACTCTTTTACTTTATTTAATAAGGAGTATAACTAATTATTTTTAATTAAGTTTATTTCTATTTAGGTTGTTAAAACATAATTACATTAAAAAATAAAGTAACTAATTTAATTTCAGTAATTTCCTTTTCACTAAAAGAATAGGCTATTCACATGCGTAACCTAGAAATTGTTCAGTAGATACTAATATCAAATTGGCGATAAAGGAAGGCTGTTGTAATAGCCCTAACACCCAAGTACTAAAATGTTATTGGTAATTGGAATGAGAGAGAGAACTTTTAAAATTAAACCGAGCGTTGCAAAAACTATTATTATTTTGATTTACCGAACGATTATAGAATTATTTAAAAAAAATAAAAAAAACATTTCTATTAAATTAAGAAATACACAAAATATTTGATTCACAAACATATAAGCCATAAGTACCAAACAAGTAAATATCAAGAAGTCGAACAAATGGATTTCTTAAAAATCAATGTGGCATACTCGAGGCGAGTTCATAGCAATTGTGCTGGGAAATTGCCGACTTGGACCGATCCGCGCAATAACCTGACTTCTCATTATGCAGATTGCCCCCCGGTCCATATGCATTCACTAAACATCTTCGAGCTCTAGTATTGCGGTTATCCGATGCATTTACTGTTACAAGAGTTTGATAAGCCATTGAAGAAATCAGAGTACAAAATTGGCTGAAATCTTAAGATAGTGTAATGATGTCCTATTTATGAATGATAATTACAACATTATTGGAGAATTTGATAATGTAGAAATATATAAAATGCTATAAGTTGGCATTTATAATATAATTATTATCCTGATGTGAAAAATATATAAACCAATTTGTTTTTTAAAAGCAGACAATGAAGCACCTTCACGGGGTTTCGCCAGAGTAATCGAGAATGCGTTCCCTTTGAAAATTTATCAGCAACATATAATTTTTTATGTTAGTGATAACAAGAGATAACATTGTTCTTCTAACAAATTATAATTGTAGATAATAACTTAAACGATTATAATTTTAATCTATAAACATTTCATAAGGAAAGGTAACATAATAATACAATACAATTGCCTCACAAGCAATTTACTGAAAGATTTCCTTTATCCCAGTCCATTAATAAGTTATATGCCTCCAGGATACGTCTTGGGAGTATATATTCGAAAGGCATTTAAGTAACATTGTACTAAGAGTACAGTCAGCTAGATAATCTACATAATTGGAAGTCGTCGTAGGATATTGCGCCCACGTGAGGCGGCTGAGCAATTTTCTGCGTCATTTCCGGTTGATCGTCCACTCGGCTGGCCGCTCCGATGCGCATGCTTCTTTACGCTTAATTAATGTAAATATATTAATGTAAATAGATTGCTATGAAATTGAACGTTGATGATACAATTTATAATTAAATAACAAAATCTAAATAGCAATCTAGACAAATATTTGTGAATAAAAGAGTTACATTTGTAAAAATTTAGATGAATTACAGTATCGACTGAAGGAAAAACGGTAAATAATTTAAGAATATAGATAATAAATTGAAAATTAAGGTAAGATAGTTATGTAATAAGAATCCATTTGTTAAATACCGCTGCCAAAATATGTCCATCACATTAAAATCCTTGGCGCTTGATCAGGCGGTATCTGTTGATTACATTTCTCCCGTCAAAACATAACAAAAACTTCGCTGTTATAATTACAACTCGTTATTGTTTGGATGAGATTGTTCAGACACCGCCGCAGATTGTAAACAAAAGTAGGCATTACCTGGTTTAATTAAACTTCTTGAATCATTTATTATGAAATTTCTAATTAATTTACAGTCAAATTATAATCTAAGCAAGTCATTCTTTATCAACTTCGTAAAGACTAGATAAACTTGAGCCATTGTTTTCATAATTGATTAATATTTAAAAAGATTCATAGCAATAAAAACAATTCACCACTTTATAACATTAGGCAGTAAAATAAGATGTGTAGTAAGTAATTAAGATACTTTACAAGTTGTATAAAATAGGTAATAATATATTAAATTTAATAATACTACTATATTTTGTCCGCCGTTTTTCCTGCGTAGAAGAGATCTAAATTAGTTAAAACAAATAAATATAACGACTGGGACTGTGACTGTTTCCTATCAACCCCTAGTGATAAATGGTAGCTGCGCATTTTTCCAAAGAACATCTTTTATGTTCGTATTAAATGTAATCTTTTTTCCAGAAATATTGACTTTCTATCTATGTTTCAAACTCCATACAAATCCATACTACACTTAAATCATTAACGGACAAACATTCCGACATATAAATTTTCACAATTATAATATTAATAGAATTACGCTTTCTTATTTTATATTATAACAGATTACTGCGTGTTATTATTTCGTACCCCTTGAAGTATAAAAGGAAGATCGGAAAAGAATGTTGTGGAACGTCACGATCGATGCATCTCTCATTCCATCTCATCACGGAATGTGCCGTGTTGAGTTTTTTTTCAGATGAAAGCCCCTATTTATAAACTGAATACTTTCAACGCACCACTGACTAAACAGTTTTTGTGCCGTGTGTAATGTCAGTCAATCGTGTCTATTTTTTTAAATTACTCATACAAATTGCTAATACACGATAATGTGTGTGAGTCATGAAAATAAGATATAAAACGAATAGACAAATCTAGAAGGATTTAGAAAACGTTTTGCAACGATATGACGCTGAGAAAGCACAGAGATTTGAAAAGCAGGTGTCTAAGTATTAGTGAAGATAGGGTCACGTACAACCACTGAAATGTGATGACATCGCAATCGTACTGCAAGTGCATGCGTGCTGATGTTACCGCTTTGAGAGATCGTTGTGAATAATCTATATATTTACGAACTAATAATTATCTATTGCACAATAATTTTCTGCCTTTTTTTAATCAATATTAAATCATTTGAAATCACAGCCATACATCTATTTTCAAAATAATATTAATAAACGCTTACAAAACTTAACAAAATTATGTGTTTGGTTACGAACCAAAAAAAAAATTAAATTGTTTACTCTCCCGGTTAACATTAACCATCATCGTCATAAAGTTACCCTTAATTAATCTTTTAAGCTATTTAGTCAAAGAAAATTCTTCATCTTGTTTTATTGAATTCAAAGACGGCAAACTTGTTAAATAAGCATCGATTCCAGCCTTTCATGGCAATATAGCTTTAAACGATATCCTAACTTAAAACAAAGACGATCGCAAATTCACAAAGGATTATAATTAAACAAAAATTAAAAGTCACGTTTTATAAAATGATAATGTAAAAATAATAAGATGTGCATTAAAAAAAATTAAATATGCACAAAATAGCCTTTAGTATACTTTAGAAATTGCCCATGTAAATTACCTTTGTAAATAGTCGTTCGAGGTAAAAGCGATTATTGAATTATAGATGAAGTATTGGAAGCATCAGTTGAATCCAGTTTTTTCTCTTTGTAAACCCTGAGGGAAATTCCCGGCGTTGCAGTTGCAAATCCTTCAATTTATGCAGGGACCGCAATGCCGACTAACTCGATGACAATCATGACATGCGGGACAACGGATGAACAGGGTTTTAAGAATCACACGAGTGGAGAAATAAAAATTATATGTACATTTTATAGTGTATACATACACACATGGTTGTGTTGATAACATAAATAAACGTTAAGTCAAAAACAATTGAAGAAGTTATAAAAAAATATTCATATGATCTGCTTTATTTTATATGCAAAAGGTATTCAATAAAATCAGAATTTAAGCACACAAAACGAACGACAATAGACAATGGGCGGCAAAGGCTGAAAATATTCCAGTTGTTTGCGTTATAAACCGAGCCAATCACGCTCGTGGAGCTTGCACTGAACTAAACGCCATGCCAACAAAAGGGCCGTAAAGAATGGCCCACCGACACACTCGTGCTAATAAAATAGTTCCGAGCAACAGGTTGAAACGGTCCGTTCCGCTCGCAGTACAATGGCAATAGTACCAACGTGTCTCTGTGATCCTAGTATTAAGTGCTTCAGATGTGTGGGCTAGATTTTCTTAATGCACTGTTCTTACGCTTCAATCGATTGTGGTGGCTTTAGAAGAGATTTCGTTCTTTGTAGTTTGTATATACGGGAAAATAGCGAATTGTTTTGTTGTATCAAATAAATATTTAATTCGATCACAAGTAGAACTAAAAATACATACCTATATGTTTTGAATTATTATTATTCAAACATTTTAAATTCATATACTTACTTCTTTTAAACAGAAATCATAGATAAGCGACCGTCAGACAAGAGGAAAGACGGTTAGAAACAGCGTCTCTTAATTCCCGGGTCGCATGTACCTTGCGGTCTCACAACGGGATTTACAAGTTTTCTTTTATAGAACCAAAGCCTAGTTTCGGTGAGGGCTAGCTACGGCTTATCTAAGTTTCGTGAGATATTGTTTCTATTGTTTTCTTTGGTCTTTGGATGCTAACAGATTAGTGGTTATGATAAACAAGCGTGACCAGAATAATATCAACAGCTCGGTTTGCACAATAATATTATATTGAAAAAAGTTTTTATATAATAAACACATCAAATTAGTCGGCTGCAAAATTTTCCGATGTTTAATTTTAGAATGAAAAGCTGTACAATCTATTAAGCAAAACAGACAGTGAGGCTGCGAAAGCGGCGGTAAGTGAAGGAGTGACAAAACTTGAGTCGGCTACTAATTAGCAATACAAACATGAATCAGAGGCTATTAGTTGTAATTGAATTGTCGCCAGTGATGAAGTTGGCACGAAGCTAAATTTAAATATCGTGGCTTTTAGGACGCGGTTTTATTATAGCTTTTGGGCGCAACGAACCGACTCTCGAGTTGTTAAAATTTAGTTAAATTGTATTAAAAATTATATTACGTTACCTCACTTTGCTTTTAATTTTTATTATTATTATATCTGTTAAAATAGATGCATTGATTAAAAAACGGCTAATAAATATTCATGTAAAATAAATGACGCATAATTACCGCAACTTTGAAGGTCTGAAGCCCCCACACCGTGGCATCCATAATATTTCATTGAAATTTTATAAAACACTTTTCTGATTCTCGAAGAAAATTATCTCCCTCATTGACTAAAATTTTTCATATCAAGTTTGACAGCAATCCATTACTTTTTCCGGGTTTATCTTGGCAACGTCAAGAAGTAGAATTGCGTTAATTGCGTGTTCGACCATTCTGTAGAACCGTCCACATTGTTATAAAGTTATTGTGATATACTTAAATTCGTTAATTTAGGAGATTGTACATATTTTAAGATTGATAACATGAAGAAATAAATATAATTATAATATGGAAATAATAATAAACGACTAAAAATATTTAAGCGTGAAGAGAGAACAAAGAATTATATCAAAAAATTATAATTATTTGCTAGTTTGCCTTTATAGTAGTATGTATATAGTAACAAATCATTAAACATCTGTTTACTTCAAAATAAAAAATATTTCAATTAATAATTTATTTTGATTTTTTTTAATTATCTATTGAATAAGTATTTATAAAAGATAATAAAAACATTATTTTGTACTTCGTAAAAAATCTTTATAAAAAACATTAATTTTATAAAATACACACTCAACTTCATAATCAAATGGATCACAAATTTGGATATTTAAATATTTAATGAATACAATCAAATACTCTTAAGACGAAGGGCGAAACGTGGCGTGATCCTTCCTAATATGTCAATGTAATTATACAAAATTATTGAGTCGCTGACTGCTTACCTCTCACCCAGAATTAAACGTATATCTCGTACTTCAATGGGTATGTACTAATTGCCAACCATACGTCATAAGTGTGGAACGCAACTCGCGCCGTCACATATCTGCTACCTCAATCTTAACGCCTGTACCCTTGATATTCTCATGTGGGTAAGCATAAATTACAACTTGAATTTCATTCCCTTGTTTCAACATTTGAACTTTACTTTAGGCGTCGCAGATGTCAGAAATCTGGGATACGTCAGCAAACTTAGTTTGCTTCATGATTCCGTACAAAAGGGTTCAGGTAAGAAACGGCAAGGGTCTATCGCTTAAGTTTTCCGTTTTAATTCGTTAATTAAGTTTATGGCGATATAATACATATTTCCATTGAGCAGCAGGCTTCATAGTTTTTATTATAATGTTTACTCTTACAGTTACCACAGCTTCATAATTCAGACATAAATACGGTAAATAGAAGTAAGTACCTTAAAGTATAGTTATCTTCATAAGAGAACGATAAATTTGGTCCGGTAAATACGTTGTTATTTGCCTTGCTTTTCAACGTTAGGCAGACAATAGACTAATAGACTTATCCTGTTGTTAGAGCAGAATGCTAAAGCCTTTGATGCTTTTGTCAAAAAATATGCTGTTCGAAATCGGAATTTCTCTCAAAAGCGCCCCTTCAAATAATCAAATATTTTTATTTTTTTAATCAAACTTTAAAATAAAACAGCCATATGTAGAATCGCTATTCATATTTTTAAAGGAATGATATGATGAAAATAATGAAATTGAATTCCAATCCTACCGTGTTTGATTAAATACACATAGTATAGTAGGATATTCGAAGCTGAGCTTTTACTTTGAGTCGCACAAAGAGATTTAATCCGCTAGTGGACATATTAAATATCTTTTACTTCGCTTTATAATACTGATATTAATTAATAGGGGTTCCACGAACCAAGAACAGCCATGGTAAATAGTATCTTAACCTATATAATGGTAAGGGTCTAATTGCAAATGATCGTTATCGTTATCGCTTAACCAACAGTGTTTTGAATTGTAAATCTGATTGTACTCAATTTAATTAAGCAAATAGGCTTATAAATTAACAGAATGCCAAAAACAAAAACTAATTTACCTAATAACTTACATGTTACGTTTATAAGAGCTAATTATAACATTATAAAAAAGTATTCGACACCTAATTTTAAGTAAAAATAATGTACAGAATGTTTTAAACAAATTTAATAAAACATCTTATGTTATACTTTATCATTTAAAAATAATTTAAGAGTTTGTTACATATTCATTGAAAAAATAGCAACCTAAAGTAGACAGAACGTGTCGAATCGTTAGTAATTTGGTGAGAATCACCTCCCTGAGCCTTTATCGCTGTTCACAGGCGAGTATCACGAGAAATTCTCCCGTAAATTTATAAGAAACAGTGGAGTCAACATTTCCACATCACATACATTATAAGTAGACTGACTGAAATCAAGAGGCAGTTTGCATGAGTTCCCATTTTCTTGACTCAGCTAAGCCCGGATTATGTTGCTTGTAGCACGCATTCAGATCCTTTCCTTTCCAATACCTTTCCTATAATTTATGTCAGATTTTTTATATGTATTAAATAAGATTACTTTAAACGTTAATGTATATAATCACGAAATTTAATTCTATATCCTCAAAACGTATTAATAAATATATCAAAGTTAAACAAGGAGGGTACAACGACAGATACAAACTTACTTTGGGTCAGTCAAGATTTAACCTTACGCCATCAATAACTGTATTCTCCAAGGTGGCTTTTAGGACAACGGCAGACTTTATCTGATGTAGCTCCGGATTAATTAACTTAAATGCAACAAGTCCGAGTTTGCGTTGCTCTCTAGAACGACAGTCTCGTGTTTTATTATGGAAGCAGCTGAATTAAATAAGGAGATAGTAAAGTTCTCCATGATCGTATTAGGTTTTGGGATGTTGCTAGGGTAAATTGTATTCTAGCAACTTTGTAATAGGGTGCATTACGCTATTTATTATTTAATTAATATGTAAGACGCTATATAAAATAACGACCTATGGGTTAAGCTTCTATATGTTTAATAATAAGTTTATTTCAATATGATTATTTGATCAAATACACATGGTAGCAGATTGTTAGTGAATAGTAACATACCAGGTAATCACGATAAGTGGTTTACAGCAAATATTTTATTTTTTTTGTTCATAATTCTATAAGCTTCACAAATTAATTGACATGAACAGTCGCTTTTGCTCAGCTCTACAACTCGCTGCGAATTTTTAAATTGTGAATGAAATTCAAATGTACCTCTACTTTAATTTTCGTAGTTAAACTAGCTACTTGTTCCGCGCAACTAATTAATTATAAAAAGTATTTAAAACTGCAATTTCTCTCTATTACATTATTTTTTTCAACATTACAGTTGAGCGTTTAGGGAACTTTTGATAACAATATAATCGATAAAAAGAAAAATATGTACCCTAATTAATATATTTAATGTTTAAGAAACTATTATACTGTACTGTATATAAAACTACTCTAAATGAATAAAAGTTTTACATTATTGTGTATAAGGTTATTAAATCAAACCGCGTATTGGAAACCTTCGCTTAAGCACCAATTGGAAGTGACAAATCGATTGACTACGATGTTCTACGTTATTTGGTTCTCATATTGCACTGTATTGGTTAAATTCAAGCTTGATTTAAGTAAAAATAAATCTTATGTTTATAAAGATAAGATTATAAATTGTGTAAACTAAACGTACGAAAGCAGCCTAATGGTGGCTAGGAGTACAATAGCACGTGTTCCTTGTTATTGGTATCTGACCTGACCGCTACGAGCGATTTGTCCAAATGAGATCCGGACCTCGGATGCTTTGTTATTTTTTTCTTCCAATATCGACTTCGTGATATATTGACCTGAATTCCCTCGATTGAGGTTCAATAATACTTTTTATAACGATTGGTTCTGGTTTTAATTATTGTTTTATTAAATCAAAGTTCAGTCAAAATTTTAAACGAATTAATCGAGTCTCTATATAGGAAAGGCAAGTTGTTAATTAATAATATAATAACAAACCGAATACATTTCATATTCAATGAAAAACTATTTCCATAATCGAGTTGACCGTTCACAAACACGACCACTCCATAGATTTAATCCCATAGAACGTCGATTAATCATCGCGTTGGCTATGTTGAGGTAAATTCGTGGTAATGACCGCGATTGTCCCAGGCTTGGTACTACGTTAATCCTTTATTGGCTAATCGGATGCACGTTCAAATATATAAAGGTAAAAGTTGATCGATGAGGGAATAATTTACTTAAAATTAACAAGTGATTTAATAAAATAGGTATCAAAAAATCAAAAAGATTTATTACGTTTATAAGATCGATTCGATTTTTATTTATAGTATACATTTATCATGTCGTATTACTTTTTTTTTTGTAATTTTGTTTGTAAAGCGCGGAACGCACGCGACTGTCCCGCCCCACCTACCTAATGTTTCACTCGCGTTACTGTGACAACATTACCTTTTACCAAATTGTGTTTTCGTGTTTCGAGTTTTTCTTATAAATACTGTTATTAAGACAGTCACGGTGTAGTGACAGGTGCTAATGTAAGTGTTGAGTTCGTTTATTTGTAAATAATATCGTAGGCGAGACATTTGAGCGCCAGACTCATTAGGATTGTTTAAGTTTACAAAATTAATAGACTTAATGACTGCTGCTTAAAAAAGTATTACACACAAACTAGTGGACAAAAAATACAAACGTTTTTAAAATACATAAGATTTGAAGTGCATTAAATTTTTAATTAGGTTTTAATGATGTCAGATTTTAAAATTATATCGATATGGGTCTGATTTTGTTTCCAGTTTGTGAAGCATAGAGTATATTTTGATGTTACTCAATACATTCTCCGTGCTTCATCCTACACATAAAAAATATACATAATATTCGATCAGTACCAATCAGGAACCTGACCAGAATAACTATTGCCAAGATAGGGTCATTACTCTCGAACTACTTTACGGCATGCCTACACTCACACATGTATGTTAACGAAAATAAATAAAACAAACTCTTAACATTTTACTCAATATACAATACATTTTGTGAGTTTCAAGGTTCTTTTGCTCGTATATGCGAATACTCTAAGATCGTGACTATCACGGGAAGTTCGGCAAATAAATTAGGGGGAATTGGGGAGCAGGTAAAACGCCTGTTATCTCCTTCGTAATTTTACAGCTTTTGGGACACGATCTTAAGAGCAATTATTCCGAAGTTGGACTTAAAGCAAAAATTACCACTCTAATCGTCCTTTTTGCATTACAATTATTAAACGACCATTGCAAAAATTAATCCTTTGTCAACAAATTAATTTTTTAAATTTTAAAATTTAGAAGTTGCCATAGGGCGAGCTTGCATATGTAATAGGTCAGTGCCCTCTCTAAATATCAAAGTAGCCTCTGAAAGTGTCATTTACGTACCGACCTAGTCGTATGGTCGGTACGTGCAGCTACAAAGAACATAAAATAGGGTTTATAAGGCGAGAGGATGGGAGGGTAGGACCGGTACATCATTACGAATCCCGCGTCATTTGTTTATTAAACACCCTCTGAGGTGGAACAGAATAATGGCAACGTAGGCTTTGTCACGGGAGTTTTCCCTTGAAATTAAATCGAAATGATGATGCGCCTCACTCGCCGCACTTCGGCGTCCGACCCCCGTTATTAAGTTCCCTACCGTCTTGAGGTCAAAATGAATAGGTTTCTTTAAAAGCCCGCTAGTATGCCAGCTGTCATAGATATGAAAAGAATTGGGTTGAGTGGCCCTCGGGCGTCGCCGAAAAATACGAGTAGACTGAAAAATGACGCTGTTTGCTGCCGTTTTGCGTTTTGAAGTAGTATTTTGTTTTATCGCGACGTCTGGACGTATTGTTCTTTGGAGGTGTATTCTCTTACCGGCAGACAATCATTATTCGAAAAGTATATATTTTAATATCAGAATTTCATCTTTATCTCGTTTATTTAAAGAGTATTTATGAAAAAGATAAAAGAAGCTCGGTATAAATCAAACAAAATGTTACGTATAAAATTCATAGTAATTGGGTAATTTCTTATCTTCATGTTGATTAAATCTTAACGTTAAATTTAAATTCTCTTAAGCGGCTGACATTAAATAGCTATACGTATATCCTTCCGTACGCCATCCTGAGATATCAAATATTTTATAATTAATTTCGTCATATTAATCATAACGAAATACGGAAGCGTAATAAAATGACAACCACAAGTTAAGGTATAAATGACGCTCTTTTATTTATTGGGCGTAAGTTATAAATTATTACATGTCTTTGCATAACTTTAAAATTATTAAAGTAAGTAGTAAGTTTATATGGCCCTCCGCTTAGTAAAGGCTTTCTAGATATGAAGAGGGTATGGAGATTAACCTACCACGCCGGTATCATCTTGGCAAGTTACATTGTAATAATACAATTCTTGTTTATGAAAAAAGGATAGTTAGGAATATTTTCTATCATTGACCGGAGCGGATCTTGATGCGACTAGTCAAATATTTTACAGTATATTATTTTTTAAGAAAATTTACTTTTTTATTTAGTTAAAGAACACACATTTTATCACATTTTTTAACGAGAAATGGGTATGTTTTGATTGTACAAAAAAATGTGTTTTTGTTGTTTACTCACCTGAAAAACTGTCATAGGAAACAGCGAAAAGTGAATATAGGCCTCAAACTTGCAACGTTTTGTGAAAGAATTTTAATTAAAAAGTTGTTAAAATTACCAACCCTCGGTATATGTAATCTGTTGTAGATTATTTTATAATTGGCCGTCCGCGGTTAGGGGATTGTTTAATTTAAAGGTTTAATTAAACATATACTGGTTTATTATAAATTTAAGAGATAACAAAAAAATGCTTAACTAATAAAAAGGATACTGAATATGTTAATATCACAATGGCTGAACACCTAGACGTTCCTTTATACAGCTCTTTCGTTTTATTGCATCATTTAATGGCGTCAATCATTTGCCAGAGTCACTTATCCTCTAGTGATCCTTTATGTGGCCAGTCCGTTATTTCATCAAACAATCTTTTATTCTTCGTGTGACTTTCAGTACAAACACTTTCAATTTTCTCACCACTCATAATACGTATGAAGTATGAAGGAATACAATACAAACTATTCCCTCAATAATAAATTATAGGTATACTTAGATGGACCTCCGTTCAACAAAATGCTATGTAACTATATCTAAACAATTAATCTTGCTCGGCCAATTAATGTTTCTGTACTTACACTTTACGAGTTGATTTGAATACTAAACCACAGTAAATGGTTATTATAACAACTTCCCGTAATCCTGTTTCAATTAATATAACTTTATATGTTATAATATTATCCAATCCGGTATATAAATACACAACTAAAATTGTTAGAGACTTGGTCTTAACATACATATGAATAGATAGTCATTTAACAATAACAGTCTATCTCTATAAGAAAAGAAAATTAACTATAAAAATTGATACATAAATTGTTGATTATTGACTTAAATTTCATATAAGTTAAATAGAGTATTCCCTGACAAATTTGCTTTTTTATTATATAATGTATATTTATTATTGATGAATTTATTTTTATACCATATTACTTAAAACCCTTGCAAACTTTAAGATAAGGAAAGAAGTTTATCAACATTCATTATCATGAATGCCACTTATTTTATTTTATTACATCTGTGACGAAATTATATCTCAATTGCTATAAATTATAATTTGTATAACCTAATATATATGTAATAAAGTTTTAGATTTTAGTAATATAAAAACACTTTATATATCTGTAGTATTAAAGGAAACTCTTTTCCTGTAAATGAAATAGCTGCCCCATTAATATTTAATTTTAACGAGCCTTTTTAACGATACTTTTAAAATGGAAGTCTAATAGGATATTCGTAGTTAAAATACGACATAGCTTTGACCGTAAAAAGTATATTAGAGGGCTATTAATATATATGCTCGATATTAAATATTTTTTATATAAAATAAACACTAATAAACTAAATGTATTTGTTTTTCATAGATAGTCTACTCTTCAAAATTATATCAAATAATCTGCAATATCGAGAAGTAATATAAATTTGAGGCGTGGATGCGTCGCAGTACGTTCAAAACGTAAATTTCTTGCTGCAAATCAGATTGGGAGTCGCGAAACGAGCTGAAGTAGAAAGCCGAAAGTACACACATAAATTCAAACAACATTCTCCCGGGTAGAAGTACAGAGTAATTTGCGAATACGAGGTACGTCGCTAAAATTAACTATTAAATTCGATGCATATTAAACGACTAGTATATGCTGTACTTGATCTGTATGGACACAAGTTCTATTAGTCCAATGACCATTGTACATTGGTGATGTACAAACAGATCTAGATATTTAAATAATAAAATTAAAAATATATAATTACTACTACAATACCATAAAATTTCGTAAGAATTTTTATAAAGTATTTTGTAATTTGTCCATTAAGATGTGTTAACACTGAACCAATGGGGCCGTGGTTTTTAAGATTGTAAATCTTGGCCGACGTGAAGGGTAATTCCTACGCAGAGCCTTTTGTTTTCGACAGCTGAGAAGAAGTCCAAACCTCACTTGACACCATTTCACCTTTCATAAATTAAAACGACGATATTTCAATGTTCTGTTTTATGAATTTTATTCTACATTTTATTTCAAGATATCTACTTGCGATTAATTCTTTTTTCTATAAAAAATTTGTATTTTATACTTGTATAATGGAGTAATCCAACTTTATAATTATATATATATATTTGATATATACATATTTTGGATCAAAACTTAGCTTATTATGATTATAACTATATATGAAATTGTAGGGTAGTAATAGGTAAAATAATTTTGATTTAATCTATGTTCAATAGAATATTTACTTAATACGTTACTTAAGCAATAATGAAATTATTTAAAGCGACTGGATGAACCCATAACGATATTGCAATATTCGTATAATATCCCATGGTGAATATTCCACATACGAGAACTACTTTTCCCATCGGGTGAGCGCAATGGCCGTGGCAATGCACTTTCGCTGACCCCATGCCTCCTCCCACGAACTGCATCTCTTTCACACACAGTACTTTCTTCGTTTCCCGTCTCACTTGCACCCAGTTGCGCCAGCGCTTCCCGGTTGGCGAGGTAATAACATTCTACGACGCTACACGACGTGGAACGGGTTCTGTCGATGACTTGGACGATTACTTGTATGAGAAACAATGGTTACCACAGTCACATTAAAGGCACTGCTCTCACAATTTTAATCATTTTAACAGAGATTTATGCGTTATACAAATACTATATTGTGAGGTTTGCAATTTTGTTTCTTTAAGTAATGTGCATCGTATTTTGTAATACAAAGTTGTTTCTAGTATTATTTCGGTCATCATATAATAAATGTGATATAATAAAAAACTAATAAGAGAGTATGGATAAAGAAGTAGGTTATTATAAGATATGTTATAATGCACATATAATAACCAAGAAATTACTAAGTTAGTAGAAGCATTAGAGCGTCAAACTATTATAAGACAACTCTAGTTTAAAATGTGACAGCCATACGTATCTATTTTCCACAAGTGAAATAACTTTCTTGACAGTGGTAACTCGAAAAGTGGTCGATCTTTCTAACGCGCTATATAGTTTCACTATCTCCTAACATTCCAGGTGAATAGATGTCTTGCATACGTGCAAAACTTATTTCTTACTTAAAATGTCTGCATCGTTCACATCTCAGATATCTGGGATTATTTTATACGGATTCATGCATCCATTAGAGCTTACATACCAAGTAATGGATAACACAGATATATCTCAGTCCCATGTAATTTAAAAGCTGGATATCAAGTGTTGAGCTGACTGCCACGGATATTTCGACTTTAAAAATCTAATATTTAGGACGACATTCGTTATTATCACCCTCAGGAAAACCGCGTCCTAGACTTGCATATCACTCTCCTCGAAACAAACAGTCCCAACTGCAGAGTGAGCATTCTATATTGAAGCCTAAGCTTAAGCATTTGAGTGTATATTTGACTGCGGTGCCGACGTTTCTACGACAAACAGTCACTAGCAACATTCCATCGCACAATGAGTAATTTAAAAATTCAAAAACTCGTCGACGCTCGATGTACGAGAGGTGAGGCGATTCTACAAGAACTGCTTCGCAATTTAGACCGTTATCTGTTTAGGTATAACAATGTGTTCGTAAAGAACCATCGGTGCGGGCAGAAGTCCAAATAAATGAATTTAAATGTACATCGATTTATTTTATTTATTGATTATTTAAATATTGGAATGAAACCAAAACTCTCCACTAGGTTACTATAGAAGGTCTTGAATCTAATATCAATTACGGAAAAGAAGGAATGTGATTCTTGGAAGCGAGCAGCGTGCTCGATGCTAATTGGTAAACATGCAGCGCACTGATACCCACGATCGCCTCCTACCGAGTTTACTATTTTAAAATGAAATTCTTTCGATTGATATATTCCAAACTATAATTTCGCATATTTCAAACGTACAGAACATAGTTTTAGGAATTCCAAAATAGGTATTTGATTGCAATTTAATTATTCAACCGTTTCCGATGCTTAAACTAGAAACACGTCTAGTTACTGTTGTGATATGGCAATACAAGCTACATAGCTGAATAGTGTAAAATAATTTTGATACTAAAATAACCTCAAATATCCATTGTATTTTTAATATGAATATTCTCGATAACTTGTAATATTGACATCCGACATGCATGGTATGAATGTTGAAACTTAACAATGCGCCGCATTGTTTGTATCACCGAACACAAATGAAGAAGGGAATTATTTCCGTTCTGTATTTTATGAAATAAAATTGTGATCATTGAAGCGTTCAGTAACATTGTCGTGTATTATTTTTGCTAATTACCAAAGCAAAGAGAGATGTGTATAAACAACAATGTCGGATAATTTACTAACACGACGGTAAATATTGTTCTAAACATAATCTTTATTATCAGGAAAGTAAGGTTCGCTTTTGGTGAATTTTATTTTTTGTACAAGTGTGCACAGAAAACATGTAAGAGCGAGGTGAAACTGGTGTAATTAGACTTTGGAGTCGAACCGTGAACAGATGCGGGGAGTCAAGTGGATACCGAGGGCGCGCATAGTATAGTACTGGACTGTGGTACCGCAATTAAATAATGTACATACCATCGCGTTTCCTACAGGATTTGCTGATTTAGATCTTTGTTATCTATTGTACTAACATTAAAAGATTTATGGAATTTGTAAGTCTTTATTAAAATATTTATTACTCAAAAATATTATATGTATACAAATAACAAAGCTAGTGAAATGTATATAAAAATAAAATAAAATATACAATCAATCTAATGAAATATACGTCCTTACAGGTCACATTCACGAACATAATAGTCTATACAAGTATACTATGTACGTTTCCGGTTCTCATTCATTTCTCTCGAAATCGTATTCAGAAATTGGATGTATAGGAAAATCCCGTAAAAAAATGTTTACATGAGTTACGGGAGTTTGAAAAAGTAAAAAAGCCGGATAACTTTGTAGATCTACAGTTTCGCTTTGATACTCCTGAAAGTATGAAAATCTTGTTGATTAACTCCTCGGTCTCTTTCCAAGTATTTTGTTGTTATTGAAGATACTTAGATATAGATAAGATTACTAACTAATAGATGCAGTTATTATAAATAAAAATATACAATATCAAATTAAACAGCTATATTTTATAATTTCTTTACCGTACAACCTAAAAAATGTAATATCTAATAGAGTATATGGAAATTCATGCCGGTTCTTCTTTATGAAATTACCCGTACCGTGACTTAATATAAGTACAATATATGCCTATCAAATAAAAAATCTTTGACTTTGACTTTCAAAACTCGCTATTTATATTCGCTATTTACCTACATACATTTCAATAGACTCACCGTTTCGGACGCTGTGTAGCGCCCGTTGCTGCACTCAAGTAGTGAAGATTCACTCACCTGAAATTAAGAGGGATAACTAAGAAAACTGAAATATTGTGCAACTTACTTCAGAAACTACTTAAATCTTTCGATAATGATAACTATTATAAAGTTATATATTAAACAAAACATGACTGATCTTCTTGTATTGATTATTATAATATTTAACCTATATTTACATTAATTACAATACCAAGTTATATGTTTTAATAGTTAAATCTCAAGATAAACAATTCAGAATATTAAACTCATCAGTGAAACACAACGCGTTCTGTTGAGCCTTGTTGGAGCGATTCAGGGAGGCACAATCTGAGCTTAACTTCATTAGGAGGATTGCTAAACGCCCCATTGTTGGTCAAGCTAAGGTCCGTGGTGTAAGGAATTACATTTCAAATTATGTTTATTCATTTAAATTAGCAAATAGAAGTTATATTCTTTCTTAGATATAACTTTACGATGTCTACTTTGCACAATCCTAATATATATTTTAATAAAACGTTGATTAAGCAACTAATAATAGATGTCGTTTTAATATATACCGAAATGTTACAAATTGAGAGTTATGTTATGTTATTAGTTATGTTATTTACCAAGAACATCTGACCATATTTACCCATAATTTTGAAATATTGTAACAAAATAATAATGTTATCTCAAAATAAAATGTGAATAAAACTTTATAACTCCATTATATTTGATAAAAGTTTGAAGTAAAAAAAATATTCAAATTGCGTATTCCAAATATTGACGATGCATGTTCATTATTTGAACATTAGACACATTATGTACCTTAATAGGGGCATAACTTTGCTTGCCTGTTTCACTTTGAGTTTACAAAGTTCTGACATCGCATCTTCCTAGCATTGTTTAAAGTTTATTAAGTTTGAACATTGCATGACGTGAGCCGAACGAGGATTGGTAATAAACGTTAATAATATATTACTAATGATAACTTGTAAAATAATAGTAAACATACATACATGTTTGAATCATATACGTATAAACATTGATTCACGGAATCATAAGAAACGATCATGAAAAATGAAAGAAGATTACGACTTTGCGGAGTAAGAAGTGATTGAATTTACCAAATAAGTCGAATGTATCTCCGCAATGAGACAAGCTATATTGAATACCTCTCATATTTTCCTGGATTATGAAAACAAATTCGAGTAATAAAAAAGCTTAATTAAAAAACGTTTCGAATATCCTGTTTATTTATATATTGAGGATGAAACAAAACAAATCAAGAAAAGGTAAAATAAAAATAGTAATTTTGTGGCGTGCCGGGAAAATAGTTCCGTTAAAGAGAAAAGTGTATTTAATCAAACAAGCATTTAAAGAACTCTCATCTTTACTAACTACAAATTACTTTCCGTCTTCAAAGTCTACATTCTTGGGGTAAATAAAATGTAACCATAAGGAACAACTGAAATGTTTAGGTCAACTATCGATTATATCAATGTATAGCTCCTTTGATCGCAAAATTCTTCCTTTATCTATTTCCGCTGTTATCACTTTCTTTATTTTAATATATATACCAGTATTAATATTATGGTCCTAATTATAAATACGCATTATTAAACTAAAAAATATCACGACCTTTTCTAGTTTCGCAAAAACAGACATTAGCTCCAATTTCAAATATTTAGAATCAGATTAAGACTATTGATTGGATGTCAAGCAGTCTAGGAGATTAATAAGATAATCAGAATATTAATTATAACAAAACTTATAACCACCCTCAGAAAAATCAATGAGACTTTCCCAGTAATTTAAGAGTTCTGTTTAATATACGTTATCTATTTTTAAAAGGTGACCAAAACAGATACAAGATAAAGGATAGTGTGCATGAAAATGATATGACGAAGAAACAAGTCTCCATTGACATATTATAAAAGTGTTATATTGACATATAACGCCGATCTCAAATTCGAACAAGAATGGATGATGTGCTAATCTGTTAAAAAAATCTTAATCTATAAAAATGGTACCCACGACAATAATTAAAATAAAATAAATAAAACCCGGAACAATATCATTAAACGGTGTTTTAAAATATGGCATTATTAAATTTTCGTAAGCTAATACTGAACATTGTTTTATTTAAGATTCCGTAAAGGAATAGTCTAGGGTAAATAAAAGCAAAAATATATTTAAGCTTTTAGACTAAGTCCCCAGCATATTATTTCTTCTCCATGTAATGTGAAACATTTTTTAAATTGAGCCATAAAGTGAAGTCTTACCGTGCTACCTGGCTAACGGTAGAGGGAATTTAATAAAGTTCCGTGTATTTTATTATCATTTTAAAACATATCTTATTTTTTATTAATACCGGATAAATCATTTTTCATATTCTTGAAGTATGAGACGGCATGTTGGTAAAGTGGTTGCTAGACCTCACTGGTGAGCAAACAGTTTTGGGTTGAATCCCCACACGGGACATATTTTTGTGTGGTACACATATTCTCGTGCCGGGACTGGTACTTCATGTTCATTATTTGTATGCTTGAGAAATCCCCCAGCGACAAAGAGACTATTTTCTAGCTCGGATATTTTATAAAAAATTATGACAACTCAGTCTTTATTTACGTTTTAAGTATTATTTACTGAACAATTTTTAATTAATTATTTGCTACTGACTTCTATTTTTATATAGTAAGAGAAATACTAAGAATTCATAACATATAAATCGAAAATTTTATTTAAAAAATCATTATAAAAGCAGCTTGAAATCTGAATGTAGTTTAAAAATTTATCACTAAATAAAAGTAAACTTTATTTCACGAAAATTGTAAAAGTTTAAACCGTTATTTAGTTTGTCAGTTTATTAATTCCGTACATGTTTCGCTGTTATAGACCTAAGTCTCATCAAGTCAAAGCACGTCGAATGTTTATTAACATATTGACCATAAAACGAGCGTATATCTATGACGATTTTTTCAATATCGACGCAGACTGCTTTTCATCGGTCCCTTTTTTGTTCGTTTGCGTACCTATGTTTCGAAATATCTGTACGGACTTAATAAAAGGATCAGATGAGGCCTGTATTTGAAAAATTTCATACAACGCTGGTTATATTATTTTTCGACTAGATTAAACATAAAAATAGTGTTGCTTTTTTATTTATAACGATATTGGATTCTGTATATAACATTTCTGATATTTGATTATGAAAGTCAAATGAGAAATCAGATATAAATAAAAAATAAATGTATAACACTTTGATGTGATTTCAATGTTTGTATCAAATGTTTGTTCAGCATAGACGATATAATACGGGACCGGATTCTAAGCAAACCGATATTCTAGTCCGCTTACGTGCCGCAAACATGGAGCAATGAAAGTAAATAAAACATATCAAGCTTTAGAAGTTGAGGAAACCTTACGATATGTGAATGTGTACTTACTGCTATCTAACGTAAGCGTTTCATTTTAAATATTTTATGCATATGTTAATATTTTTTTTCTTTGGGCTAAAATATTCATTTCGAAAGCAAGGGTCGATATTATAAAATAAATGTCTTTTGGTAATGAAATTTTATGCTTTTTAATTTAAATATTTATTTTTCATCATGCCTTTCAAATTCCTATATAAGGCAAAGATTTTTTTTTATCAGCAAAATATATCGCTATGTGAATATAATTGCAACCAAACGAAAAAGGGGACGGAAGATTAATTGAAAATCGATGTGGGGACATACCTTGAATCTATCAAAATATATTCAGTTTGCTTTCAAACGATAACGGAGAGAATTATAATGTCATTCATGAGTCATGATTAATGCGGACTTATGATACATTTTATTGACTACTCCGAAATGCTGACTTCGCAAATTCGCATATCAAATGTCCTTTTATAATGAATTTTTAAATGAATTCTAACTGACTCCCGAAATGACCTGGTGAAAAAATATTTGTATGTGATGAAAGAATATGTCTATATTTACATATGTCTTTATTTCAAGCTTAATATTTAAATCAGACTAGGCTATTGTACCAGTTTTTCTAACCGATTTCCTCCTGACCTTTAAAACCTCTTAAGGCCAACCAATGTTAGATTAAATCTTCCCTAAGATCTAACGACTATTATGATTTAAGTGATAATAACCTTGATCGACTAACCAGATTTCAAAGACACGTGATTCTAAAGCATATGTAAATTTGTAGATGATCTTGTGAAATATTGAATGAAAAAATACAATTTTGAATATATTTAGAACATCGGAAGATATAATATAAAAGTAATTGCTAACTAAAATCACTGCAGGTTGGAAACATCAAAGCTTCACATCAATTAGTGCGATTTTTGGTTAACGATCCATGAGGTTTATTTGGATTCAATAAGCGAAGCTGGCAAAATTTATTTGAAGACCCAAAAAATAAAATAGTGAAAACGAAACGAACTAAAAATGATTTTATTTTTTAACCTAAAAATATTCTATTTTTTTTTATTTCTACCAATCCGTTCATACGATATCGTAACTAAATAGTATACACTATTTGATGACATGTCACGTTAAAAACGGGAAGCAGCTAATCACTTCTAATCTTGTACAAAGCCATTGAAAAGGATACAATGAACGCTACGAGGTTGCTACTAAATCAAAACAAACTTTAGACGGGATCCCTTTTACTAACTTTCTAAATAACGGCGAACAATCTTTTTCATTAAAAATCTCCATGAACCTGATTATTAGGGAAGTAAAACGCCTCCGGAGAGTTTGCGAATACTCGATTTTCGGTGAAGCTTTTCGCGGGGTCAAACTTGGGAATGTTAACAGATAATTACGACTAAGTTTTAGCTAGCACGAGACATTTAACAGATGCTTTATTCGGGAGAGCGCGGCCGCGAGCGCACAATGAATGCTAATGAGCTAGCCCCTTTAGCAAATATAGCTTTTCAACATAATGGCACAAGTTTCAATTTAGCTTGCGTTATCATTTCATTTGGGCTTTTGGGACGCACCCGTTAACACATCGTGTCTAAGGTTAATTAGATTAGGTTCTGACAATATGCGAACTTGTTATAGAAAAACATTTTCATATTCATTATATCATTCGAAAATTGTTTACAAGACAATAGCATATTTCATTAAAATATTCTCTGCAGGCATAATATGTTTTATTATCCAACATATTTATTTTAAATTAATTATAATCAACCTTCCTGTGGCAAACTATAAATAAAAATGTATTAATATAAAATTAAATGTCAAATTTCATATTCAGGTATAATTATATTACCGAAAATGTTTATGAAAATATGTATCGTCACGTTAAAATAAACCTTTCGTCATATAAAGCTTTACTATGTATAAATCGGTCAAAATACAAAAAATATAGGTAAATTTTGCAGATGGAGAAAATAGTAAAGGAGCTCTTTGGACTATATGCATAAATTTATTAATATTAATAAGAAGATTCTCTTAATTAATATTTCATAAA